>JANRMT010062852.1:42873643-42926985 GCA_026402145.1 Polypterus bichir lapradei | reverse complement strand
AAAAACTGCATTTTGTGTTTACTTGTGTTATATTTGACTAATGGTTAAATGTGTTTGATGATCAGAAACATTTTGTGTGACAAACATGCAAAAGAATAAGAAATCAGGAAGGGGGCAAATAGTTTTTCACACCACTGTACATTGGAACAATTTTGGCTACTCATTCTTATTAATTATAACCTCTGTATTAAATATTTTGTTATTATTTTTGCTTTGCTGAGATGCCATTTTGTTTTGTGAATAGATGCCACCATTTCATGAGTCAAGTCAGGACAGCACTCCTGTTTCCAAGGGGTGTGGTTCTGAATGTTGCTGCGCCTGACATCAGTGACATAATATTTTAAATTCCAGCACAACAGGTCATTTAGTATCTGTGATTAAAGGTAATCACCAACAGCTTGATGCATTTCGGCGATTTCCATTGTGACTATGACCGATTTAGTTTGGATTTGGTAATTGGATTAAAGTTTCTTTGGTATTTGACCTGTTTCTGGCACTCTGCCTCTGATTCATCTCCTTGTCCATTATTCTTTTTTTTTATTCCTTCTTTTATCAGCTTTTGGGCAGAATAGTTTCCAGTGAATCTTCGTTGCTTGGGACCTAGCAAGCTTAATTCTACGTGTGTGTCCCCTGAGATGCACTTAGTTGTTCTTCTCTGTACAGCTTCAAGTGCTGCTGTGTTTTCCTTGTAGCGTGTTGACCAGTACTGCACACATGCACACAACTGCACTGGATGTGGTCTTACCAGTGCATTATGTATTTTGAGCATAATGTTCCTCGATTTATACTCCGCTGATTTTACAATATAAATGAACATTTCATTTGCCTTGCAGTTGCTCCTGCACAATACCCAGACCATGAGAAGGCTATATCAATGTAAACCCTAAAATTCTTTTAGGAGGTCATTTCCTGTAGGACTGTTTTACCATATATTGGGATACATGGACAAGAAAAGGAAATGCACAGATCTTAAATGCTAAGTAATGACAACATCTGGGCAATGCCTATACCATTTGTTTTAACAAGTGATGTGTAATTTTGTGGTGGCTTCCTACTAAACTGTAACAGGTGGACAAACACAGTGGAGGCTGACAGAGAGCTTGCCAATGGGTAATGTGGTTCCCGGCTACAGTACAAGTCAAAGCATATTTAGCTGAGGGTTAGGGATCTCTTATTGTTTGTCTGACTCTTGAATTAGGAGTGTTTCCCCAAGCAGTTCCTTACAGGTGACAGCCACTAAAGAATCTGCCTGAAAAAAAGCCAACTTCTAATGACTAACATTAGAAGCACAACAGGAGAAGAACATGCTCTCATCTTGCAGCTGCTGTGCCTATAAATGCATCGTTACACACCTTTAGCATCTGTGAGACCATACACAACAAACGTTCACCTTCGCAAAGACCTGATTACATAGGCTTCATGTGCATTCTGCAGAGTAATCTTTGTACCAGAAACAGCTGGCATGGTTGTAAGTAAACGGGCTAAAGTACCTTTGAATTCATAAAAAGGCAAACATAATTCAATTTAGTGCATGTCAGCAGCAAACAGGCCAGAAGGTCAAAAACATGCCAGGCAAGAACTGACAAAAAGAAGCACAGTGAGAAAGCAGGATGTCACAACAACAACAATGGCACTGGTGTACTCTGACTCTGCTGTTGAAATACAAATGCTTGTCATCACATAACCTGCCAGGTGATCACATAGTTAAGTGGCTCAACAACAAAGGGTTAGTGGTGCTTGGCAGGTGTGGTTGACAGCAGGCAGCACAGCACACAGAAGAAAGGCCAAGTAGTTAACCTGACATTCATGGAGAGCAGCCCCATTGATAATCTGATCTGGGCTCCCAAGTTCTGCGTTGCCCTTTTACATCATCCATTATCCAACCCGCTATATCCCAACTACAGTGTCACGGGGGTCTGCCGGAGCCAATCCCAGCCAACACAGGGTGCAAGGCAGGAAACCCAGAGCACCAGCCCACCGCAGGGCACACACACACACCCGGGATAATTTAGGATCACCAATGCACCTAACCTGCATGTCTTTGGACTGTGGCAGGAAACCAGAGAACCCGGAGGAAACCCACTCAGACACGGGGAGAACATACAAACTCCACGCAGGGAGGATCCGGGAAGAGAACCCGGGTCTCCTAACTGTGAGGCAGCAGCGTCCCCTTTTACATCATGAATCCTGCAAAAAATTACAAACCAGGGGTGGCCCCTTCATCCCCTTTCCTCTTTAACCTGTAAGGAATGTTCACTGCTTCTTGTTGAATACAAAAACAGAAGACTTAAGATAAAACTGGAGTTGGGTCGTTATACAGCAATTTGTTCTGCTGTCTCTCATCTCCAGTGTATTTAGTGCAAATCTCAACTTATTTATTCTGTGTGAAGTTTGCATGTTCTCTCTTTGTGTGTCCCCACTTTCATCCCTCAAACAAGCAACTTACGTTCACTGGTCACAAAGTATGAGTGAGTGGGACTTGTGCTCTCTCCAGATTTGCTTCTGGGCATGACCTGCAAGTACCGGTGGATAGAAAAGTCCAATGTGAACTACCAACGTTCTCAGGGCTTCAAGTGGTAAAACGTATATGCTCTAGGAACTAGTTTAAGGACGAAGAAATGTCCTTGCAGGACATTAAGCAATAGGTGGTTTTACTGAGTGTTGCTATCCATAGCCACAAGATCTCCTGAGGGTGGCATTCCTGACCCTCCAAGTGATCCCATTAGACAATTCCTGAAGTTTTATTATCCAGTGCCATAAGGATGAAAATAAAAGAGTCTCAGGGAGGAGATACTTGCCACCACTGTATCCCAAAAGCATTAGGTATTATCTTGTCTCAAACATGCATTGGACTATCAGGCCACCAGAGAGTAGTCTGTGACTGTGGCAGCCCTCAGGTAGCACATAGTGCTGCTGATCCAGCTCAGACGGAAATGTATCGTGTTCTTACTTGCATGTATGCCACACACTAGTAACAGTGGTACATGTGCTAGAGTCCGCAAGTTAGGAATTCCAAAATCCAGTTAGGGTGGAAGGCACTGAGTCCCAAGTCTGGCGATCAGCTTTGATGGTCAAGTGTACTGAGCGTAGTCTAGAAACAGTCATAGTAGCTTTTATTATGTAAGTGTGCCAGATGGTACACGTAAAGGATACAGCATCCTCTGCGGGCCAGTTGTGATGATGAACATCTCCAGATGGTCCAAGCTATCTGGAATGATAATGTGTCCCGGCAGCAGACTCTCAAAGCCTTTTTTACAGGTTGTGGCAGTGCCACTAGCCCAGCACTCATTCTAAAAATCCACTTTTGTTTTCTCTGGCACTCTGAAGCAGAGAGATACCACGTATTCTTCATGTAAGGCATTACAGATGTTTGTGAAAACACAATCTGATTGGTCTCTGCACATATTTTAAATTCAGTCTACTCTGGACACTTTACGGATATGAACTTGTTAGAAAATCCAAGCAGAGAATGATTAAAAGAGTGGGACTGGGGAAGGGGTGTTTTGGTTGGGCACTTTTTTGATCATCAACTGAAAGGTCACTCATGCTGAGAATAAGAGATGACAGGACTTGTGTGGCATTTATTGAGTTTGGCGATTTGTAATGCGGGGCACTGGGGTGCTGCCTCCCTCCCCAAATATTTTAAAAACTCTACTTTAATTAGGTAATGCAAAATAATCATGAAATAAATTTGATTATTTGCACAATGTGACTGGTGTCAGCGCATGTCAACATCCATTAAAGATTGTTTCTGACTTGTTTAATTTCTGTGTGAATACCTACTGTATATTTCCTGATTTAAGGGTGCCGGCCAAATGAGTGTGTGTAAGTCCTTGATCTTTTGACAAGCAGGTGACCGGAGGCTGCCCTTTAATTGGTGGTTTTCAGATTTTTACGGGGATGCAGCTCCGCTGCGGACACAACCACATTTTTTGGCAGCAAATTAATATTGTTTTAGGTTTTTTTAATCTAATTGGACAACCCTTGACTCATTATTTCAAGTTCACATCAATGTTTCACAGTTCACATCCGCCATTAAGATAAACTACAGATGAGCGTGCACAACTTTAGGGAGATGATGGTAGCTTCAAGTGGAACTTAAGAAATCAAAGAAAATTCAGTTATTTCTTTAATGAAATACACCTTCATAAATTGTTTACTTGAAGAGTAGATAAGGAAGCTTGGACCAGACCGACTGACTTACGAATTCAGCAGCAGGCAAGTGATCGTTGACAAGCTTACACACAGACTTTTTCTGCTCTCGTTATTACAAATGGAGTTGGCTAACTGGATGTGGTGTAAGTAATGCCTTTTTTTGCATTCCCTGTTTGCTGTTTCAAAGTGCTGAAGTGTTCTGAACGATGACAGGGGTACGAGACTTAAAACATCTTTTTGAAAAATGCAAGCAACATGAAAGTAGCCAAGTTCATCTAGAGCAGTGTTTTTCAACGAGTGCGCCACGACACAGTAGTTGCTGTGGAAATAAAAGTGTAGCGAACCTGGGTCTGAACCTGAGAGGGATGACATCCTCGAATGGTTGAGACCTGTCTGAGGAGGACAGGACTACCTGGAGAAGTTGGCATAAAAGCAGCTCCGTGATTGCTATGTTGCAGACACAGCACTTCAGATGCTAGAGACCATCTGCCTGGATGTGTGGTCGCCAGTGAGCCTCACAGCACTAGTGGATAGTGGGCATACGAGGCACCTCTGAGGCAGAGAGGGGTAGGAGAAGCAGCTTGGAGATGCCACCAAAGTGCTCACTAAGTGTCCTGTCTGCGAACGCTGATTTCAAAGCTCCTTCTTCTTTACCGGCTTCTCTGGTAGTCCTGCCCCTTCGGGCAGTTGAGCACAGGTATCAGATATAATGTGTTTGTGATTGTAAGACAGTGGTGTGCCTTGGAAAGTTTTTGGTTACAAAAGTGAGCCACTAAAGAAAAAAGGTTGGGAAACGCTGATCTAGACAGTAGCATGAGGCTAATTTCTTTTGGCAGGCTTAATGAAATGACTTAGTTTAATCAGAAAGTAACTGAGAAATTTTTAGGCCTGAGGGAATGCAGAGAAAAAAATATCTTCAAGGAAATATAGATATCCTGACTGTAAAGGCAGAATAAGATTTAGGTTGGACTTGTCCTGTGGATGTAGTACAAGACAGGTTGAGGGGTGAGTTATATTTTAAGATGTGGGGGTCTGTGGATCTTACAATGTGAATTTGTGCCGAGGTGAGGTAAGACTGGTGAACATACATATGACTGGGCAGACTGGCAGCAAGTGTAGAATAAAATTAGGGTGGGAATGACTCTTGTGGGTGTGATAAATGATAAACTGGAATGCCAGACTTGAGAAAAATCAGAGGACTAGTGATTGTATGATGTGGATTTATGGAATAAAGTGGCAGTTGCTAAGGAATGGGCACTCTTATTAGCAGAGGCAGAATAAGATTTGGATTGGACTGGATGTGTTATGGGACAGATGGAAGTACATGTTATTTGCAGATTATGATGGCAGGGGTGTAGACATTATGGTATAGGTTTTGGCACAATGGGGAACTGGGCAAGTTGGCAGAGGATTGGGCAATTTTGAGACTGCTGTAGTATAAAATTTGGGCGGCAGATGCACGTGTTTCTTTCCACCTCTATAGGGCAAGTTATGGGAAGAATAAGGGAACTGTGGATGTCATGGACTGAACTGAAGTTTTGAGCACAGTAGAACTGGGAAAGTTGGCAGCAGATTGGGTAGCATAGTAGAAAGGGTATAATAAATTTTAGCCTGGATTTGTCCTATGTGTCTGGTACTGGACAGGCCAAGATGTGCATTTGCAATACAATGAGGACCATGAGAGCTTGTGGAATGACTAGATAAATAGATAGATAGATGTGAAAGGCAGTATAATAGATAAGTGCTCCCTCAGTTTGTTCCCCCAAAAAAAACTGCCCCCGGCCAGTTTTTTCCACCAGCTACCACTGCTCTTCACCCTAATTTAAACATTTGGTTGTGTGTCCCAGAAGTGCCTTCTTTTATGTTCTTTTATGTAGCCATATGCAATGCTCTTATTATCATCATCAAATCCATCTAATTGAATTTACTTATGAGCTCAGTACCTTTATGTCTCTGCCAG
Source organism: Polypterus bichir lapradei (assembly GCA_026402145.1). Lineage (NCBI taxonomy): Eukaryota > Metazoa > Chordata > Cladistia > Polypteriformes > Polypteridae > Polypterus > Polypterus bichir. The sequence goes on along the minus strand of JANRMT010062852.1, from coordinate 42,920,870 downwards.
GTCTTTGTGATTCTTAGAGTACAATGACTCATAAAACTTACTTGGAAGGGAACCTCTCGGATTCCCTAATGTCACCATACCATTAGCCAATCACCTTAATCCAATTAAGGGTGCCAGGGCACCACAGCCTATTCTGGCAGTGCCAGATGAAAGCAGGAGCCAACACTGTTCAGGGCATCAGTCTACAGAATGGTACATTTTTATAAGCTCGTGTGGAATATGTTGCATCCCCAGGACACATCATTTCAATCCTCCACATCCAATCTGTAAACTCTTTTATGGCTTAATTGGTAGATGAATTAGGAGATACTGTACTTAAACAGTGATAAAGAAAAGGTGCATATAATGTAAAGTATCCAAATGGCAAGAAGATTTGGACTTTCATCTCATTTGAAGTGGCCAGCTGCCATAGACAGACTGTACTGCTGGCCTCATTGACACTGACTTGTTTTGTTGTAGGGCAGTCACCACACCAGTGAAGCCCAAAACTTAGTATCTGCTGCCGAAGTTTACTGTTGATATTTTATTTGCCCCTTTTCCTCACATCAGTACCATGCAGCTTCTGTCTCTCCACTAATCTGTCACAAGTCTTCCTTCTATCTTGAAGGCTTATTGCACAACATATTGAACAATATGGGGAAACGTACTTAGACCAGCTGGTTCCACCTGGATCTCCTCGTCGAATGGCCTGCATGGCGTTCAGCACCATACTGGGTGAGTACTGCAACATGTGCAGTGAACTAACAGCTATAATAAGAACAGCATGGAGAGACTAAAAACTGATGACCGGCCCAGACTTTACTGCCCTAAGATGATACATTTTGAGGAGGCCTTACAATGTCTAAACCCAGGGCTAGAGTCTATTTTTATAAATCTTTTATATTTTCCCCTTGTTTGTTTTGTGTCAGCTTCCTCTTGGGGTCCTTCCACAGTAAATATGTCTTTGCTGAACATGAATCACATTTAAAGTTACTTACTACCTTCTTCCTGTTAGGCTGTATCTTCCCATAACCCAGACCTAGACTTGAAGGTAAGAAAATGGATGGATGATGGCAGCAAATAATGAAAACTATCTTTTTAATAAACATATTAATGTACGGTACACGGTAACACATGTAGACATGCCTAATAAAGGTTCAAAGGCCACAAAAAACACAAAAGGACAACTGACATGACTTGACGTGCATCATATTCTCAAGCACTTAATTCAATTCAGGACCAGAGCCTACTCTGTTCACTTTCAAGGCAAAGGCAAGAATCAGCCCTGAATGGAGAACCAGCCCATTGCACGGCTCACCCACCCACTCACTCACACACACACATCCACTGTCATTCAATATGGGGCCAGTTTGGAGCTGGCAAACAAAATGACAGGCCTGCCTTTGGGATGTGGGAGGAACAGTTCTGTACTCGGAGAAAAACACGGGCAGATAAAGGGCGAACTTGCAAACTGCACACAGAGAACGACTTCAGTAAAAACTCAGCTTACTTTTTTTTCCCCACATGTATCAAGTACAGGGAAATTCTTTTTTTAATATCTTGCCCAACGTGTAGGTCACTGCGTGTCAGCATGATCATCAGCATTGCCTGTCATACTTTTGGGGAATTAAATCAAAGTGGATGAGGGGAGATGCTTAACCAAAGAAATGGCTGGTAGTCAACAAACAGAAGGACCCTACACACAGGATATGCTTTTGAATTGAAAACAAGACTCGTGACTCTTGAGGTGGGTCCTCAAATAAAAAGCGTGACCCCTTGGGAAGCAGCTCCCTGTCTGTGAACTACTTTTTTTTTTTCGGGTTATTTATTTATAATATTTTACCAAAAAATATACACATTTTGCATGTTATGCTTATACGATACAGTAGCATTTTTAACCCACAAGAGAGAATACTTACAAAAACGCTGTCCAGAGCGGGATACTTTTAAAAATACTGGCGCAGAGTTTCAGTGTGGACTGGTAAAAGCAATGATTTCTGAAAAAGCAAATGCCATTATGTGGATATTCCCTGATTTTATCTTGCTCATTACAATGTCCCATTCCCGGATTGGTCACATTTGGCAAAACATATTTCAACACAGCGGTCATAGAAGAGTTGCTTTACATGGTGCATGTTCTGTTTCATACCTGTATGCATTTAATTGTAATTTTTAGAAATTGTAGTCAAGTAACTAGTCACACTGCATGGTAGAGTTGCCAGTCGTATGTGTGCTCAAATTATATGAACATGTTTAGTCTGATTGATATGCCATATCATGGGTGCTAAAGACGTGTACTACGCAAACTCACTGCGGTCACTGCACAATGAATTTCACCAGATTTGATGGTGACAATCGACTCACAAGACTGCTAACACATCAAGACAGCTGACTAAAATTTCTGACATGACAAAAATTTCTTTTAATTGTGTGACCAACCAACTGTAAGATGCAATTGGGCATTGCAAACCATTTTATACTGCACGGAAACAACAACTGATGATGCTGAAATTTGGGCCGACTCAAAAAATCAGTCAGTGACTGCAAATTGGGCTTGAAATCGTGACAAAATCGCACAGCATATGTCGGGTTAAAGAAGTCTGTGGCTTACACATGCTCGGTGTAGGCATACAATAACAACATATGCATTTTCAGTTATTTCAGTAGGGACCAAAATATATGACAACTAGGGGGTTCACCCCTTGCTTGCTTCGCTCGGCAATCCCCACTGGCCTGCACTACGCGCCAGCCACTTTGTGTCTCTGCCGCTTGTGTTGTGAAGAGGGGGGCTGAACGCACCCCAAGGAGACGCGGTCGCTCCTCTGAAACCCCCTCTTAAACTGTGATACAATGGGGAACAAATGCAGTTTTTTTTTTTTTTTTTACTTCTCTTTGCTCGATCAGCTGCTGGCTTGTCGCTGCTGCCGAACATTTAAAAGCCTGTACAGCAGCTCTCCTACTCTTTGTGTTTTATTTCCAGCCCCGGGCATGGTTAAGTCTCATGGCACAAAGCCTCGTCTCGCAGGACATGAGTTCTTGATATTTTTTATTTTAGAATTTAAAAACAGAATAAGAAACAGAAAATCTAACATCATCACATTAAAGGTTGATACATTCTGAAAAGAATGATACCAAACATATATACGTAGGTTTTAAAATAAATCCGATTTAATGTGTGACATAAAAAGTCACATAAAATCATTGCACTTCTAGGCTTAGGATTTTATATATAGAGATTAGATATGAAAATGCTAGTGAGGACAGATATTGTTTTTATTTAAAAACACCATTTTTAAATCAAAGTATAGTAGTACGGACAAAGTCCGATATGTGGTTTCTCATGTGGCCATCATGCTGCGTTAGACACACAGTGACTATGAGGATGTGACAGTGAGACAATGCTAACGATGGTTGCAAGGTTTTCACACCCATTGTCGTGACACACAGTGCATTATGACAGTGAATAATGCAGAACACCACCACAGCAGACAGAAGTCGGGAAAAAGGCACATCACCCAGCAAACAAGCAGGCTGCTTCTAATTTTGACTGGCAAAACAAAGACAACCAATCAACAGAGCAGATGGAAAGAACTCGTTTGTGCATATTAAACCTGCGTAATTAATATCAGGATCATAGGAGCACTGGGTGCAAGGGAGAAACCAACCATGATAGGCCTCACACAGGAGCAATTCAGAGTTACCAGTTAACTTGCACATGTAGGAGCAAAACCAGAGCACCCAGACATAACCTATGGAGGCTTGGGAGGACATTTAAACTCTTAGAAACAGGGACCAGTCGCCTAGAGCTGCGAGGCATGAGTGCTAGCCGGTGAACGGCCATGCCGCCTTTTCATCATCTATTAACTAAATGTTTTCTACATGTTTATAATATGACAGTTTTTATCTATGAAAGAAAATAAATGCACAAATTGGATTTGGAGTATGGAGTGGTGAGAGGTTGCTAAGGGCCACAAAGCCTTTGTCTTGGGGGTTTGGGGGTCACAGCCTTTCCTTCAGCTCAAGTGGATATTCCGCTACTTACAGACTCGAATACCTGTGGCTTGTGCTACCTTCATTATGTGAGGAAGCAAAACAGAGAGGGACAAGATAATCTTCACAAAGCTCAAATACGTTTTAAATCTCAAACATGTGTGATAGCACATTTGATGTGGTCCAGGACAATTTTAGTGAAGTTAGCTGCACTGAGCCAACATGGCGTGTGGGATGGAGACTGCCCTTTCTTTGGTTATCAAGTCTCTTTTCTTTAGTGCTTGACGGATAACAGAAATGAATGGATGGATGGATTCTCCTTGATGTGGTCCTCATATTTTTGCGCGTCACTTGCATATTAACAAGGATACACTGGAACTTCACTGGCAACAACAACATCAGTGCCTCCACACATCATGAGAGAAGGCCTGACGGATGTGTGTCTACATCCTTGTATACGTTTTTCATTGCCATTACTAATGTGGATTTTTTGAATGCTACAAATTATTTTCTGTAAAAGGAGCACTAGCAGTAAGAAACTGTAGATTTTAGGGCAGTTACACATGAGAAAATACATTTTTTGAATACAGAAAGGAACAGGAAATGTCATCAAGATGAAAAAACGCAAACACATATAAAAGTTATATATAACTTATGAATAATTTCTCAGGTTTTGCATCTACAATAACCCCAAAGAAAACAGAGTGGTGGCTGTGTGGCTAAAGGATCTGGGCTGGTAACTTGAAGGTTGCCGGTTCAAACCCCGCCAGTGACAGAAGTAATGCTTCTCTGTTGGGCCCTTGAGCAAGGCCCTTAACCTGCAATTGCTCCAGGGGCGCTGTACAAATAGCCGACACAGCACTCTGACCCCAAAAAACACTCTGGCATGTAAGTTGGGGTAAGCAAAAACTGACCAATTCCTAATACAAGAAATCGTATATGGTGATTAAAAACAAAAAGTAGGGTCATTAATGTCACGTAAACTGAGTATAGTGAAATTCTCACTTGCATGTGCTATCAACATAAAACACTGCTGTGATTAGCGAGTACCTGGCTCTTCACGAGTCTCATTACCAGACTGGCCACCCTTCATGGAAGAAAAACATATTCCAATACAGTGGGCACAGTAGAGTTGCTTTCCATGGCGCTCGTTGTGTTGTTTACCTCTATGTGTTTAAATTGCACACTGCATGATAGAGTAATTAATTGAGAATAATTTTGCATCTACGATAACCCCAAACAAACCGTTTGCACAAAATTTTATGCATACTTAGGGTCATTATTGTCACATGTACAGAGCCCGGTGAAATTCTTATTTGCATGTGCTAATCAAAGTAACACACATCCGGCGCCATGATTAGTAAGTACATATATCGATATACACACTGTATAGGCAGTACAGTATTGTGCGAAAGCCTTGTGTACTTTAAACAGTTCACAGAAATATTTCCAGAGATGGCGAATTTATGCCTTCTGGATTAGTGTCAATAGAAAGAGTATGCGAGGGTTACAAACATGATGTGGAGCAATTCAGTAAGATGTTTGAATGCCTTTAAAGAAAGAAATCAACATAGTAATAGACCAGCTTTATAAGTAATAGAGATCTTTGCAGGCATACAGCCCAGTGCCTGATTAAGCAAATACAACAGACATGTGCTAATAACGGTCAATGATGTTATGTGTAGACTGAACCAAAGTCATTAACTATAACAATCAAACTGGTTAAGGAACAATCAAACTAAAAAGGAGAAGTGGCGTTAGATGGGATGGCTTAACCTGCATATGTTACGCCTTGACAAAAGTGAGCACAACAATAAGACGCAAGGTCTCTTCCTGTCATAAATTGTGCGACAGACGGGTGTTTCCTGATGTGCTGCCCGAGCTCTTTTACAGAAGCACAAGTGAAACAGGCCAAGGGAAATGCAGTGGTCAGCCATGGAAAATGAGTGCAGCAAATAAGAGAGATATCAAGCTAAGTTCTCTTCCAATCTGAATCTCCAGTACTGCTTTCAGCACTGAACTGACAGAAACCACTGGGACCCTGGTACACCCATCTCACCAGAAGTGGAGAAAAATGGAAGCAGCTGTTCTGGACTGCGGAGTCAAAACTTGTTCCTCTAAAAGGAGTCTGAAGAGTACAAAAGTAAAGGACTGTAAAAGTTCCCTGCAGGTCTGGGGGTGCATTTCAGCACCGAGTTGGTGATTTCATCACAATTGATGGCTTCCTCACTGCCGAGAGGTACAGGTAGTTTCATATTCATCATGTAAAACTAACAGGGAAGCAGGAGTCTGGTCAGTCCCAACTTCATTCTGTCAATGACAATAATCCCAAACACATGGCCAAAATTGTAAAATAAGAACGGTCTGCAGTGAAAAGAGGAACCCTGATCTCAACATCATCAAACCAGTCTGGGATTACAAGGAAGAGAGCCAAAGTCTGCCAAGGGACCGTGGCAAGTTCTCCAATGGCCATGCAGGTGGACCTTAAAGAAGTGGTAGGGTGGTCACACCGAATGTTGATCTCATTTATATTTTTTCTGTTTACTTCACTTTCTATGAAGTTCATTGATTGATAAAAAACTATTCACTGTATAGTTGTTCCAAAGTATTCCATCTTTATGGCATTTTTTTCCACAAGTGCCTAAGGCTTTTACAGTACTGTATATAAAAACTACATAAATCAAACATCAGTTTTATGACAGTTATCACAATATAGTTGTGAAATATTAAGGAATTATTAACACAAAGTCCACAGAAACAGCGTTTACAGCTGGGCTCAGGTGACAAGCCATACGAAAGACTGGGAGAAGTTTAAAATGAATAATTCTTAAAGGTGGTGTGTGTTGCCTTATCATCCTCTCATTTTCTTGCTGCTTTTCCAGATCACGGTCATGGTTACAACACATGGAGCTAATCTGACCCCAAAGTGTTTAGGGAATTCAAGCTTACTCATCAATTTGCTTCTTTCATGTTTCCACCAAATTAGAAAATGTCTTTCAGGAGCAACAGTAGGTTATTAGGGATAACAGACCTAGAATGAGTTTACATGGACTCCAAACATAACAGGAGGTTCAAAAGTGACTTCCTAATCCCTACTGTCATCTCTGTGATACATTTTGAGGCTAAACAGGAGTGCCACCTCTTGTGTCTTTTAGTGCTCAAACAGAAGAACATTCTGCATCTGGTCCAGGCAGTTCCTTACGGACGGATTCTCATCCAGCCGGGTCCTTTGTATCAAGACTTATTACGCAGAGAGAGCAGCATGTAAGGTTCCAGGAAAACACATCAGCGTTTTTTTTTGTCTCTAACCATTTTTGGGCCTGTTTTGGATTACTTGACATTTCAGTTATTTTAAAGAACTGTTACTCAATAAGTTATGATATTCTACTCTACGACTTAGCCGTTTGATGGCCACTTATTCTATAGTGCAGTTAAACTTTGACGTTTTAATATTTAATAAAACATTATTCTGTTAGTATTCAGCTTTTTAACTGATTATTGTTATCGAGTTTTAAACTAAGAACCTGCACTCTTTGAACTGTCTTGGTCTCTTTTAAACAAAGCTTACAGAAATGAACTGCTGCCCTCAAATAGGATTTCTAATACTAACAAATACTGTCAGTCAAATGTCATACACTTTAAAAGTATGTCACCCTTCATTGTTTAAATTGAACATTCATGCTGTTGAACACAAAAGAACGTTTTGATTTGGCAAGACACGCAAATCCTGTTGGGATAAAAACACAGTAACCTCCATATTGAAGAAAGTGGTTGGTGAACATTCCACAAGTCTGTGAAGGTCAGACAGCTCCGTACTTCTCAGTAAAACAAGAATCTTTTCAAAATGAGATAAGCTCTAGTATCTGAGGAATGACAGAGAGATATGTTTATTTAAATATATTGCTAGCAGCATAAGGGACACAAAGGCGGCGCCGGACACAGTGAGGGCACACCATTATCGGTTCATCAGGTCGTAATTGTCATGTGTACAGAGTACAGCGAAATCCTTACTTGAATGTGCTAATCAACATCCAACATGCGGCCACTCCCTGGCTTCATGATCAGTGAGTGGAACTGTGTTACCTCAAAACCTCTGTCTTCCTGATGTGCAATAACTAATACAGGCCCTGGGGAGCTGACGAGTTGCAGTTCTCACTGATAATCCCTGGGAGTCCAATAAATGTGTAATGAATTTAGTTGGGACAGAGAGGGCCTAAAGGTAGTTAGTTGTCAGTTTAGCTACAATCACAAGTGAAGTAGGCAACCAAACAGCAGTGCAGAGTAGGCAACATTACTTACATGTAAGGCATCCCCTCAGCCTGGAAGTGACAGAACCAAGACCTGCTTGTGCATCAGGTCATCTCTCCAGAATGGATGATAGATCAGGGTAGAAAATGGTCACAGAGGTCAGCAAGAGCCCGATGGCCCCAGACCTGCAGGTTTTATGTCAAAGGTTTGTAGAACACCATCTGTAGACAACCACAATTCTGTTCAGGATAGGATGATAAGATGACAGTTGGTATTTCAGAAAAGACCACATTAAGACTTGCTCGGGTTTCACAATAAATCTAAATTCAAAATGTGGGGATAGAAAAGAAAAACCGGAGCGTGTAAAACAAAGGGAACCTGCAGAAATACCTGATGTCATCTAGAATATGGCTGACTCTAAGAATGAGAAAGATCCAAGAAATGGTGGAGTGACCAAAGATAAAAAAGGAGGAGGCCAGAAGAAGCCCAGCCACCTTCAAATCTTTTAAAAATCTGTGAAACGGCTTGAAGGAGGTCATCTATCAACCGTTCAATTATGGCTGGATTGAACACCAACAGTTTTTTAAAGGCAATGGCTACTTCATGCAGGTCAGTCCCACTGGATTTTTGACTGTGGTGTTATGTTGTTCAGGCTTTTTCAACCAATTCTTTATTTTCTCATGATTTGGTCTTTATTTTTTCACTTCAAGGTGACAATGTCCCATCTCATCTTCTGTACCTCTTTATTCTGATGAGGGTCCGGTTTGCAACAGACTGTCTATGATGGATCAGACATGTCCTTCAATCATTGAAGTCTTCAGCTCCTCCTGGGCAATTCCCACTCTAATGAGTTGTGACTGGTACGATGCCTATGGCAGAGACTCTGATGAACTGATCTTAACAGCTATAACACTTCAGAAATTCATCTATACTTTTTAACTCCACTTCCCCTACATATAACATTGATAGAGCATATTTAGAGAGAAATAACGATGGTTAAAATTACAGTGGATTTAGGCATTCACTGATATCAGGAATTAAGTCTTTACATATGATAACTCAAATGACTTTAATCTGAATGAAATTTTACGAAGTTCTTAGTATTGTAAATGCATTTCAAGAGATGTTCAAATACTACAAATATCATTTTATTGTGGCCCACCCTTGTGACGGAATGGGGGAGGGCAATATTTTTTCAACAACATAGGATTCTTTCATTTTATTCTAAATAATGCTTTGCCCCCTGCTCGCTTCACTCGCCAACCCATGGGCCTGCGCTACGTGCTAGCCTCTTTGTGGTTCTGCCGCTCACATATGGGACTGCGGATGTACAATTTAAACAGATTGCTATTTTCATTGGAATACTGTAGTTACATACTGTATGCATAATAGAACTAACATTTTACATTACGAGTAATTAACTATATTAAAAATAGTAAAACGTAATAATTTGAAAGTAAATTATGTTTCATGTTGCGTTAGAGTTATTCGATGCGTAATACGATTTCGTTCTATTTGGCTTTGAAATTAACACGCAAATACTTTTTAAACTTACACTTTTACTGTAAAACTTCAGTAAAAACAATTTTTTCAATTAAATTTCTTTCGATATCGCATTGAATTTTGATTGTGTTTGGACTTTCATCGTGACAACATAATCTATAACTGCCTGTGACTGAATTTCGTTTCTTTCTCTCTAATAAATAAAATGACTTTTTTGAATGTTTGTCTCTGTGATTTGCTAATTGTCTTTACAAAAGCTATTCTCACAGGAAACTGTTAACATTTTAATACGAATGGCATATCAAGATCTCCTTTGTTGTCTAATGCTATCCGCGGAAGATGTATTACATTACCTTTCTTGGATACATCCTTTTTTCTACAGTAATTCGTGCGGAGGAAGACCGGACCGGATGGTTGTAGATATTCTTTGGGATATTGTAAGTTGATGTTTTCATCTTTCGCACGATCACCACTAACTGTTTCAGCATAGTCTATTGAAACGCATTTAACCAATTTGCCATGTAACCAATCGACAATTTTGCCGTAAAATCATTTGATCGTTTCTCGGTGCTAGGATTGTCAGTGTACTCATTTCTTCTGTTGATAACCCTTTGTGATGAAATTCTTTAATAAGATTTCTTTAATTGGGAACTTAAAGTGAGGAAAACATTAAAATTTATAATATCTGAGAGAGCAGGAACTGTGTCTGTCAAAAGCATTCACACGAATGAGAGGTGAGAGGACCGTGTGCGTGGTTGAATATGGTTTAGAGGAGGGTATGACTTGAAAACATCTCATAGCCAAAGCCTCGTAGGACTTGGAAAAAATCTCTTGAAAAAAGTCTCATCTTGTCTCAGGATTTTTTTATACAATGGAGATATTATTTTAACACTAAAGTCACCACTTAATGCAGGGAAGGTCATTTGCTGAACATACCAGACGTCTCATTTTTTTAATTAAAGAAATCCAATTAAAGGGCACTGTTGGCAGTTAGCACTTCATTGTAGACAAACTTTGCAAGTCCTCAATGCAGTGGAATCTTGATAAGGTGGTCCACCACTCCTGGCCTTCTTGTTTCAAGGCACTCACCCTATCACAATGAGTGAGTAATACAACACCGTGTAACAACCTCATTTTTGCCACCAATACCTGTGACTTTATTGTTTCAGTCACTGATCAAATGTTATGATTGGAGACAAGGATGGAACTAAGATTTTAGCTCCAACATTCTCATCGCTGTCTAGTGCAGAGCTCACTAGACTAACTGAGCGCCATGATCAGCTTTACCCTCAGTGAAGACTAGGATGTTGGTAGGATCCTACCTACTTGGGCTGGCTGCTCCACCCTCAGTGACAGAGAACAGGATACTTTTTTCAATGGAAGAATTGTAACTTCAGATACAGTGGTGCCAGATCACAACTAGACAGAATTACACTTGACTAAACCATTCGAGTGTATCCTGAGAATTAGATAAAGCCACTGACAAGAAAATCACCAAGCCTCGATAGCCTTGTCACGAAAATTACAAACTGTGGAAGAAAAAGGACAGATCCTTGTCAGACTGCAGACTTTGTCCTGCTTAAATGGACCTGATATAACGACAATAAGAGAGACAATACAGAAACCAAATGTAGAAGATCAACTGCAGAGTCCATTACAGCATCTCTCGCAAGGTTCTCCAAAGGATGTGGTTAAAGGCTTCAACATGGAGACCTAACTGGAAAACTGTAATGACTCTTCAGAATACCCATGAAGGAGAATAAAGTTGGTCTAATGTTCCAGAGACCTGGTAGAATCAGAACTTGTCACCACCTACAAATGAGGAGTCAGTCTGTCAATCCAGAGGTGCCATCACTACTTTCCCCATAACACCAAAGAGCAGTGCTAACTAACATCCTGGACCTTCATGTCCATCTTAATTCGTCCTACAAACTCACTACAATGAAGTGTCACAGTCACTGCAGAGTCTCACCCACATCAATGGACTTGGCCACAGAAGGTGCTTCTGTCATTGTCAGCCTTGAGGAAGTGTTTTTTCCTCAGATTTGAAATGTTACTTTCAAATCTCAGCATTATTCTGTAAATGAGTTCATCTCCACCCATATTGTAAATGGACTGAGTGACAATCTACCAGTCATTCTTGAATCTTTAAGTGGTTTGCCAAAACCTGTTGGGGATCACTTACAGTTATTCTCCGAATTTCTCTTCCACCACGGCCCTCACCATGAACTTCTTGATCTACTGCTGTCTGTCGCTCTTGGAAAAAAAAAACAAAAAGCTTTTTGAACTTGACCACAATGAACTCAACTTATGATAATGGTAACAAAAGGTGTGTGAACAGAGACAATGGCAGACCTATGGTTACTGTTAGAACCTTCTCTTCCAAGTGGCAGCCTTCCTAACCAGGGTCTAGAATACTTTGATTTCCCTTCCGTATTTTAAGCCCAAAAGGATTTTTATATTCAAACCTCCCAGACAACGCAGGTCAACTGGTCACTAAACATTCCCTGCCAACAACCACCGAATGGCCAGGCTCTGCAGATAACTCAGAGGAGATGCAAAGTTAGGTGGTTGGATTCTGGAATGCCATTTGTATCCCATTGACTGTTGTGCCATTCGTGGCCACACTAGCAGTACAAGTCCACTGGGTCATACAAGCCCTTCTGATATGCCGAGGACGATGCCATCTGTGCATTTAAACAAGTCTGACTCTAATGGTCTCAAACTCAGGCTATTAGGCCAAAAGATGAGGGTGAAAAGCCATTCTGTTTACTCCATATGCCTTTGTATTTCAGTTTAAAATGTCACAATCAAATAACATTACGTTGCTGGTGAAGAAATATCAAGACAAACATGTTTGTACCTCTTTAGACGTGACATTTGACTTGAGACAGAGAAGAACAAAGCTTTGCAAATTGTGCATTTCTCATTGGGTTTTCCTTGAAATTCCAAAGAAGGCGCAGGATGAACATTTCTAAAGTTAGTGATTACCGGAGGCTCATGGTCCGTCCAGTAAACACGGCTCCACTTTTTACAACATGATTTTAGAAGCTCTCTAAAAATAACTAGGCACAGACTTATGAAGAATTTGATTCAGTCATCGGCCCCTGCAGGCCCCCGACTCAAACTTGTTTTTCAAAGCACCTCAACATACAGTAAATTGATTACCTGCAGTCATGGTGAATGAGATCAGCGTGGCTGCTCTCAGTGGCGAATTATTTTACACGTCTATGTGACACTCGCAGCAAATGAGGCTGAAACTCGAATGCACTTTAGCATGGCGGTGGTGAGCCCACTCTCTCCGAGTCCTAACATGACAGCACGTACATGCTGAGGAGAGCTTTGATGGGAAGTCGACACGACTTAACAAATGACAGCGCTCAAAACATGATAAGTCCCAGCTTTGTGAGGCTCCTTCTGTCCAGCGAGTGACCTCTGCATTTTTTGGGCACTGAACCAACACTTGACCTTGGCAAGTTTATGAGACTCGACTAGCTGAGAAATTCCTAGAATTCTGAGCAAGGCTTTAAATCTCCACAGTCAAGATGTGGGGCTGGCACAACCTCCTGTATAGTCACATCACACAGCACTCGAAAAGGAAGGGACAAGAGAGACTCATCATTAAACCTACGGGGGATAATGCACCGTGCCGCAGTTTACCACCCCATCCCGTACTCGGTCACCTTACCGATAGAGGTGCTGGGTGTCGAAGAGGCTTTCCCCTTCCTGGATTTGACTCTGCATGATTTGGGCATCGACGTAGCCAGCATAAAGGAGAGGGTAGTGTGGGTGGACAGCAGGCGGACTCAAGTACGAACCAAAACTGGCAAACTCAAGGAGAAGGAGATACTCATTCTGCACATCAGAGTCAGCGCTGTACGACCGGGTGATGGACACGTCCAAGAAGTGACGTATGGCTCAGAGAGTCACACTGACCGGCAGTACTTCAAGACGCTTGTGTCTGTGCAGCCCTGGGTGAAGGAGCCAAGCAAAGGTAAAGTACAAAGTCTGCTCATCAGCGTATGTTAGGAAGGTTCACTTGACAGTATTTTGTGCCTTTGTGTAGCAATTACCACTCCAGTATACCATACTGAGCTCGTGGGTTAAGTGACACGCTCAAGTTGGTGGCTGAGGAATCGTTTACAGTGCAATGCCTTACTCACCAGGCTACAATGCCTGCCCAGAAATAACAGTAACGGGACAGGAGAAATAAAATCAAAAAAGTGCCAAATAGAATATTTAGTTTGTTCCGTTTTTCTTTTAACAACTATGTCATCCTTGCCTAATGGGGGACATTTGAGCAGGTCCAGAACACAACAGAATCCAAGAGCTCACCAGGCACTGTTATCTTCGTGGGATTGTACTGCATAATGAAGATATATTTTGTTTTCTTTAACTCTTTCAGGGCGGATGTCGACTTTTGTCAAAATTCAGGGGTAGAGAACGGTAATCAGCTGTAACCTGCGACCAAACTCCCCCTCACGTTTTAGTTCGACTCTCTTTGCTAGAAGGAGAGTTACATGGCTTTGCTGATTTAACCTCGATTCCCTACGCGTGCATGAGGAGCGAAGAGCAAACAACCTCTAAAATGGCATCAACATCTGGCGAGAGTCCAAAGCGAAATACTCCATGGACGTTTTACGTAATTTCGTTGAATAGGACTCTTACCTGTTGGACTCGGAGTTTGATGCAAGTGATCTGGAGATGGATATCAAAGACGAAAGTGAGGTATTGGCATCATCTGATTGGTCCCCTGCAGCAACATTCGCCAGGGAGGACCACCACTTATGATGACAAGAGGTACAAACCAGATTGTGTCACACTGAGACCACTACCGCCGCATTCCTGCTGTGATGCCGAACTGGCGCCAACAGCAGCCACAGCACATAGCGACAGACGTTTTATGTTGCTTTGTGTGCTTTACAGAAAACTTGAGTTTTTTGGAAAAATAACTGAGAGTTAAAGAACTGAGCCAGCAACATAATGTGCCACCAGAACACACCTTCCATTATTTGGTCACTTTTTCCACTAGGGAGGTCTAATACTGATGAGAGAATCATCTTCGAGTACGGTGGTGTTTCTGTAATAATACATCTTTAGATAAGTAGTTACATATGCATAACAGATAAATGGGGCCTAACAAGCGCAACTAGATCTAGAAATGATCCCTCAGAGACTTGAACTGTCAGATTTATCCTGGACTTCTCAGTAACGGACATCTTTTCAATGGTCCATCTCCTTCGGCTGCATGTTGTTCTTAAACCGTACTACTTGGTAATATTTGCTTCAGCCTTAAGGTCACCCTAAGCCCCCATTTTTGCAGTTACATTGGAGGCAGCACCACATTTTATTGAACGTTCATGATTACAGTATGTTCATTATTTGCACGTTTGCTGAACTGAAAGCACTCAAACCCTCGCTACTGAGCACGCCGAGTCGTCAGAGGTCCGTCAGCTGTTTTAGCTTTTCCAGCTGTTCATTCTTTTGGCTCTTCCAGTTTTCTTGGACGATGACTTAATACAACACTGAGTGTGGCCAGGCGATTTTACTGTGGCTTCTCTATAAAGGACAGCACATGAACGGTAGTCCAAGTCACACTGTGGCAGCGTTGTTAACTTAATTTGGGCCTGGCAGTGAGGTGACACTTGGTCCAGTACTGCTCACTGCCGCACACATCACAAATAAACAAACCATAACCTCAAGTGATCTGACTGTGTCAGACTTGCCACCTGTTTGCTGTTTGGGCGGAGGAGCAAACAGAGGTGTGCCTTTGTGTAGAAGGTTTGTTGCTGCCACTGAGGTGCTCCGCCAGACATCACTGGCCCCTTCCTGTGGAGGACTAAAGATTTGTGATCTTTAGTTACTGGACATCTGAATGGCCAAACTTAAAAATGCAGATCTGCAATGCATTAGTGCTATGAATGCCAGTCCCTCGCCCTTTCTTGGGCACATTTTCTGTTCCTTTCATGATTTCAAACAATGCTAAATCCAAATTCCATCTCTGTGTATTGTGCTGACATTTTAGAGGAGGTTACACTATTTATAAATCTTTCCACGGCACCACTTTATGCTTATCTTGTTACTGGCATGACAGCAATGCTGTAAGGGTCAGCGTCGGGCACTACTGGCTGTACAAGTTTGTGGATACGAACTACAAGACTTTACAGTGCGGTTCTCTTTGTATTTACTAGTTAACAGATCTCGTGGAGTATTTTTAGTTTGGTTTAGGGTTTTGGGGTGTTATGAAGATGGGGTTATAATATTATAATAACCTTACTACAGGTTAAAACGTAATGATGTTAATGATGAAATATTAGAAACTGGCTGGTCAGCTTGCCTGGGGAATACAGCTGAGCTGAAGTGAAAGGCCATTAACCGGCCGTTCTAGCCAGGAATGGAAGGGGTAGGTCACACTGATGATGAGGATCAACGCCTGGGCGGGAATGGAGGACTTAGTTGTAGCGTAATAGTATTGGCATGAAGCAGGGAGCCCAGGAGGTACTCAACGGAAGCTGGACTAAGATAAAGACAGAGGTAACAACGCTCAGTCTCTCTGCCATTTTTCCCATCCATGCAGGAGGAGAAGAAGCCGTCTGTCTGTCTCTCTTGCTCAGTAGCCATATTCAGACATATTCAGATGCACATCCAGGGCACGAAGCTCCCATTCCACCACATCCCAAAGATGCTCTACTGGGTTGAGATCTGGTGACTGTGGGGGCCATTTTAGTACAGTGAACTCATTGTCATGTTCAAGAAACCAATTTGAAATGATTCGAGCTTTGTGACATGGTGCATTATCCTCCTGGAAGTAGCCATCAGAGGATGGGTACATGGTGGTCATGAAGGGATGGACATGGTCAGAAACAATGCTCAGGTAGCCTGTGGCATTAAAACGATGCCTAATTGGCACTAAGGGGCCTAAAGTGTGACAAGAAAACATCCCCCACACCATTACACCACCACCACCAGCCTGCACAGTGGTAACAAGGCATGATGGATCCATGTTCTCATTCTGTTTACGCCAAATTCTGACTCTACCATTTGAATGTCTCAACAGAAATCGAGACTCATCAGACCAGGCAACATTTTTCCAGTCTTCAACTGTCCAATTTTGGTGAGCTCGTGCAAATTGTAGCCTCTTTTTCCTATTTGTAGTGGAGATGAGTGGTACCCGGTGGGGTCTTCTGCTGTTGTAGCCCATCCGCCTCAAGGTTGTGCGTGCTGTGGCTTCACAAATGCTTTGCTGCATACATCGGTTGTAACGAGTGGTTATTTCAGTCAAAGTTGCTCTTCTATCAGCTTGTATCAGTCGACCCATTCTCCTCTGACCTGTAGCATCAACAAGGCATTTTCGCCCACAGGACTGCCGCATACTGGATGTTTTTCCCTTTTCACACCATTCTTTGTAAACCCTAGAAATGGTTGTGCGTGAAAATCCCAGTAACTGAGCAGATTGTGAAATACTCAGACCGGCCCGTCTGGCACCAACAACCATGCCACGCTCAAAATTGCTTAAATCACCTTTCTTTCCCATTCTGACATTCAGTTTGGAGTTCAGGAGATTGTCTTGACCAGGACCACACCCCTAAATGCATTGAAGCAACTGCCATGTGATTGGTTGATTAGGTAATTGCATTAATGAGAAATTGAACGGGTGTTCCTAATAATCCTTTAGGTGAGTGTATTTATATATCTATATATAGCATTTTTAATGTAGGTAGATCATTTGGACCTGGTCATTTTAAAAGTACCTCACAAGCCGAAAAAGTGTGGTCACCCCTGCTCTACATTAACTAATCTGCCTGGGCAGTTGTAATATTGCATTGTTCTAAAAACGTTAATGGAATGTCCAACGTGACAGATAATAAATCACCACAAAGATAATATCTGTTAGGATGTGCTGACGGTTAACACTTATCTAATCAAAGATTTTCTCCCAGTGTGTTATGAATAATCTCTTTTGGAAAAGGGATCTGGCTAACTAGTGCACTGTGATACAGAGCTGCCATCTCGCAGAGCTCAGTTAAAATATTAACTTAGTCAAAAAGTGCCCTTAATTTCTTCTTTGAAGAATCTGATAACAATCCCTAATTTATTGTGATTCAACAACTTGGTGTAGTTGGCAGGACCCTGAATAGCCGACTCGAGGGATCCCTGCACTCTTTTGACTAACATTTGTCAGGCAGCATAAAGTGAGATAAGGCGGCCTCTTTTAAATACTTTCCTTAGCAGAGTGAGCAGAGCGACATAACGTGGTGAAACTGAACTGAAAGAGACGACTCGTTCATTCAAAGGGTCAGATCTCAGCTTGTGAAGGCTCCTTTTACTAGTAAAGATCTATAGGGGTTTAGTTTTAAATACCTGTCTGGGGACCAACGTGCTAAAGGCGATGCCCACAGGGGGTCTTTTCTTGAAACCTTCCCTCAATTCCCTTCAGCCTATAAATATTCTGCATCCAACTGGAAACATAAGTGAAGCGGCATCTTGAGGGCTAACAGAACGTATTGAATTTGTTTGAAAATGTACACTTACAGCAGGAGAGACGTTCTGTTCTGTATTATGGTCTGTATATATTCTGGTGTTTATGTTTCATGTTTACAATTAATAAGGTTAACTTAATTTAGTGATCAGTGAAGACGTGCAGTCAGAACCGGGATGCCACGCGGCCTTGTCTGTGGTCCTGCGGGTGTCTGAATTGTCAGGCGCGAGCATCGACTCTCCTGTGGCTTTTGGTTATCAACGGCAATAAGACCTCGGTAAGTGGCAGTTTGTTTCACCTCCTCTTACTGAGGGAGACACTTAAGACAGAATGCACGCTCTGCAGTTTATTTTCTTTTACAGTACAGGTGCCAACCAGGATTAGCTGGAATCCCTGCCAGGATGAGTATGAGACCCTTAACCAGACGGGAGGACAAGATATGGGAACAGTGGAGGAAAGCTCCTAAAATTGGATATTTTCATCCCCCATCTGCAGCATCCCAGGACCACGGTAGCCATGTGGAACCTGGAAGAGCATGATGGGAATTGTAGTGCCAAGAGACAGCCCTGCTAGGAGGTGCTGCAGTGATCTGAGATCCCTACTTTTTGGGACTTTCACTGGACTTGGAAGAGCTTCCTTCACCCTGGCACACGAAGTACTCTTAGGTCTGACATAAAAGGAAGCCATCCTGCCTCCTTCAGTAAGTCAGAGCTGGGAGGAACGAAATGAAATGAGGTGGATGGATGGAGAGAAGATCGAAGGAGAAAGAAGCCGACTATACTGCGTACTTGTGTTTGTGTGACCAAGAAGAAACGTGTTGTGTGGTATTTTATAATAAGCGCCTCGGCTTTTGAACCTGTGACTGTCTGTGTGTTACTTGCTTCTGGGGTTTGGTGCTCCGTGGCGCCCCCATCTGTTACAACAGACACATCTGCCAACTCTTTCCACCTCCCATATACTCTGACAATATTGTTGTTACTGTGAGTGATCACGTCCGGCCAGCGGCAGGGCACCACACACCATTACCACTCGTCCAGTGACGTCTTTAAATGCAGAAGAAGGATCTGCTATTACAAAATGGTGTTTCCTGGTTTTGATTATGGAATATTTTCTCTGCGCACCTGACACATACATTTAGATGTTTAAGTTAGGACTTCATTGGTGGTTGTCTCCAGAAGTGTAACATGTACATCTGACCCTGCAAGACAAACTCTGGATCAGAATTCAAACAAACAAACGCAGTGGGCCGTCGGTCACTGAGCTCAGAATTGCACGCATTTAAATGATAAAAGACGCACATCAGCCTGAGAAAACATCTGCACAGACCGAGGAGAAGCGCAGCTCACAGGATTGGGAGAGGCCACCGAAGATCATAAAACCATATCACGAGAAGGGTGACAAAAACGGCAAAGAGAAGACAACCGACGAAAAGGCAAACGCTAAAGAGCAAAGGTTAGACATGCGTGCAAATAAAAAGACTTTAGATAAATAAAGGAAAATGATTTAAATTGTTACTTTAGAATAAGAGAACATTTTAAAGGCTGAGCCCCCTCCCTCACTAGGAGCAGATGTGAGCAATGACTGAAAGAGGAGGGCGGGCGGAATATTCACTGCGATAAAACGAATGTCATTACACAGCTGGATAAAGAGCTCACGTGGCTCTTATGTTTTAGTAAAGATAACTGATGTATAAAGCTGCCATTTCTACATTCAGTACATTTGACTTTTTGTCAGTAAGGGTAAAGAACAGAAAATGACCGGACACTGCACGTGGAGCTTTAGTGGTGCTGCTTGACCCCTCAGAAACAGCCAGCGTCAGCCCGAGCCACAGGCGGAAGTGTGAAAACTCATGGAGGCTAACCGTGGATTACTGACGGAGTCTGTGAATGAGTTAAGGCCGCTAGCGGCTGACCCTACCACTCTGTTCACGGGCTTCAAGCCGGACCGACGTGTCTAGTGGACTCTGTAGTTACCACCGCCTTCACTTTCAGACTCGTTTAACTCACGCGCTCAGAATTCTCCAGTTGTGTCAGCATCAGTAAGGCAGCGTTTAAGAGACCTGGAGCAACGTTCAAATTCCCTACTATTCAAACTGAATTTCTGACCACTGTAGATCGCATTTGTTTGGAAAATGCATTTGCACAACAGGAAAAAGTAAAATGTAAGTGTTGTATTTAGGCTGCTAGACTTCACATGAAATATGAAATTCTGATGCGCAGAAGACAAACTACGGCAGCAGCTCAAGTACCTCCCCCAATACGGAAGTGAACCTGGACAATCCAAGGCACTTAGCAACTCTGCTACTACTCCCTGGCTAAATGAAACTACGCGATCGCTGCGCCGCGCCTGTCGAACTGCGGAACAGCGTTGGAAAAAAAATGGACTGATTGTTTCTAATCAGATTTTTAGGACTTCTTTATTCAACTTCCGAGTTGCAGTTAAGCAAGCTAACAAGATTTCTTCGCTGATTTAGTTTCCTGTCACTCTAAGAATCCTAGGGTCTTATTTAATTCAATTACTGCGGCCACTCACCCTCATTCTGTGATGGGATTAAATAGCATTGTTCATTCATGTGAGCAGTTTCTTTCATTCTTTGTCAGTAAAATTGATACAATCCGCTGTGGTATTGTTCAAACTGACTATGAACTTTCTACTGTTAATCATGGTAATGTCTTGGAATCTTTTGATCTTGTCTCACTTTCACAGTTAAAACGAACTACCGACACCCTTAAACCAGCTCTGTATCCTCTTGATATTGTACCACCATGCCTCGTAGTGGAAGCTTTTGATGTTTTGGGCCCATCTTTACTAGCCATTATCAATGGTTCTATTGGTGAGGGATCTGTGCCCTCATTTTTTAAACATGCTGCAGTGCATCCCTGTCTAAAAAAGGCAGAATCAGATCCTGGAGTTTTAGCCAATTTTCGACCAATTTCCCAATTGCCATTTCTGGCTAAAAAGAAATATTTATGATCAATTGGTTGATCACCTCAACTCCAGTAATTTATTTGCGATCTACCAATCTGGCTTTAGGCGTTATCATGGTGCTGAAACGGCCCTCCTGAAAGTATTCAATGATATCTCTTTTATTACTGACTCAGGTGATGCGGTAGTCCTTCTCTTCCTTGACCTGTCCGCTGCCTTTGACGCTATTGACCACGAGATATTGCTGTTGAACACCTTGTTGGGCTTAAAGGGGCTGCTCTTAACTGGTTCAGGTCATATCTAACTGGTAAACACTTTTCAGTGACTTTAAATTCCTCTTTTTCGTCTACTGTTCCTCTTAAATGTGGTGCTCCTCTGGGATCCATTTTGGGTCCTATTTTGTTCTCTATATACCTTCACCCTATTGGAGCTATTTTTAGGAAATTTAACATTTTTTTTCACTGCTATGCTGATGATACTCAGGTTTATATTCCCGTCTGCAACTTTGCGATGAATCAACTGCACAGCTGTCTTTCTGAACTAAGATCCTGGATGGCTAATAATTTTCTTGATCTGAATCAAAATAAAACAGAGGTGCTTATAGTGGGTCCATCAGCTAAAGCCCAAATTGGTCTTGGACTTCCCGGCTCTTTTTCTGTCTTTTTCAAACCTCAATTCCTCAATCTTGGTGTTATTTTTGACAGTAACCTCTCTTTTGAGAAACAGATTCATTCTGTAGTCAAGAGGTGCTTTTTCCAGCTTCGTCTTTTAGGTAAGATCAAGCCTTTTTATTTTCTAGGGATCTTGAGAAAGCTACTCGTGCTTTTATTTTTTCTCACCTTGATTACTGCAACTCACTGTATTCTGGGATTAGCAAATCCCTGATATGCAGGTTACAGTTGGTCCAAAATGCTGCCACTCGCTTTCTGGTTGGGGCAAGAAAGTCTAATTCTGCTTCTCCAATAGTTGCTTCTTTACACTGGATGCCTGTCAGTTTTCGCAATTGATTTTAAAATCTTATTGGTAGTTTTTAAATCTTTACATGGGCTTGCTCCTGCCTATTTATCTGAATTGTGTGCTTTACACCAACCATCCAGAGTGCTTATATCTTCTGGTCAGTTGTCTCTTGTCGTCCCTCATACCAAGTGTAAAACTAAGGGGGACAGACGGGGCTTTTACAGCTGCTGCTCCTCGCCTGTGGAACTCTTTACCTCATCATATAAATGAGTCGTCTACAATTGAACTGTTCAAAATAAGATTAAAGACTCATTTCTATTCACTTGCTTTCCGTGACCTTCAGTAATACTGATGGTTTCCTCATTGTGATTATGGAACATTACTTCTATTTATTATTTATTTTATTTATGTTCATTTATTTTATTTCTATTTATGTTATTCATGTTTTTAATTGTATGTTTTTCTTTTATTCTATTACTGCAAAGCACTTTGGCCGCAGCATTCCTATGTTGTTTTAAACGTGCTATATAAATAAAGTTGACATTGATGTCATATATTAGAATGGTCCGTTTGTGAATGTAGCGCAGTCCCATGTGGTTAAGCGCGACCCCCCGTATTACCACATTTAAGTCGAAGAAGCCTTGAAATTGAAGCAGCGGGATTTATAAGGAGGTGCGCTTACCGTTTGCGTGTTGAGGGCGCTGCCGCGGGGCCGTCTAGCGGGTGAGCACTGTGAGTCTGGACACACGTGGAGCCGCCATAATGGCCAGTGTTCATTTTTACACGCCGGTGTCCTCGCAGCCTGCCCAGCTCAGGCGGCGTGAGGTGCGGCGCGCCTGAAAGAAAATTCCGGCATTTGTCTGAATAAACAGGATTGAGTCCGAGATGGGGATTCCATATTGTAAAGAAATGATTGTAGTTACTGGTGAGTCGGCAGCGGGTGTACTTGAGCTGAGCATAGCCGTTGGCCATCTGGGGTGCTTACGCGCGCAACCGACAGGGATTTGAATTTAAATGCATAGTGGCGTGAACGCGCTGGCGTCTACCAGGATAGGTGCGTGACGTAGACGGTGTGGCAGATTGGCTGGACAGTCTCGCCGGTTATATTGAAGGAGTCACCGGCCAACAGTGGAGCTAAAGGCGAGGTAGGGGTGGGCACAGCTGAGCTATTGGCGGCTTCGTAAATACTCTTCTGTATATTGAGCTCTAGATCTCCTAGTGACCGTTTTGGCGGAGGTATACTTATTTGGTGCTGGGATAGGTTTTGATTTTGGGTTTGGTGTAATTGTTTTTGGACACACACTTGTTTTTGTTCTTGTTCATTTTTTTTCGTTCCTGTTGGAGGAGCTTCTTGAACCAGAAAAAAAAGAAGACGACCCTCATTATTGGAGTGTGTGTATGTGTAGTTGTTTTAGGAGTGCACTGTTTTTGTAAATACACCATATTTTTCCTTTTTATTTATTTCTGAAGAAGAGTCAGTGCTGAAGGACCGTGTCTCAAAGCCCCCCTGACACTACTGTACTTTGGTGGTACAGCACTCTTGTCAATAAGCTCGCACCCTTCACTCTCTGTCTGAGTCTCATCTCTCCGCCGATCCTGTTCGGCTCATAAACCATCACATGTCCAGAGTGTAGGCTGGGACATCACACCCCTCAGTTACGATTAATTGACGACACGTAACGTTTGTAATTGTAGATTTGCACACAGCTAAGCAATAGCAAAGGCAGGTGAGACACTTTGGAAACAGCACAGCAAAGGTTCTTTTAGAAGAGTTCAGAAATACTGGATTAATGTAAAAACAAATGGACTTATCAGTTAAATGTTACTCTTTAGTGAGATTTTAACAAGCTAGTGATGTAAATATAAATCTTATAATGGCGAATGTTGCAAACCTAACGGAGGGATTCTCTGACAAACCAGAAACTAAAAGTAGTTTGTTCCAAAAACAGCTTTTAAGGGTTTATTTAAATGTAAATTACATGCTTTATTGTGGAATTCACTAATTCAACAGTACAGATATAAGAATGTTTGAATTTTTATTTTAAGTGTTATTTTAATTAGTATTTTTCTTTTGCTGGAGGTAGTGAGAAGTTAATCAAAATGACCCTCTTATTGGCTAACTAGAAAGATTACAATCTGCAGGCTTTCGAGGCGACTCAGGCCCTTCTTCAGGTGGAATACAGAAAGTGGAGTTCCCTGTGTTTATACAGACACCAGTCTGTTGCTGGAGGAAAAAAAATATAGAATACATTTCAAATTAATATCAGAATAAATGTTAACAACAGACACTCTTTCTAAACCCGATACTACAGTGACATGTCGGCTGCTCTTTGGTAAACTCTTCACTCAGACCAGAGCTGCCATCATCCGACCGCGAGCTCCTGCAGTGAATCCTTTCTACACCTCCTCTTCGTTTTATGTTCAATAATCACTACATGTACAGGTTAGTGTCAGTGTAACAGTACATCTGTGCGTATTCATGTCTTAAACAAGACATCCATCTGATTTGGCCTGTTTCACTAATTTACCTTTACTTTTAGTCGACTAAAACCGATTTACTTTTCCTCTACTAAAATTAATGTATTTTTTTGTTGACTAAAACTAACAAAAATCAAATGACTAAAATGGGACTAAAACTAAAATGCAATTTAGTCCGAAGACTAAGACTAAAACTAAATCCAAATGAACACCGCTGGTGTGGCCAAGGTGATGTGCCCAGCAGACGGGTGTGCTAGACGTGTTTTTAGGCTCCGTCATGCGAGTTTTCGCTCAGACTAGCGTGTGTTAAGATGGCTGCTGTGCTGCTCGTTCAAGCCTGGGTTTCTCGGGGAGGACTTTTGTTTCACAATCCATGGTGCGTGCGCTCTGGCGAGGCTAATCTGCACACATCACTCCAAGCTGAGCTAATTGTTTGTTGGCACGTGGTTGAGTTTCCGCATTCAGATAAAAGTGCATCTACTCATGAGTGGTGACATTAAACAAATCGTGCCTTTCACAAAAGGTCATGCATGCAGCCCACAGCTTCTGCCAGACACACCAACAAATAAAGACCTGCTGGACGGCCATCGTTATCTCCAACTTGGTTTCAGTTTATTTCTCTTCATTCTTGCTATTAATTCAGGGAATGCCTAAATCAAAGCTAACATGCATGCCAGGATATTTTATTGTGTGTTCTCTGAGAGTCAGATGAAGGTTTACCTCAACAACTTTTAAAAACCAGGCTGAGACACCGGGACGGCTTAGCAGTTAGTTGACCACGTGAGCTTGATGGACTGAATGGTCTCCTCTTGTTTGTCTACCCTCCTACAGCATGTGGCAAGTGAGAAATGGGGGCTGAACCATCAAACCTAAATGGCACAAAGTGATGTGCCAGGCCCTCGCTTACCCCATGGAGACATCGAGCACCCGTCTCAAGTCTTGGGCGCAGCTGCTGCTGCGTTGAATAGCAGCCAAGAACGCAATCTACCAGAAAATGAATGGGCACTTATGCCAATTCCAGGTGTAAACTGGCAGCCAGAAAAATACAGTGGAGGGTGTGAAAGAGCCTCGGGGGCCCAAAGAGCTGCATGCCTGCCAAATGTCAACAGTCATTGTGGCCCACAAGGCTAGGTGGATTGATAGGTGTGTGTGGCATTTTTTAAAAACATCAATTCAAGGTGTAACTTTATGAAAATATTGACCCTTGTCACTGCATGGCAACAAAACCACACCTCAGTGCCTACATACTCACATTTAGATGCTGCAGCTAACAGAACAGCAGCAGATCAGCGGCCTGTCTTGTCAGGGTCTCGATCTGCTCCTGCTCCTGCTCAGCCGCCTCTCCACCCTGTTATTCTGTGCTCTTTACTCTACACACCCAAACTGCCTCAGCCTGTTTTTCCCACCTTGTCGACTTCTTCCTCCCTCACTGCTCATTCTCATTTCTCTCTCTTTTTTAAACTTTCTATTTGATCACAATGTCAGGCTAGTATACTACAGGAGCTCCTCACCAGCTCATAGGACATTCCCCAGCTGGTATGTGGTGGTGGCACACATGGCCAACCTGTCAGTTAAAGAAGGGGACACCGCATACCCAGCTACAGTGAGGGACCCGACTCTCAAGAGCCAGCAATCGACTGCAGTGGGAGAGGATGCTGGGGTTTGGGCATTCATTTTGAATTCTCTGTCCTTTTTACAAAGCTCAAGTTAGCATGAGTGAACAATGTGGATGTGTGTATTCTAACACTGCTCTGAAGGGACACCTCCATCAAACTAGGAGGACTTTCAAAACCATATTAGTGTTACACACAATAAAGCAAACCTGACCATGCTGACCTTCAACCTGTAAAAGTAAAATCTCAACTGTCAAGTCAAAAACAGCGATAACAGTAAAAGGTTCAACTATGGCAGGGCTATAATTTATGGAACAGGATTTTTTAAACGTTCTTCCTCAAGTAGAGCTGCTAGGCTGGTTGTTTTCTGCTCGAGGGTCACATTTTACCTGAAAGACAAAGAAGGACGCGTTTGCATTGTTCATCGGATCTGTTTGCGAGGTCTTATCACTTTACATTGTTCTTTGTTTCAGGCCTGCTATACACGTCATTGTTACGCCGTCTAATTACCGATCAGGCTTTTTAAAACTGCTAAAGTATTAAAAAAACTACTGCTGGGATTGTGTGCTATAAGTTATTCAAATTGTGTAAATTAGACTGAAATTCATTTTAAATATAAAGACAGACACAAACGTAGTACAAAGGAAATGATGCTGCTGACTCATCTCAGCCAATGAGTTGTTGGATTTTGAAGATGAACAAAATAAAGAATACTGGGCAATTTCACGTGTACTGCGTTACAATTTGCAAGTCAAAAGAAAAAAAACCCGAGAAAGTAGAAATGAACGTAAAATAGTTAGAGTAAATGGATGTTTTAAACTATTATTTTTCCATTTTATATACTCAGCAAAAAAAGAAACGTCCCTTTTTCAGGACTGTGTATTTCAACAATAATGTTTTAAAAATCCAAATAACTTTACAGATCTTCATTGTAAATTGTTTAAACAATGTTTTCCATGCATGTTCAATTAACCATAATCAATTAATTAACATGCACCTGTGGAATGGTCGTTAAGACCTTAACAGCTTACAGAAAGTAGGCATTTAAGGTCACAGTTCTAAAAACGCAGGACACTAAGGAGACTTGTCTACCGACTGTGAAAAACACCCAAAGAAAGATGCCCAGGGTCCCTGCTCATCTGCGTGAACGTGCATTAGGCATGCTGCAGGGAGGCATGAGGACTGCTGATGTGGCTAGGGCAATAAATTGCCATGTCCACACTGTGAGACGCCTAAGACAGCGCTACAGGGAGACAGGAAGGACAGCTGATCATCCTCGCAGTGGAAGACCACGTGTAACAACACCTGCACAGGATCGGTACATCCGAATATCACACCTGCGTGACAGGTACAGGATGGCCACAACAACTGCCCGAGTCACACCAGGAACACACAATCCCTCCATCAGTGCTCAGACTGTCCGCAATAGGCTGAGAGAGGCTGGACTGAGGGCTTGCAGGCCTGTTGTAAGGCAGGTCCTTACCAGACATCACCAGCAACAACGCCGCCTATGGGCACAAACCCACCTTCGCTGGACCAGACAGGAGTGGCAAAAAGTGCGTGAGTTTCTGCATGACAGCAATGTCAGTGTTCTGCCATGGCCAGCGAAGAGCCCAGATCTCAATCCCATTGAGCACGTCTGGGACCTGTTGGATCGCAGGGTGAGGGCTAGGGCCATTCCCCCCAGAAATGTCCAGGAACTTGCAGGTGCCTTGGTGGAAGAGTGGGGTAACATCTCACAGCAAGAACTGACAAATCTGGTCCAGTCCATGAGGAGGAGATACACTGCAGTACTTCAAGCAGCTGGTGGCCACACCAGATACTGACTGGTACTTTTGATTTTGAGCCTCCCTTCATTCAGAGACACATTGTGAAACATTTTTAGTTTATGTCTTATGGTGTTGACTCTTTTAGTGTTCATACAAATATTTACACATTAAGTCTACTGAAAAGTAAAAACAGTTGAAAGTCAGGGGACGTTTCTTTTTTTTGCTGAGTATATATATGACACTTTAAAAACAAACAATGACCACTAAACTCTTAACAATCCACATAGCTTAATTAAAATTCCTATTTTCATATTTATAAACTATACGAGCAGCACGGATTTCACAAGGATGCAGCAAGTAGGCCTCTCAGATTGATGACACAAGATATCGAGAGTCTTGACCTCATCGTCTGGATGTCAAAAACGTTGGGCATTTTCAAGCGCAATCGAAGGAAGGAGTTCAGTTAAAAGTATTTGTCACAATCCGATGCCATAACCTCACTGTAACTTTGAGGACACTTCCTTGCGGTGTGTATCTAATCTTATTTAGCATCTGTAAAGTTTCTGATCAATGGTGAATCAAAGAAGGCGTTTGTGAGACTGCTTGGTGTTTTTAATCTTAAATGAACATCCGCATTAGCAGTACATTTATGGAGTACATTTATGCATTTCATCATAAGAACATCAGGAGGATATAAGAAATGTGACAAATGAGAGGAGACCATTCAGTCCATCAAGCCCGTTTGTTTTGCTAATAGCTAAGCTGTCCCAATATCTAATCCAGATTCTTCTTAAAGGTTTTCAAGGTTTCTTCTTCAGCTCCATGTCTCGGTAGTTTGTTTCAGCGTCCCACAACTCTCTGTGTAAAGAAGTGCTTCCTGACTTCTGTCCTAAAAGCACTCCCCCCTTAATTTCCAATGATGCCCTAAAGTACAGGATTCACCTTTAAGTTGAAAGAATTATGCTGGATCTTCTTTTTCAGATCTTTTGAGGATGTTGATCACTTGGATTTGATCTACATGGAATGGCAGGAAATCCACACTTTGGAGAACAGAGTGGCAACTGTAATTTGGTTACACTAACCTCTCTACCTGCAAATTATGACAACCCTAACTCTTCAGGGACTCAAGGCAGGTAGAGTGACTAATAACGGTTTAAGCCCTGGATGTCAAATCAGCCCTAAGTAAGTCACTTGGACTGCCTGGGCCTCAACTGTGAGACACTTGATGTTATAGTAATGAAATCTGGCGTTTTAGGTCATCATGGACAAAGATGTCAGTCATATACAGGAATAGTTTTATTTGTGGTGACTGATTATTATACTTGCAGCATCTAAGATGCAATTGCTTACATTTCTGTTGTTTTTCCAGTCGGAGCACAGGCAGCTAAAGTGACTCGGTTGTGGGTACACAGAGTCATAGCGGGACTTGAACCCACAACCTCAGGGTCGGTTTTCTTCCATTTTTACCACAGCATGCATTCAGTTCTTCCAGATTTAATTTTCTCTACAGTATCATCCAAGGTTATTATAGTTTTGCCTTTTTATATTAGTTTTTAATTCTATATATTTTTTTTAACTTACTTGGAAATTCAGTTTAGTTTTAGTTTTCCTTGGTCGTGTATTTTTAGTTTTAATTTTACAAAGGCATTTCTATTTTATTTTTATATCTATTAGTTTTAGTAATTATGGTATGGTTAAAGAGCTACTACGGAGTTTAGTTTTTGTGTCAGAATGAGACAGAACTGTACACTTAACGAGTTTGGATATAATATGAGTTTAATGTTAGTGGAAGCTTACTACACTACACACTTTACTATTTGGTTTTGTTTTTGTCTGATAAAAACAAGCATAATCAAAACCAGGTGCTAAATATAAACAATTTTACACAATTTTATCATTTTTAAAATACTTTCTGTCATTTGTGCTAAACAAATCTGTGCTGACTGTTGGCACTTTTTTCTTTTCCTTTTATTGCCCAGAATGGGCCAATTTGTAATGAACTTTAGGTGAATTTTAAGGTGTTACTCTAAATGTCTACAACACACAACATACCCTGCTCCACCAACAATGTGCTTATAATGAATGCCTTCAATATTGCATTGCACAAACAATTTACAGACAGAATTTTGCACCTGCAGGCCTGAAAATATATAAAAAATAAGAAAACAGAATCTGCTGTGTTCTGACTGGTGGGACCATTAAAATCACAGGGGCTTAGGCTTGAATCAGTGTGCAGACCCCACCTATCTGTATTGAGGGAAACAAAGAAAAACAACCATGTAGTATGAATGTTAGGGGCAGTGAGGCTTGAATAGCCCACCATAAGAATAGCAAACCCATAATGAGATGAGCAAGAGCAGGTAATAAGAGTATGGACAGACACAAAATGACAGAGACAGCATCTGAGATTAAGAACAATATATACATTATCTAAACCTGTTTATCCAGAGCAATATCACAGGAATCCTGGAGCCTACCACAGCAGGTTTGAATGCAAGGCAGGAAAAATCCCTGGTATGTAATATGTATGATATGACTGATGTTAAGAACAAAAAGAATACGATATTTCAACTATGTGTTTCGAGAGAGGGAGAAACATTGAAAAAATGGGGATAGATATTTTAAAACATAATTCTGCTACTGGATTATTTTCATAATTTCAGGTATTTTAAGCTGTGAATATGAACTAAAAAAGATAAATTAATAAATATAGCATAAATAGAAAAACACATTAGTATGTTTAGCTTTTCATCACTTGGCAGACTCTCTTCGCCTACCTACCTGTAGCTCAGTAGAGACATTGCCAACTCGAGAATTTTACAAGGTTTGTACTGCTTTGTTGTTAAATGACGTTTTTAAAGCAAAAGTTATTGTTCAACAACAAGATGCTGATCTTGTATGACCACCTAGTCAGTCTCTCGACCAGTGCCGTTTTATTTTCAAAAATCGGGAATGGTCTCCCCTAGACTTTCTTGTGTACTCAGATATGGGGATGGATATTTGAGGAGTAAACCGCAAGACAATGATTATATTATGTACATTAAAGAACCATCAACAACAAATCAAATTAATAATATATTGAACAATTATTATAAAAGTAAAGTAGAATAAATCGGACTCTGCAGCTGCATGAAGAAAAGAATAATCGAGTATGTGTTCAGGTAAAATACCACTTCTGGTTGATGGATCTGGCCCAAAAGTTAATGGAGATCTACAATTTTGGTGTAACAAACAAATGCTCACTTTTATCCATCAATCTTGTTGCGTTTTTGAGTTATCATGTTTATACACACACACACACATACACACAATTCCCAAAAAAAAAAAAAAAAGTATTTTTGGACTCGGGGAGGTCTAAAACACAATTACTATACTTTCTCTATACTTTGTGTGCGAAGTGGCAGGTGAATTACTGTCAACAAAAAGCAGGCACCTG
The DNA here is from genome assembly GCA_026402145.1 of Polypterus bichir lapradei. Lineage (NCBI taxonomy): Eukaryota > Metazoa > Chordata > Cladistia > Polypteriformes > Polypteridae > Polypterus > Polypterus bichir. Next base: position 42,889,493 of record JANRMT010062852.1, on the reverse strand, counting down.
AGAAATAAACTGAAATGCTACTCACTCATGATTTTTCTGTCCAAACGGTAAAGTTTTTCTTGAGCAGCACATTCCAATTTCAGGTGCTTGAATTACATCTTGATATACAAGTGCAAAGAAAGGCGGCGCGTAAAATCGCTTTCTTTTCCACAGGTGAAATGTGAATGCTGTGAACAGCTGCCCTCCTTCACCAGCCACCATTCACTGGATGAATATGTGCGGGCAGCTCGTGGTGGATGACTTCAGTTTTAGAGTTAAAAGTTATAAGGGTTAAAAACTAACAGCAAGAATATTCATTCAAAAACGAAAACAAATTATTATTTTATTTCAGTTAGTCTTTCTAGCTACTTTAATAGTTTCGTTTAGTTTTTCATTTCATTTTTGTTATTTTATTTCAGTTTACGAAAAAGTTTTTTTTAGTAATAGTTTCAGTTTTGATTTTAGTTTTCGTTAACTATAATAACCTTGGTATTATCACAGTTTTAAAAAGGTCCCCCTCCAAATCAGACCTCCTCACATTGGACTTGAGTACAGACTCTGACTCCCTGCGATTTCATATAATAAAACTGATCAGACTTTGTCAATGAACAATCAAACTAAACTCACATTAGCAAAGCGGTAAGCATCTGCATCTCTTTACCTTCTTTCTGAGGGGTGAACAAAGCAGGGGTGTAACCATGATGAAGTGCCCTCTGAAGGACCAAGTTCACCTACACTGTAATAGTTAACTGCCCTGAGAATCTGAATAGGAATAAATAAATTAGCGTGTGGACCGAGGACTGTCCTACACAGGCAGTACTGCAGCGGTGTTCCCCCTTCTTGCAATGGGCTTATTTCACAGGTGCAATCCCAGCTCCAGTTTACACCTCAGATTTTGGCGATGCTCCCTAGCACAGGGAATTCTGGTGGGTCTCAAAGTATTTCAGTTATTTAGTTCAGTTCAGTGAAATCATCTGGATCCCTCATGTAATGGTTTGTTGTATTTCATCGAGTAATGACACATTTAATCTCCAGCCTACCACCAGTTACCAAACCCAGCCCCACAGCGAGACCAGATACTACAACATAACCTAAAAAAAAAAAAAGTGAGATGAAAGAAGACTTTCCTGTAAATCATTTTTTGCCAACAGATTAGTTTTTAACCTTTTAAAAATGAAGCCAAGTGTGACAATTTGCTGCCATTTTTGTGAGTGGCATACACACACACACACATTAAGGCGTCTGCTCACCTACGATTTGTAAAAGCTATGTACCCTGGGGAGGTTACTCAAGCAATATATTTGCTCATTTCCGTTTTGAGCTCACCATTACTGACATGTGCTCCTTTTCAATCATGACATTCCATAATCCTGCCTCACACCTCCCCTTATTTTCTTCATTTCAGCAGTTAATGTTGCCTCCCTTTGTATGGTATGTGCTGTACCTTTTGTTATTGACTTTGGCTTGCATTTTAGGGCCAAATAAGTCATGCACAGTCCTATTTTAAAGAAAACAACATTTCTGCCAGCCCTGAGGCTCAAAAATAATTTGATATAACCTGTAGAAAGCCTGTTAACTTCTACATGGGTGAAATAAGATAAAACTCCGTAACATATCTGGTTCAAAGAGTCAATCATCTTGAAGAGTGCGTATGAACACATTTACCCAATATTGTTATGCCCTTACTGCCTGCCAATCTCCTGATGTCTTGTACAACTAGCAGGGTCTCTCAAACTGGTCTAGGACTATACAAAAGTGAGCCAACACCTGACTGAGTCGTTAACAGCAGTGGAGGACAAACATCATCTCATTAGGTGTGATATTAGAAGGCAGCTGCACTGGGACAGTAATCTCTGTGGCTTCCTTGCTCCAAACTGTCACCTGATCGAAGACACTAACCTGCTGCGACAGTGTGAGGAAAACATCCTCCTGTTAACAGAGCTCACATGCAGGTTCCAGTCAAGGTATTCAATCCATGGAGATGGGCTTGTGGTGAAGGGGACGCTACTGCAAATGCAGCAGTTCCTAGTCATTACCAAAAGACCCATCTGTTCCCGATGTCCCAAAATCTGTGACTCAGGTATTGGACTCTAAAGTGTGAGAGGACACACATATTTCACATGCCACTCTTAAGTATTACTTTATTTACATCTTGTGAGATGAAAAACACTTTTAATCCCATAATTGCACATGAACAATTCAGACTGGGTAGTGTTTGGTTGCTGCCACCAACCTCCTTAACGAAACTCTCCATGCCGTTTGCTTGTATATTTAGAGGAAACATCAAAGACAGTCCTGTAAGCCCACTGACATCTTTCAAGTGAATCAAACTCACCTGCACGTTTTGATGGTTACGGATGAAGACGGTCCGACTGTGTGCGAAGAATTCAGTCGTTTAATGTATGGCCTGAATCTTTACCTCAGTAGCTATAGGTGCTGCACTCTTCTGAATCGGACTACTATGCATACAGTTTAAAAAAAGTATCTGACCCGCACAGTTCACACTTCTTATTTCTCCGAGTTCCTTCCAGTTTGTAAGTCACGATGGTTTGGGAGGATGAAGTCCTTTATTTTATTAACTTTTGTTATTTTTAAACTGGAAGATTTTCATTTTGCAAATGGTGATGTGGTGAGAGATGACATGAAGGTGAGGGGTATAACAGAACAAGATGTAGAGGACAGGAAGATATAATCCTCTGTGGCAACCTCTAACAGGAGCAGCAAAAAGATGATGAAGAAGAAGAAACAAATGTGACATTTCATCACCAAGCAGTCAGTTCTTAAGGATGGTATGTTTCTGGGGTAGAAAAGGAAAGTGTGGAAACCAGAGGATCTACGGCATAATCATAAGAATGTCATGATACTAGTATCATCTCTGTACAGACAGAGAGGTGACCCCAAGTGATAGCCATATGGGATTCGGTAAGAAATGCCATTCTGCTGCCCGCTGAAGCTTAGATACTGTATAGGCTTGCTTTTTATAATAGTCATATATAACTCTTATTCAATGTCTTCTTTTTCTTCTTCTTCAGATCAGTCCTGTAATCACAAACAGCAAGATGAAGTAGAAATGGTGATCGCCATTGACGGTGAATCACACCCAAAATGGCAGAAAACTGAAGAAAAAAAAGAATTCTAATCCATCATCAGTTTGTTACATGGAAAGAAGTCACCTCAGTAATGCTGCAATTTATAAGATCCACCTCATGAATGGAGGCAAAGGAAGCAAATATTTTAACATCTTCACAAAGTAGCTGATCAGAAAACCATGGTGCAATGACCATGTATTCTTTCTTAAAGGTTTTACATGTACTGCGATTAGTTTCTCCTTCTCCATGTAGCTCTGTATTCAGAAATGGTGTAAATGACAGATTATCTATACTCTCAAATAAACCAAACATTTAAACTAAACTAAAACTCATCATTTTCAGTCTACACATCCATTAGGTTAATAGAGGCCTGAATAGTTCAGGAGCCACTAACCTTGGGGGACACAGCAGAGAGTTTATTGTCTTTTAAAAGATAATCTGTGTTGGGGGACATGGCAGTGGTGGGGACAGGGCTGTACCCGCTGGCTGGCGTTCTGTCTCCTCCAGATCACACATGTGTTACCTTAAATCTACCAAACTGACCTGGCGTGACTGAGTGTGGCATGTATGACAGCGTATCCTGCTGTGGCATGGCCCCTGTTTTGTGTTCAGTGCTCCAGCTCCCAGGACTCTAAATGGGATTAAGTGGGCATGGAAATTAATGGATAGTTTAATTAAGGAAATAAGAAGGACTTTCTATCTTTCTGTTGTCCCAAAAATGAATTATGTTGTTCCTTTGATGCCTCGGTGAATGAACAACGCACATGGATTTGGTGACACCAGTTCCACACATTCTGAATCACCTGCCATTGAGATGAGATATCTGGTGCTTTGAGAGCAGGGGTGCCCAATGTGTCGATCGCGATCGACCGGTAGATCGCAAAGGTAGTGCAGGTAGATCGCGTTGCATTCAAAAAATTTTTTTAAACGTTAGTCTATCATCATCTTCCCTATGGCATTTGCCACTTGATTGACATACAGGGCGGCCAGTCTGAGATCTCTTCTAACACACTGGTCATCCCGCATGCACGATCAAACAAGCGAGCTCCTGCAAAACCCCGGCTGTGATCTAGTTAGCCTTCCAATTTAGCTCGACTAAAGAAGGGATTTAAAAAAAATTTGTTTGGGGAGGGTATGGGCTGGATGTGGAATTGGAAGAGGATTTTTTTTTTCTCACAATGTCACAATTGAAGTGCGTTTGTCTGACGTCCGAGGTTTGATCCCCGATGAGGGGTGCAGTGGAGTGTGTATGCCTGATGAGCCCAAAATAGGATGAAACACGTGTCGCGTACTCTTTGCATTATTTGACAGTTAACTATGTAACATTCTATGATCTGCTTCTCGCAACTGAGAGGGCACCTGTGGCGGATATTTGACGACTTGCTGACCAACCACACGCGCTACCTGGTAGGTAACAACCCATACAATCAGATTATTATGCTATTATATATATATATAGTATTTTTAATTTACATAGATCAATTTGACCTGGTCATTTTAAAAGTAGCTCGCAAGCCGAAAAAGTGTGGGCGCCCCTGTTTTAGAGTATTAAACCTGGCGGCCATTTAAATGTACCAGGTCAGTACCCACATCTGACTCACTCTGTGATCCCCAACCCAATCCCAAGACCCGCTGGAAAGGAAACAACCGCACTGTAACTCTGTCTCTGACACAGCACCTTGGAATGATGTTTACCAACAAAAGTAACTTTAAAAACATCCATCGAGATCTGTCTCTTCTAAACTCACTGTAATAAAATGAGCAGTCAATATAAAGAATGCATTGTTTATTACTGAAGCCAAAGTAACTCTTATAGAGCAGATAAACATTAAACTGACCCGGGTTGTGGAGGTCACCTTAGAAAAGCACAAGCTTGTATTTGCACTGTGGGAATCAAAGAAGGCTTCAATTCTGCAGTAATCAGAACCGGAATACAAAGACACCAAGATGTTATTAAGGCTGCCAAAAAGCAGAATTCATCTAAAAAAGTACAAAAAACTTCAATACCCAGTTAAATAAAGGCAAGAGGGTAATTATGTAGAAAACGGCTTCTTTTGGTCTTCCTCTGCAGAACTACTACACTGTGCACTCCAAGTCATTTTTATAAAGCTGGGTGTCAATTCTTTATCCGTCTTCTAGCAGACACACTGAAAAACAAGAAGTCAAAGCATATCTGAGTTGGCGCATTTTTGTTTTTATTGCACCTGTTTTTACTATACAAGTACGGAATCTGTGGAAAAATTCAGAGGACAGAATTTGTCAGACTAGTTTCTTACCCCTAAGAAGTGCTTGAGGCAATTTTAGCAGCTGCTTCTGCAGGAATTGAAATCAAAGCAGTCTGAAACTCTTGAGGAAAGCGATGAGTTACATCTCTGAGCATGAGGCACAAGGTGTTCTGGGTGTCTACAAAGACAAGGCACAATTACTTACAAATACTCACTGTGAACAAAAGCAGAGAGACATTTTCTGTTCAAGGGTCCTTACCTTCTTTGAGTTCTGGTGTCCCCAAAGCTTGCCCCACAATGCCGAGGACTGTCTTCAAGTTCTGAATGATCTGCAATTACAAAATTAAAAATAAGACGCAAACACCCTGCAGCACAAATATCCATGCCCGGAACACCCCCCCAGGGGTGCAGCACAAATATGTACTTCATTAGTTAAAACACTGTTACATTCAGGCTACAATTTGACAGCTTTTTATATTTCATTGTGGAATGAAGATTGAGAGGCAGATCTAAGAAATGTCTGCAGTCATGTGGATGTTCTGCTGGTTGGTCTTGAAGAGGGAGTGCTGAGTCAAAAGGTTAAGCTCTCATTTTACTGGTCAATCACCCATGGTCATGAGCTGTGGGTAGTGACAAAAACAAATAGATCATGAATACCATCAGTAGAAATGAGCTTCCCTTGCAGGATGTCTGCGCTCAGCCTTAGAGATGGGGTGAGAAGAGCAGACATTCAGGAGGAGGGTAAAGGAGAACCACTGCTTCTCCACATTGAAAGGAGAAAATTGAGATGGTTTGGGCATCTGATTAGGATGTTTCCTGCACTCCTTTCCCTGGGGAGGTGTTTCAGGGAGGAGACCATGGAGATGCTGGAGAGATATATCTCTTGGATGTCCTGGGAAAGCTTCAGCATCTCCCCAGAGGAGTTGGAGGAGGTGGCAGGATAAAGGGACATCTGGGCATCTTTGCTTAGATAGCTGCCACTGTGACCAGACCCGGATAGATATCAGAAAATGTATGGATGAAACGTTAAATGAAAGGGAAAGGAAATCGCTGGAATTTTAAGACTCAATTACAGAAATTCATCAGCTCACCACTTCTGTGCCACCATTTATCAAATTCAACATAAAGACTTAGTTGATGCAAGTCATCAGGTATCTGTTGCAGCATGAATATTTTAAAAGTAACACCAACTTTCCTGTTAATTACCAGCAGTTTCTTCTTTATGTCAACATATATGGAGTTCAAACGAGTGGAAAGTGCCGGAGCAGAAGGCTGACATTTATCTTATTAATTTTGTCTTGTCTCGCCCCATGCAGAGCTACATTACATTGTATCAAAGTGTCATATCTTCAGTGTTGTCCCACGAAAAGATATAATAAAATATTTACAAAAATGTGAGGGGTGTATTCACTTTTGTGAAATACTGTAGTTACTGACTTGTGCTCCAGGACATACATGTGCTGCTTAAGATTCTAATTTAGTCAATGTGGGCTCACCAAAAGGACAAATACATGAAAACAGCACAAAAATAAAATGGCACAGAGGGCTTAAAAAAATCACCTTAAAATTAAAAATATTGGAACTAACTGGTAAAGAAAGCCTTACAATGACAGAGACCTTTGATTTAACTTGAAAGAAAACAAAAATCCAATTTTGACTGTTCATTCTGAGCCCCCTGAAAATGTCTAGTTATTGTCCTTTAGTATTCTATGGTTGACAGATAACAGAGTGTCACATTAAGGACAAATTTGTAAAATGCTCCTTTCATCGCTACTGACAGCACATACTGTAATCACATGAATGAAATAGGACAAACGTTCAGGAAAACTCACATCTATTTGCCCAAACCCCGTGTAGCTTAATGGCAAAAGTGCAGACACCCTGCAAAGTAAATCTTTTGCTCTTTAATTCAGTGTTACTTTTAACTCTTGCAGAAATATTTAGACTTTGTTTTTAATTTATTAATCTCTTAGGGAAAGCTGTCTTTTCACATGACCTTTCAGAGGCAATTTTGAGTATAAGGGCCTTGCTTAATACCACAATGGAAACATGAGAAGTCTTAAAGATTAATAATATCTTACTTAGTTGTCCTGTCTAGGGCTGATTCATGCCTGGGGCCCAGTACTGCTGAGATAGACTTCTAGTGCCTTGGACCCTGAACTGTGTTAAGTGAGTTAGATACTAAATTTTCGAATACAGAGGCTGAAAACTACAAGCAAGCAGTTAGTCAGGCACTGGTTAACCTGTACATGTCAGGAGGACACCTCACTTGTCTCACTCTTAATAAGTTGCACCAGTCATAAGCAGGCCAAAGATCTACACAGGTTTGTATGAACACTGGAACTTCTATTGATAAGAAGACATGACCTTTACTGTGATTTTTAGTCATAATCTTCATTTACATAACCTTAGTGAGTCAGAGGCAGCCTGCGGTGCACTCAAATGAAGCTAGTGGCATAATGTGACATATCCAGCGACTCGCCAAGAAAGTGTTTAAAGAGGTTTGATTTTGTCTTTAGTTGTAGTTGTGGGCTCGATGTGCATGTCTGCTGATATCCAATGAATGCTCAGCTAAAAAACAATGAACATAATATAGTGGTAAGGAATAAGGAACGCAGGTGTTTTGGACTTCACAAACAGAGGCTTGTCTTTCTGATGTTATGTGTTTTACATGTTGCAACAAAATGGAAAAAGAAAAAAAGGGCACAGACTGTGGCTAAACTTCATACAGCGCACTCTTGTTTGTCAGAAAAAGCAGCAAGTGTGACTGTGCTAGACAGTCGGCACACACAGTCAGGAAATTTGAGAAGCCCAGCAATTTTCAGTTATTTATGGTCCTGTAATGAGATCAGCAACTGCAGTCTTCTAGTTGCCATTTTTGAGATATTTTGGGACTCTGTTTGCTAAGGAACCAAAAGACTTCTGGTCCAGATGGAATTTCAGGGTGTACCTTGAAGACCTCTTTTGATCAATGAGCTGACAAACTTCAGTGACATGTTTTTACTGATACAATCTGTGATTCCCTGCCTGCTTCAAAAGCGATAACAATTATGCCCGTGCCAAAGAAAACAAAATGACTGCCGACCAGTGATACTCACTAAAACTGTGATGAAGTGGTTTAAGACGATGATGCTGGGAAACATTAAACAGAATATTTGCAAAAGGCAATATCACCCCAGTTTGTGTATCATCACAGCTGTTCCACAGAGGATGCCATATGCCTCGCACTCCACACCATCCTGTTCATAGATTACAGTTCATCATTTAACACTGCTGTCCCATTGATGTTAACCATCAAAATTCTCAATTTAGGACTCACTTTAGCGCCGCCCACCGTAACTAGATTTTGGACTGCCTAACCAAGAGATCTCAGCATATGTGGATTGACAGGATTACAACCTCTATAATGGCCTTCAACACAGCAGCTCCTCAAGGCAGAGTGCGGAGTCCCCTTTCTGTACTACTTTTTCATCTCTGATTGTTTGGCCAGACATAGCTCCAAATTCATCATTACATTTGCTGATGACACCACCATCACAGGTCTGATCACCAACAATGGTGATACAGCTTACAGGGAAGAGGTTTACCTACTGACTCAGTTGTGCCAGGGCAACAGTCTCATCCTTAATATTACCAAAATCAAGGAGCTGGTTATAGAATTCAGGAAACAAAAGGTATGCTTTACTGACAATGAAATCAGAGAGGGTGCTGTGTGGATGGTCAACAAATTTAAATTACTTGGATTGACCATCTTGTCAAGAAAGCTCACAAATGCCTTTCCTTCCTCAGGTGTCTGACGACAGCTGTTATTTCTTTTCTGTTCTCACAGACGTTGACAGGTGCACAGTGGCTACAGCACATCCTGGTATGGCACCTGCTGAACTCAATAGCTTAAAGCACTGTAGAGATGGCACAGAATATTACTGACACCCAGCTGCCTTCCATTCAGAACATACAGTATACAACACTTGGTGAAAAGGCAAGTAGCATTTCTGAAGACCACTGCTGGCCTGCACAGTCTCTTTTCTTACTCCTCTGCTCTGGAAGACAGGACCCATTGGCACTAGTTGATTTAGGGACAGCACATATCCATAGGTCATAAAGTTACTGAACATTCAAATATAACAATAAATATTGTAACATAACAAACAATGTGGCACCTGTATGGGGAGTTCAGGCAGTCACCCAAAGAGTATGAGAACTGAGAAAGTGAACTGTCTTGGGGTGAACTAAAAAACTGAATTGTCTTAAACTGGGAAACTGAGTGATAACCCTGGAAGAGTACCCTGACTGGGACTGAGAAGCCCCTACGATAAAGTGGAGGGCAAGTGAAGGGTTCAAGTAGTAGGATGAAGAGCACCCTTATCTCAAAGAAAGAGGGATGAGAGGTGGAAAACAGAGTGGTAAATGTGGTACTGAGGTTAGAATTGGACTTGTCACCCCACCCAAAAGACAGTGATAGACCCAGATAGAAGCAGGTCAAAGAGGCAGCAGGGTGTTTTACTGTTGTTATGTCAGCAAGATGATCAGGTTTTGAGAGCAGAATAGGAGAAGAGTGTAAAGACAGATACAGGTCAAAACTGGGAGATCAAAAAGGTATGACTGGCAAATCAAAAATGAAAGAAAATTTCATAGTAAAAAAATTGTAGCAAAAGGTCAAAACCAGAGTAAGAAAATAAGAATTCAGCAAAAAAATGTCTGGAAAAGGGGTTTTCAATTTGTAACTCGGATGGGGAAATTAACTTTCAGCTGAACTTTTAACTTGTCGTGTCGACTACCCTCAGCTCCTAATGATTGGTGTTCAAAATAGAGACAACCATTAAAAAATGGCAGACAAAATGGTGCAAAAAATTAATCAACTTTTAAAGTAAGTACAATGACGAAAAACAAACCTTGAAATTAAGTTCAGGCTCTCAAAAAAAAAATAAAATAAATAAATAAATAAATAAATGAGTGCTTGATCATTCAAAATGATTGAGAAAGCCACATAAAAATTATTAAAAATTCCAAATCATAACAGTCTTGGCTGGCTCTTTCGTTCATACCTCCCTTGTGTGCTTTATTTTTTTTTTAATAAAGACACCTTTTTTGCATTACTTTTGTCTTTCTGGATTTCATTTTGGCTCAATGGAGGCTCCAGATAACACCCTATGATCCACACCATCTTCTCCAGATAGAACTGGCGTTTTGTCTCACATTTCACTGATTGGCAGCTAATCTGTTTTGTTTAGACTTCTTGTGCCTTAACTTTCTACTGATTTCACAGTTGGTTCCTTCCATGGGTCTGGGGATCAGATTTCTAAAGCTCTGAATTCAGGCCTCACATACAAAGGAATATGCTCTAAGGGCAGTCATAAAAGACTTTCGATATACATGCATGAGAGAGAGACGGAAAAAGTAGTAGAGTCAGCACATGAAGCAAATAAACTAAATAAGCACTTTGACTCTCCAAAGGACACAGTTACACAACAAGAAAATTAGAAGTTCTTGTTTTATTCACTTGATGACAAAGGCACAAAATCAAAACCGCACATCACGTGTTTGGTAGCTGCATTCAATAATCTATTCTCATTGGATTGCAGGTTTTATGGAAATACTGCAAAGCCCACACAAGGTTCTCTGTGTTCTCCTTATTGACAGTCTAAAAACTTCTTTTAAATTTTTCCCGTTTACAAATGAATTTTTACCTATTTAATCACTGCCGTACCAGTCAGAAGGAGACATGGCTAGTGTTCTGACAGAAATGTGATCCTAGCATTTTTGAAATCTGAACCCCTGAATTAGAACTGAATTAAAATAGAACAAGATAGACTACAATGTGTTATCCAAAAGGCATTCTTTTCCTTTACCTAATTGTTCAAAAACCCTTTGTTCTTGGTGTAGGGAGTCAATTTAGGCTTATAGGTCTGACAAAAGATCTATAAGTAAGGGGTAGAATTTCCATAAAAAGAATGAAAAACTTATACATCTATACTAATAAAAGGCAAAGCACTGACTGACTGACTGACTGACTCACTCACTCACTCACTAATTCTCCAACTTCCCGTGTGGGTGGAAGGCTGACATTTGGCAGGTTCATTCCTTACAGCTTCCTTACAAAAGTTGGGCAGGTTTCATTTCGAAATTCTACGCGTAATGGTCATAACTGGAAGCTGTTTTTCTCCATTTACTGTAACGGAGATGAGCTTGAAAGCCGTGGGGGCGGAGTTTCGTGTGACATCATCACGCCTCCCACATAATCACGCAGTACGTAGAAAACCAGGAAGAGCCCCAAAAAGTGCTGAAGAAAACACGCATTATATAATTGAGAAGGCAGCGAAACAATAAGAAGCGAGCGAGTGACATATACAATCATATTCATGAGTTCTGCTACTTCGGAAACAAAGCACGATGTAAACCTAAACTTTAAATTAAGTTCATAGACAGGCTGCCGCTGGCGTTTGTAATTTAGTGCCTGCCCATATAAGGCCGTCCGTCAGCGGCAATCCAATAGAAACATGCAGTGTGTCAGGTCTCAGATAAAGAAGAAGACGAGCTGTTTATTGATGCAGTAAGAAACGAATCGATGAATGAAACCTGTCATCTTTACAACGATTGACAAACACGGAATGTAACTTGAACACAACACATCGTACAAATACGACCCTGATTGAAACAAATAATGATAATCGAATCCTTGATGACAGCAACACTCAATAACACTCTCAAAACAATTACTGTATATTGACAATCATGTTACGTTATTTTTAAAATGTTCCCTTTTCTTTTTCATAGCTTCTTTAACACACTACGTCTCCGCTGCGAATATATATATATATATATATACCCCGATCTACATACTCTCAAATAGATAAGCCACACACCGTGGCGCAATTGTAGAGGCTTTGCCTCTATCGCCTACATCCGAGGTTCGATTCCTGAGAGGGGATGTACTGAGTATGTATGCGCGCTTCTCGGTTCATTTTAACCTCGCATCTCCTTGGTTTGAGACATATGAAAAATATGCGGTTAATGCAGAATCATGTTACGTTATTTTTAAAATCTTTCCTTTTCTTAGCACAAGCACAGCTGAGAAGCTTCGATGCATGTACTCCATAACAAAAAATAATGCATTTAATCACACTTTCAATTCCAAGCAAAGGGGAACTTTTGTCAATGCATGATTTCCTGGTACATCGATTACACTGATGCACACATCACAGCTACAAAAATGTTAGAGTCGGAATGAAGCGCGTTCCTAATTGAGAAGGCAGCGAAACAATAAGAAGCGAGCGAGTGACATATAATACCATATTCATGAGTGTTGCTACTTCGGAAACAAAGCAAGGTGTAAACCTAAACTTTAAATTAAGTTAATAGACAGGCTGCCGCTGGCGTTTTTCATGCCCACGGGTAATGCGGGATACAAGTTAGAGTTGTGTCGTTCACGAACGAATCGATTCTTTTGAACGGCTCATAAACATGAACGATGGGAGTTGAGTCGCGGCTGGGGGGGGGAGCCGTTCTTTCTGTCGCTTTTTTTTTCCAATGCGTGTTTCACACAGATGCACACAAATTAGCTCCTCCGCGAGACAGAACAGTCTTGCGGAGGAGGTGGGGCGGACCCACACAGGGGGAGGGGCGCACCCAGCAGGGGTGCTACTGCCTAACAATGATGATAGTTGTGCATGCATCCTTCACGTGAGTACTCCACCCTGAATGCCTCTCATTTGGTAGGAGCCATAGACTGTAAATACTGGCAGCCCCAGCAGCCTCTGACAAGATCCGGATCCCCTCAAAGAGCCATAAATCCCATCTCTAATACAAGTTTAATGAGAGGACGCAGGATATAAACAAGAGTTTTGATCACTTTGTAACCAAGTTAAAATTGCAGGTGAAGGGGTGTGCTTATGCAAATTCCGAGAGACTGTGTTTGTGGGGGGTTGACAGTTAAGGCGGGTGGGGGAGTCACATCATCATATCCCCTCCCATTTACCTCATTTCGCTCTGAGCTGAGCTCCACGGCTAACGCCGTCTTCCGAATCAACTTCGTCACACTGCCACCAAATACTGTACACACAGAAAAATCCACAAGTTAATACACATGCTGTCTCTAGAGTTTCTCCACACTGAATCCTCCAGGCACTACTTACAAAAGGTTACATTGACAATCGCACAGCTGAGAAGCTTCGATGCATGTGCTCCATAACGCGTTAAAAATATAAAGTCACTGTCGGAATAAATAAAGTCAAAACTTAAAGTCAAAACTTGTTTCTGAATATATTAAAGTCAAAACTTTAATATATAAACTCAGCGCTGGAATATATAAAGTCAAATCTTGAATATATAAAGTCAGCATCGGAATATATTGTCACGCTTGGGTCACAGATTTGCACAGAGACACAGGAGGTCGTAGAAACAAGAAGGGTTTTTATTCAAACACTGCAAACACATGAGCTTAAACGTGCTCCATGACAAGTCAGAGATGACAGTTCCGCTAGGAGCAGAGAGAGAGAGCGATAAAAGCAAGCAAACAATCAATTTTCATCTGACAGGCGCTGCACAAGGCTTTTAAGTTAGCGGAGTATCGCGCGAGGTTTGCATTACGCGTTATAGCGCAAGTGAGAAAGTAAGGAGCAATGTGAGGGTAGTCTGTGTTTCAGGGGTTGTGGTTTTCCCAGAGGCATCTGTATCTTCTTGGGGTGCGATCAGCCTTCCAGCTCACACCCTCCCCCTCAGCTTTATTCACATTTCCGTGAATCAAGCGACTCTCTGTACCAGGTTCATTTAGTCTTGATAATACGTCTGCGTTGATGTGTTCAGAACCTGGTCGATGTTTTACTGTGAAACGGTAAGGTTGTAAGCCCAGAAACCATCTCATGAGGCGACAGTTTGTATCTTTCTGTCGGTATGACCATTGAAGTGGAGCATGATCAGTTACCAAAGTGAAGTTTCGTCCCCACACGTAATCGCGAAGCCCTCCAGCTCACAATATAAAGTAAGCGCTGGAATATATAAAGTCAAAACTTCAATATATAAAGTCATCGTCGGAATATACAAAGTCAGTGCTGCAATATCCATCCATTTACCAACCCGTTGAATCCGACCACAGGGTCACAGGGGTTTGCTGGAGCCAATCCCAGCCAACACTGGGTGCAAGGCAGGAACCAATCCTGGGCAGGGCAAATGCATCATTTTCAAAACATTAACCGAACAGTGTTTTTTTAATTTATTTTTCTGAATACATTTTTGTTAACTTACTTCAGTTCAGAGTCGTTTCAATCAATATATTTTGACTTTGAGTTTATATAATCAGGAATGACTTTATAAATTCCGACGCTGACTTTATATATTCAAGTTTTGAATTTATATATTCCAGCGATGACTTTATATATTCAAGTTTTGACTTTATATATTCCAGCAGTGACTTTATTTATTCAAGTTTTGACTTTATATATTTAGAAAAAAGTTTTGACTTTATATATACCGACGCTGACTTTATGTATTCAAGTTTTGACTTTATATATTCCGACAGTGACTTTATATATTCGGGAATGACTTTATATATTCAAGTTTTGACTTTATATATTCTGACGCCGACTTTATATATTCAGAAAATCAATGTATTTGCCTGTTTCGCACCCCATAGTATATGTGTGTGTGTATATATGTACACATGTATGTATATATATATATATGCCAGCAGCACTCATGAGAATGACAAAACAATTACGTTATCAATCATGTTACGTTATTATTAAAATGTTTCCTTTTCTTTTTACTTCTCCGCTGCCAAGCGTGGGTATTTTACTATATATATATATATACTAGCAGAATACCCGCGCTTCGCAGCGGAGAAGTAGTGTGTTAAAGAAGGTATGAAAAAGAAAAGGAAAAATTTTAAAAATAACGTAACATGATTGTTAATGTAATTGTTTTGTCATTGATGTGAGTGTTGTTGTCATCTCTCTCTATCTATATATATCTATATCTATATCTATATATATATATATATATATATATATACATAGCAAAATACCCGCGTTTGGCAGCAGAGAACTAAAAAGAAAAGGAAACATTTTAATAATAACGTAACATGATTGACAATATAATTGTTTTGTCATTGTCATGAGTGTTGCTGGCATATACAGTATATATATACACTCACACACACACACACATATATAAACATATATATACACATCATATATATATATATATATACACATATAAATATATATACATATATACACATATATATATACACACATATATACATATATATATATACACACACACACACATATATATACACACAAACACATATATACATATATACACATATACATATCTACATATATACTGTATATACACACATATATATATATATATATATATATACAAATCTACATATATATATTAGGGGTGGGACTCGATTAAAAAATTAATCCAATTAATTAGAGGCTGTGTAATAATTAATCTTGATTAATCGTATGTAATCGCACATGTAAATTTGCCCCAAATCGCAAATGTGTTTTTTTAATTTAAAAGGGTTTTAGTGGGCGACAGAATCAAATA
>JANRMT010062852.1:42848049-42873243 GCA_026402145.1 Polypterus bichir lapradei | reverse complement strand
ACTGAGTATGGCTTTACCAAAACAATCATTGATCGCGAATAAAGTATCCATTATTCATGAAGCTTCAATAGGTGAATAGGTGATCTGTCTTTCTGCGTTAACCGCATGCATTTTCATACGTCTCAAACTAAGGGGATACGAGGTTAAAATAAATCGAGAAGCGCGCGTACATACTTAGTGCATCCCCTCACGTGAGCCGCTGAATATGGTTTTATATGTCAGTCGCTCGCTTCTAATTGTTTCGCTGCCTTCTTAATTATATAATGCATGTTTTCTAAAGCGCGTTTTGTAGCTCTTCCTGGCTTTCTACGTAATGCGTGATTACGTGAGAGGCGTGATTATGTCATACGAAACTCCGCCCCTCCAGCTGAACTCCATTACAGTAAATGGAGAAAAACAACTTCCAGTTATGACCATTACGCGTAGAATTTCGAAATGAAACCTGCCCAACTTTTGTAAGGAAGCTGTAAGGAATGAGCCTGCCAATTTTCAGCCTTCTACCTACACGGGAAGTTGGAGAATTAGTGATGAGTCAGTGAGTGAGTGAGTGAGTGAGTGAGGGCTTTGCCGTTTATTAGTATATATATATATATATATATATATATATATATATAAATATGACAACACTCATATCAATGACAAAACAATTACATTAACAATCATGTTACGTTATTTTTAAAATTTTTCCTTTTCTTTTACATAACTTCTTTTATACACTACTTCTCCGCTGCGAAGCGCGGGTATTCTGCTAGTTTATAATATTTGCAATTTGCATTGTGCACAAAGCAGTATTGGACACAAGGAAATATCTTAATTTTCTACAATTTTCCTTCTACTATTTTGGTACTTGTTTATCGAGTACTAAGTTTTTCATTTTTTTTGTAAATATCAATTATAAAAGCAACAGCTGATCATCAAAATATTTTCCATTCTCACCATTATTTGTGCTTATTACTAAGTAGCAGCTTCTAATTAACACTAGAATTACCAAAGCCTACAAGGGTGGGGTTGTATGTATCGTGATCATGACTGAGAGAATAAAAGTGGGGTGAAAAAACCCACAAACTTTTACAAGTACTACAAATTTACACCAGCTGTTACAGATGCAAATCAAATGTATGTGTTTATTGTATAATATTTACAATAAGAGCAGCTCACTACACAAAACGGCAAATATTCGAGGCAGTCAGGATCGAACTGGGGAACTCTTGATTATAAGTCAGCAGTTCTTACTGCTGTGCCACGGGAGCTGTTGTATCACTCTTGTACCTTTTGTGAAAGTTTTATTTGATCTTTGCACTTCAGGCTTTACACATTATACAGTTTATGTCTACATTTTGTCATTTATTACTAAAATATGAAAAATGTTTCTGTTTTAACAATGAGTTTACATAGATTGTTGTAGAAATGGAACACACATGAACTGCATGCATTCCAAATAATGATCTATTATTTCCCTATACATCTCTAGGTACCTGACTCCCAGATAAACGAGGCATGAGCTAGGAGAACTTTGTGCACGTTCTACGGCGGTGGGGGATGGTATAGTAGGCTGCTTGCGGCTTGTCTTGATCTGCACATTTACAAGACCAAAGACGCTGACGGAGGGGTGCAAATGGATTTAAGGTTGGACGGATTTACGAGTTTTTTTGTAGGCTTTGGTAATTCTAATGTTAAGCAGTCAGATACAAATTTGAGAAATAAAGGGATTCTAAGGCGTTGTCACACTACTACACCTTCACTTAAAAATGCAGACATTAGTCTCTGTTTACACGTTTCATCCACATTGCCCCTGCATTTTCAACCTACAAAAATGAATACTTTTGAAAATGCTCTCCAAAGTGAAACACTTCTGAAAACTCAGTTTCAGCACTGTAATGTGAAAAGACAAAATGCAGTTTGTGGAAAATGCAGACTCTGATTTGTTCATGGTTAGACCTTCAATAATTGTATTATGCTCATTAAATCTCATTCCCTGATTGGTCACTCCAACAAAGTGGACATAGAGAAGTTACTTTCCATGGTGCTTATTGTGTTGTTTATTTGTATGCATCTAAATTGTGTTTTGTATAGTTTGCGTGCTGCCTACTTGTTCAAAAGGCAAATAATTTACCAATTGCTACAATTATGTGATATATTACTTGGCATGCAGAGTTACCATTCTTTCAAGGATTTATTTATTTATTTATTTTTTGTCAAAACAAACACAGCCAGTTTAGAACTCACATGTGATTTCTGTCATTTTAGCATGAACAGAGATACTGCATTTTCATAAAAGATATGAAAACCCAATTATGGAATGGAGATCGTTTTTATGTTATTTATTGGTTGTTTTAAAAATAGAAACTAGGGGTGCTGCGGTCATGAACTGAGTGATATATTTTGCTATCAGGGTATTTTGAATTATTGTCTTAAATTTTTCTAGAGTTTATATAACCTCCCTATGCCTGCATCGGTTTTTATCTGGGCACTTTGATTCTCACCCCACATCCTCAAAGATGTACAGTTCAAGTACAAATTCCCATCTGTTCTCCATTTGGGTGCAAATGTAGGCTGTTGTGGGCTCCAAGATGGACTGGCATTTTGCCCAGGACTCTCGTAAATGTAGCCACTGAAGGATCAGGAGATGAGTTGCCGAAATGGGCTAAAAAAAGTCAATGGAGCATTTTGGCAGACAACAAACAACTGTGACTTTCGTAATAACTATGAAAGAACAGAAATAACAAAGCAACACACATGGGTGCAACACCCATAACTAAAATGTGTTACGAAATAGTGTCTCAGAATTCTCACAAGAAGAGAACTAAACCAGGAGATGCCAAAAGCATACCAGTAAGAAGGTCAAAAACAGGCAACAGACTGAACAGTAAAAGCATGTAGCAACAGCAACCAAAACCAAACAGCAAAGCCGAAGTTGATGTTGAACAGCAAAAGAATTTCAGAAAACCTAACACTTGAGCTCACTTGAACTGAAAGCCAACTATTGCCAATTATTTTGATAGTTTTGTTCTAAATATCTACCAAAGGATAATAAAGGGCACAAATGCTGCCATATTTATAGACTCCTATCTGATGACATCACTGATCCAACTGAATTTGGTCATGTGATGTTGCTTAGAGTGTTTTATAACAAAAACAAGATGTTACTCAAAACAAACAATTTCAATTCAAGTCAAAATAAAACCAGAGAAACAAAATCCACAACATAAAAAAGCAGAAACCGAATAAAGTGCAATGTACAAAAATGCTCTAAAACATTAAAAATAGATTTTCAAATAACAGCAACAAAGTCAGTTAACACTGATACCAATATGATTTATAATACATCCCTATTTCTGTTGTATTCCTGAATATTGTGTTGATTTTCTAGAAAAATAAAATACAAGCTAGACAAAATGTCCAAGATAGCAGAAAAACCAAGGGAAGGAGGAGCAGAAAACTAAATTAAATGACATTTTCAATAAACTAAATGATTTAGGTGCTAATTAAGAAACTAAATGGATGAAAACTGTAGCCTCAATGACCTTCAAGGAGCAAGTATGCCCATTTCTGCTGGATGGTGATGTGAGAATACTGGGAAAACATTAACTCCACGGATCTGAAATATCCTAACTACTGACTGTAACCAACTGTGAACATCCATGATTCATACAAAATTGTGCACACAGGAAAAAAATGTAATGAAAAGCTTTGACAGGATTTGGGTCCTGTTTAATCACCATTACATTCTCATACAAACCTTCATGGAACTGCTGCTTTTCTACAAATTTAATGATAAGTCTCATGGTCACTGTTTCCCTCACACATAAGCAAGCCCCCAAGATACTTGAATTCCTTCACATAGGACTGGTGCTGCTCACCTCTTACCTGAAGAGAGGGAGAGGATCATGACCGCGTGTACAGTGTGCAAAGTAGATCACAGTATGATGAAGCCAAGGGGACATCATATATATATATATATATATATATATATATATACATATAATTCCAACAATATGCACAAATCCGAGACAGAGGCTGCGCGCCGAGGGGAGGGGGAAGCGTGACGTCAGGGGTAGGGAGCCGGACAGGCACTAACCCGAGACAGAGGCTGCGCGCCGAGGGGAGGGGAAAGCGTGACGTCAGGGGTAGGGAGCCTGACGTGGGTGGATGGCTAGTCATTTATGAATGAAAGGATGCAATTCTAAGACACCCATACGGGATATTCTTCCGGTCTTGGCTGTGCCTTGATATCCTTTCCATGAAAATCATGAGTAGTTAAGAGAGAGAAAAATCGGGAGTGGTCTCCCCTAGATTTTCTTGCATACTCAGATATAGGGATGGATATTTGAGGAGTAAACTGCAAGACAACGATTACATTTTTATATTATGTACATTAAAGAACCATCAACAAGTCAAATTAAATATATTTTACAATTACTATAAAAGTAATGTTGAATAAAACAGAGGTAAAGTACCACTTCTGGTTAATGGAAATAGCCCAAAAGTTAATAGAAATCTACGCTTTGTACCTAATACTTGTATACAAAATTTGGTTGACCCAAGTTAAAGCGTACTCCAGTTATCGTGTTTACATAATTACACACAGACAGAATTCCAAAAATGGTATTTTCGGACTCCGGGAGGTCTAAAATGTTAAGATTCATCAAAATCTCGTAATGGAATTTTTGTAGGATTCCAATACTTTCCCCTATACTTCGTATAAGAGAAAGTCTGGGAGGTCTAAAACATTGAGATTCATCAAAATTCTCAACATCAAATCTTTGGACGATTACAATACTTTCCCTATCCTGCATATACGAGAAAGTAAAAAGAACCCTTGGTACAGTTCAACTACTATATTGAATAGATCTCAATAATTAACAAACATGCAAACAAAACGTTTGCTCTGTAAATACAGGAAGTAGCAGCCCAAAACTCCATAATCTTGAGGAACCTTCCACAAGATGCTACTTAGTACATAATCATCTGTTTTTCCAATTCTACAAAGCACATGTAGAAAGGACTGGCAAATTCTCATGACCCCTAACCTATCCATGCAATGAGTAAAGAGTCTGTCTACTGTTCCAAGGTCAGGACATTATCTGCATTGTTCCTCCTGGATCAGTTATTCAACTATGAAACAGAGGCGCAATTCCATTACTCTGGTATAGGATTTCAAAGGGAGCAAGAACGAGCCAAAGTAACAGTCCCAGTAGGCATAAACCTACAAACCTAAAAAAGAAAATCAATTAATCACACAGACTGACATCTAATTAAATTAATAACTGAAATGAAATAGTGGTTTAGGCTTAGAACTTCAAACCCTGAACTTGTGGGTTCAAATCCCGCTACTGACACTATGACTATGAGCAAGTCACTTTATCTGCCTATGCTCCTATTGGAAAAACAAAAGAAATGCAACCAATTGTACCTCAAATGTGATAAGTCGTCTTGGATAAAGACATCATCTAAAGAAGAACTAAGAAATATCTGATGCTTGTGCCAGCTTCTAGATTCCACAATAAATGTTGGCAGGTTATGATAGTTCAATGCTCAGTATACATTCTACGGAGACCATTCAACAGTACAATTACACAACTGTTAAAAGTCAATCAATTCTCAGACATTACTTTGTCCAGTACAGGCAGCCAATGACTATGTCAGCAGTACTGGGTTATTGGCCTTTCAGACACATTTACACTATGTGGTGAGTGGCTAGTAAAAGTGTGGAAAGGGAATGGCAAAAAAGCACACCCTAGTAGTGGCAAAGTATATGAACATGCCAGTAAAGTAGGAGTGACCTCACTGTGGATGGTATATCCTTTCACTGTACATGATGTCTCATAAAAGCACTAGACAGTGGCACCTGGCAAAAAGATGGGTCCTGGGTATAAATAGATAACACTTCATAATAAGTTTCATACTATGTTATCTTGACCCTTAATCTCATCCAGATGCTTTTAAAATACTGCCAAAGTTTCTGCTACATGACTAGGTAGTTTTCTTCAAATTCCTTCAAAAGTGTTTCCTGACTTGCATCTTAAATGCACCTACATGATGTAATGCTTAAAGGATTCTGATTCCTCAGTCTTATGAATGTCCTTGAAAATCTTGATTAGGCTGCCACGTAGCCTCCTCTGCTCTAAAAAAAGGAGGTTCAGATATCTTAGTAGGACATACTCTTTAATCATAGGATGCACTTAGTTAATTCTACACATCTTTTAGACCTGTCATGTCTTTCTTAAAGTGTGGATGGCAGAACATCATGTAATACTCCAGAGATGGTTTCACTAGTGCATTACAAAATGCACCCTGGGAGATGAAAGGAGGCAACTCAGTAATTGCCAGGGACATCTGAGCCTTGCAAAGTCAAAATGAAAGTGGGGACTTTGGGAATTTCAAGAGGAAGTTCTTGCCTCCCTCAGCAGCATCCAAAGCAAGGTTGCTCCTGACAGTAGAAGTACTGGATGTAATGGGTTGGTCAGAAGTGAAACGCTGGTGGAATTTTAGGTTGGGTCAAGCCTACTGGTTCAATAACTTTAGAGCTGAGTAGGTTTCAACCGGCAGAAAGAACAGAAACCAGAAGAGAGAGAAAGACAGCTATAGGAGTTGAGAAGTGGGGAACTGAGAAGACGGGAACTGAGATTAGGAAGTGCTTGTTTATACTTCAGGAATGGAACTACATCACTTGTCAGACAATATTTAAGACCTAAGATGTCAGATCCTGAAGGGAGCCTGTTTTGCTATTTTGTCCTGCGTTTCTTTGCCACTTTACATTCTCCCTTTGTTAAGCACCGTCTTGTATTTAGTTCTTTAAAAAAATGACTGTTTTGCATATTGTGACCTCTAGGATGTGTGGTCTATGGCCGGCTTGTCATCCTGGCCAATACCCCCAGGCCGCCAGGTGGAGCTCTCCCTGCAGCATGGAGGTGCCCCGGATACCAGCAGGGAATCATGGACAATGGTGTTTTCCTCTACAGCCCTGCTGGATACCACAGAGGCCAACTGAGGACGCTGCAGGGAGGCCCATGTGCCCTATAACCCGGAAGTATGTCATAGGCAAAGCGACAGCGAAAGTGACGTACTTCCGGGATGAAGAAGAGGACTTTTTATTTGACCCGGAAGTGTCATGAGGTCACATGGACTGAAGGTTCTAAACACTTCCGGGTCAAGGACTATAAAGGACTCTGAGAAACACCAGAGCGTTGAGCAAAGCTGGGTGGAAGGGTGGCAACGCGTCTGGGAGTATTGGAAAATTGTATTATTGTGATTATTGATTATTTGTATGAGCATTGTGGAGAGGAGGGTGCTTTGTGCACTATTCATTAATAATAAAGTCAACTATTGGCCTTTTACTTGGTGTCTGACGTATTGTCAGAGGGTTCAAGAGGACGATAGCGCCCTCTATCTGTCACAGATGTTAGTCTACATATACAAGTTGCTATGAGCATGATTCCTGCTCTTCATAACATACATATATGCATCCACATACGCATATTGAACAAGTTTACTACTGCAAATTAATTCAAAAACTTTAGAAAATGAGATGAAATAACAATATCCAAAGAAACCTCAAACAGAAACAGTAACAACCTACACTGAGACAGTGGCCCACTGGGAATCAAACTGTGATCTTTGCAGCAGGTTACACCAGGATACCAATATTGTTCAATTTAAACCGATTATATTCTAAAGCAATAAGCATGATACTCATCTTTCTATGGGTATAAACCTCAGAAAAAGAAGTATTTACTCTTTCCTAATCATTGCATATTTCTCACTTGCTTTTCCCACTTTGTCATTGACTACTTATGACAGAAAACACTCAAAGAGTCTTCTGCAGTTGATCTTCCATATATGGCACGTCCTCCTTTGACAAGTCCTCTTTCATATTAAGCAGAGGAGGCTGAGCAGGAAGCTAATCCAGGCTTTTAAAATCATCAAAGGCATAGGTACAATTGATCAAGGAGAATTCTTAGAGTTAAAACAGTGAATCGTACACAGGCAAATCACTAAAAATAACGAGAAAGTACATTTAAGACAGAATCCAAGAAGTACAGCTTAACATAACGGGTAGTGAGAACCTGGAACAAAATAATGAATCATATACTATAAGCAAAAATCTTGACTTTTTTTTTATATAAAGTATCTCAGTGAGGTACTGGGACAACTTAACTACTGGAAAGGCCAAACATGTTATGTACTGATAATTAATATCCTTTTCAACCTGCCTTTATGCAGCTGTAATTTGTGATGACTACTGACCTCATGTGTTGATAAGCCATAGAGCTTACAGCTACCTTTTGTTTAGTATTTCCCATCCTGGAAAATACACCTCTGGTGAGCAATAATGATGACAAAAATCAGGATTCTGTATATAACCAAGTCAAAAGCAGTCAAAAAATGTTAATGTTCTCCACACTAACATGTTACATAATAACAAGTTTGTTTTTGATTTATCAGCAAATTTCAAACAATGTTGATAACAAGGAATGTGATAATTAGTCTCCATCCATCATTCTACTAACCAGCTTTACCTGTCCAGGTCCTATTATGGCAGAATTACGTCAAAGTCAGAAACCAACCATATATTGTTAAAATAATAAATGATTGAAACCAAACTATGCAGTTAAAGAATATTTAACTGCACCCTAACGCTTTATTTTCATAAAGAACCTAATAATCAAACTTAACAGATGAAAGTTCGACATAAGGTGAAGTTCTCTATCTTGTAAGCTTACAAGGAATCCCTTACCAGAGCTTGGTTTTTGCTGTACAGGAAAGCCAAACAGTTAAATATTGTGCTGTTTTCCTCTAAATCTTCTTTTAAAGGAAGGTGCTGCAGGAACACTGGAAAAACCTAAGACATGACAAATGAAAGTCTGCATCATTATCTTTTGAATCAATAAGCCTAAACCTGCCTGCAAATGAACAGGCAACTTAATTAATCTATCTAATATCAAACCTTACCTGTTCAACAGGTACACATGGTAGGCAGGTCATAATCATCCGAGCAAGGGCAGCACACACATTATCAAGCACCCGCTGGTTAGATTCATGTGACATTAAAGAAGAGAAAACACCAAGCACTGCTGGATACTGTCTGGGATTATAAGTTAAGAAGTATACAGTCAAATACTAATAAGCCACAGCCAAACAGCTTTGTAATTACTTATCTTCTTTAATCTGCAGCCTCAGAAGTAAAAAGTAAGCTTCATCTTGGAGTTCTATTTTCTAGCATGTCCAACAAGATATTAAAATGTTTAGCGTACAGTTGTGCTTGAAAGTTTGTGAACCCTTTAGAATTTTCTACATTTCTGCATAAATATAACCTAAAACATCATCAGATTTTCACTCAAGTCCTAGAAGTAGATAAAGAGAAACCAGTTAAACAAATGAGACAAAATATTATACTTGGTCATTTATTTATTGAGGAAAATGATTGAATACTACATATTTGTGAGTGGCTAAAGTATGTGAACCTCTAGGATTAGCAGTTAGTTTGAAGGTGAAATTCAAGTCAGGTGTTTTCAATCAATGGGATGACAATCAGGTGTGAGTGGGCACCCTGTGTTATTTAAAGAACAGGAATCTATCAAAGTCTGCTCTTCACAACACATATTTGTGGAAGTGTATCATGGCACGAACAAAGGAGATTTTTGAGGACCTCAGAAATAGAGTTGTTGATGCTCATCAGGCTGGAAAAGGTTACAAAACCATCTCTAAAGAGTTTGGACTCCAACAATCCACAGTCAGACAGATTGTTTACAAATGGAGGAAATTCAAGACCATTGTTACCCTCCCCAGGAGTGGTCGACCAACAAAGATCACTCCGAGAGCAAGGCGTGTAATAGTCGGCGAAGTCACAAAGGACCCCAGGGTAACTTCTAAGCAACTGAAGGCCTCTCTCACATTGGCTAATGTTCATGTTCATGAGTCCACCATCAGGAGAACACTGAACAACAATGGTGTGCATGGCAGGGTTGCAAGGAGAAAGCCACTGCTCTCCAAAAAAAACATTGCTGCTCGTCTGCAGTTTGCTAAAGATCACGTGGACAAACCAGAAGGCTATTGGAAGAATGTTTTGTGGACGGATAAGACCAAAATAGAACTTTTTGGTTTAAATGAAAAGCGTTATGTTTGGAGAAAGGAAAACACTGCATTCCAGCATAAGAACCTTATCCCATCTGTGAAACATGGTGGTGGTAGTATCATGTTTGGGCCTGTTTTGCTGCATCTGGGCCAGGACGGCATTTCTTCATTGATGGAACAATGAATTCTGAATTATATCAGAGAATTCTAAAGGAAAATGTCAGGACATCTGTCCATGAACTGAATCTCAAGAGAAGGTGGGTCATGCAGCAAGACAACGACCCTAAGCACATAAGTCGTTCTACCAAAGAATGGTTAAAGAAGAATAAAGTTAATGTTTTGCAATGGCCAAGTCAAAGTCCTGACCTTAATCCAATCGAAATGTTGTGGAAGGACCTGAAGCGAGCAGTTAATGTGAGGAAGCCCACCAACATCCCAGAGTTGAAGCTGTTCTGTACGGAGGAATGGGCTAAAATTCCTCCAAGCCGGTGTGCAGGAATGATCAAAAGTTACCGGAAACCTTTAGTTGCAGTTATTGTTGCAAAGGGGGATCACACCAGATACTGAAAGCAAATGTTCACATACTTTTGCCACTCACAAATATGTAATATTCAATCATTTTCCTCAATAAATAAATGACCAAGTATAATATTTTTGTCTCATTTGTTTAACTGGTTTCTCTTTATCTACTTTTAGGACTTGAGTGAAAATCTGATGATGTTTTAGGGTAGAAATATAGAAAATTCTAAAGGGTTCACAAACTTTCAAGCACAACTGTAAAATCAACATGAACTCTTCTGATCTGTACCTATATGACACAAAGTGGATTGGGTGTGAATGGCTGTTCTACACTTCCTAATCTCATACAAGTCTTTGAATTACAGAGAAATCAGAGTAATACTCGTTGATGTATTACTAAAAAAACTTGAAAACAATTTCAAATAATTTGTAATTGACTTTATTTCATCTTGCCAATTCATTAAGGTACTAACTGCCATATTCATTCAAATCATTTTCCATATATAATAATCAAAACTCAAAAAGACAGCTTATAAACATTTCCAAAATCCAATGTAGTCCAATGTAAAGCAAAAGATGGCACTATTACTTAATTGCAATGATCTTACTTGTGCATAAGCATTTGTGCATATTTATGCAAATATGTTTCTAAAATACTATGTAGCTTGATCAGATCACATATTTACTACTTACAAATAAAACTGTGCCATCATTGGTATACTATTTCACTGGTTGGTGGGTTGTACACTTGCTGTGACATGTTGGTAGAAAGACAGTTTGGTTCTGGATAATCAATATGGCCTACTCTGTTTAATACAGCCAATTTAACTTCTACTATCTGAAAGCACCCTGATGGTCAGGGTGTAACCCAAATTTATTTCTTTACAATTCTGAAGTATTTGGTATTTTGGTAGCAAAACATACCACGTCAGTCATCTTTGTTTTTGGGTGATCTTCTTGGCTTCATTCTGCCTACATCTTCACCAATTACAGTAAATGTATCCTTTCCAAAAAAAAAAAATAGACCCTTATTGTCTTCGTCTGTCTTAACCACTCAGTCACACATATTTCTAATAATTGCCTAGGTTATTGTTGGAATAAATATGGCACTTTATTTGCCTGCTAATTAAGAAAATAAATGAATCATTTTCCTTTCTATAACCTACTTCCAAAATCATCCTTCACATACTGTAAGTTCTCATCATGATTTTTCTTATGTCTTAAAAAGGATACTGGGAAACACTATCACCACAAGCTTCCATTAGAGCACCAAGTCCAAACACTGAGTTGCTACGCACTTCATCATCTTCATCTCGTACCCCAGCTACCATGACAGGAAGTAGCCTCTGAGCAAAGTGTGAGGAAACAGTCCCAGAGGCACCTCCTGCTTTAGCAGCTTCTCCCAGAGCTGCCAATGTTTCAGCAATTGTGCCAATAGAAAATGAGCGGTCAGCCACTGAGGAGGATTTCTGCAACATAAAACATCCAGAAATAGCTTCTTTATTAATTTAGGTACATCAAGATAATGATCCTTTTCCTGCAACTATAAGACCATGCAACAAACTACTGTCTCATTTTCTATAAATTACTTTCACCATGTTTAAAAAGGGATACTCACAGTTTTAGGCAACAGCAGAGGAAGAAATCCTGCAAAGTAGGGTGCAAATGTTTGTACACCACACGCCTTGGCTAAAAGAGGAATGCCTTCTCCAGCATACTCCTGCAGCATTGAGTCAAACTCAGCCTACAATAATGGAAAATACAAATCAAAACCTGGCCACAGCATAAACACCCATTATATGCAGCAAACTGTACTCTTCTGATTTAAGTAGAATAAGAAATATAAAGATAAAAAAACATATGCTTTTCCAAGTCAGACCACAGTAGGAATCTTACCCCCTCAGTAAGAACAGCAATGTATATATTATATTATATATATATATATTATATTTATATATATAATTATATTATAATATAATAATAATATACACATACATACATACATACAGTATATATATACACACAGTTGTTTAAGCATTAGGTGTGCTCTGTGTCCACAAATCCTTGTAGCACTCACTATGGTTCCTGTTAAAGTGACTCCCTCTGCCATATTTATATTTGCTTATACTAAGGTTTTCTTAAAGTGACCCCATCTGCCGTTCTTATATTTGATCATATTTGGACCTGCGTCCATATTGCAAAAAGTGTGCAGAAACCCTTGCAGCACAAATGGTGTACTATGCAAAAGTTTTGTCACTGAATTGCTGAGTGTTTTGTTAAAGTGATCTGCCACTCCTTTTTTTGTTCATATCTTGCCCAGCTGTAATGCAAGTGTGCACTGAATATCCAACAGGCTCTCATTTTCCCACTCAAAAGTTTTATTCATAGGTACGTTTTACCAACATGAGCAAAAAAAGTGTTCAGTAAACAGCACTGCTCAGTTATTTCAGGAAAGAGACGCCACAAACTAATGAAGGTGCGGCATCAACTCCTGATGTGGCAATTTCAGACAAAGGCATTGCAGAGGCTTGTCCATCAGGGGAAATCTCTTCAGCACATACTCTGCCAATTGATAAATCTAAGCACTGCTTATCCGGCATAAACAAACAATGGTTTAAAGATTTTGATTGGCTAATAGTCAAAGAAAATGGTATGTGGTGCTCATTGTGCATGAAATATTAAAACAAAACACCCCTCAAGGAGGGAGTTACCTTGGGTAAACGTGCCATGCACAAGAATTCAATAGAAAAGCTTGCTGGACCATGAAAAAAGTAAAACGCACATTGAGTCTTCTGCTGACCTTTTAGGAAAGCGTGTACTAGAGCAAACTGGAATTGGTCAAATTGAAAGATCTGTATCTGTGTTAAATAACCTACAGAGAGATGCCTTTGTAGGAGCTTTAAGATCCATGCATTGGTTGGCAAAAAATCAGTTGCCACATACAACATTGTTTGAAAAGCCGTTGAAACACTGTAAAGAAATGGGTTGTTCCTTTTTGCACCATCTCAATGTTGGTAAAAATGAACATTACACCTCTGAAAGAATAATGCAAGAGCTGCTGGATGTCTTGGCATCAGAAAAAAAAAGTCTAACATACTGAAAAATATACACGCTAAAAACTTTTTCAGTATTCTGTGTGATGAATCCACATACATCTCAGTTATAAAACAATTAATTATTTACATTAAATATGTTTGCCAGGTCAGTAAAGAGGTCAGAATTAGTTTTGTATCAACCCACAATCCGATTGATGGCAAAGCTGAGACTATAACCAACACACTGAGTGAGACTATGGACACTCTAGGCTTGAAAACTGCTAATCTGGTTGGACTAGGGTCAGATGGAGCGGCTATTATGATTGGGAAACAGAAAGGTGTGACAAAAAAACATCTGGACTCTTGGACAACTGCCACTGTGTAAACCACCGATTTGCCCTTGCAAGTGCCCAAGCATCAGCTGCTGTACCTTATTTAACAAAGCTGAACGACATCTTAAGACAGCTGTTCTATTTTTTCCAAAATTCTTCAGTTAGGATGGCTGGTTTAACAGAAATTCAAAATATTCTGAACATTCCCCAGATTAAGCTGAAAATGGCCAGTGACACTAGATGGCTGTCTCATGACTTTTCAGTACAGTCACTATGACGGTATATGATGAGTGTCTTAGCTGCGCTGTAAAGACAGACCAAAGAATGAAATGACATCACAGCTGAAGGATTAAGCAGATGTTCAGACGTATTACCTTTGTTATCCAATTTATCCAACTTGGCAAAGGCAAGATCTCAGTCTTACCGAAATTGAGGCAATTTTGCTCGCCACAAAATTGCCCATCATGGAGTTGAAAGAAACTCCTGGGAGATATTTTCAAAGCCTTCATCATTGTCTGGCAGAAGAATGGTCAGATCTCCGCATTGTTTATACACAGACTGATGTAATTTAATTCAAAACTGCAATATATGATAAATACCTAGAGACAGTTGTCAAGCAGCTAGATGCAAGATTCCCTGACATGCCAATTATTTTCAGCTTTTCAAAAGTTTTCAATGCAGAATCTCATGATTCAAGTGAGCCTGCTGAAATTCTTTTTGATAATTACTTCAAAAATGGTAGCCCACCAATTTTAAAATATGAAAGTAGTAGGCAAGAATGGACAGTTGCGTCAAAAATGATCAGAAGTCAATCATACAAAGACTTCAGTCCAAAACAGATTTTACTAAAAATGGCAACGACATCAGAGCTCGTTTCCAAATTTAGCCAAACTAGCTCATATTGCTGCGGTGGGTTGGCGCCCTGCTCGGGATTGGTTCCTGCCTTGCGCCCTGTGTTGGCTGGGTTTGGTTCCAGCAGACCCCCATGACCCTGTGTTCGGATTCAACGGGTTGGAAAATGGATGGATGGATAGCTCATATTGGGCTAGTGAGCCCCGTGAGCACAGCCGAATGTGAAAGGGGATTTTCTGCCCTTAAAAGGATCAAGACACGTTTGAGAAATCGCATGAATCAAAGCATGCTAAATAATCTCATGCTGATCTCCTTGGAGGGCCCAGATCCTGGGGACTTTGATTATGGGAAAGCTGCAGACAACTGGGTCTCTATGAAGAAAAGAAGAAGAAATATTTAACTGAAGACACCTTCTGCATATGCAAGTTGGCTCTGAAGAATATTTTTTAATTTTTCTTCACTAGGTTTCCCATTGTTTTCACTTTTCTTCCTGAAAATACTTGTGCCTCTTGGTTTATGTCATAACAATTGTTATTTAAAAATTTTGTTAGGGTAGCAGGATCCTGAACAGTAAATACAAGCTATTACAGGTGATGGGACTGGAACCTGAATACAGTGGCATGCAAAGGTTTAGACACCCATGCTTAAAATGTTTGTTACTGTGAATAGTTAAGTGAGCAGAAGATGAACTGATCACCAAAAGGCATAAAGTTAAAGATTACACATTTCTTTTCAGTATTTTATGCAAGATTAATGTATTATTTTTGATTTATACAATTGTACAGTGAAAAAAGGAAAGGAATACCATGCAAAAGTTTGGGCAGCCCAAGATATTTGAGATCTCATCAACTTTTACCATGGTCACAGACCTTAACTAGCTTGTTTGGGCTATGACTTGTTCACAGTCATCATTTGGAAGCCCCAGGTGATGTAAACTGCAAAACTGTATAAATTTTCTGACTCTTCAAACCTTGTCCCAACAATAAGCAGCCATGGGCTCCTCTAAGCAGCTGCCTAGCACTCTGAAAAATAAAACAATTCAAGCTCACAAAGCAGGATAAGGCTAAAAGAAGATAGCAAAGCTTTTTCAAGTAGCTGTTTCCTCAGCTTGTAATGTTATTAAGAAACGGCAGTTAATAGAATAGTGGAGTTGACGTGTGGAAGACCAAGAAAACTTTCTGAAAGAACAGCATGTGGGGTTGGTAGAAAGGCAAATAAAAACCACTGTTTGATTGCAAAAAACATTCATGAAGATTTAGCAGACTCTGGAGTGGTGGTGCACTATTCTACTGTGAAGCAACACCTGAACAAATATGACCTTCACAGTAAAGTCAACAGAATAAAATCTTTCCTGCATTCTACCCACAAAATTCAGCGCCTGTGTTTTGCAAATAAACATCTAAACAAGCCTGATGCATTTTGGAAACAAGTCCTGTGGAATGTTGAAGTCAAAATAGAACTTTTCAGCCACAATGTACAAAGGTATGTTTGGGGGGGAAAAAAAGGTGCTGAATTCCAGGAACAGAACATCTCTGCAACTGTTAAGCATGGGGATGGACTGATCAAGCTTTGGGTTTGTGTTGAAGTCCAGTGACACAGGGAACATATCATTGGTAGAGGGAAGAATGGATTCAAATAAATACCAGCAAATTCTGGAAGCAAACATCACACCATCACTAAAAAGTTGAAGTTAAAAAGAGGATGGGTCCTACAACAACAAGATAATGATCTAAAACATACCTCAAAATCTCCAATGTAACACCTCAAAAGGCAGAAGCTGTCAGTTTTGCCATGGCCCTCACAGTCCCATGACCTAAACATCATTGAAAATCTGCAGCTAGATATCAAAAGAGCAGTGCATGGAAGACGGCCCAAGAATCTTGCAGAATTAGAAGCCTTTTTGCAAGGACAAATGGGTGAAAATACACCAAGTAAAAACTGAAATACTGTTAGCTGGCTACAGAGTTTATAAGCTGTGATATAAGGGGGTGTTACTACATGCTGACCATTGTCAGATGCCCAAACTTTTGCTTTAGACCCTTTTAATTTTTTTGGTATTTTGTACCTATGAATGATGGAAATAAAAATGTAGTCATATTCAGGTTTATGCCTTTTGAGATCAGTTTATCTTCTTCTCACTTAACTATTCACAGTAACAGACATTTTAAGCAAGGGTGCCCAAGCGTTTGCATGCCATTGTTTGTTTTCTCCATCTGCTATACATGGCAGACCATACACTTTTGCAAAGCTATCTGGCAAAACAGTAGAAACACAGAAGAAATCCATCATAGCCTTAATCAGCTTCTTAATATGCAAAATGTTGTTTGTGATGTTCTATTTTCATCACAGATTTTAGCCCCATCTCCCTCATATTACTAACACCAATTATTGTGATGAAACACCTAATTTAAAAATCAAAGTTC
The DNA here is from genome assembly GCA_026402145.1 of Polypterus bichir lapradei. NCBI lineage: Eukaryota > Metazoa > Chordata > Cladistia > Polypteriformes > Polypteridae > Polypterus > Polypterus bichir. Next base: position 42,856,008 of record JANRMT010062852.1, on the reverse strand, counting down.
AGTGCACTTAAAAGTATTGTTAACTACAAAGGTACCTGACTTAAGGATACTGTATACTAGAACTTTTAAACATTAATAACAGCAAGTAAATGGCAGCAATATAGTAGTAGTAATAATAATAATAATACATTTTATTTAATAGGTGCCTTTCTAAGCACTCAGGGCCACCTTACAAAGAATTAAACAACAAAAAAAGTATAAAAATAAAATTAAATAAAAGATAAAATCAAACAACAGTAAGAAAAAAAGTAGTAGCAAATGTAAAAAGAAAATAACTGGCTTTAGCAATAGTAAGATCACAGTTGGTATGCCAGTTTGAAAAGATATGTTTTGAGTGTTGTGTTATTGAATCGAGTTAATCGATGTGAGAGGGATGACAATTCCAGAGTTGATGAGCAGGAGCACTATGTGAGAATGCTCTAGCTCCCATAGAACAGAGTTTAATATGAGGTACAGAAAGTAGAGCTGCAGATGAGGATCTGAGGGAGCAAGAGGAAGTGAGTGCAAGTCTATAGGAGATCATTGACATAAGGAGGAGCAAGACTAGAGAGCTTTAAATGTTAAAAGCAGTTCTTTGTTTTGTATTGGGTAGCAGACAGGAAGCCAATGGAGCTGGGAAAGAATAGGTGCAATATGTTCAGTGGACATAGAACAAGTAATTATTTATTCTAGCAGAGGAGTTTTGTATGAGTTGTAGACGATGGAAATGTTTTTTGGGGATGCAAGATGGAATGGCATTACAATAATCTATACGTGAAGTAACTAAGTCATTGACAAATACTTCAGTACTGTTTTGTAGATAGACAGATACTTTATTAATAAGAGCAGAATGGAGTCTAGAAATGTTTTGGGGATGAAAAAAGGCAGCCTGAGAAACACTGTTCACATGGGATGAAAAAGAGAGGGTCTTGTCTGTTTCAAGAGATGGACTTCTGAGACGGAATTCCTTTAGCAACGGTGTTGTTTTTCCTTTTTTTATTAAAAAAAAAACAAAAAAAACACGAGATATCTGGTATTTACTCACCCTGAGGGGCTTCATTACAGCATATCCAAATATATATAAGCATGACTGGTAGAAAAAAGGCACAGAAAAAAATGGAAAAGACAGCTAAAGCTTCATCTAAGTCTAAACAGGCCTTAACACTAGAATCCCTGAAGCCTATGAAAGAACTTGGAATCCTGGGCCACCTTAAATTCCCTTGCACCTCCTCATCAGCATCTTTTGTTTTGCAAATGTGTCGATTATTGGCCTTTGTTTTTTTTTTCCCCTTCTCCCATTTTCAACCTGATTTTTGAATATGGTACTTGCTCTTTAAAGTACATTAATCTAATGCAGGAGTGTCCAACTCTGGTCCTGGTGGGCCACAGTGGCTGCATGTTTTCATTCTAATCATCTTCTTAATTAGTGAGCTGATTAACTTGTTTTGCCTTAGTTTTAATTGAAGTGACTTAGGCCCCTTACAATAATGAGACACAAAACAAGCCACCACAAGACCACCTGAAAATAAAGAAAGGTGAAGGTCTTGAATTTGTTGGTCAACTCAGGTCACCAGAAAATCTTGACGGTGGTCTTACAAAAAACAAAAAATCAACAGTCTGCTATGACAAAATAAGAACAGCAACAAGTCATGATATTCAATAATGGCTTTAATTAACAGCAAGAATTGGCTTCTTATTAAGAAACTGGTTGAAGTGAAATTGGCTGGAGTTTGATGTTCCAATTTAGCTGATCATCTGTTGGCTAGTTTCACATCTCATTTGTGTTTGGCTGCCATTTAATAAAGACACTAATCAACTCACAGGACTGAATCCGTAAAAACAGGGCTATTAAAATGAAGGGATAAAGGAGTTAACTAGCAGTGAAAACTGCTCGCTGATTAGGAAAGGGTTAGAATGAAAACATGCAGCCACTGCGGCCCACCAGGACCAGAGTTGCACACCACTGGTCTAATGGTTGGCTAAATACTGCTTAATAGCATGGAGGGGGTGAAGAAGACCCTTGCACTTTAACATTGTATGGCATTTGTAAATTTCTCACTTTTGAGACTTAAAGTTAGGAAGTCAGTGCCACGTGTCTCTTTTAAACACAGTCAAATAACAATGACAAAGAAAAGTGCAAAAATGAAAAATAAACTATTATTAACAATAATTAGAACTGTACATTATGGAGCTATGAAGTGAAGAGAATAACAAAAAGAAAGGTTTTCTTTCTCCAGTGTAATACCAAAAACAATCCAAAAATAAATAAACAAAAAGAAACTAAAGATCAATCAGATAACCAAATAGCTCATCAACTCTCCTCCACAACAACCACCTCCACTACTCATTGGTCTAATCCAAAGCTCTCAGCAGACAAATGGTCAAAATATGACCCTACCATCAGCACAGGCGTTTTTTACAGGCTTTGAGTATTTTCCACCAATCCCATGAGTCGTTCATTAGAGTCTTCCCATCCTATTTTGTCATGCACATACATATGCAAAGTTTCTACTGTCTACGTCCTAGTGGCTATCTCAGCTGCTACTCCTGTGGGTATTTTTCTATGGGCTAGCAAACTATAAGCACTCTCCTCCATAGTTGTAGACTATCACCACGATGACAGCCCCATTTAGCCCAAAGGTATGCATGCATTTGTAGGCCTCCAATCCCTGTGCATACTTCAGAAGAGCATCCACTAAAGTGTTTTCTCCTAATACTACGCAGCTGCTAATAACATACTGTAGCTTGACTCCCCTCACCCACCCCATTTCTACAGGTAAGTGCTCTCTAACTATTTATAAAGTGATTCTTAGGCTATAAACAGTTGAAGTTTGTAAATGATATTGTAATCCATTATTCCTGTGACGTGGCCCGTCACACTATACTACAGAAAGTTTCCTTTAAACATTCAAAAAGCTGTTTTTAAGAGTAATTTTTAAAATCACAGCTTATTTTTTTAATCAAATTTGTATTGAATGGAATGGATAAAAAATATAAAGAAATAGTACTAATGCAAATAAAAGATTAAAAACAGCCCACTCCCACCCTGTAAAAAACATTTTTATAAAAAGATGGAAGAAATTACAATATGGAGTCTGTGTAACAAATCAGAGGGCAGCAGTCCAGATTGAAAAAGAAATGAATGAGGAGGATGAGCTCCCGTGTCACTGACCACCATACACCTACCCACCTACAACATTGGTGACCAAAAGCCATTTCATGATGTTAGGGACAGTTAATCCATTGATCCTCAAAGCTGAGAACTCAAGAAGGATCAGATCCTAGAAAGAAGATTTACCAGAGTCAGCTGGGAAAGAATCCAATGCTAGTTTGGCAGCAATGGTAAGAAAAACAAACCTCTTGATGGACCGGATTAAGCAGTGGTGTGTAAAAGTCCAGGAGATGGAAAATGTGGGGTGAGAAAGAGAAAAGCATAAAGATGATCTATAAAAGAAAGGTTGACACAAAAATTCAATAGATAGTGACAGAGAGACAGTCAGAAACCATGTGCTATAAAATTTCAGAGGCATTTAGGGAGCTGAATAAACATAGGGGGTCAGTAGAAAAACCACCTGCATAACATTTACGAAGGGTGAGATATAAGAAATAGACACACTTAAACCAATTATTCTGATGACTGAGGTTCATGGAGGACAGAGCAATATTTTTAAAGATGGTATTCCAGCATAAGGTTATGGAGGGTGGCAGATCACATTGTCACTTTGAAAATAATGGGAGGATTTGTAAAATGCAACAAATAGAGCAGCAGCTTGTAGTTAATGGTAGAGGAAAGAATGAGAAGAGATAAAAAGTGGATGCGGAAGAGAGAGGGAAGCATGGGTGGGAGTTGGGGTTGGAAAGCAACACCTCACATGTCCTAAGAACTCATCTCAGTTGAAAATAAAGGAAAAAAGAAGGAGGGTTGTAGAACCTGGACCTTAGCGCCTTGAACATCCAGAGTCACACATCTTTAAAAACCTTTCCCACAGTATTAATACCTAAAAGAATACATGGAAGAAAGAAGATAGGGTGACCACCAATATGTAATGCTTCATTATGAAATATGGGGATGTGAAAGTGCCACCTGGAGAAGAAACCTAAACGGTTCTCTACCTGGTTCCAATTCTCAAAAACAAATAGGTCAAAGTGCATAGGGTGTAACTGTAACACATGGTTTCTTGCCATTCTCAAGATACTGTATTGTGAGTGGAAATTGCAACTTTGGATCATAATTTGGAGTGGGTGGGGGGCAAAATATTGAGCTAACAAAGTTTACAGTGGCTTGCAAAAGTATTGAACTTTTCCACATTTTGTCACATTACAGCCACAAACATGAATCAATTTCATTGGAATTCCACGTGAAAGACCAATACAAAGTGGTGTACACGTGAGAAGTGGAACGAAAATCATACATGATTCCAAACATTTTTTACAAATAAATAACTGCAAAGTGGGGTGTGCGTAATTATTCAGCCCCCTTTGGTCTGAGTGCAGTCAGTTGCCCATAGACATTGCCTGATGAATGCTAATGACTAAATAGAGTGCACCTGTGTGTAATCTAATGTCAGTACAAATACAGCTGCTCTGTGACGACCTCAGAGGTTGTCTAAGAGAATATTGGGAGCAACAACACCATGAAGTCCAAAGAACACACCAGACAGGTCAGGGATAAAGTTATTGAGAAATTTAAAGCAGGCTTAGGCTACAAAAAGATTTCCAAAGCCTTGAACATCCCACGGAGCACTGTTCAAGCGATCATTCAGAAATGGAAGGAGTATGGCACAACTGTAAACCTACCAAGACAAGGCCGTCCACCTAAACTCACAGGCCGAACAAGGAGAGCGCTGATCAGAAATGCAGCCAAGAGGCCCATGGTGACTCTGGACGAGCTGCAGAGATCTACAGCTCAGGTGGGGGAATCTGTCCATAGGACAACTATTAGTCGTGCACTGCACAAAGTTGGCCTTTATGGAAGAGTGGCAAGAAGAAAGCCATTGTTAATAGAAAACCATAAGAAGTCCCGTTTGCAGTTTGCCACAAGCCATGTGGGGGACACAGCAAACATGTGGAAGAAGGTGCTCTGGTCAGATGAGACCAAAATGGAACTTTTTGGCCAAAATGCAAAACGCTATGTGTGGCGGAAAACTAACACTGCACATCACTCTGAACACACCATCCCCACTGTCAAATATGGTGGTGGCAGCATCATGCTCTGGGGGTGCTTCTCTTCAGCAGGGACAGGGAAGCTGGTCAGAGTTGATGGGAAGATGGACGGAGCCAAATACAGGGCAATCTTGGAAGAAAACCTCTTGGAGACTGCAAAAGACTTGAGACTGGGGCAGAGGTTCACCTTCCAGCAGGACAACGACCCTAAACATAAAGCCAGGGCAACAATGGAATGGTTTAAAACAAAACATATCCATGTGTTAGAATGGCCCAGTCAAAGTCCAGATCTAAATCCAATCGAGAATCTGTGGCAAGATCTGAAAACTGCTGTTCACAAACGCTGTCCATCTAATCTGACTGAGCTGGAGCTGTTTTGCAAAGAAGAATGGGCAAGGATTTCAGTCTCTAGATGTGCAAAGCTGGTAGAGACATACCCTAAAAGACTGGCAGCTGTAATTGCAGCAAAAGGTGGTTCTACAAAGTATTGACTCAGGGGCTGAATAATTACGCACACCCCACTTTTCAGTTATTTGTAAAAAATGTTTGGAATCATGTAGGATTTTCGTTCCACTTCTCACGTGTACACCACTTTGTATTGGTCTTTCACGTGGAATTCCAATAAAATTGATTCATGTTTGTGGCTGTAATGTGACAAAATGTGGAAAAGTTCAAGGGGACCGAATACTTTTGCAAGCCACTGTATACAAAGAGCAATATTCCTTTTACTAATACACAACCAAGAAGAGAGTTCAAAGTTGAATTTATTTTCACAATGCAGCTATGAAGAAAGGCAAACTGTTATTTTAATTGATTATGAGACTTAAAGCCCGAGTTCAAGTTCAAGTTAGGTAGCTTTAAGAACGCATTCCTTTCTGCAAAAAGCCCTTTAATGTTTTTGGTTTTATTTTATATATTAAGTTTATTTTCAAACTTAATGCCAATAAAACTGAAGTGTTACTGGTAGGCCCAAACTCCCTACTTTCCAAGGCATCCAACGTGTTTCTATTGATGGTACACTTGTCAAACCTGCTCCTTTTGTCAGAAGTCTTGGTATTTTGTTTGATTCATCACTTAATTTTGAGCTACATATTAGACCTCTGTCCAAAATTTCATTCTATCATCTCCGTTAAATTGCTCGCCTCCTTTAAAGATGCTCAAACTCTGGTTCATTGTTTCATAATGTCTCGTGTTGATCGGCCTCTCTGCAAAATCTATACAGAAGCTACAGTACATTCAGGACTCCGCAGACAGAGTCCTCACCCAAACAAAGCGTTCTGCTCATATCTCCCCTGTTTTCTCTTAACTTCACTGGTTTACCGGTTGCATCAAGGATTAAATTCAAGATTCTGCTTCTCACCTTCAAAGCCCTACATAACCTTGTCCCTCTCTATCTCATTCACCGCCTAGCTTCATACACTCCTTGTCGCTCTCTCAGGTTCTCAAGCAGTAATCTCCTTAGTGTCCCAAGCACCAGACTCTCCACCCTGAGAGGCAAGTCCTTCAGTGTTATGGCCCCTTAACTCTGGAAATGCCTTCCTCAGTCTCTCAGAGATTGCTCCTCTTTCTCGACCCTTTTTTTTTTTTTTTCGTTTACTAGGGACAATTTAGGATCGCCAGTGCACTTAACCTGCATGTGTTTGGACTGTGGGAGGAAACCGGAGCACCTGGAGGAAACCCACGCAGACACGGGGAGAACATGCAGACTCCACGCAGGGAGGACCTGGGAAGCAAACCTGGGTCTCCTAACTGCGAGGCAGCAGCGCTACCCACTGCGCCACCATGCTGCCCCCTCAAACTTTAAATCTCAACTCAAAACTTTCCTCTTTGACAAACTTTTGTCTTCTGTGTGATCTCTTTTTTTCCCCCTCCCCCTCTATATGTAAAGCGACCTTGGGTTTATGAAAGGTGCTCTATAAATGCAACTTATTATTATTATTATTATTATCTGAAAATGTGAAAAAAAAATCAGTTTCAATTGGAATAAGTTACTTATATAGTTCTATAGTCAAAATGAAAATTGCTCAAAGGGTTGCTCATAGAATTTGAGAGGCCAGGAAGGGTCAGTGAGAGAATGGAGGTCAATAAAGAATGACATTTTTATGGTTATACTTATACTATGATATTAATCAGGCAGTGAAAACAAACCTCTGAAGGAGAAAGTTTCTTTTTGCTTGCCACTTTGTTTTTAGATTTAAATAAATCAATAAACCATTCTTTTGACATATTTTGGACTTTTCCATTGCAATTGGCACTAAATACTCCTGTGTTATCTGTCATAATGACATGCTGAATGTATCAGGCCTACAGGGGCCAATAATGCTATGATACTCACTGAAAAGTTATTTACCATCTTCTGAGTATAATGAACAAGTTCAAAGACAAATGTACTGTACAGACAGATACACAGTTAAAATAATAATAAATAAGTGGTGTGCCTTCTGGAGTTTCTAAGATGATCAGAATCTGTCAAACTTGATTCTGTCTCAGCAATCAAAAGGAATGAATAAGACCGTTAACCTGAAAATTGCTCCAGGTGGTATTGTACAATGGCTGGGGTTATACAAAAAGACAACTTCCCTTTGGACAGTAATATAGTATATCAAATCAATAGTGTTGATGGATGCTACATAAAAGAATACAAATCCAAAATTTCAATTCGGGGGCAAACTTATGTGAAAGCATTGTGAATAATATGAAAGCAAATTTTTGACAATATGGCACAATTCTCTCGTTGCATTTCACATGACATTTTGTGAAAATATATAATGACTAGACATTAAGCCCGTTAAAATAACGGGCGCTAGAACAGTAGTG
>JANRMT010062852.1:42810006-42828049 GCA_026402145.1 Polypterus bichir lapradei | reverse complement strand
TTATTTTCATGACTGAAGGCATCAAAACTATGAATGAACACATGTGGAGTTATGTACTTAACAAAAAAAGGTGAAATAACTGAAAACATGTTTTATATTCTAGTTTCTTCAAAATAGCCACCCTTTGCTCTGATTACTGCTTTGCACACTCTTGGCATTCTCTCGATGAGCTTCAACAGGTAGTCACCTGAAATGGTTTTCACTTCAGAGGTGTGCCTTATCAGGGTTATTTAGTGGAATTTCTTGCTTTATCAATGGGGTTGGGACCAGCAGTTGTGTTGTGCAGAAGTCAGGTTAGTTGGACGATCATTTATTTTTCAACAGGACAATGACCCCAAACACACCTCCAGGCTGTGTAAGGGCTATTTGACCAAGAAGGAGAGTGCTGTAAATGGTCATGAAAATAAAGAAAACACATTGAATGAGGAGGTGTGTCCAAACTTTTGGCCTGTACTCATATATATATATATATATATATATATATATATATATATATACACACACACACACACACACACACACACACACACATATATATATACACACACACACACACACACACACACACACACACACACACATATAGGCGGGCAAAAGTAGGTTTATAGTTGTCAGGTATAGTGAAAACACATATTATAACTCATTCACTAACTTCTCATGAAGGATAATTCTGTCAGCTAACACTGTGATAAAAGTGTTCACAATTCAAAATGCCGATCATCCCAATAACTTGTGTTTGATCTGTACAGTATTTGGAAATGAACGCACCATTGGAAACCCAAAGAAATGTAGATAATGCATGAAAACTCCACACAGAAAGTATCTCAGCCTTGCAATGACCCAGGCTCAAAGAACTATATGGGGAGGCAATTTGAAATTTTAGGTGCCAGATACATTTTCAGCAACCATTTAAGTTTAAAAAAGCCATTTACTTTTCAGGGTGTACATCAGGCAGAACAAAATTCAGTTTTTAAAATTACATTTGGCTCTCTCACAACCTGGTCCCTGTCGGCAAGGTGTCTACATTTTCTATCCAAAACTCCTGTTTTTATTCCAGATCCCAAAAACTGTGGATATGAGGTTGATTGAAAATCCTAAATTATCCCAATACAATTAAGCAGTGATGCATGCAAAATTGCGTCCTGTGGTTGACTGGTGTCAAGTCCAGACTTGATTTATGGATTGTGTCTCACCTGGCCCAGAAAACCCAAACTTGAATTAAGTTTAAACCAGTGGGTATCAAGGGCTCACTGCCACTGCACATTTCATCCCAACCAAGTTCTGTTTCTAACTGAATTCCTATATTAATTGAGCAAGCTGTTACGCCAAGCTCTATATGTTTTGGGGTCAATAGACAAATAAAAAAACTAGGTCTGCTCATTTTTTATTAGAATGTAACAAGCATTTATAAAATGTTGCATGGAGATAATTTAGCATTGTAAATGAATTGTTTTAGATTTTTATTATCATCATTATTATTTTAATTCTGCTTTTTCCAAGTATTTTGGTTATTTAAGCCATTAATTAATAATAAGCATGCTGGTGAGTATAACACTGAAGTTGGTTCATACTTTCAGCATTTAGTGTTATTTGCCCTGTTTCTCTGTTCTTCAATGACTCCAATTATTTGGGTTAGAACTGCAAATCCCAAAGAAAAATAAGCTGAATTAATAAGAAAATGACAAGAGAGACTTAAAAATTCAAAGTAGCGGCAAAACATGAATATTACATATTAGTTAAAAATGTAGATCTCACACTGCAACACCTTTCTGAATGTAGAATAAGAGAACAAAAGTCAAGCTAGTTAAGGAATTCAATCAAATAAGTTAAAATAACTCACTAATTGAGACAGTGGTTTGGAACTAAAATCTTCAGGCACCATTGCTAAATTACGGGAACGACTGATTTAGACAAAGAGTGAATGAATGACCCCAAATAATATAGAACTGGTACTGAGACCTTTGCACAAAAGCATCACAAGAAAAAAAAAAAAAGTTTAACTCTGTGAGCTGAAGGAGAATACTAAATGCTATACATTTGTGTAATGGACGTAGTGGGTTTGAAAAATGATAAGATGTTTATCCTTGTATTATTTGAATATACTGAAATGAATGATCAGGAGGTCTGTAGTTTTATTTATCATGAAAAGCACCTTCTGGAGATGAGGGTTTCCAGTGTTTAATTTTGTACAGTACAGTTCTGTGCAAAAGTCTTGGACCATCAAAAATATATTTTTAAAGTTAGTTTGTCTAAAGTGCAAGTTTTTATTGGTCATGAAAACAAAAAACAGTGATATAATAACAAGCAACCCAATTTGTTGGGGTAATTTCCAGAAACTTACTGATAGTGTATCTTGCGAGAAGGCTAAATCACCTCTACTCGATGTACCTCGGCCATTCCAAAAAACTACACACGTGACTCAAATAAATGAGGCAGTGATTAGTATGCTTAGTATGCTAGTAGTGCAGTTTAAAAAATAAACTGGTGTACTGGATGGTAACCACACATACATGGATACCTCAAGGAGAGATTTAGAACTGGCTGGTAAACAAATTTTAAAAGACATACATTACATACATTAAAACAGCAACTCTCAGCTTGTAATAGCCCAACAAACCAGAATTTCAACATGTGCTGTTTAAGCCATCAAAGAAGTTTGAAGAAAATGGGCAAGTGGAAGACATAAAAAAGTGGAAGACACAAAAGGTATCTAATTCTTATAAATAGTAGTTAAAAATTACTTCCTTAAGGGACTTAAGAAAATCCAGAGAAGTGCTCCCTCAGCATTTAGCAGTCATCTGCTACAAAATTACTAGCTTCAACCATATGAAGAAATATTAAAAGAAATGGTCTTATAGGACATGCTGCCTCTAAGAAATCATTTTTGCATAAAGACGGCAAACACAAAAGTATGTGAAAAGACCATAAAATACAGACCAAGAACTAGTGGCAAAAAGGCATATGGGGCAAAACTGAAATGTTTGGTTCACAAACTAACCAATATGCCAAAAGATGAGTTAGAGGGACGTACAATGATTCTTGCTTGCAGCCTTCTATTAAAACATGTTTGAGGCTCTAGGAGTGTATTTCAGCAAGCAGTGCAGGGGATTTGGTCAAAATCAATGAAATGAAGAATACCTTGGCTATAATTCCAAATCGGTTTGAAGATATTTTGATAGAAAAGTACCAGTTTCAATAAAAAATATATTTCTGGGTAATTCTGAACTTTTGAACGCTAGTGTACTTTTCATACTGAAAAATATATTTTTTTAAACAAATAACACGTATATTAATGTTTAAACATGCACACAGGGACATCTATTCTCCATTAAAATATTGCATAACACATTGCTTTGAGCAAGCAATATGATCAAAAGTCTATATCATGGTGTGATCAGAAAGTATGACGGTTTTGGTAGGTACTGATATATATATCTGTGTATATTGTTCAGACTGAAGAATTCTTTTTAAATAATAAATATATTTGTGATTAATTGTGCACAATGAAGAGCCTCTTATGCACTAAAATGTTAGTTAACACTATTACACAGCTACAAGTCACTCATATGTAAGGCATATTTCACATTCAAATACACAAAGATATTACCTTTAGAAAAGTAATACACAGGCAGAAAATGACATTTCTCAGTTTTGTTTTGTATGCATGGTCTTGCATGTTATTTCAGTATTTTTTAGCAAACCTGTAAAATATTATTTTTAATTCCACACAAGAACAGTTTCACCTGGTATATCACTTATACCACTTCGGACAATCAGACCATGTCACTCTCTTCCTGTACCCAGCCTACAGACAAAGGCTGAAACAAGCAAACCCTATCATTAAGCAAGTTAAACTTTGACTCCAGAGGCTGAGAGCACCCTGCAGGACTGTTTTGCTCAGACAGACTGGGATGTGTTTAGGGTTGCAGCCATTTCAGAGGACTCTTCTATCAGCATACAGGACTATGCTGAGTACGTGACTGGGTACATTAGCACCTGTATTTGCAACATCGTGCCCACAATACCAGTCAGGAAGTTCCCCAACCAGAAGCCCTGGATAAACAGTCAGATATGCCACATGCTGCGAAGTACAGACTAAGAAAAGCCATCACAGCAGCCAAGAGGCAGTACAGAGAGAAGCTGGAGGGCTTCTATTCTACTGCTGACTCTGGACGTATGTTGCAGGGCCTACAGCACATCGCAGACAACAGGACCACCACCAGCACAATCAGCTCCACAGACAGTCTGCCAGATGATCTCAACACTTTCTACACCTGCTTTGAGACATCCAGCAACAGCACAGAGTAGAGGCACACACACACCTGGACCACACAACCCCCCTCCGCTCCCCTTCAGGTCAGGTACACAAAGCACTAAGGAAGATCAACCCCCGTAAGGCAGCAGGACCAGACAACATCCCTGGGCAGGCTCTCAAAGCATGTACCAATGAGCTGGCTGATGTTCTCTGCTCCATCTTCAACCTTTTCCTCAGTCAGAGCATCGTTCCTTCCTGCTTTAAGACTAGGATCATCGCCCCCCTTGCAAAAAAAGCCCACCAACCTGCCTGAATGATTACAGGCCGGTAGCACTCACTCCAATCATCATGAAGTGTTTTGAGAGAGTGGTGCTGGCCCACATTCAGAGTAGCATACCGGACACTCTGGACACCCTGCAGTATGCCTATCGTCCCAACAGGTCCACCTCAGATGCCATCGCGGCCACACTACATTATTTCCACTCCCATCTGGAGAACAAAGACTCCTATATCAGGATGCTCTTTGTTGACAACAGCTCCACCTTTAACACAGTTATCCCCCATAAAGTCACCCATAAACTGTCTGCACCCCACCCTCTGTGACTGGCTCCTAGACTTTCTGACTGGCAAGCCCCAGTCTGTCAGGACTGGTAATAGGATTTCAGCCACCATTTTCACAAAGAAAGGCACCCCACAGGGATGCATCCTCAGCCTCATGCTCTACAACCTGTTCACCCAGGACTGTGTCGCCTCCCACAAAGATAACATCATCCTAAAGTTTGCAGATGACACTGCAGTGATTGGACACATCACTGGTGGGGATAAAGCGGCCTACAGGAGTGAGGTGGACAGTCTGGCGTCATGGTGTGAGGACAACAACCTCACCCTCAACACAGACAAGACAAAGGAGATGATAGTGGACATGAGGAAGGAGAGGAGACCTCACCGGCCACTGTTCATCCAATGACTTGAAATGGAGAGGGTGAGCAGCATTAAATACCTGGCCATCTACATCAGTGAGGACCTCACTTGGACACTTAACACCACACAGCTGGTCAGGAGGGCTCAACAGCGGCTGTACTTTCTGAGGAGGCTGAGGAAGTCTGATATGTTGACTAAGATCCTCGGCAACTTTTACAGCTGCATTGTTGAGAGCATCTTGACCAGCTGCATCACCATGTGGTACGGCAACACTACTGCTATGGATTGCAAACGCCTGCAGAGGGTGGAAAAGACTGCTGAAAAGACCACCAGGACCCGACTGCCCTCTGTGCAGAGCATCTAAAACTGCAGAGTCCGCAGGAGAACTGCCTCAATCCTCAGGGACCCCTCCCACCCCCAACACGAACTGTTCACACTTCTACCCTAAGGCAGGAGGTATAGAAAATGAAATGCAGGACTTCCAGGCTAAATAACTCTTTCTTTCCCAAGGCCATTAGACTCCTAAATAACTGACTGGAGTTTATAAACATGGTTCACCTCATTCTATCTACCTCACACAATTGTATTTGACTTGTCCATCACACACATACCTGCACATTACACTTTATATTTCTATTCTGTTTTTATACTTTATGCTGCCTCTGTTACTTATTATCTATCTGCTACTTATTATTTATGTTTATCTTTATACGTTGGTTTTGGCATTTGGTGTGGACAGCAAAGAAAGAATTTCATTGTATAGGGAAACGTGTTTCCTTACTGTGTACATGACAAACTCTGAACCTTGAACTTGAAATCAAATGGTATACTGTCCACTCCCATACCCTGCTACTCAAATTGATTCAAGAGAAGGTATTCACCTCTTTAGGTTGAATCGATAAAAATGTAGCTTCTTTATTCACTCACTCATGCCACTATTGAGCAAACACCCATGGATTGCGCTGTCCTCTCTCACTGTTCAAAACCACTGGCTCTAAAGAAACATACACTGACACACCTGCTAAATCTACCATACAGAAATGCAAAGGACAAGCATCATATAACCAATCGGGATGAACCATAAATAATATATTCTTAAAGAAGCAGGCTCATTTACACAGTTCACACATACGTCCATACACAAAAACATTACCTTTAAGATACTACTATTTTTTTTAGGTCTTGTGGTCATGGGCACAAAACAATAGATGGAAACTAAGGATTCTGTTTACATTTGTATTTATTTGCTTAGCAGATGCTTTTATCCAAAGCAACTTCAAAAGAGATTATCATAATTAAATACACATCATTCTGGGGGACCATTTGTGAACAAGTGTTACAGGACAAATTTACAAAATTGATCACTACAAGTGAAGAGCTTAGAACAAAACACAAGGTGGTTACAATTCCTAGGTTACAAAACATAATTAGACAAAATTTCACCAAACAAGAGAGTCTTCAAATTTTTCTTAAATAATTGGTTACGTGTGGAGTTGTGAAAAAGCAATTATTTATATGACAAACTGCATGTACAGTACTTCACTTTATTTTCTACAAATCTAGATATTGTCAAACTAGACATATAATAAAACACTGCTGGCCTTCATTTAAGTAATATGTTGAAATAAATCAAAGCCTTCAACAATATAATACAATAGGACAAAGACATTTTGTATACTGTATTTTAACATATGATTTCATTACAGATTTATTTCCAGTGACTAATTGCATAACTCGTTTGGAAAAAACAATGATTTTGAGACACAAGCAGATTTGCATTAATGTACACAGTAAAAGTTGTTATGTATTTGTAAGGCACCTCAGGTTCGATTTATCTAATCTTAGAATCTGTTGATTGGTAGCTACCTGATTATGATTTATCTGGTGCTTTGCAAGAAAAGTATAAATATACTAGAATCAAAGAATCATTCAAAACATTCAGTGGGGAAAAAGTGCATAAGAATACCAATGTGCATTTATATTGTCATTAGAAGCACTGCTGCTGACTGGAGTTTTTGTTTTCCTCTATTCCATTGCCAACCGATTATCATTCAACAATTATGTTAATATACAGATATTGTATGGTATCATTTACGTTACTCAGTCTGGAACAGTTTTTTTTTTTTGTCCAGTGTGTTTAAACAAATCTGTGTTTTTATGTGTATTCATTAAGTAATTAGTATTTTAGAACGTTTGTAATTGCATTAAACTGAATTTGTAACAGTGTTATGAGTCTGCATTCAGTGTAGGGTGCTATACAAAATGAAACTGAATTGAATGCTTATTCACTCCTAGGATCGCCTTTATTTCATCTAACTATGATGAACAGTTTATGCAGGAAAAATACATATAGAAATTAGCCCAATGATTTGAACACAGCAACCAGGGCTGAAGAAAAGAAACAAAACTGGGTCCATATACCATATCACACATACAGATATTCCTAAACCCACATAATCCATTTCAGGGTTGCAGGGGCCAAAACCAATCATGGCAGCACAGGGCGCAAGGCCAGAACCAACCCTAGACTGGGCACCAGTCCATTACAGGGGTTGTGTGTGGGTGTGTGTAACAGTAGTATTATTAGTAAGGCAGTAGTTACAGCTTGTACCTCACTCAGAATTCCATAGATCCAGCTTTGATTCCTTGAATGATTGCTGTCTATAAACATTTTGTTAAGACGGTGACTGTCAATTGGCCAACTGTGGATGTGGATGTGTGCAAGAGAGAGCTTAGCTGGCTTCTGCCTTGCATCAGATACTGCTCACATATTGGCATATTTTTGCCAAATTGTAACCCATATACAAGAAAAATTAATTAAGAAAAAACATACAGCCCCTCCAGAAATATTGGCACCCCTTGTAAAGATGAGTGAAAAGGATTGGGGGAAAAAAAAAAAAAAAAAAAAAAAATCACCTTTTGGTGAATTACCTGAATGTTGCACTGAAAAAAATGAGTGAAATCCAAACTTTAACTAAAGTAAATTTATTCTGGAAAAATAATTCCTATTCAAGATATAATTATTTTAACAAAACCACACATGCCAATTATTATTGGCAAAACTGCATTTATTTTTTGTACAACCTCCTTTTGAAAGTAAAACAGCACTGAATCATTTTCAATAACATCTTATAAGGTTGGAGGATATACAGCAGGGAATCTGGGACTGTTTCTTTATTAAAAATAATTTCTTGAAGAGGATTTTTTATTTTCTCAGAATAAATTTACTTTCGTTAAAAGTTGGATTTCTCTATATTTTTACAGTGTGAGTTTAAGGTCATTCACCAAAAGGTGCATTTTTTATAACCTTTTTTGACTTGTCTTTACCAGGGGACTGTAGATACATTATACTGTATAATTTGTATTGTTAACTTTACATTGACTGTTTTGAATCATTTCAGTGTGTAATGCAGAGATGAGACTTTTCAACAACAAAATTATGAAAATGTTTTTTTTTTTAAATAACAAAAAATAAAACACCTGTCCGGCAGGGAAAAACAGGTCGAAAACATCTAACATTTGATGTTCATTTTTTTTGTCTTTTCTAGACTGGCAGCATGTTAGGAATTCTGGAAGCTACAGTGTGTCTTGGGGTAATTAAAAATGCCTTGAATTTAGTCTCATATCCTCATTTTAGAAGCACTGTGAATACTACAGCAGTGTATTTCAGTTGTCTTCTAATATTCACAGACTTCTCTGTTACAGGTACTGTTATGTTCAATCTTTAAAAAAAAAAAAAAAAGTAAAAAATATTTTTGCATATTGGACAAAATAAGCTTGTTGAAGAATTCATGCATGTGTTTGGTGGATGGGTATGTTCTTTCAACCCTGTATTTGGTAATTTAGCCAACAGTGCCTTTTATATTGTAGTGCTGAGATTTTAGAAGTTCTTGGTCAAGGTCTCTTGCTGTCTAGCCATATATATATTTTATATATATATATATATATATATATATAGTGGTGTGAAAAACTATTTGCCCCCTTCCTGATTTCTCATTCTTTTGCATGTCACACAAAATGTTTCTGATCATCAAACACATTTAACCATTAGTCAAATATAACACAAGTAAATACAAAATGCAGTTTTTAAATGATGGTTTTTATTATTTAGGGAGAAAAAAAAATCCAAACCTACATGGCCCTGTGTGAAAAAGTAATTGCCCCCTGAACCTAATAACTGGTTGGGCCACCCTTAGCAGCAATAACTGCAAACAAGCGTTTGCGATAACTTGCAATGAGTCTTTTACAGCGCTCTGGAGGAATTTTGGCCCACTCATCTTTGCAGAATTGTTGTAATTCAGCTTTATTTGAGGGTTTTCTAGCATGAACCACCTTTTTAAGGTCATGCCATAGCATCTCAATTGGATTCAGGTCAGGACTTTGACTAGGCCACTCCAAAGTCTTCATTTTGTTTTTCTTCAGCCATTCAGAGGTGGATTTGCTGGTGTGTTTTGGGTCATTGTCCTGTTGCAGCACCCAAGATCGCTTCAGCTTGAGTTGACGAACAGATGGCCGGACATTCTCCTTCAGGATTTTTTGGTAGACAGTAGAATTCATGGTTCCATCTATCACAGCAAGCCTTCCAGGTCCTGAAGCAGCAAAACAACCCCAGACCATCACACTACCACCACCATATTTTACTGTTGGTATGATGTTCTTTTTCTGAAATGCTGTGTTCCTTTAATGCCAGATGTAACGGGACATTTGCCTTCCAAAAAGTTCAACTTTTGTCTCATCAGTCCACAAGGTATTTTCCCAAAAGTCTTGGCAATCATTGAGATGTTTCTTAGCAAAACTGAGACGAGCCCTAATGTTCTTTTTGCTTAACAGTGGTTTGCGTCTTGGAAATCTGCCATGCAGGCCGTTTTTGCCCAGTCTCTTTCTTATGTTGGAGTCGTGAACACTGACCTTAATTGAGGCAAGTGAGGCCTGCAGTTCTTTAGACGTTGTCCTGGGGTCTTTTGTGACCTCTCGGATGAGTCGTCTCTGCGCTCTTGGGGTAATTTTGGTCGGCCGGCCACTCCTGGGAAGGTTCACCACTGTTCCATGTTTTGGCCATTTGTGGATAATGGCTCTCACTGTGGTTTGCTGGAGTCCCAAAGCTTTAGAAATGGCTTTATAACCTTTACCAGACTGATAGATCTCAATTACTTCTGTTCTCATTTGTTCCTGAATTTCTTTGGATCTTGGCATGATGTCTAGCTTTTGAGGTGCTTTTGGTCTACTTCTCTGTGTCAGGCAGCTCCTATTTAAGTGATTTCTTCATTGAAACAGGTGTGGCAGTAATCAGGCCTGGGGGTGGCTATGGAAATTGAACTCAGGTGTGATACACCACAGATAGGTTATTTTCTAACAAGGGGGCAATTACTTTTTTCACACAGGGCCATGTAGGTTTGGATTTTTTTTTCCCCCTAAATAATAAAAACCATCATTTAAAAACTGCA
Source organism: Polypterus bichir lapradei (assembly GCA_026402145.1). Lineage (NCBI taxonomy): Eukaryota > Metazoa > Chordata > Cladistia > Polypteriformes > Polypteridae > Polypterus > Polypterus bichir. The sequence goes on along the minus strand of JANRMT010062852.1, from coordinate 42,817,429 downwards.
TTTTGTGTTTACTTGTGTTATATTTGACTAATGGTTACATGTGTTTGATGATCAGAAACATTTTGTGTGACAAACATGCAAAAGAATAAGAAATCAGGAAGGGGGCAAATAGTTTTTCACACCACTATATATATATATATATATATATATATATATATATAATTCTTTTAAAAAACCAACAATAAGAAATCAAAAACTGCCTCACTCAGCTGCAAAAGATGAATTGAAGTTGTCATGTATACATGCAATGAAATTCTTACAAAAAAAGACACTGACAAAGACAAGACATTATACATAGAGTGCAATGTACATTATACAGTATATACTACATATATACTTGCCTTTTACCATATGAATAGGCTGACAACATGAAACTGGCTTGTGAAGAAGATTTAACAAAAACAATATATGCAATAAAGTAGCCTGAACAAGTGCTTGGGGCTAATACAAGAAATTATTAGTTAAATTAGTTTTATTTTCCCCTACTCTGATTATAAGCCACTCCTAAATTGTGGATTCCTGGGAGTACTCTGATATACAGTAGTTAATTCTATGCAAATTTCTAACAAGGCTTTCATTTTCTATAATGCTTGTTAAAACTTCTTCGCACCAATTGTTTAAATTTTGGGCAATAATCTGGTTTGTTAATAAGCTGCTTTAATCAATGACAATTTAAATTAATATTTTCAATAACCTTACTTTTTTACCCCCCACAGTATTTCTGGCCCTGTTACTGCTGTTACACCCATTATCAATACTTCCAGTGAGCTCAGACATCATCGCTCTCCGATTCCTCTCCTTCTTAAGTCACACCTATGGTGCATTACTACTGCTAGCCATTCCTCTGATTGCTACAGAAATGCTTTGTCGTTTTAAGCTGCCCCATCCACTACTTGAAGTGGGGAAAACAGAAGGAGAGTTCCCTAATGGATACTGCAATTTCCTACTGCAAGCACCAACCTTCCTGTTTGCACTTTTATCATGGGTGATTGCAGCTGATTACAGTGGCCAGTTTCTTCCTGCTGAAGTGGATCTTATTAATGATTGTTTCATCATGAATCAAGGAGGAAGTAGCCTAACTCAATGCTTGCCAGACCTCTACTCTACCTTATACCTGTATAATTTTTACTTGCCACTTGTTGCACTATTGGTCTCAACAACATTTTCATTTTGCTATGTAATATTTATTTACCATGTAAAAGACAATATAGAAGCCAGCATTCAAATTCTTGAAAACAGTGGCCAGATATGCATTGAAGCTGATCAAGTAAAGTCTCCAAGAATGAACAATTTTTCATCTTCCATGATTATATCAAACGAGGAACAACCAAGTACTGTCACAAGGTATTTTTTGAAAAGTCTGGTGTGTCTGGTGTGTTTGTTCCTATTTACACCTGTTCTAGCATTCAATACATCTCTACTCAGTTGCATGGAGGATCTGAGTTTCTGCATTTTGACCTGGTTTCACTCATCCAGAAAAAGCACAATGTTGAAAACTATCTTTTAGAACTCTAACTGGTTTACACATGGAAAGCTGCTAACACATGTACTTGCTAAACACAGGGAGACGCATTTTATGCAGTAAATACTATATGTGCTAAAAAAGCCCTGGCTCAGTGGGATGTTTTTTGCTGATGAAATACCACATTTCACATTTCACTTAATACATAAGAAAAACTGGAATTTTTTCTTAACTGATCCAAACACAAGGCTACATATTTTTTCTACCCATTTAAAAACAAAATCGAATACAAAATCTAATAAAGACATTTTTAACAGAGCTTTTAATAAAAGTGCATTTCTGATGAACAGGGTAACCAGGACAGTGACTTGGGTCTAGAAAATTTGGTGATCTGTGCCTTTTACTGTGGTTTTAATTAACACAATAAACATGGAATACAATTCAAGTAATTCAAGATACTAGATGATTAGAAGTTTGGTTTGTACTACATTCTGAAATATTTTTATTCACTTATTTAATTTTTCTTCCTTTTGTACAATTCTTTGTTATATTTTCAGGAATTTACATACTATATAATATTTCCACTACAAAGGTCTTTGTAAAATAATTCACTATAAAAGACAATTTACCAAATGCACATTAATTGTTTGGGCATCCATAAATCTGAACTATCAGTTAATCCAAGGAAAAGTCTCAGAAGAGAAGGAGCCTACAGTGTCAGCAGAGGGTAGTAAGCAGGAAGCATCCACACTTTCACTGGGACAAAGCAGTAGTTAATATCAAACAATATAACATGGCTTTTTGTCGGAATATCCAACACCATCTGGTTATTTTGTTTACATACTCAGATTCCTTTTTCTGTCACTGCACTTAGTAAAATGAAATTGCAGCAATCCTAAAGGTGCACTTACATATAATGGACATAGTTATAATACAATACAAAAGAATAACTAAATATTGCACTTAGATATATTGTATATATGAAATTGGGTAGAATATTATAAAGTTTAAAGATGCACTTAAGGTGCCAGAGTGACTGTTATGTTGGTCATTGTCAATTATTATAAGTTTTTAGTGGTTTTCAGTTCTTGTATGTCTCTGGGGTAGAAACTGTTCTTAAATCTGTTTGTCCACGATTGGATGGACCAAAACCACCTGCCAGAGGGCAGCAACTCAAGCAAATAATTTCCAGGGTGGGAAGGGTCTTTCATGATTTTTTCTGCTTTTTTTAGTCAGCAAGAGCTGAAGAGTTTCTCCAAAGAGTAATTTGCAAAAAGACCAGAAGGCAGGCAGGAAGACTGGGGAGTATCAGCTGAATCGGGTTATTAAATTGAGTCCAGAGGGGATGTTTCTACCACAATGATCAAAAATAGGAGTGTAAAACAATGAAAGAAGCTGGTTGGTACCTGTACAATAAAACACGTTCTTAGAAAGTTATAAAGATAACAACACCTTATTTCTTGAGAGACTGTCACTCTTGAAACAAATGTACCTTCAAGAATAATACAAAATGAACATCTTGACTGCCCAGTCCCTCTAACAAACCATGCCAAGCAAAGTTCAATACATGCCAAAGAAAGAGGTGACTAAAAAACTCCAAAATAAAATGTATTAATTGAGTTGGGAAAAACGCTATACAAGATTTTATTTGTCAAATTCCAATAATCAATAAATATAGTGATTTATATACATATGTATGGGACTTGAGCTTAATTTGGGTGTAGGAGATGGATTTTTGGGAAGGAGTGGAAGACTTCATATGTACCTGGCCTTGGGGAGGTGGATGTATTCCTCCTGGGTTACCTGATTGGGAAAGGGTGTTGTAAAAATAAATAGGTATGCTGAAACAAATTAATTCATATAAAAAGAGAATCTAAAATTAAAGTTGAACAAATAACAAAACATCATCAGTAACTAGAAAAATGAAATGGGATTCTGAGACTAAGGTCATATCACTTTCACCAATTTTAAGTTGCAGACTTCATTTACATAATCTTAGTAAGTTAGGGCAGATGTAGCGCACTCACTTGACAACCAGCCACGCAGTCGGACATCCTAGACAAAGGATGACTACCCAAGAAAAAGTCATACAGGCTTGATTTTTTTTCTTTAGTTGTTGGGGCAGGCTCTGTGCGCATGACAGCTGACAAACAATGAGTGCTCAGCCAGAAACACAATGCATATAATGCAGCTATAACAAATAAGGAACATGGGTGTTTTGGGCCTTGCAAACAAAAAAGAGGCTTGTCTATCTGATGCCTTTTGTTTAATTTACCACAAAAGAATAGAAGAAGAAGAAAAAAGGATAGAGACTGCGGCTGAAGTCGGGTAAACCTTTACACAGACACAAGCATCATCAGGTATCTCTCATTGGCTGTCAGAAAAAGGACGAAATGTGAAACCACATAGGAATGTCATCACAGAATCATCTAACATGACATGCCGTGTAATAGCTAGCTGTGCAATGTGACATACTTTAGAGACAAGATCAACAAGTGGATTGGCAAGTTTACATTACTTCTAGTAAGTGGAGATGTTAATGTGACATTAGCTTAAGCTGAAAAATTCATTGGTAATGACACTCTCCCATTTTCTGATATCACTATTGTCATAAAAAGAAGTGTCCATTATGCAAAACAAGCAAAGACATCTCAAGAGGATATTAAAAAAAATCAGAAATATATGGGGACTGGAGAAAGAGGGGGACAGTGTATGTCAAAGTAAACTAAGCATCTTACAGAAAAGTAACACTATGTAGGTAGGAAGAAGGTAGTTTATTCTGATAAAGTAATAACTGTGATGTGCACTATCTTTAGAATAAATCATTTATGCAATCAGAATTTTGTTTTGGGAGTGTCATGCAAGAATAGAAACAGATACTCTTGTACATAATTCATAAAAGGTATTAGCTATATTTTGGCATATAAGGCCACATAACCAATTTTTTTTTTTAAGAATGCCTCTTGATCACTTAAGATTAAGGATAAAGTTCTTGTTTCAAAGCTAGAGCGTACTCTGGAAAAAAGGGAGCACAATGCAGGAAACAGTCCACACTCACAAGCATCCACATCTAAATCAGGTCATTTTAGGGATGCCAGGCAACCGATTACAGGTTTTTTTGGACAGCAGGAAGAATGCTCTGGGAACATGGGAAGAACATGCAAACTTAACAGAGGATACCCTAGGATGGAATCATAATGTAGTCCAACTACCACAGTACAGAATTATCTTTCAATGCAACCCATTTTTGATGCTTTAATTTCAGAATCAAATTATCAAAAACAATATAAATACAAAACATATCACCATTCAAAAATAAATTTAAATGCAATTTCTCTAAATTAAAAAAATAACACTTCATAAAAATGCAGTTACAAATGAAATACTACATACTTGACAAAATAATTGACATTGACTCAAAGCTTTTAAGTAAATCAAATCTTTATATTTGGTTAACTGACCTGCTCTTCTTCATCATCATCATAGTCTTCATTATCTTGGCAAGCTGCCTGCAAAAAACGAATGACTCAAATGGAAAAAAAAAAATTTGACTTGCTTACTTTAAGAAGCATAATCAACATTTATTTAAGATATACCAAAGTTCAAATGCTTCAAAACCAGCCACACTTTAAATCAACCAATTTACAAATAAAAAACAAAAACTGTACAACAAACAATAAACAGCTTTTGTTTTGATCGCACATCCTTTTTAATGGCATAACTGAAATAAAATTTATGCCTAAATCTACAAGAAAAATATTTAATATAGAGTTATGCACTAAGCAGAATCATGACTAAACCCTTGCAAGAAAAAAATGTTATTTTACCTTCTTTTGTAAAACGTCTCTGATTGCCTTGCTAATGCCATCAAGCCGCCCAGCACCTTGTAACAATTCAGGACCACATTCCTTCAAGATAGCATTTAACGAATCAAACATTGCCATCACCACATGGCGATCCTTCTCCTCCTTAACTGAATTTAAGTAGGATGGCATGACCATAGAAAAGAGGCTATGAAGTGCTGCAAAGGAAAAAGAAAAATAAAATTCAATCCAGATACACAACATGATGTCCTTCTACTAATTAAACAAAGCAAAACGACTATTAAACAACATTAGATTCCTTAGGATTTATTTTTTGGAAAGCCAACTGCATGTCATTAAATTAACAGAACTGTGCAATCTAATAAATTAAGGAAAAGGCTAGTTTTTGCATTTGATTTAAACTATCCATGTGCTACACACAAACCTGATAATAAGAGCTGCAGCATAGGAATATTAAGAAGAATCACTGTAATAAATCAAGATAGGCACTTATCAAGAGGACAATGACTATAAATTCATGTATAGAAACAGAAATTGTTTAGACCAATACAAAATTCTATGTTTGGTGGAAATAAAGAACTTACTCTGTAATGCAAAATTCTATATAGAAAATGTAGAGTCAAATATTATATTCTCTGTGTCATTAGTAGATTCTAAAATACTAATAAAAAAAATTAAACAGCTTAAAGTTCAAAATGTAAAAAGGCAAGAAAATAAAACTGGTTCATCAAAATTAAAAAACCTTAGCACAGTGATGCAATTGTTAGCACACCTCCAGGCATGTGGGTTCAGTTCCAAACCCAGTAATTGCATGTTCACCTGGCGTCCGCATTTTTTCTTCTCCAAGAAATCTTGTTTTCTCACAAATCCCGAAAACATGACACTAGGATGACCTGTGACTCTTATTTTGATATCAGATCAGCTATACAAAAGATGTCTCTCTATTATATAAAAAAAATCCTGGACAAAGCAAGACTTTTTCAGAGAGATAATTTCAAGTCCCGCAAGACAAGACTTTGTGCCAAAAGATTTAACCATACCCACGGTCCACTCAACTCTCATTCATGTGAATGCTATTGTCAGACACAGTTCCTGTACTCTCAGGTTTTATAAATTTTTGCGGGGGCAGAAATAAAAGACAATGAGTAGAACACAAAGTAGAACATCATAAAGAGGTTCAAAAACGTTGGCGCAATACACATGCAGAGCAGGTTAGACATTATGAAAGTACTAAAATTCGAAAGTCTCAAAAAACTGATAGTAAAGATCGCATTAGCGCCAACAAATGGAAATTATTACTCGGTGAAATAACGGAATAGCGAAAAGAGATTGAATATATGGACATAGGTGATATGACAGAAGTATGTAGATAATGTTCGGCTTTAAAGTTTAAGTAGGAGATTTGTGGATCCTCTAATTCGTGTTGCCTTCAAGGAAAAGTACTGTTTCTTCCCAATGAAGAGGTGTATCCTTGAGAAATAAAGGATCTTATTTGGTGAAAGTGAAATCCACAAACACTACAGGCACAATATCCGAATCTACAATAATCTGTTTGCGTTTGGATCATTCAATGCTCAAAACATAGATGTACATGATTCAGCACCATACGCTATGAGAATCTGTGGTCCTGCAACAATTAAAGCTACTACAAGTTTAATCTATACTAATAAACGGCAAAGCCCTCACTGACTCACTCACTCACTGACTGACTGACTGACTGACTCATCACTAATTCTCCAACTTCCCGTGTAGGTAGAAGGCTGAAATTTGGCAGGCTCATTCCTTACAGCTTCCTTACAAAAGTTGGGCAGGTTTCATTTCGAAATTCTACGCTTAATGGTCATAACTGGAAGTTGTTTTTCTCCATTTACTGTAATGGAGTTCAGCTGGAGGGGCGGAGTTTCGTATGACATCATCACGCCTCTCACGTAATCACGCATTATGTAGAAAGCCAGGAAGAGCTACAAAACGCGCTTTAGAAAACATGCATTATATAATTAAGAAGGCAGCGAAACAATTAGAAGCGAGCGAGTGACATATAAAACCATATTCAGCGGCTCACGTGAACTGACGCAGTGCGCAGACAAAAAGTAACAGTTCCAAAGAGTGCTGAACAAAAACCGAATTACACTGCTAC
>JANRMT010062852.1:42770409-42795006 GCA_026402145.1 Polypterus bichir lapradei | reverse complement strand
ATATATATATATACACACATACACACACATATATATATATATATATATATATAAACATATATATACATACTGTACATATCTACATATATACATACACACACACACACACACACACACACACAACTATTGTATATGTTGAAGTTCTATTTAAATTTTAAATAGAAGGAATTTTTATTTAGTCGACAGAATATTATTCCGGAATAAATCAACTCAAACCTTAAATAACTTAAATAACTTAAAACTCCATAAAAATATATCCTGTCAAAATTATACAAATTCAGATATGAACATGGTGCATAACAAAACCTGGAAACATAAATAAAATGTGTTCTTTTCAGCAATAACAAATCAAATCATTCAGTTGTCTTTGCTCTTATGTCATTTTATCAGATTTGGAAGCCTGGCATCTTTTTTTGGCAACAAGTTCGTTTATGTTTGGTGTGAGGTTCTGTGTTGTGGAGATTCTTAGGATGGACTGCAGGTGCTCATCAGTGAGGTGACTCCTGTGTGCTGTTTTGTTAGTCTTCATGACTGAGAAGAGCTTCTCACACAGATATGTGCTACCAAACATGCACAAGGTTCGAGCCGTATGTAGACGGAGCTGGAGCATTTGTGTGGGAATGGAGTGAATAAACTGTGCGGGCCGTGCAGTATCGTACTTTGCCTTCAGTGTGCCATGACACTGCAGCTCAATCACCTCCATCTGAATCTGCACAGGTGCAGTTTCCACATCGACAGCAAATGGGTTGTGAAACAACTCAAAATTCTTTTTTTGTTCTTCAAAGTCACCAAAGCGCCGTGCGAATTCAGTGCGCAGTGCGCTCAGTTTATGAACAAAGTGCGTATTTGGGAACACCATAGTGTCGACTTGGTTCAACATTACTTGGCAACAGGGAAAGTGGGGCAAGTTGCACTGGTGCATTTGTGTCTCCCATAAAAGTAGCTTCACTTGAAATCACTTTGTGATTTTGCACGGGTAAAAACGTCTGCTGAAGTGTCAGATTCTTCTTTAACTCTTCTGCTTTCTGTATCTTGTGCATTGCATTCAGGTCTTCAAGTCAACAGCACAGTAAAATCCTGCTTTTTCCATCTCAGGCGAATCGCCAAACTCAAGCCTATTCTGTCTAACCACCTCCTGGAATCAGTAATCCATGCATTCATTACGTCCCGGCTCGACTACTCAAATTCCTGCCTTTATGGTATCAGGAAAGCCACTCTTTCTAGACTCCAACTGGTTCAGAATGCGGCTGCAAGGCTTCTAACTGGAAGTAGCAGAAGCCAACACATTACACCAATTTTAAAAACCCTACACTGGCTGCCGATTAGATTCAGAATTGATTTTAAGATACTCCTCTTAACCTATAAGGCACTAAACAGTCTAGCCCCCACCTATTTGAGTGTCTTGCTCCATCGTCATAATCCTCTTCGTGTTCTTAGATCCGCAGATCAGCTGCTCCTAACCGTTCCCAAGGCACATTTTAAAGCTCGTGGTGAAAGGGCTTTCTCCGTCTGTGCACCCAGGCTCTGGAACTCCCTACCCTTAGTGGTTAGGCAAGCCGCCTCAGTCGCCACATTTAAATCATGCCTAAAAACGCACTTCTTTACATTGGCTTTAAATTCTTAACCTGTCTCATTTCCACTTGCTTCTTCCTATTTCTCTTATTTTATTGGGTCCTCTGACCTGTTTTTAGTATCTCTGTTTTAATTCTCTCTTAATGTTTGTTTTTAATATTTTGTTTTTAGTCCTGTTTCTTTTTTAACTGTACAGCGCTTCGGTCAGTTGTAATGCTGGGCTTTTAAGCACTCAACAAATAAAATGGTATGGTATGGTATGGTCTTTCAGGTTATCTTGATGTTTTGTCTCATAGTGCCGTCTTAGATTAAATTCTGTAATTACACCCACATTTGCTCCAGAAATGAGACACACGGGTTTACCGGCAATGTCAGTAAACATATACTCAGCCTCCCATCGGTTTTTAAAGGCTCTATGTTCAGAATCACCTTTTCTCTTCGGCATCGTGTGGGCTAGCTTCGCAATAACTTGCAGCATCATAAGCTAGACTTGATTAACGCGGTAAGTGTTCGGCAAGGAAGCTGAAGCGCTGCATTATGGGATCTGTAGTATATTGTGTTACCAGCGCTTCATATCCCCGGGCCATTAATAACAATAATACAGTATATAAAATGATCTCGCGGGCTGGATATAATTACACGCCGGGCCGGATGTGGCCTGCGGGCCTTGAGTTTGACACATATGGACTAAATAGAACTTGAAAAGATATATTTTTTCAAATGTGATCGCGCAATTCAGATAAGAGTTGACGCGCACTACAGTACATCGAGCCCGCGTGCTATTGTGGTTTTGCCTGCGTGCCTCAATAAATCATCCTCCCCTCGCTCTTACTTTTTTACCGTTCATCTAATGAATACACTGAGTATGGCTTTACCAAAACAATCATTGATGGCGAATAAAGTATCCAATATTCGAGTATGTAGATCGGGGTATATATATACACATATATATATACCCGCGTATCGCAGCGGAGAAGTAGTGTGCTAAAAAAAGCTATGAAAAAGAAAAGGGAACATTTTAAAAATAACGTAACTTGACTGTCAATATACAGTATTTGTTTTGTGAGTGTTACTGAGTGTTGCTGTCATCAAGGATTTGATTATCATTATTTCTTTCAATCAGGTTCGTATTTGTAGGATGTGTTGTGTTCAAGTTACATTCCGTGTTTGTCAATCGTTGTAAAGATGACAGGTTTCATTCATCGATTCGTTTCTTACTGCATCAATAAACAGCTCGTCTTCTTTATCTGAGACCTGACACACTGCATGCACGGGTTTTTTTTTTTTTACACTGTCTTCCTTTAGCGGGACATTGACTTTTTCCACCGTGTGCGTTGTTTCCGCAGTAGCTGGATTTATGAATATGCTTGTATGTATCAGACGCTTCATATTTTTTGCTGCCTTTTCAATTGTGTAATTCGGTTTTTGTTCAGCGCTCTTTGGAACTGTTGCTTTTTGTCTGTGCACTGCGTCAGTTCACGTGAACCGCTCGGTGTACATGCATCGAAGGTTCCCAGCTGTGCTGGTGCCATCTCGTGCTATGTCCATGGCTGTATATAATGTTACCGAAGTCCCGGCAGTTAAAACTTTCTCTCGCAGTTTCGCTGAGTTTGTGCCAAACACCACCCTGACCATCTCATCTTCCTCTGCATAAGCACAGTCCTTCACCCGTGAATATTTAGTGGGAGTTTGCTATTGCATTGCCGCTGACGGACGGCCTTATATGGGCAGGCACTAAATTACAAACGCCAGCGGCAGCCTGTCTATGAACTTAATTTAAAGTGTAGGTTTAGATCGTGCTTTGTTTCCGAAGTAGCAGAACTCATGAATATGGTTGTATATGTCACTCGCTCGCTTCTTATTGTTTCGCTGCCTTCTCAATTATATAATGCATGTTTTCTTCAGCGCTTTTTGGAGGTCTTCCTGGTTTTCTATGTACTGCGTGATTACGTGGGAGGCGTGATGATGTCACACGAAACTCCGCCCCCACGGCGTTCAAGCTCATCTCCATTACAGTAAATGGAGAAAAACAGCTTCCAGTTATGACCATTACACGTAGAATTTCGAAATGAAACCTGCCCAACTTTTGTAAGGAAGCTGTAAGGAATGAACCTTCCAAATTTCAGCCTTCCACCCACACGGGAAGTTGGAGAATTAGTGATGAGTCAGTCAGTGAGTGAGCGAGTGAGTCAGTGAGGGCTTTGCCTTTTATTAGTATAGATATATATATATATGTGACAGCAACACTCATCACTCACAACAGTGACAAAACAATTACATTGACAATCATGTTACGTTATTTTCAAAATGTTTCATTTTCTTTTTCATTACTTCTTTAACACACTACTTCTCCGCTGCGAAGCGTGGGTATTTTGCTAGTTAAAGGAATATATAGAAGTGTGGATTCTGAAGCAAAAGTTGTGAAATTTTAATACTGACCACAGAGTCAAAAATTAAGCCAGCAACAACCAGAAGATTAATATACCGAAAGATTATTCTAAAGTGTTACTAATTAGATCCTGCCATATTTTTAAAAAGTTTTGAACATATCCTTTTAAGTAGGAATTTTATTTTTTCCAATTTCAAATATTATAGAACATCAGTTACCCATTGACTTAAAAGTGGTGGGGTGGGATTCTTACAGTTGAGCAAGATAAATCTACATGTTATTAGTACGGTAAAGGGAATTACAATTTGTCCTTCTCCACTTTAAGTCCATCTAGAAGTAAACTAAACACATCTGTTAAAGGGTTAGGAGTGATTGTGACACCAAGGCATTCAAAGATTTTTGTCCAAAATGTTGTTAATTTGGTGCACGTGCAAAACACGTGGCCCAATGAGGCTGGAGCTAGATTGCAACGTTCCTAAGTTGAGTCTTGCCCTGGAAATATTTTGGATAATTTTAAATGAGATAAATGCATGTGATAAAATATTTAAAGTTGCATAATTGAGTGCTTTGCGCATATGAAGCTACAGCATATTCTGTGCATAGCTGCCTTCCACTCCCTTTCTCAAAGATTAAGTGAAACATTCTTTCTCTATTGTACTCTGGGATCTTTGAAAGGAAAGGACTTTAAAATTTTTTATAAATTGTTTTAGATGCTATCCGAGTCTTCAAGACTGATCAATATTTTTTTATGGAACAGAAGTAGGTGGGAGGTGAGGAAAATTGAGCAGGCTCCATTTAGCAAAGTTTCTAGCTTGAAAGTGGTGTTAATATTGTGTTGATGAGAAGTTAAATTTGAAGCTTAACTGCTTGCATTATGCAAAGACATTATCTATGTACAAGTCTCTAAGTGCTTTAATCCTAGTCATTTTCCAAACATTAAATACTGTGTATATTTGAGAGGGTGGAAAAGGTAGGTGTCATGTAGAGGCACAACAGAGAAAAGCTTCTCTCTCTTAAAACGCTTCCTACATTGGTTCCATTTTCTATGAATGTATTGATGATAACTTGTTTTTACTGGGGTGCAGAGCAGGGAATATAAAGAAGTATTGCAAGATAATAAATCTATTGCAGACCAGGCTTGTGTATATTTGTCAATTTATGTTGATGTCCAGGTGTTTATGGCCTGTATATTTGCCACCCAGTAATAGAACTGTAAGTTAGGTGGTGCCATGCCCCCTTCTGTTGTAGCTCATTGTGGAGCTACCCTTTGGATATGTGGATGTTTCAAATTTCAAATAAATGAGGTTATGATCGAATCTAATTTCTTAAAAAAAGATTTATTTATGTATATGGGGATGCAGAAAAAAAAGCATGTTGATTCTCCCTGCTAATGTGAGATGGAGGGTAGACTATCTATTCACATCTTGTTTAATTTTTTCCATGCAGACAGCAACTTTTTTTTAAAAAAGAGCTTTAAATTTACTTGTGATATTTATTCCTAGATATTTAAACTGATCTGCTAAGAACTGTGAAGGTGTCCAGTCTAATATTGTGCGCTAGAGAGTTCATTGTAAAGAGCACACTTTCATTCAAATGGAATTTGAGTCCAGGTATCTTTTGAAAATCTGCTAGTGCTTTTAGGACTGCTAGCATGGCATAGTACCATATCATCTGCATACAGTGATAATTCCTGTTCAAGTCCTTCTCTGAAAATGCCCTTTAACTCTGATGTATTTCTAAAGAAAACAGCCAACTGCTCAATGGTGATTGCAAAGAGCAGTGGTGGTAGGGGGCATTCTTGTTGAGTATCACGTTTTTATTTGAAGTAGTCTGAAATAATATTGCTAATACAAACTGAGGCTTATGGACTGGTATAGAGTAGTTTTTTCCATGCACTAAAGTTTTAGGACCGAACCCAAAGGTGTGCAATATGGTAAATAGGTAGTCGCTTTCAACCATATCAAATGTTTTTTCTGCATTCAAAGATAATAAGATCTCTGGGGTGTTAGATTTCATGGGCGAATATATTTTATTAAACAAATGTCAAAGATTAGAAGCTAAGTGTCTGCCTTTAATAAATCCGTTTTGATCTTATGATATTATGGAAGGAAACACTTTCTCAGTCCTTCTGGCTAGAACTTTGGAGAGTATCTTAACATCATTATTCAGGAGTGAGATTGATCTAGGTGGTGCACATTGTAGTAAGTCCTTATTGTTGTTAGGAAAGACAGTAATTAATGCTTGTGGAAAAGTTTGATGTAGAATTTTGATGTCTTTAGCTTCTAAAAACTTTGCTAATAATGGTGGAGCTTATTTAAAAAAAATGTCTATAAAATTACACTGGCTAGCCATCAGGACCGGCTTCCTTTCCACTTTGGAGTGAGTTTATAGCGTCTCGTAATTATGAAAGTGTCACAGGTTTATCCAGTTGCACAGCACTAAGAGTATCTAGCTGTGGTATCTGCAATGAATCAAAAAACTTAACATAATTAAATTCTGATTGCAAAACCAGTCTTTCCTATAAAGTGCCTCATCTTGAAATCTGTGTATTCTATATCTATTCTGGTAATTTCGCTGATTAACTCAGATGTCTTCTTGATTTCCAATTTATTTTTCTGAGAAAGATATGAAATAAACTTTTAAAATGACTCAGTTCAATGGGAGCCATCCTGCTTATGAGAAAGAGATCTTCTAAAGGTTCCTTCATAACATTAACAATTGACAGATCAAGGGGTATCCTGATAGGCTGATTGATTATATTTTATTTGTTCAAAGCGGAATTTATCTTTTACAGAAGTTCAATATAGAAATATTATAACAAACAACACCCCCGTCCAAAAAAACAAGACTTGGCTAAAGATAAGACAGCAATCACAGCAAAGCTTTATGAAGATATATTTTTCCCTTTTCCCTATTTCAAAAATATTTATGTGAAAATCATTTCCATATCTCAAACCTTTGTATGGGAACTACATGCAAAAAACAAAGTAATGAAAATGATATTAAAATTCAAGAATAGAGAAGGATAATCCCAATTCTTCCACGCAAAATGTGTCCAAAAAAAACAGTCCACACTATCTACAGACAGACCCATGGCACACCCAGGTTTCTGCACGTTTCTTTCCCAGGAATTGGGGTGAGAGATCTGGCAATGACGAACTCTATGCTCTTTAAGTTTATCCCACAATTCCAGACTTCTGGGCCTAGCACTTAGTGATGGGGCCTTATAAGTTTTAGTTACCTGTATAGGGCCTGCAGCCCCTGTAGTGTTGTAGTTCATGCCCTGGACCTACTTTATTCTTTAATAATCAACCCACCTAACACCTGAACCCCCGAGATCAGGAGAAAAAAAAAATAAAAAGAGTTCAAAATTTTTGTTAAAAACATACAGTATTATCTTATTTGTTTAAGTATACAGCAAAATACACTGAACTATTATTTGTATTTAAATAAAATACAATAAGATAACTTACATATTGTGTATAGCCCCTATATCACAGTTATAGCATAGTTGACAGTGATACAGACGCTATTGTGCTTGTGAAACACCATCTTACATTATCAAGTATGCATTTGCATAAACAAATCAGAATTTTTAATTATTTATTTTTTATTTTTATTAATTTTATTACATTCCATACAAATCAATCAAGTTTTATATAAAGAAAATTTGAGTTAAGAACAAATCGATCCCCACCCCTAAGAGAGAGAGCAAGCCAGACAGCATGAAATTTAGGACCTGTAAACATACCTAAATTAATAGATTCTCTGTGCTTTATGAGATTATTTTAAAATATTACTGATTAGATTCTGCCATGTTTTGAAAAATGTCTGTACGGATCCTCTGAGTATTTGATTTTTTCCAATTTCAAATAGTATAACACATCAGTTTCCCACAAATCTGAATTTTTTATACTATAACTGTTGTGAAGGTGCTGCACAGAAGGTGGGGGCTGAGTGATTGACAGAGAAAGCTCAGCTGGTATCAGTATGTTTCGCTTGCACTACTTGTTGGCAGTCCCAGCAATACCAAAGACTGCCTGAATAATTTTATAGGTTGTCAATTGTTTGAATAAATGATGACACAGAGATGCACTCAGACCGCATGACAGCACAGTACAAAATATTCCCTGCTGCAGCACCAGACATTGGAGTGCTCAAGACCTCTGCTTAAATGTTCTTGTTAACAGTCATATGACCACAGTGAAAGAAAAGACAACCCACCATTTCTAAGAGTTTGGGCACTGTTGCAAGGACATGATCACTAAGGACAACAGACTTTGAAGGAAGGGCTATATAACGATGCTGACATGGTGCATCAAGCCTTGGGATAAAATCAGCGCTAAGTTACCTGAACTGGTATTCCATCATTCATATCAGCAGCTCCAGTGCCAGTAACCTATAAAGAGGGTACCCTATAAAGAACAAGCCTGCCACAGTCACACAGTTCCCAACTGGTGCTGCTAAGCGAGCCATCCTCCTTAGGACAGATAGCTACCAAAAAGAGCCATGTACTAAAAGAGAATCCATTGGGTTGGAACTAGCAAGCACTATGCAACACTACATTGGTGTCAGAAAGAAGTCAAGTAGAAGATCTACAGTCTGTGTTGGTTTGCTGGGTTTTGAACTGCTAGAGAGTCAAGAGGTTGAAGTTTGGGATCTGGAAGACAGTTAAAATGTGACCGCACAGGACTATAAAACTGGCTTTTAAAATATATTTTATGGGACATCCACAAATTATGAGAGTTAATTATAGAGCACAGCAAAAGGTTTGAAACTTACTATTTATCACTCTGAAAAGTATACCTATAAATACCTTCAATTAATTTAACAGTTACTTACATTCTTCCTAAACTGATGGTAATAGAAGAGGAACAGTATCCTTATGGTTTCGTATACTGCGTTCAGGGTATCTGTCAGAAATGTCTCGAAATCTGGCTCAGCAAAGTCTTCTTTTAATCTCTATATCCTTAAACTGAACACCTACATTTTCATATATTAACTTGTCTTTTTTAGGCATTGAGTGTTACCATTCCATTTCTCGCCAAAATTGGTTCTCACACTGAACCTCTGGTACTGGACCAAATTTGCTTATTTTCATGATGCCATACTTGTCATTTATGCAGAGCTCCTTTTCACCCATGGTTCACTCTTAAACAACTGATCACTCAAGCCTGTTCTGCAAAGTATTTAAACAGGAAAACCACATAGTGAAAGTAAATGAAGCATAAACAACAGATAATGACCAACAGGTAAACATTTGATTAGGGTTTATTCTCTACATCTTAGACGCAAACTTTTTCTGTACCTTCCTTGTTGACATCTGATGGATTTTCTTTCCACACACGATGTACAGCTCTACAGAACTGGCCTACTGACTCATAAACAGCCTTGCGTACATTTTCATGTGGAAACTGAGTGAAAAACAAACAATGTCATATTAGGAAATATACAAATAAAATCCAAGAATTGCATTGTTATTAAATTAATTCATAATCCATACTTTAAAACTATGTAAATAAAATATATAGTACTTGGCTTCTCCAGCTGTTCAACTCAGGAATACATGAGTAATCAGCATAAAACTACCATAAAAACTTCAAACAGAGGCAATAAGACGAAAAAATATCTCTCTATTATAATAAAAAAAATCCTGGGATGAGACAAGACTTTTTAGCCTAGGACGAGACAGAGATACTTTCACGTCCCGTGAGACAAGACTTTGTGCCAAGAGATTTAACCACGCCCAGGGCTGGAAATAAAAGACAAAGAGTGATGACAAAGTAGGACGTTGTAAAGAGGTTCAAAAATATTAGCGTGATACACATGCAGAACAGGTCAGAGATAACGAAAGTACTAAAATTCGAAAGTCTCAAAAAAATGATAGTAAAGATCGCATTAGCGTTAACAAACAGAAATTAATACTCAGTGAAATAACAGAACAGCGAAAAGAGATTGAACATACAGATTTAAACTTTAAGTCAGAGACTTGTAGATCTTCTAATTCGTGTTGCCATCAGGGAAAAGTAGTGTTTCTTCCCAATGAAGAGGCGTATCCGCGAGAATTAAAAGATTTGTTGTTTGGTGAAAGTGAAATCCACATACATGAGCGACAGAGATGCAAAGTGGCGAGCAAAGCAAGCAGGGGGCGAAGCCCCCTAGTTACTTAAAAAAATTAAGTCAGGAAGACTGAATGAGCATATAATATTTTGTGTTACATGTTTCATCAGATTTTTCTTTGTATTTCTTTCTATTATTCAAATTTACAGTAGATATTAATAAGATTATATATAAGGTCATATTAATGAAAGACAACAAATAATTCTACAGAATTTGCAAACTTTCTTGTGTTATCGTAACACTCTGAGACAAAAACCTAAAAAGTAAATTCACTCCATGACTGAAGTCATAGAAAGAAGACAGGTGTGAATCTGAATGGAGAAGAATATTCAAATTTCAATTAAAACAGTGGTGGAAATCTGGCAAAATATACTGTTGACTAAAGTATAAATTATTTAAAAGAATTTGGAACAATTTTCCGGTTAAAAGAATTTGGAATGATTTTCTGGCAAAGAAGAGACCTATCTCCTGACTTGGTTTCAATGAATAGAGTGTAGCCTGACATAATGAAGCTACACTTAAAAACCATCCATCTCACTTAGTCTAATTCCAGGGTGGCAGAAAACCAAAAAAGAAGGGGTGCCAAACCAATGCTGAAAAGAATCACATCAATAGCCTCACTTTATTATTATGACTCAGATGAAGATCTAACTATATTTTAAGAACTGGTTATGCAGAAGTGAAGAAAGCACAACATTCTCACAAAATATTTCTTGCAACTATACTTTATTGCTTTATGTTTAACAAAAAATCATAAATAACACATACCAATGCATTTGCTGGCTTTTATTACAGCTGTGATGTCATCTGCAGTATAAGCAATACTAGTACTTCATCAAAGCAAAGCTACCACACTGATTTTGGTGCAAATGTAGAGAAAAGCACTATTTAAGACTATTTTACTTGACAAAAGTCACAGTGAAAGACTACTGGACTCAGGACAACTGACTGCTCATCTCATTCTAGACAATTTAAACAAGACATTAAAATATTTACTGAAAATAATTTGCTGTTACTTAAGGAAAACTTTACAAATGCTTTAATTCTGGAATATCTGTGTCACTTTGGAAATAGAGTGTCCAGAGAATAAGCCAAGTAAAAGGTATTAGGAGCTATTTTTTACTGAAGTAGTGGAACAGGGGGAACTAGGCTAAGTCTGGAGACATTTTATCTCTAGGATTGGCCCTTTATGCACTGATTGCAACAACCTAAACAAGGCAGTAGTCACTGTTCACCTGAACTTTTTTCAGCAAACACTGTCATGCTGATAAAACACTGCAGCCACAGCATGGGTATTCTGGATTGTATTTTCTTTGGTGTAGTATTTGCTTTCTGTGCACTGGATTACATTTCGAATGTAAGCACTTATTGAAGTCGGAGTTGATGGAAACATTGAATGAAATCTGAAAATTACGATTTATAGCAAGAAAATATATTAGCAAATATCAAAGAACCATATTTCATGTGCAGAGATAGAAAAAAGCTCACATAATTGTATGAAAATCAGCAGAGAAGTTTCCATCATATTGTAATAAAGGTACAGTAAGTATACAAATGTTCATCACTTACGTCTGATGTTGTTACAGTACAACTAACACCTCATTTAGCACTTCTAATACTAATGGAAAAAAACAACTGAAATCAGAATCAAGCTGGGTGCTAATTCTGGACTTCTGGTGTGAGTGAAAATGTGACATTAGATTACATAATTATGTGATGGAAAGAGTTAAAAAAAATGTAGAAACGGATGATATTTGATTTTTTATGTTAGATAAAAGAAATAAAAAAAGAAAACAAAAACACACCTATTCTTCAAGACTGAGTTCGCTTTCCATAAACATTAAATTATATATATTTTTTACAGTGTCTTTAATAGTCAGAATTAGCCTAAATAACTACTTGTACCGGTATATAACAGTATGCTAAAAACACAGTTTGGTGTATAAAGAAAGAAAAATGAAAATCAACAAAAATTAGGAATGGCAAACATCAAATTATTTATGCCAGGGGTACAAACTGAGCATTTTTTTGTTTTTTAAACCAGTTATTGTTAGCTAACATAAGAAATTTTAATTTAAATCTGGGGATTACCTTTACATAGAATATTAAACAAAATAAAGCACACATAAGACTGCAAAACCTTTAAGGACCTCACTCATGAGTGTGTCTTAATTCACAAAATCCTGCTAATAACTGACATTATAAAATTTAGTACTCATTCACTAAATTTCTTCTACAGATTTCTATGCTTGAATAAAACCACGAAGGACACTTTTAATATATGGATTTGCAAGAAAAGTTAATCTGTTCTGCAAGTGTTGTGAACTTTTTAAAAGTCCTTGAACCATAGCACATCTCTGGACACAGAAAAAAAACTGCTAAAAGTAGCTGACAGTGAATGCAGAGAAATAACAAAAGAAAAGTTAGCTGCAAATAAAAAAAGTTACAGATGTCAGTAATCATGCTGCTTCTACCCAGATAATGAAAACATTTTTTGGGAAATGGATTGTTGCTCTCCCCATTACATAATAAAGGCTCTTAATGAAAAGGCAAAAATTCTTCAAAAACTCACATCACGCAACTTGTAAACCTCTTGGAAACATGTCTCCAAATATGGTAAAAATTGAGAGCTGTGAAAGAAACAAATAGATATAACTAACTGAAACATGCAGGAACTATTACTACACTGAAAACATACCACAAAAACCTGCATAGATACACACACCAAATTTCTCATTTAATAACAGTGTTTCCATTTGACACAGTTTTCATACAGCTACAGAAACCGAGATTACAGACTCTTGAAGCTTGCACATTTCTATATGTCTGTGAAAGTTTCTCTTCTGGTACTCATCTTTCTTCCAACTTGGAATAACTGCATCATAAGTTCAGAAGGTAGCTATCTCAAAGAGTATCAAGAAACCAATGAGCAACTTTTTCCAAGAGAAGAGATCTCAAAAAAATGCCATGGGGTCTATGTTTTTCATGAGTTTGAATTTGCCCTTTACAAGATCATATCATATGTGTGTGTCCTATACCAAACTGGCTTCATGCTGAAAGCGAGTTCTTTCTTTGCATAAAATACTAATTTTCATAGGCAGAGGATTCCTTCAAAATTTTAGTATAATGACCAAATTCGGCATATGTAAGCTTGAAACCAGGGAACTCATGGGTCTGTCAGTGCTGTATGGGAGGACCAATACTGCTGAACCAAAGAAAAATTATAATCATCAATCTGCTTTTGCCCACTATTCTGTATATAACAGAACCCCAGAAATAAGGAAATTGGGATAGACCCCATATCTGAGAGGAACTGAGACAGTAAAGAAAGGAGAGCTAGGCTGAAGTACTTATATACTACAAATAAACAGGGACGCATTTGATACCCCAAATTGCTCTGTCCTGCCGAGACTCTTACAAAGGATACTTTTTATTTAGTTTGTCCTCTAGTAATCCCACAATCCCAAATTGATTATGCCAGTAAAGTAGTCAATGCACTTCAGATAATCTATTGACAATCGATCAGCCTGAACCATTAAATTTAAAAGAGCTTTAAACGACTTAAGTATTTATATGCCTATAATTGGGCGACTGCATAGATCATTAAAAGATTACTGGGAATTGTAGCCAATATAGGAATAACTGGACATAAGGCAGGACTCAACCATGGATAAAGTGTCAGGTCATCACAGAGAATTTAGAATTGTTTTTGGCGTATGGAAGGAAACTTAAGAACCACTAGCCCCAACTCTGGCTTCTCAAACTGTGAGGCAGCAGTGGAAGCTACTGTGAAATCATGTCATCAGCACTTAAACAGAATTTAACAAGTCTGAATAAACTTTCTTTCTATAAGAGAGCTGTAATTGAGAGGTTATTCTCTCATTGATGGAGGAGTCATAATACTGTCCTGATAATCTTAATCTTAGTTTACACTCTGCTTCATAAGCACATCAAATATCTTACCCTGAGTTGTAAGCAATCTCTCCAAGGGCAATGCAGGCATCTTCTTTCTCATCAATATAGGCATTCTCCACACTGAACCTGAAAAAAGGGGAAATATTTATACATTACAGCATACAATAAAATGAGATTTGCAAACATTTCAGATTATACCATTTAAAATAAACTACTTGTTTTAGGTTTAGGATCTTGAATGTACTTTCTGCAATGATCTTTAGACATAGGTACCCATATGACTTTTTTGACATTAATAAGCAAAAAAACACATCTTTAATGTCAAAGTGAAAACATATCTTTAAACAGAATAAAAGGAGACTGCATATAACTGCTAAACAGATAAAGACAGAAGGTTTAGTTTAGCATGCTCTAGAAACAAACTCTTGTGACTTTAATAAATCTTCTAGTTAGTTTAATGATTTAGTACTCTCACCAGCTAATTTCTGAAACATACAAATACACATGGTGCCCAAGTCAAAAGAAACAAAGATTGGTAGTGGCAATATGGTTCCCACCTGCCCATTTCTGACCATGAACAATGTTATTTCTGTTTCTTCTGCACTGGGTTTGTGTAGCTTTGTTGTGTCAGTATCAAAAACATACCAAAGCATTGCACCAATATGCAAAGAAGTATTTCTTCAATATAACTAGGGGGCTTTGCCCCCAATCGCTTTGCTCGCCCATCCCAACGCACCAGCCACTTCATGTCTCTGCCGCTCGCATTGTGAAGATGGGGGCTGAACGCACCCCAAGGAGACGCGGTCCCTCTTCCGAAATCCCCTCTTAAATTGTGATACAATAGGAAACAAATACATATATTTTTTGTTACCTCCTCTTTGTTTGATCAGCTGCTGGCTTGCTGCTGCTGCGGTGCCGCATGATATGGCAAAAGTGCACCGGAAGACATGCACATCACCTATGTCCAAATATTCAATCTCTTTTCGCTTTTAATTTTTCATCAATATTACATCAACGCAACGTATAACTGCCCGTGAGTGAATCTCATTTCTTTCACTCTACAAGAAATGAGTCTGACAATAGCATTCACACAAAGGAGAAATGACTGAACCGTGTGTGTGCTTGAAATTTTCTCTCACAGGATTTCACTTTTGCGGCGGCACGGTGGCGCAGTGGTAGCACTGCTGCCTCGCAGTTAGGAGACCCGGGTTTGCTTCCTGGGTCCTCCCTGCGTGGAGTTAGAATGTTCTCCCCGTGTCTATGTGGGTTTCCTCTGGGTGCTCTGGTTTCCTCTCACAGTACAAAGACATGCAGGTTAGGTGCAATGGCGATCCTAAATTGTCCCTAGTGTGTGCTTGGTGTGTGTGTGTGTGTGTGCCCTGTGGTGGGCTGTTGCCCTAAACGGGGTTTGCTTCCTGCCTTGCGCTCTTTGTTGGCTGGGATTGGCTCCGGCAGACCCCCTGTAGTTAGGATATAGCGGGTTGAATAATGGATGGATGGATTTCACTTTCACCAAACAACACATCTTTTAATTCTCGCGGATGCGCCTCTTCATTGGAAAGAAACAGTACTTTTTTTTTCCCCCCGATGGCAACACAAATTAGACAATCTACAAGTCTCCAACTTAAAGTTTAAATCCAAACAATATATTCAAACTCTTTTCGCTGTTCTGTTATTTCACAAAGTAATAAATTCAATTTGTTTGCGCTAATTCGATCTTTATTATCCTTTTTTTGAGATATTTGAATTTTTGTACTTCCTTTATCTCTAACCTGCTCTGCATGTGTACCATGCCATCATTTTTGAATTCTTTACGACATACTACTTTGTCATGAAATCTTTGTTTTATTTCCGCACCGGGCATGGTTAAATCTCTTGGCACAAAGTCAAGTCTTGTGAGACGTGAACGTGTCTCTCTGAGAAAAATCACGTCTCGTCTCCTTCCAACCTTCCAAGATTTTTTTTTTTTATAATAGAGAGATGTTCCAAGACAGAATGCTTCGAAAGTTGAAGAGATGGGTCTTGAACGTGATAGTAAATTCACCCAAATACAGGGGTTTCCTCATTGAAAACAATTCAAACAGCCCATGTCCTTTACTTGGAAGAACTGTAAAACTGTCATTGCTTTTATTCTTAAATTAATCTATAATTAACAAAGCAAATCTACAAATAGGCCAGAGTGCAGGGTATCTTAAGGTTCAAATAATAGTTGAAACATCAATGCAGAGCTGCTTTTACCAATAAGATCTTAACATTAAGAAATCAGAACATGGGCGGTTCATTTAACATGACAGCTAAACTAAGCAAGCCATCATAAATAACTTATTCTTAAAATCTGAAACTACTATTATAACGTTCATTTGTAAAATAATAAAATCATGGATCATCTTAAAGTAACTCATTGATTATAAAATAAAGAAATGTGCTGAAGAGCTTAATTCTTACCCAGCAATATCATTATTATCTTGCTCTTCTTCTGTCTCT
Organism: Polypterus bichir lapradei; assembly: GCA_026402145.1. NCBI lineage: Eukaryota > Metazoa > Chordata > Cladistia > Polypteriformes > Polypteridae > Polypterus > Polypterus bichir. Next base: position 42,778,526 of record JANRMT010062852.1, on the reverse strand, counting down.
TCTTCAATTAAGGTTTCATTATTACCCTCATCATCATCATCATCTTCAAGCAATAGGAAAGACTGGTTCTCTTCATTAAGATGAGCCTGCATTTTTAATGTTTAATATTGTAAAAAATTACTTTACTATAAGTGTGAATAAGGCATTCAAGTCTTTTGCTAAATTGAAATGTTAATATTTGGGTAAATGTATTCTTTGCAATAAACTCAGTCTATCTATTTAGGACTTGGGAAATCAATAGCTAAAAACACACATTTTATTTCAGGATTATTTGCAATTTTCTTATACAAGGTAGTTCCAACTGGCTCCTTTGAATCCTTTATGTGTAATGGTGATTATTTGAAAAGTTCGTCACACTTCTCACACTTATGAATGAAGAAGAGAGCAACTATTTTCTATTCTCAGAATAGGCAGACCAAAAACATGGAGAAAATATTTTCAACTTCACTTTTTTCAAATGCAGAAAACATTTTGTAAGAAACCAGGAGCTGTGGTAGGTTTTAAGGCTATTGTTTCATGTTTGAACAGCGAGCTTAATGGCCAGAATTGTAAGCCACTCATTTAATAAATCAAGTGTGTCTGGGTCTCCAGGCAGCACATCATAACCATGAATAAAAAATAGCTAATTAAAGAACAAAAAGTACTTATTTTCAGCACATTATACTGTACAGTACTATATTGCACTAATATAATCTCACATGGTTTTGAACACTCCAGTTGCACCTGGCCCCTATTTTAAGTCAGCAAAGAATGCTGATTATGCATCTGCACTGCAAGACATTTAAACAGTGCTTATTCACCTTCAATAGATCTGTGAATGAGGCTAAGCAACTGTTTAAATCACACCTCATGTTCAACATTTTCTCTTTTGTATTTTAGTTTTCTTATGTTTCATTATTTTAAAACTAAGCTGTATATACCATATTAATGCTAAATTAACCTATCCTATCCATTCTTAGTGTCAATCAACTCATATGTTCAAGATAGATAGATTCAAGGCTATTACTTTCATTTTAAATGAGGAGACTGTACGAGTTAATATACATCAGCTAACATGAACTATACGCTGGCTCTGTGTAAAAGATTTTTTTTTTGGCTGATGCCTTTATTCAAGGCAACATATAAAATTTTACATCAAATCGATTACATTTTGTTTTGCTTTTCCAATTGGAGCAAGCAGGTAAAGTGACATGCTTATGGTCACATAGTGGGATCTGAAAACTCTGCCTGTCTTATAAGTATGATAAGTCTTTCTTTTAAGTTTTACATGAAAAATGGAAAGGATTTATCATAATAAAATACTGTCACATGTTTTGCTGTGTTCATATCAGCCTGAATAAATGGCAGAAAACAAGCACTCAGTTTATAGTGACAATGTTGCTTCATTCACTAGCAATGGGAAATATGGAAGATATAACCATCCTATTGGTAAATTGCATGTGAATGTTCTTACAAGTGTTAATTAACAGGATGTGAAGTTAAAGAAAAAAAATTGTTAACTAATTTGGCTAGCATTGTGATGTCAGCCTGACCTTGTCTCTTCCATCATACATGACCAGAGTAATCACTCAAGAGTTGAATTTTAAACTGCTTATTGTTAAATAGTTTCTGTGATATGCTATGCTTTGCAAAGAGGGAGTATAAGGTTTGATGTTTAAGTTTCTGGGGATAATTTTTAAAAGGGGATTGAACATTTAAAGGCTCGACTCAGGAAATAATTGTGTATTTAAATTATTTAGTAAAATCACTTCATTGCTGCAGTCAAACTATTTTGTAAAGCCTATTTTGATAGTGATCATTATGAAAGATATTGTATAATCTAAAAATTCATTTATTTGTTTGGGTGCCACCCTTTTTCATTAGAAAATTGTGGGATGCCAAAGTCTAACGTGGCAGCATTGTTAAAACGACAGAAAAACAATCCTGGATAGTGTGCCAGTCCATCGTAGGGCACAAGGACACATACACAGTCAATAATTGAAAAATTATGCATGTCTTTGAGATGTGGCATTAAATCAGAGGAGACTGTACTGAGACCATGAAAATGAAGCAGTAGTTACTGCTAGGGTTGTCAAGTCAATATATAAACATAAAATAGGGTAGGCATTTTAATAAATGATACCTAAGGAATGATAGAAATAGCTTTACCTGGGCTTGCACAACTGCGCATTCTGAAACCTATGAACTCTCGCTTTTCTATTTCAGTCTGGAAAAATTCTAGGATCAAATTCCATTCGAAATTAACACCTAAGCAGTACATAGAGTATTTCATTAGCATTTGTTATTAATTCTGCACATTGTTTTCTAATGTTTCATTTAATTTTAATTCAGAATTTTACCAACCGCGCACAGATTTTATATATAGGAAATGAATTAAGATTTCATAATTTGATTTTTTTGGATATTCTTAAAGAAGCCAGTTGATAAAAATGCGATATGCAAATAGTCCAAAATTAGAATAAAACACAATACACTGACACTTGTACATGTATGCTCTTTTTAAACAACTGCCCTAAAAATCATTGATATGAAATTGATAGAAGAAAAAATAATCAAGACACCTGTGGAGAAAATGGTGCATCTTTACTTAAAGAATAAGACCTTTGAAAATAGTAGCTTGTTACCCTTCAACTCCTAGTACATTTGATCACATACTTCTCAGCTGGCTTGGCAACATTAATCTGTGCATCATGCCAAGTGCTCATCTTTCCACCAACAGTTCAAGGTGTTTCTTAGCACTTCATATCTATTAATACTCCTGCAGGTATTTAGCTGCAAACTATTGTTTACAGATGTAGGTAATATACCATATGGAGCTAACTGTCCATAACTTCATACTGCAGCTACAGACAGTTATGAGAACAACTCTGACGCTACCACCAGCTGAAAGATTTTTTTCTTTCTTCTGTTTTCTCCAGGAACACAAGGTGTACTAGTATCATGGTCTACAAAGCATTGCACATTTACACCTCAGAATATTCCTCTAAGTAGTAATTAAGCCATGCAATCTAAACAGGAGACTGATACTGTTCTGAACTTACTGTTACACCTTCTGTAGATTTTAGTGACATTGTCATAAGAGTTGTAATAGTAGGTAAATTGGCAGCAACAGCAGTGGGAGACACAGCAGAGATAGCAGAAAACAAGCTATATCTAAAGGGAAAGATAAATGTTTTAGTCAACTAAGGATATTGAAGTGAAATATAAGAAGCATTGTAGCATTTACTGTGGTAATCAGAATACAGAAGGTAGATACAAACATAAAATGGAATCATTTTGAATTGCCACATACCTCAAACAATCCAGTGTAAATATCTGAGAAAATAATCTAACATTGTACTCCCGTTCCCTTCACTGTATCTGCTATACAATGTACTTTATGTGAATTAACATGCACTGCCCAATCCTCAACAAATATCTTGATAATTTAAATGAAAACATGAATGCAACTCATCTGAGATACTATCACAATAAACAGACAAACAGAATTAAAAAAAAAAAAAAAAAAACTAACAAGCAATTCCAAAGGTGCATAGTAGTAGTTAGCAAAAAACTGTAAAAGTTGGTCAGTTTTTTTTTTTTTTTTTTTTTTATTATTGAAAATGAGTTCCAAATTACTCAAATTTAAAGTGAAATTATTCATTCAACTTAACTGTGCAGACTGAGTAGCAAATCAACACATGGGTAACAAATGCACAAATTGATAATGTCAAATGTGGAACCTTGGAAACTTCTATACAGTGCAGAAACAGGTATCAGGTTTGTTTAATTTATGAAACCAAGCACCAAGAAATTGTCTTTCACACCCATTTCCCTTCAACCAAGCCCATTGCCAAACATTTTAACACCTTGTTTTGCTGCAATTGTCTCTGCCTCAGTCTTAACCAACTTTGAAGCTCTGTTAATTTTAAATAATTAACTGAAGTATGCTCACAGGAATCCTCAGAAAATAAGAGATTGCATAACAGGCTATGCTGATTGCATAGCATTATTAATTGCAAAAAAAATATTACACAATTGGTTAAAATGCTTCCAAAACAAACACCTGTGTTTTCTTTCTCTCACTCAGCTATTACTGCTTTAATAAAAATGCAAAAAGGTCAGTGAATACTTTTTTGAATTTAAATGGGCCATTCACTGAAAATTCAACTAAGCCCTGAAAGCATTGCTTGCCTTTGTTGAAGGCAGCACAGCTACGTAGAGGATATTCAAAGAAAACCAGAAGGTGTGATGACTAAATAAACAATCTTCATGAGGCTTGCTTATAGCTTACTAAACAATACACCTAGTGCAGCAGCATTTTCTGAGAGGTGTGGAAGCTTTTCCTCTTTAGGTATCAAAAATGAATGAACTATGCGTCACTTTGCTAGTTTACTAACCTACAACATAGTAGGAATAAACACTGAATGAAAAAGATATGAGACTGAGATAGACTGAAGATGACAATTTAAGGCCATTGTCTATAAAAAGTGAAACCTGGAAATTTCACTTCAATTAGTGCTTTAACTCTTTTTCTATTTTTATTTTATTTATGTATGTACAGTATATGTATATGAATTGATTTATTAACAGTGTCTATCATTTATTTACCTGGATAGAACAAGGTGGTACAGTTAATGACATGACGTTTGCCCAGCAGTAGTAAAATATGAATATATTTTATATATTTTGTATATATATTGAATATATTTGAAAATATTACCACATGCAACAACAGTTTTGTTCTTCAGTTCTGCTGCCACTTTCTCAATTTGCATTACTACATTTCTTAATGCTTCTGTCATTTATAATTTTTGCTGCTACAATTTATTAATGTCAACATTTTAATCTGCAGTTGCTCCATTTTTGGTGGTCCACTTGTTCACAATGATGTCATCATATAGTTTAGAAGAATCTAAATTGATCATGTGAAGGAAGTTGAAATTGCTAACTTGCAAAACTCAACATTTGTATCATGCCAGAAATGTACACTTCTTACGTGCAACGACGGAGATCTGGGTCATCTACTGAATTAGTGAGATTTATTCCCAACTGAACACATTCATCAGCCAGTGGAGCAAATGCTTCTTTCACCATTGTGTGAGCCAACACTGCTAAAGTTTCTGAAAATATAAAAATTATATTTTCAAAGTAAAAACTGAAATGTTATATTTTTTTACATTTAAAATTACACAGTAAACAATTCAGTTTTTTCTATTTATAAGAATGTATCCATCTTTTACATCACAAAACTATGTCATTTTAAAACTATACTATCCATCTATTTTAAAAAACATTTAATCAATAATTAATTAATAATTAATGTAAAAGGGGCATGGGCAGTGCTGTGTAGATGGCAGTAGCAAATGCTGAAGAGGGTGCCTGCTAATACCGGACTTAATCAATTCTTTATTAAACTGCATTATTTTTAATTCTTTTCAAACTTACCTTACTTGACCGTTAAAAATGTGTTATTTGTTAGTTATTAAACATATATCACATTAAAGTATGAATTTTCTTAAGAATTAGGGAGTAATTCAATATACATTATCTTTCTAAAGTTCAGAGAATTGTAATCTTGGAACTGAGTTTTAAGTCAAATTTTACCCTCTTAATTTATCTTCAATGAAGGAAATGTCACCATCACAACATTTCCATCCATCCATTATCCAACCCGCTATATCCTAACTACAGGATCACGGGGGTCTGCTGGAGCCAATCCCAGCCAACACAGGGCACAAGGCAAGAAACAAACCCCGGGCAGGGCGCGTGCACACACACCAAGCACACACTAAGGACAATTTAGAATCACCAATGCACCTAACTTGCATGCCTTTGGACTGTGGGAGGAAACCAGAGCGACTGGAGGAAACCCACGCAGACACAGGGAGAACATGCAAACTCCACGCAGGGAGGACCCAGGAAGCGAACCTGGGTGTCCTAACTGCAAGGCAGCAGCGCTACCCACTGTGCCACCCCATCACAACATATTTAGATTTAAATGCAGCTTTTGATGCTAAGGAGCATGACAATTTACTAAACAGGCTTGAGAATTTAATTGTTTTTGGTCTTCCTTGGTTTACTTCATAATTTACAAATAACTTAATACTTAGACCAGCTGTCCATTAGATGATGGAGTTGGGGCCAATGTGCCTCTTTACATGTTGTCATTAGAAGATTTAATTTGGAAACATAATACTAACTTTTATTCCTATGATGATAATACTCAAAAAGAAAAATACTTTTTCACCTACTATACAGTATATCATAAACATTGCTTCTGAGTAAATATATATAAAATTTATTTCTTTTAAAAATTAAGAAAAACAACTGTTGTACTTGGCTCATACTGCTACAAACAGTAAGGAACAGTCAAAAATCAGAAGGCTTGAATTTTAGTTTAACTTAATCTACCAGTAACTCAGGATTATTTTTGGCAGTGTATTTAACTTTTAGTCATCATATTTCCACACTTTCTAATACCTGCTTTTCTACCTTAGGAATATTGCAAAATTAGGGCAGCCTTTTAATTGCAGAATCTTCTAAAGCTAGTTAAGTCACTTGGCTCCGATAGGATTGACAACTGTAATGCTTTATTTTTAGGCCTAATACAGTAATCTACTGTTCATTCAAAACATAATAGCAAGGATTATAAGTAGAACTAGCAAAATACCCGTGCTTTGCAGCGGCGAAGTACTGCCTTAAAATTTTTATTAAGAAGAAGATTAAACCTTTTTAAACTGAGGGAAAATATGGCAATAATTATTTGTTAAGGATCTCTTTGTATACCACATTGTGAGTTCGGCCCTCCGGTTGTAATATGACCAGGCTGTGCGCTGAGCTTACTCTTGAGCATGCAATGTACGTACAGTTGGCCATGTGAAAAGTAATCTTGTCTCAGATCTCACAGCTTGAATTGCTGCTGTCATAATCGGTGTGAGTTTCATGGTTTGTTTCAATTACGACAGTATTTGCAGGACTTGTGTTGAAGTGACATTCGGCATCTGTCAAGCATTGTAAGCATACAGCCGGTTTCATCGATAACTTCACATCCAGCTTTCAGAGTTTAAACATTCATAAACATCAAAGTGTCCACTACTGAAATCGCCACCTGTGAATCTAAGATGTTCAAGAGGCATTGGCGGTTGTCCAAAGGTGTAAAATATTTGGCCATTTCGGTACACTTGAAAGCGACAACCGAACAATTCAGCGGCAGACATCAACCCACATGCTGAACCATAGGTGAAGGGCTTAAGCATTTCACTCTTATAGCGCTCCTGTGTAGTATAATTATCTCCTGTACCGTCATCAGTCCACACCTTGAACCTGTCCCAGTCATTCAATACATAAGACACAATGTTCCTCTGGATATCAAGAGTGAGCCTGATATGGCCATGCAATATGTAACAAAGAGAATGGAAAAGGCAGGTGCCATCTCCGGGCATGGAAACCACTCGGTAAGTGACAGTTCTTTGATCGATGGTGATCACCTCGATAGACATGGTAATGGGGGTACGGTTGGAATGATAAAGGAAATGGGTACCTGAGCAATGTAAAGTAAGTCTAAAATACCTACACAATAACTATAATCGTAATAAACGAACAATAAAACAGCGGAGAAGCCGTGGATTAAATAAAAAGGCTGTAGTTATCAGCAGGGAGATGTGAATCCCGTGGCGAAGCAAGGAAGGGAATGTAGAGACCGGAGCGACGGACGGCCTTATATAGGCAGGCTGCCAACAACGTGGGAGGCGTTGGGATGGGGAACCCAACGCCGCCTCACACGGTGACTGAACTGCAGGCTATGGACGTATATATGTACGTAAGTAGGATTCAGTTAGCGTTGGGAACCCGTGTACCAAATTTCTTGAAGATGGGCCCATAAGCAACAAAGACTGTTGAAAAGTTCAATATGGCAGCCGACAGTGGCATCATATCACCGAAATAAGTATGTACATTGGTTTCGGTTAGCGCAGGAAAGCCGCCTACCAAATTTTGCGAAGATGGGGCCATAAATAAGAAAGTTCAACATGGAGGACGTTGTCGACTGTTACAACCGTTACGTGTAGAATTTCGAAATGAAACCTGCTCAACTTTTGTAAGTAAGCTGTAAGGAATGAGCCTGCCAAATTTCAGCC
>JANRMT010062852.1:42758214-42770399 GCA_026402145.1 Polypterus bichir lapradei | reverse complement strand
AACTTTTGTAAGTAAGCTGTAAGGAATGAGCCTGCCAAATTTCAGCCTTCTACCTACACGGGAAGTTGGAGAATTAGTGATGAGTGAGTGAGTGAGTGAGTGAGTAAGTGAGTGAGTCAGTCAGTGAGGGCTTTGCCTTTTATTAGTATAGATTAACAAACACAACCATAAAACACTACTCTGGTCTCAAGTTTATTTTACACACCTTTTTAGAGTCATTATTTTGCAATGTAAAAATTTAAGTGGCTTTGTTTCCATTTTATTACAAAACTTGCAGTATTATACACAGGTTTGCCAGAGCCTGTTTTTTAATATCAATATAGGCCTGCAATAGGTAAAAGACCCTTTAACTACAGGGCACTGACCGTTTAGAATGACATATTAATAACAGAGTGGAGTGGCTAAAACTCATTTAGCATGTCATATTTCTGTTAACAAATGATAATGAAGCTGTGTATACTGTTAGCTAAGAATAAAAAATAGTAATCCATTTTTAATTGTTTAAGCAACCAGTTGACCTGGAAAAAAGCATGACACACACGTCATGTGAAACATTTTTTCCTCAAAACAGTGAAACAATGAAAGACTTAATGTTGTGACTTGTAAGCAACTTGAGATATGTTTGCATTAAACTCCAGAGAATAAAAAATGTTATCTTTAATGAGAAGAAACAAAAAGATGACTTAGCCCTATGACAATAAATCTTTCTCCAAAATAAAATATGCTACTTATATTAAATGAAATTAAATGAAAAAAAAAATTGAATCAGTATAGGAATAGGCTGATCAAGTGACATGAAATCGGTGATCGGTATTGGCCTTAAAAACCTTGATCGGAGCATCCTTAGTAAATAAATAACATTTGGATCAAACTATCTGTATTTCATGGAACATCTGCCCAGTGGCACCCTGCATTTTCTATTGACATTCACACGCATTATCTCTATCTATATATATCTATGAAGATATATATCTATGAAGAGGAAGGCACAGTCAAGTGCCCAGTCCACTTCTCCTGTAATATTTTATCTCCAGATTGTACCTTACTAGAAAGTTGCATGGTGGGAATAATCAATATGGCTAAATTTAAGAGTAAAATTACTTTTATACATGACTTAGAGATTAGTTTCAGCTCAGTTGTGTTAAAATGTAAGAATGTTTGACAAAATACCCAAGTGTTAATTAAACATGAGGAAAAGTAAAGTACTATCTACTGCATATACTTTTTTGAAACAGAAAACAGATGAGAGATGACATTTCTGGTTAAGCCCTTAAACTGACATCATGACATCCTGTCTCATTTCAGCTGGTTATATCTGACATCAATGTAATTTGCTTCCATATTAAAGATGGATTTATACTCTCCATTGTTTCAGCTTCATTTGTTAACATCAACTATTATTATAAACATGGTTTAAAAAAAATAAATCAGTATGTCACTGCACGTTCAACAGATTTACATGCAAAACTTACCAACTGCCTGGACCTGAAGAGCTCTTCCATCCACTTGGGTATTGAGAAGGTAGCCCTTTAAGCTCTCCATGATTGGATGAAAGTATGGTAAAAGAGCCCCTTTGGCAGCATTAGCTGAGGGAAGAAAATGCACAGTCAGTGTTACTGTCTCCTATTCAAAAGAATAGTACACAATCTACGTTAACAAGTGCAAAACTGACAACTATATGGAAACAGTTAAAGGGAGCTTGGTTAAGGCCAAGCATTTTAAGCTAATACCAGACAGGAAAATTCTACATAGTTATATTGCATTCACTGTCCTCGGCAACATAACTACAAGGACAAGGACAATAGCTTGGATACCACTGGAGTAATAGGGCTTAAGAATATGTTAGGTGCCTCATGCCATAGAATGAAGTATGTTCTAATTTAAAACATATTAATTCCTATCAGGGTAGACCTAATTTGTGCAGGGTTTATCATGCCTCTAATTGAAAACTGGTATGAACTTTAAGTTTTATTGGAAGTTCAAAGATTCATGAATACCAGAGGTTGCTTGAAGGAACTCTGTCCTGGTGTCCCTGAAAGAACTACAGGGCTGACAGGATGCTGGAAGTGGTTATCTAGCTTGTGAAAGTGAACTGGGATGAGATTTAAAGAAACCACACCCCTAGAGGATAGTTTGAGTTTGAAGTCAGGAGAAAAATTTGAGTCCAACTCTTGACTGTTGTGAGGAATACAACACAATTTATTGAGTAAGTCACAAGGTTGGAGGTGATAGGGAGTATTTTATTGTGATAGTTTCTGGTGTGAAAGTTACTTCACACGACAGACACAAATTTAAAGCTGAGGGTTTGTTATCTATTTTACCAATTGTATATTTTGTTAATTTTACCCTTAGGACAATTATTTGTAAATTATATACATATGCATCCTTTCATTGTAAATTTGGCTTCTGGAATTATTACAGATTTGGGGATTCTGCAATACTGCTTCATAAATTTCTCAGTGACACTGGGTAATAGAAATAAGAAATAGTACCTATAGCTCCAATAGCACTGACGGACAACTCCTTGATCCGTAGGCTTTGAGAACACTGCAAATTTGTTAGCATTCGTTCCATAAGAGTGGGGAGATAGGGCTCAATCTTGTCACCTGGGAGGATGAGGAGAAAGTAGAGAGCTAAATGTATTAATAAAACCAAATCAGTAGACACGGTTTTTACTTTAAATGCAAAATAAAATAATTTGTATATAAAACTGACCAATACAAATATTTTAGGCACATTAACAGAATTTTAGCTATAGTAAATATAATATAAGCACAAAGGAGGACAAAAAGCACAAAAAGATTAAGAGGGCAAATAAAAAGAGTGTCTTGGGGAAACAGAAGGAAACTTCAGTTAATGTTATGAGAAGGAGAGGAATGCGATACTTAATGGGACGGAGTTTACAGTTAAGGCCAGGGAAGTTTCAAGGATACCAAATAGGCTCAAACAAACATCTTTAATGGGGGAAGTAGTGGAAACATAGTGTTTAATTAGAAAGGTATATAATAATAATGTAAAGGGGCTGAAGAGAATTCAGGCCAAGTCCAAGTGTGGAAGAGGAGAGACATTGGTACAGTGCACAGATATAATATCTGATGAGAGGCAGGAGAATTTCAGGCAGAAAGCACCCCATAGTACTACAGATCTCCCAGCACAATTGTACACTGCTGAATCTTAAGAGGGTCCAGACCAGTGCTAACCTAATAGCACCATCAAAACCAATAAGGGAGAAGATTAAATAGCTCAAGACGACTGATAGAAAGGAATGGAATAAATTTGCTTAAAATAAAACTGTAGAAGTAATCCTGCAAGTTGCCTTAGCAGAAAAGAGCAGAAAGTGGATGTACTCGGCACCACATATACAATTTGGCAACAGAATGGTTTGGCAACAAGGAAAGGAGAGATAGTAGTAGCCTTCTACAGTCAAAATCAAACAGAACAGAAAGAGAAATCAAGCAATTAAGAAGGAAGACCAAAGTCCTGATCACACAGTATAAGAACACAGGTAACAATGACCATGATAGTATAGAACCATCTCCATGCTGAACGTCAAAGGCAAGATATGATTCTCAGGGCTGGCTAAGAGGATTAATTTGTACATGACTGACAATGGGCACAGCAATACCACCATTCAAAAGGGGGGTATTCCAGGGTGCTTAGAGCATACCAGAGTTTTCAGCCACAGGATACAGGAATCAAAGTCTAGGACGAGTGACCTTATAGTTGTATGGCAAAATTTAGCAAATGCACATGGGTCTATTCCCTATGACTTGATTTAGGTAGCTTTGAACTATTACCATATTCCAGGTTATATAAAGAACCTGATACTAGCTACTGTGGAGGAATTAATGCAAGGTTCAATACAAATGATTTAAAACAACATGGCAGTCTTTGGAGAATGGAATTATAGCAAGATGTACCACACATTACACCAGATTCAGGTAAATCCCAAGGACCAAGAATGGCCTCAGGGAGCCACCAGTTCACCATTAGAAGATTCATGAATGACCTCACTGTACCTACCACCACTCATGTACAGGCAAGGTGGTTCCTATCAGCATTGGACTGCATGGTCACATGGGCCATTATGAGGTTGAAGCCTGCAAAGTCAAGAAGTCTAGTGATCAGGAAGGAGGTAATTAAGACTATGTTCAAGCAGCAACTGAAGGGGAAAGATAATCCAACTATTAAGGACAACCTCATCAACTGCTTGGGGAAATGGTATGATAAGAGCCTCTCTGTTAAGAAAAACATCTCCAGCACTGAGACGCAAGAAGAGGATTGGTTGAGGAAGACTGACAAGTCTGGCCTTCCAAGGTAGTTCAAGGCATAGCTTTACCAATATAAATTGCAGGTTAGAATTATGTGGCTTCTGGCAGTGTACAAAATACAGATTATAGTGGTTGAAGAACCAGAGAAGAAGATCAGCAAGCACATTTACAGGTGGCTTGGAATGCCTATAAGCTTTACATCCACTGGGCTGAAATAAGGCCAAGAAAGCTAAATGTCTCCCTTGTTGTCGTCTAGTGAGGAGTTCTAAGTGGCAAATTCCAGGTTAGTCGTGAACTTTACAGATTCTAAGGATGAAAGAGCTCAACACACTTTCAACAGTGGGGAACATCCAATAAAATGGAAAGGAGTGTAATGATCCAAGATTAGGACAGAAACATTGAGGAAGTGAGGGGAGAGCATGCAGCCATAGCTTGGCAGTTCTAAGAGCATGGACAAGGTAGGGCCTCCTCACAGGAAGATCTCATGGGCAGACAAAAGGAGGATGGAACCATTTCTTATATAATTCCTGCTAAAACCCTATGATACCCTTCCACTTGCAAAGGTGGGGTAGGAGTGAGGACCCCCCATGGATGCTGTGTGGTGGAAGGAGAACTATACCACACATTATTTTAGGTTGCAATATAGTACAAAGTGAGCCAAAAAGAAGTACCATATTTCAAACATTTATTCTAGTGTCCTTGAGGGCTTCAAGGTTTTGAGGTCGGTGTGCGTACACCTTTGAATTGAGATAGCCCCACAAAAAGAAATCACATGGAGCGAGATCAGGCGAGCATGAAGTCCACTCAACATCGCCTCATAGGGACATCAGCTTCCCTGGAAACATCTCCCGCAAAACATACATTGATCTCCACACCGTAGGAGCTGTTGCTCCATCCTGTTGAAACTAGGTATCCATCACATCCATTTCTTCCAGCTGGGGCCGCAAAAAGTTTCAATGTAACGTTCTGAAGTGAAATGTGACCATTGCTCCCCCCTCCTCAAAAAAGTAGGGGCCTACAATGCCAAATTCTGCAACGTCGCACAAAATTGTAACACACTCACTTTGCACTGATCTCTGATGAAGTTCACAAGTGTTGGTTTCAGCCCAATAGCGAAGGTTTTGGTCATATACGCAACCATTCAAATGGAAATATGCCTCATGTCTGCACATGATGGTGGCATCTCAATGAACAGTTTGCAGAATGTTGGTGCATAACTCTCTACAAATCTCCTAGTCTCCCTCTCAGGGAGTTCCTGCACTACCATCATTTTGCATGGATGGAAATTAAGGTACTCATGCAAAATCCTCCTCAAAGACGTGTAAGAAATGCCTAAGGCAGAAGCATGTTTGCGCGCTGAACGTCTATAAGACTGAAAAATTGATGCCCTTACAGCTTGGATGTTTTCAGGCGTTCCTACAGTCCGAGGATGGTCTGAAGATTTTCTGTTAAATGTTGTGTCCATCTGTCTAAATTTAGCCACCCACTGAAGAATTGTTTTCCGATTTGAGATGTCACCATTAGGAGGAATGCTAAAGTGCATTCGGAAGGCACGTTGCATAGTGATGATGGATTCGTTGTTTTTGAAGAACGCTTCAGTAGCGTACGCATGGTGCACACAGGACCAAGGCACATTGCCGACTGAAAACTACAAGGGAATGCCTATCAAAGGACTCTCACCCCAACTAACTCAGCTGCCTCTACTTTGCGCAATGATCTTGAGAAATGTGGTACTTCTTTGGTGGCACCATGACAAAGTTTAGCTAGTCCTTGTGGACATTTTGAAGTGGGAAATATGTAAGAAACACCAACCAGTGCCAAAACATTAGACACCATCACCTTTTTCAAAGAAGAAGCCAGTATTATAGCCCTTAGTTTAGTAAGGCAGACCTGCTGTAGTCTGCCAAGGAATGGGAGTGAAGAGTAGATCTGGGAGGAATCTAAAGTTCTTTGAAACAGCTCTTTTGTCTAGGTTGAAACCAGATGTAGATCTATGGGCAGCTGAGGAAAAGATGATAATCATGGTGGAGCTGACAATACATTGGGAGAAAGGCTGGAAGGAGGCAGCGTATAAGAATCACAGTACGCACTAAGACTTGGTGCATCACTATAAAAATGAAGGCTAGAAGACTTGACTATTCATGGTGGAAGTGGAGTGCTGAGGATTTCCAGCCACGTCAATGTGGAAACCTCTGTAAATTAGCATGAGTTGGTCACACGGGTTTGGTTAGAAAAAAGAACAACAGCCTGGAGGTTAGGGGAGGCAGCAGAGAAGACCTCTTGCTGGATATGGTTTAGGAGGAAAGATGCATGCTGGAAGCCAGAAGCTGATGGTCTGTGATTTGGCCACCACTACCAGCTAGAGGGTATAGCAACTGACAGTTGAAAACCTGAAAAAAGATGTGTACTGTCTAATGAGATCAGCTTCTGGCCAAAGCAACAGTCATCACAAGGTGAGTGTGGCCGAGTATGGTTGAGTACACCAGATGGTGTACTGAAAAGCTAAGACCAGCTGCCAATAGGAAGCATTACAACATTTGTAACAGTACTGAGTGGTAACCTAAATGAGCATGTTGAAGCGAATGCTGATGGTTATGAGGAGTGAGTTTCAGTACCTGGAATTTTGAAGGAAGAAGTATTCTGGAATCTGGTGATACAATTGAAATGTCTGTGTGCAATGCCATGTTTATGGAGGAGGAAAAAAACTGGAAATATTTAAATCAGGTGATGTAAGGAGCATGATATATTATTTGTTGGTGAAGACAGGAGTTTAGGGCTTAGAGAAAAATGTGAATGTGATCCCAGGAGAAGGCTGGTTATCATATATTCACTTAGTTAAAATAGTGATGATGGTTAGGACAACTAAAAACTAAATCATTGAAGATGGACTATACCAGACACTCTGAAAAAAAATCAAAAAAGTCAGTAGTACTGGGGAGAAAAATATTGTTTTTTACTATAGACAAAGTCAGAAAGGCGAGATTGCATTGGTTTGGACATGTACAGAGGAGAGATGATGAGTATATTGGGAGAAGGATGCTAAGGATAGAGCTGCCAGGGAAGAGGAAAAGAGGAAAGCCTAAGAGAAGGTTTATGGATGTGGTGAGAGAGGACATGCAGTTGATGGGTGTAATAGAACAAGATGCAGAGGACAGAAAGATATGAAAGAAGATGATCGGCTGTGGCAACCTCCAACGGGAGCAGCCGAAAGAAGACGACGACTATTTGGTAAATAAGTGTTAAAAGGGGATATAGGATTATTTGAATAAGATGTAGCTTTAAGTAAGTACATTGTGTAAATAAGACTAATGTTGAGCTCATAAGGGAAAGCTAGCATTACAGTGTATTGTTTTGATTGTGTGTTTTTAAACTAAAGAATAACAATAGAATGTTTAGTCAACAAGCACATAACAATGACTGATAGGAAGCATAAATGCTTTTGAAGAGAAATATGATACTAGAATGCATGCAAATAAGACTGAAGGATATTGGGTGATATGCAAATGTAGAAACAAATAGTAATACTGTATATTATTATTATTAGATTGTGTAAGAAAAAAGGAAAATAAAGTGTTGGAAAATGCCTGCCTGTTAAACTAGTAATTCTGACTTTGTACCAGCACAGTCAAATTAGAAGATGAAATCACATATAATATTTAACTTTTCTTTTATGTGTTATTTTACCTGCCTTTGACAGATAATGGTAGACAGTACAAAATAAATATACAAACCAAATGCGGCAATTGATAATATAACTTCATAAAAAGAAAATATACTTACCAAGATTTTCTGCAAAGTTTTCTAAGGCATAGTAAGCTTTTGTCACATGGCTGCAATGCTTATTATCCGTTCCCGAAAGATAGTTCAGAAGTAGAGGCATCAGTTCATCAGAGAACTTACTAATATCTGGCTGTATATATAAAAGACAATTTTTGTTATTTTCATGAAATGCAGTAACTAAACATAAGCAACATTAACTTCAAAAGACACATGAAACTCCTTAACAAGACTATTTTCATATAAATTCTTGATTCATTTCTTTTCTTTTTTGAACGCACAAATTTCTTTTTTCAGATCTAAGCTAACATTTACCAAAACACTATTCTATGTGATGTACAGGAAATTTCAAATGAAAACTTAAATATAATCTTTGACTTTACTTACCTTTTTAATATGAAATGTTTCACCAAAGATTTCACATTGATATTTCATATATGAAAAATCAATAGAATTGCCTTATCAAGCAATTTAGATAATATAAAATAAAATAGAGCAGTGGTTCTCAAGTTCATTCCTGAGGGCTCCTGCGGCTTCAGGTTCTTCTTTTATTCAAATTCTGACCCTAATTAAGCAAGCTGTTAGTTCTGAGTTTATGCTTTTATATCAATCCAGAAATTATACATGAAGTATGCCAAATACTACAGAATTAAGAAAAAAGCTGTACGGTAGATGGACAAGAACGCATTCCTTTTTTCTTTTTAATATTTTGCTCAAGGTACTTAACACATAAATAAAACTTACTTTTTCCTCAACAACTCTGCCCTCTTGTGTGTGTCTTTAAATAAGATTCTAGTGTATTTCATTGTTTCACTATTAAAGATATACACATATATCTATTTTTTTTTGTGTAAACTTCTGGCATTCACTCCTTCAGAGTTATGTGTGTGGTGATAAATACATCCAGCTTTTCAAAATAGGACAAAAATAATTAGAATATTTTTTTTTAGGCTTGAAACTACTTTTAACTTATTAGGAAAGCAGAAGACATATGCAACTAGCAATTGCTATCAGATCACCAAGGTGAGGCATTGCAGTGAGGCATTTTATGCTTAAATACTGCAGTTAGTGATGATATGGGCAAAATTACTACAATACCTGCAAGTGCTCAGAAAACTGTCCAAGTGCAAACAAAGCTGCATTTCGAACCACCTGGCTGCTGTCATTTAGTGATCGACAAATCACCTGAAGCATGCTTGATAAATATCTACAAAAGAATAAAAAATAAACAAATAAGTTAATTTGAACTATAGTTCAGGCAGAGGTTTGTATGACCTACAATTAAGGACTTCATTCTTAACAGTACATACACTACACTGAAACACATACACTTAACACTAAAACTGAAATGCATACATTGTATAATAGGTTTCTGCATACACAAGCAAAAAATATTTTAATTTTAAAATCTAGACACAAGTCTTTAGATCAGTATGATTTTGTCATAGGAAAAGTGTATAAATATGCAACTGGCTTGGTCAGCAGGCTAAGATTCTGAGCCAACAGACTAGGAAAGCCCTGGAAAGGTTTCAATATGTCTGCCTTCCCAGTCTCTGGACATTAATCCAACCTTATTTTTTATGGAATGATTTGTAGCAAACTATTGAGACAGGAGACCACCATCGACTAACCAGCAACAACAATAGGACAGACTGAAATTAAGAAAGGCCAGTTTGCCTGTGCTGCACTTCAGACACAATGCTGGATTCTGGGGTATATTAACTCAAGTGGCTCTGAGAGAAAAAGGAAGATGCTATCAACTATTGCTAACACAAATGGTGGCTCACGGAATATTAGACATCTTACAGTACCACACAGCAAAACCAATTCAAGTGTATTATTTTGTGAGCCAAAAAAATGCATATCTATACTAATAAACGGCAAAGCCCTCACTCACTGACTGACTGACTGACTGACTGACTGACTGACTGACTCATCACTAATTCTCCAACTTCCCGTGTAGGTAGAAGGCTGAAATTTGGCAGGCTTATTCCTTACAGCTTCCTTACAAAACGTTGGGCAGGTTTCATTTCGAAATTCTACACGTAATGGTCATAACTGGAAGCTGTTTTTCTCCATTTACTGTAATGGAGATGAGCTTGAAACCCGTGGGGGCGGAGATTCGTCTGACATCATCACGCCTCCTACGTAATCACGCAGTACGTAGAAAACCAGGAAGAGGCCCAAAAAGCGCTTTAGAAAACATGCATTATATAATTGAGAAGGCAGCGAAACAATAAGAAGCGAGCAAGTGATATATACAACCATATTCATGAGTTCTGCTACTTCGGAAACAAAGCACAGTGTAAACCTACACTTTAAATTAAGTTCATAGACAGGCTGCCGCTGGCGTTTGTAATTTAGTGCCTGCCCATATAAGGCCGTCCGTCAGCGGCAATCCAATAGCAAACTGCCGCGGGTAAATATTCATGGGGGAAGGACTGTGTTTATGCAGAGGAAGATGAGATGGTCAGGGTGGTGTTTGGCACAAACTCAGCAAAACTGCGAGAGAAAGTTTTAAGTAC
The DNA here is from genome assembly GCA_026402145.1 of Polypterus bichir lapradei. Lineage (NCBI taxonomy): Eukaryota > Metazoa > Chordata > Cladistia > Polypteriformes > Polypteridae > Polypterus > Polypterus bichir. The sequence continues at coordinate 42,759,826 of JANRMT010062852.1, read as the reverse complement.
CGGGACTTCGGTAGCATTAGATACAGCCATGGACATAGCACGACATGGCAACAGCACAGCTGGGAACCTTCGATGCATGTACACCGAGCGGCTCACGTGAACTGACGCAGTGCACAGACAAAAAGCAACAGTTCCGAAGAGCGCTGAACAAAAACCGAATTACACAATTGAAAAGGCAGCAAAAAAATATGAAGCGTCTGATACATACAAGATAAGTATGTAATAAGTGCAGCTACTGCAGAAACAAAGCACACGGTGGAAAAAGTGAATGTCCCGCTAAAGGAAGACAGTGTTAAAAAAAAAAAAAACCCGTGCATGCAGTGTGTCAGGTCTCAGATAAAGAAGACGACGAGCTGTTTATTGATGCAGTAAGAAAGGTTTATATATATACCCCGATCTACATACTCGAATAATGAATACTTTATTCACAATCAATGATTGTTTTGGTAAAGCCATACTCAGTGTATTCATTAGATGAACGGTAAAAAAGTAAGAGCGAGGGGAGGGTCACTTATTGAGGCATGCAGGCAAAACCACATTAGCACACAGGCTCGATGTACGAAAAAATATATCTTTTCAAGTTCTATTTAGTCCATATGTGTCAAACTCAAGGGCCACGGGCCACATCCGGCCAGGCGTGTAATTATATCCGGCCCGCGAGATCATTTTATATACTGTATTATTGTTATTAATGGCCCGGGTATATGAAGCGCTGGTAACACAATAAACTACAGATCCCATAATACAGCGCTTCAGGTGCCTTGCCGAACACTTACCACGTTAATCAAGTCTAGCTTGCAAGTTATTGCGAAGCTAGCCCACACGATGCTTAAGAGAAAAGTTGATTCTGAAAATAGAGCCTTTAAAAACCGATGGGAGGCTGAGTATATGTTTACTGACATTGCCGTTAAACCCGTCTGTCTCATTTGTGGAGCTAATGTGGCTGTAATTACAGAATTTAATCTAAGACGGCACTATGACACAAAACATCAGGGTAACCTGAAAGACCTGAATGCAATGCAGAAGATACAGAAAGCAGAAGAATTAAATAAGAATCTGACACTTCAGCGGACGTTTTTACCCGTGCACAATCACAAAGTGATTTCAAGTGAAGCTGCTTTTATGGGAGACACAAATGCACCAGTGCAACTTGCCCCACTTTCCCTATTGCCAAGTAATGTTGAACCAAGTCGTCACTACGGTGTTCCCAAATACGCACTTTGCTGATAAACTGAGCGCACGGCGCGTTGGTGACTTTGAAGAACAAAAAAAGTCCGTCTACATGCGGCTCGAACCTTGTGCATGTTTGGTAGCACATATCTGTGTGAGAAGCTCTTCTCAGTGATAAAGACTAACAAAACAGCACACAGGAGTCGCCTCACTAATGAGCACCTGCAGTCCATCCTGAGAATCTCCACAACACAGAACCTCACACCAAACATAAACGAACTTGTTGCCAAAAAAAGATGCCAGGCGTCCAGCTCTAAAATGACATATGAGCAAAGACAACTGAATGATTTGATTTGTTATTGCTGAAAGGAACACATTTTATTTATATTTCCAGGTTTTGTTATGCAGCATGTTCATATTTGAATTTGTATAATTTTGACAG
>JANRMT010062852.1:42746082-42757814 GCA_026402145.1 Polypterus bichir lapradei | reverse complement strand
CATGTGATATTTCAGTTTTTCTTTTTTAATAAATCTGCAACAATTTCAAAAATTCTTTTTTTTGTCTGTCAATATGGGGTGCTGTGTGTACATTAATGAGGGAAAAAATTAATTTAAATGATTTTAGCAAATGGCTGCAATATAACAAAGAGTGAAAAATTGAAGGGGGTCTGTATACTTTCCGTACCCACTATATATAAAATAAAGGAAGTCAGACATATAATTGACTCAGCACATTGAATATTTTTGATTTTGAAGTTAGGGGTCATTTTACATAAGCTGAGCTTGAACAGTGACATAAAAAAAACTTCAAAATGATGAAGCTGATAAGGTGGGTTTATGACAGCTGTTACTGTAAAACCCATTCTCCAAGATAAAATGGAGCTAAACTGAAGATGGTAAATTGTGCACAAATGTTAGGGGGCTTTTTTATGGTAAGAGTACAGATACATTTATTCCATGTATGTAGTGTAGCAGAAAGTAACATCTGGGAGACTTTTAAATAAAAACCAATGATATTTTGGAAACATTAAACAAACAGGAAAATTTATGGAAAGTCCTTCATTATCATTTAAAAATGCAGATACTAAAGGTACATTTGAAAACATGTCAATAGGCAGTGCATTACATACTTTTGCCGGATATAGTCAGCGCAGCCCTCTGCCAGAACAGCCAGGCACATAAGTCCAGCCTTACGATCATACTGGTTGTCACTGCAAAGTGCTGCTTCAGTCATTGGTGTCTGTGACATGTCATATAAGAAAATTGCAGAAAACATTAGTTTACGTAGAAGTTAATATGTTTTTTGCTTGAGATCAGATAAACTAACAAACTTACCAAGTGACTGAATAGTTTTTCTGGAGGCAGATGCAATGCCAGCATATCAATAACCTACCAAAAACAATTTGTATAGTATAAGACACATTTTCGAGGGAAAAGTATGAGGCAGTACACACAGTTTTATTACCTGAGCTGCACAGTGTTTGGGTGATTGAGCCTCCATGTCATCACCTACGTCATCTGGATCAGGTTCTGCATCTTCTGGGTCTTCCTCACCTGGTGGGGGAACTGTACACATAATTGGAAATAACACCTGAAGTATAGATGAGAGCAGCTTCTGTTTAAGAATAGCCTGAAAAGATCAGAAAACACAGCTATATTAGATACACAAGACAACACAAATTACACATTATCTGGACAGATGCAGCTTCTGACTTTAGTTAAAACATTGATTTGACAACATACAGCTGAGAAAACGTTTGTCGACGCTTTAGAATTTTCTAGTTTCATGCATGAATGACTACAAAAGAGATATGATCCTGATTTAAGTCATAATAATAATCTGAATAATCAAAAGCACACAGCATTCTAAACTGTTATAGTATATCTGCAATTAATAAATTGTTTAAACATTGAAAAGAACAGAAAATAAAGTATTTTTGTCCTTAAATATAATAGCTAATGGAACCTCCTTTCAGCAGTAACAACCTTAGCCAAATATTTCATGTCCCTGCTCATCAGACCTGTACATGACCACAATGTCCACAACATGTCACTCCAGAGAAAACAGTGTTGTACATGGTGACCAACAATTAACATCACTCTTCTTCAAGGTGTTTATGCTGCACACACATTTACACAGATTTTATCAAATTCTAGAAATGGCTACAACTTCTTAGCTGTCACTATAAGGTTCCCTTAGTTATCACATTTCAGAGTGCACTTCAATAGGTATGTGTTCAGGATCCCCACCCAACACTACTGAGCTTCTAGCATGTAAGAAATGTCTGTTTGACGCATGGTTGGATAAAGGCAGAATTTTATTTCAATGATTTGAACACTGGTCAGCCAGATGTTTAGCAGCACATGCTAATTGTACTGCTATACTGTATTTAATAGAAAGTCTGTGTTGGCCATAAATTTTTCAGGGTGGTACACAGTCTAATCATGCGCCTCAATGCTTTACATCACCCTGCCCAAAATGTAAAATTGTCTACTGATCCTTAAAACCCTGGACCATAAGCTAACAACAATTATATCCACATGAAAGTATTGTTGTTTCCCAAATTTTAGAATATGGCTTACCTAAGAGAGCTGGAATTTAGACTTAAAACTACCTGTATATGTGTATATTTTTCTAATAAATTAAAATGTTTCTAAGTTTATGTTTCAATATTATGTGTTGGGTCTATGCTGCACTTTTTAGACTATATTAGTCGTTACTGTACAGAGCACTGGACTCATAAGTGAACAGTAATAATTTGCAAAAAAAACTAAATTAGGGAAAAAAACACTTGCAGAATGAACTCTGTTCACAAAGCTCATTATAATGTCTGCTAATGACCATTTGCCCTCATAACTGAATTTCAACTACTGTGGATTACCACTATCTTTTTTGAATAATGAGTCCTGCTTTCTCTAGGAGAATAATGAACATTCAGTGCAATTATGGAGATGATGCACTCAGTGCTTTAAAAAAAATGTTTACTTAATTTTGGAATTAGAATTGTCATTTTTGTTGTTATTTTCAGGATTTCAGTACAGAACATTCAGATTTCTTTTATGTAATTTTACAAATAATTACTATGGTTATTTTAATTGTTATACATTTTTATAACGTTTTTCTAGGGCATTCTCATGCGGTTGTCAGTAATAGCATCTGTTGCTAGCCATGACAGTCAACATCAGGGGGAGCTTGGGATTGTGGAGTGGTGCATTAAGCCAGGGAACTATGAATAATGGTGGTACACAAGTATTGGAAACTAAATTTTGGATTAGTGAGAAAAGACAAAGAACACAGATATAATACAAAAGTTCTAGTTAGCTAACTACATTGTTAGATATGAACTTCAATTTAAAAATCACACTTTGATTTTGGTTAAAATAATAGTAGTGGGTAGGGAAAAAATAAGGAAATGTTTTGTTTGGTAATCACTGTTCTGGCTTTGAATAAGACATCTGGGCGATATTTGGGTCTTTATATACATTTTCAAAAGTTTTAACATGCTTCTGACTTATGACCGTTTCAAGCCTGCTCTTTGCACGAAACTATCAACACATACACTTCTCCTCTAAAAAGACCTTGACTTTCTGATGTAGGAACTACCTCCAAGATAATAAAAGAGGAGATTTTGTCACCCTAAGTATGATCTTTCACGACAAGGATGTGAGGTATTATTTTAAAGCAAGACAATGCCTGACTACATATGCATGCCACTGCCAGGAAAGTGTACTTGGTGTCAGTACATTTTCCTTGCCAGCCATTTCCCCATGTGATGCCCTGGGTTTCCTTAACCTTGGCATTACCTGACACAAGAAACTGCAGTTGTCTTCCACTCTCTCTCTCTCTCTCTCCCATCTACAGTGGGTACGGAAAATATTCAGACCCCCTTCAATTTTTCACTCTTTGTTATATTGCAGCCATTTCCTAAAATCATTTAAATTAATTGTTTTCCTCATTAATGTACACACAGCACCTCATATTGACAGACAAAAAAAAGAATTTTTGAAATTGTTGCAGATTTATTAAAAAAGAAAAACTGAAATATCACATGGTCCTAAGTATTCAGACCCTTTGCTCAGTATTTAGTAGAAACACCCTTTTGAGCTAATACAGCCATGAGTCTTCTTGGGAAAGATGCAACAAGTTTTTCACACCTGGATTTGGGGATCCTCTGGCATTCCTCCTTGCAGATCCTCTCCAATTCGGTCAGGTTGGATGGTAAACGTTGGTGGACAGCCATTTTTAGGTCTCTCCAGAGATGCTCAATTGGGTTTAAGTCAGGGCTCTGGCTGGGCCATTCAAGAACAGTCACAGAGTTGTTGTGAAGCCACTCCTTCGTTATTTTAGCTGTGTGCTTAGGGTCATTGTCTTGTTGGAAGGTAAACCTTCGGCCCAATCTGAGGTCCTTAGCACTCTGGAGAAGGATTTTGTCCAGGATATCCCTGTACTTGGCCACATTCATCTTTCCCTCGATTACAACCAGTCGTCCTGTCCCTGCAGCTGAAAAACACCCCCACAGCATGATGCTGCCACCGCTATGCTTCACTGTAGGGACTGTATTGGACAAGTGATGAGCAGTGCCTGGTTGTCTCCACACATACCGCTTAGAATTAAGGCCAAAAAGTTCTATCTTGGCCTCATCAGACCAGAGAATCTTCAGGTGTCTTTTAGCAAACTCAATGCGGGCTGTCATGTGTCTTGCACTGAGGAGAGGCTTCCGACAGGCCACTCTGCCATAAAGCCCTGACTGGTGGAGGGCTGGCTGCAGTGATGGTTGACTTTCTACAACTTTCTCCCATCTCCTGATTGCATCTCTGGAGCTCAGCCAAAATGATCTTTGGGTTCTTCTTTACCTCTCTCACCAAGGCTCTTCTCCCCCGGTAGCTCAGCTTGGCCGGACAGCCAGCTCTAGGAAGGGTTCTGGTTGTCCCAAACGTCTTCCATTTAAGGATTATGGAGGCCACTGTGCTCTTGGGAACCTTAAGTGCAGCAGAAATTTTTTTGTAACCTTGGCCAGATCTGTGCCTTGCCACAATTCTGTCTCTGAGCACTTCAGGCAGTTCCTTTGACCTCATGATTCTCATTTGCTCTGACATGCATTGTGAGCTGTAAGGTCTTCGATAGACATGGTGTGTGGCTTTCCTAATCGAGTCCAATCAGTATAATCAAACACAGCTGGACTCAAATGAAGGTGATCTCAAGGATGAACATGTAAACTCCACACAAATATAAATATATGAGTGCCACAGCAAAGGGTCTGAATACTTAGGACCATGTGATATTTCAGTTTTTCTTTAATAAATCTGCAACAAATTCAAAAATTCTTTTTTTTGTCTGTCAATATACATTAATGAGGAAAAAAATTAATTTAAATGATTTTAGCAAACGGCTGCAATATAACAATGAGTGAAAAATTGAAGGGGGTCTGAATACTTTCCATACCCACTGTATTCTTCTCACCCCAAATGGCAACCCACTGGGACACCCAAAGTCCACTTCCTTTGTACTTCCATCATCTCTTTGTATCTATGAGACAACCCTTCAAGCCTTCAGCTGTTCCTACTCTTTCTAAAACTCAGTAGGAGCAACCCACTCCTTAGAGTGCCATTCCCGTTGTTACCTGTGGGGATACCCAACTGCCTTCCAACACATCGACTCAATCTCCCAAAATTTTCTCTTTGCTTTCTCACTAAAACATCTTTCTTTATTTTAACTCATTGCTTTTCTTCCCTTTTCTCTTCTTTTTGTCTGTCTTACCCAGATTCTTCACTTTGTGGATGTAGGTGCTTGCCTCTGCATTATCCTGATTGTCAATAATGAATGGCTAAGATGATCGTGCATGCATGTGAGCTAGCAATCAACCAGCTTCTCCAGTGATCACTCTGTAGCCACACAATTTTCCACCAGTGCGCCCGCACACCCACAATTCCTGACCCACACAGCTTTTATAAAAATCATGCACTGCCACATGCCCTTGATTAGCTTTACCACATGGCAGTGAGCTTTATTTCTTCACTGGAAAAGGTACTTATTTAACACTCATGAAATAAATTTTTTCTTTATTACCTTCCCTTTGACCCTGATGAGGCTACCAATGCAGGAAAGTGCTTTGACTCGCAAACTGTCTTCCAGAGAACTGTTAGCAGAAATCTAAAAAGAAAATTGTGTAATTGTTTAAACAAAATCTTAAAGATAATTTGTGTGCTTTACGTAATTTTATTGCTACCTTTGACGGTTAAAAGGACCTACATATACACATTACACACTGACATACTATACACACATATATTATAGTCTAGTATACACACACACATATACACATACATTATTATATACAAGTATGAACACATACACATGTATATACACACACATATAAACTGCTGGCATACATATATATATGCATATGTACCAATAAACCATGAAATATTATGGTACTCTAGTTGGTATTGGCTCCAGTAGCGTACTGTCACACAACATTACTTCAATAATGGTGTCCCTGGTAAATGGAATCTATATACAGTATATATAATCGACCAAGTCGCCCAACCATGGGGTACGCACGATGGAGTCCCGCCCGCCAACTCTAACCCTCCTCCAGCGCCCACCCTCGCTCTCAAGGCATACGCACTGCCTGCTCATGTGCCCGCCCCCAACAGCTCACCAAACACATCCTCAGTCACTTTGGTCTCTGCTACAGTCCACATCCACCTCTGAGCCACATTGACTTTTCATTGTTCTTTTCGGTTCCAGCTGCTTTGCTAACAGGTCTCTCTCACTGCTGTCGTCTTTGTCCCCGCAAGCTTCTGTTCTCCCTGTTGTTTCTGTGCCCCTTCTTTTTTTCCTTTGTTAGACCGACACCGAACCCAGAGTGATGGCTGCTGCCTATCGCAATGCTGAATAGGGGATTGCTGAACTGTGTCTTTCAGGAAGTGTTCACCCATCAATGAATAATTATGCGGCATATGCTACGCCGTGGGTCAGCTAGTTATCTTTTAATCAAGTTGTGCAATGTCCTCCTGTAGGGCTCAAGACAGGAGCCAACCCTGGGTAGGACATTTTATGCCTGAACAAGAGCTGACAACTAAAGAGTGCTCACCCAGCTCGCGCAAATAAGCTTGTTTGCACAATGTGTTAGACGTACCACCAAGCAAGACTGCAGCTAAATTCACTATACGTGGAAAACATTTGTACAACCACCGGTGCTTTCAGACAGCATACATTACTTGCGATCATTAGTTTGCAAAAATTTGAGAATTTGAAATTGCACTGAAAGATATTGAAGGGGTTATATAATCAGACATCCCTTGCAATTCCTAGCTGAGTAATCTGACATCCTCAAGGCCGAGATCTAGCAACTGCAGTTAGGTGTGACATGTTGTCTGATTTGAAGTTGTATAGTGTAACACTGGCCTTAGTCCGAGATTATTTATTTATTTGGTTTCCAAACCTACTTATTGCAACACACATTTGCAGTCGCAAGCCTTTCCCAGCAGCAACATGTGCAAGTCCGAACTTTGGACATGGCAGCAATCCATCACATAGTGCAATATAAACAGAAAGAAAGCAAATACTGGAAGAAAATTACTTACTTCTAGGCAGAAATTAACCATAATTGATAAATGTGGTACAATAATTGCAACTTCACTATCCATCATCTCGTCAAACACTTCCATTGCCTCACTGGCTTGGTCCTATAAAAAGAAGTACGTAAAGTATAAAGAAAAAAACATAAGTACAAGTATGAAGTTCTGTTGTCTTGCTTTATTCAAAAGACCACTAATGACTTCTTCCTAGTGTCTCCTCCACCACACCAGAGTTAAGAATTCCTGGTAGCCTTATGTTCAATGTGTTGCTTGACAGTAAATTACCTGGAGGACATTAACCAAATTAAAGTAATAATTAATTACGACTTCCTGACACTTACAGAATTAGCAAATGGGAAGCACTTTTATGATGAAACTATACAATAAATGTAAATTGGTTAGCTGTACATACAATTTAGATAGTAACAAAGACATAATCAGACCTGAGTAATATCTTGACACTAAGTAAAAAGGGTCAACAAGAATTTTACAATCATACTGAAAATTGTGAAAGTCATGATGAATCTGTATAATATGTGATGAAACACAATTCTAAAATACTTCTTAAACTACAGATGCACTGGTAGTTTATCATTCGGAAATACAAATTTGTACAGATTATTCAATAACTGTAATCTGTATTTGAATGAAATATTAACTCTCTTCTCAATATATGTAGAATTATTCAAGACATTCAGCTTTCCAAAATTGTAATTTCTGGCAACACTTGTGTCGATACGCATTCTGCCAGAAACGGTTTTCCTTTCATTGTGCCAACCTGGAAATTATAAAATATATGCAAATGTATATATTCCTTTTTTATGTAGGAGGTTGTGGATGTGAAAAACATTCTAGAATTACAAGATGAACACACTACACTACACTACAACACTAAGCAACTGACTGTAAAATTTTGTATGTTAACTTAGCTAATACATTCCAGGTTCGAAGTAGTGCTATTGCTAGATTGATATACACATTGCTTTAGATAAAAAAAAAAAATATTTGCTAGAACTTAAAAAATTAGATACCAAAAGTCTCTGAAGTGCAATTTTACTTTTAAAATTTTAGTGGCAGAATGTTTTTTACAAATAATTTTGAATTATTGCTTTTTCTTCATTCTTCATTTCCAGGTGCCTTAAAAAACATCACTTTGTGCCTAGTTTATAAATAAATGGCCTAACACTCTCCTCCAGATGCTGTCTCTCCAAATTTCAAAGATGATGACCTATCCCTGTTCATAGACTAAAAATAAAATATGACAGGCAACTTCTGTACTTGACAAGGGGGTTAAAGTCAAGTCTGGTGGCAAGCACTGGAATTCTTTCCCAAATAGAATAATTTATCACATTGCAAAATGAGACTTCAGCTGCTGCTACAAACCAAACCTGGAGCCAAACATCCCCAAATGCTGCTACAGCAGAATCTTTGGAATGCAGCATCCACATCTCGATCTGTAAAACAATATTAATCACAATCTAATAATACTTGTTCTGGTCTTCGAGGCTCAGAGATATCTTGGTCTTTTAGTTTTAATCATCTTGGTGAAAATGAAAAATGACACCAATTCAATCTTTGCCCGATGAGAAAAATATTCTAGCAATTAACAACCAAAATATTGGGCTTTGTGTATCTGGTAAAAGCTGTAGCATAAGGAGACTGGATATTCTAAGATGTGGTCTTGGAACTCTTCTGGGCATTAGCTTTATAAATGGTGTTCTGTGCAAGAATCCAAAATAATGCTCATAAGTAATTAGAAATACTGTGCAATTACATTTTCCTATTTAATGACTATATGTCTTACAATAGCAGACTTATTAATTTCAAAATGTGTATGACTTTATATACTCTCAACACCATCAAAATTAAATATGTTTTTCCTGAAGTCTTTTTAGACCAGGAGTGCCCAATGCGTCGATCGCGATCGACCGGTAGATCGCAAAGGTAGTGCAGGTAGATCGCGTTGCATTCTTTTAAACGTTAGTCTATATATCCTCCCTATGGCATTTGCCACTTGATTGACATACAGGGCGGCCAGTCTGAGATCTCTTCTCTTCTAACACACTGGTCATCCTGCATGCACGATCAAAAGCGTGAGCTACTGCAAAACTTCGGCTGTGATCTAGTTAGCCTTCCTATTTATATCGACTAAAGAAGGGATTTAAAAAAAAAATTGTTTGGGGAGGGAATGGGCTGGATGTGGAATTGGAAGAGGATTTTTTTTTTCCTCACAATGTCACCATCGAAGTGCGTTTGTCTGATCTGTCAATCTATCATTGCTATTCCAAAGAAGAAAAATGTGGAAAGGCACTTTCGAACTGTTCATAAAAACTACAAAACTGACTTCCTTCCAAAAAGCGATAGGAGAAAGAGAAAGGAAAGGGAACTAAAATCGCAGTTAATCGAACAGCCGTCATTTTTCACTCGGCTGAATTCAAAAGCTCCTTGACTGCATTATTCGGTTCTACTTATTTATGTGAGTCAGCCTTTTCCCACATGAAGATTATTAAATCCAACTACTGTAGGGACCATAAATGTATTGAATTGTTATTGTGCCATAAAGGTTATTCAGTTATGCAAGGTACAACAACATATATTTTATGTATAAAATATACGCAGTATATACAATATATATATATATATATATATATATATATATATATATATATATATAAATAAATAAATATTATATTACAGGGGGTCCTCGGGTTACAACGTTTCGAGTTTACAACGCTCACTCCCATAAAAACTTAAAAAAATTGAGACATGAGAAGGAATAAAAGGTAAGGATTTTTTTTACACTCATTTTTTCTGTTACTACAGTACAGTATACAGTACAGTATATTTATGCCCTTTTCCTGAGGCTTAGATTTTTTCTTTATGTTCTGGATTATGATTTTGCAAATGTGTTAAGATAAGTAAGTTACTTAGACTAGAGTGTGTTTCGACTTACACCAAAATTCGGGTTACATCACTGTTGTAGGAACGGAACTGTGTCGTAACCCGAGGACCCCCTGTGTGTGTGTGTGTGTGTATATTATATATATATATATATAATTATATTATATCATTTTTAATGTAGGTAGATCATTTCGACCTGGTCATTTTAAAAGTAGCTCACAAGCTGAAAAAGCGTGGGCACTCCTGCTTTAGACTATTGAGTGATGTAATACACCCGCCTGCACTGAAAAGACTAAATAATCCAATGGTGTCCTACTGATTAGTAGTAGTTTAGTGCTTAGTTTTGCATTTAAGGTAATTCATACTTACTTTTTGTTTTTACCAAGTGCATTATGTTTTCGCTTATGAAAAAAAAAACAAGTAAAATAATTTGAGAGCACATTTTTCATTTTATTTTCTACTGAAACCAAGTCATTTGACAAAACAGATCAGAACAAATGGCCATTTCACACTATGATGTCAGTGTTTAAAGAAGCACAGATAAAGTTTTGGAGACTAACTAGGTCTATGTTTGGAGGTTCTCTTAGAAAAAGATACACCAGTGTACAACTAAAAGAATAGAATTTGAATTTATTAAAAGCAAGTAACATTCCATACAAACAACTCAAATGTAACAAAACTAATTCAATTCATGAGAAAGAGAGGAAGGCCAAGAGCCAGAATAAAACGTTTAAGAGTAGAAAAGAGGGAAGGGAATCTTTATCCCCAAAATAATATCCTGCCAGATATTAAAAAGGTTTTGAACAGATCCTCTAAATGAGAATTTGATTTTTTTCTAATTTCAAACAGTATATAACATCAGTTACCCACTGACGTAAAAGTGGTGGGCTAGGATTCTTCTAGTTTTGCAAGACAGGTCTACATGTTAATAGTGAAGTAAAGGCAATTACAGTTTGTTTGTCTTTCTCCACTTTAAGCCCATTTATGGCAAACACCAGGTAAAAGTTCTAAAATTATATGGTAGAAATAATCATGCTGAGGTATTTTCAGCTTGTGAAGTGAAAAATATAATAAATACGTGGAAATATGCAATTCACAGAGGTGGGAAGGATAAATGCATTAGGGGGATCAAAGAAAACATGGAATCAAATTGCTATTGTCAGTTCATGTTCAACTACACTCACCCATGAGGATACCGTTTTTTATGTTTCCAATTATGTTTCATATTTTATTTATGTCATAATGCCACAAAACATTACAATTTAAGCAGTTCATTGCTTTTTTTACTCAAGCACAGAACTGTAATGGTAATGATTAAACTGCAATTCATTATTACACTACACAGACATAACCAAAGATAAGAAGAACTGCTAAGCACAACAGTGTCTGAAAAATCTAGAAATTTGAATTACCTGGTTCGCTTGGATGAGATGCTTAATGGATGCAATCAGCTTAGGAACCAATAATCGAATCAGGTTCTGCAGGGAGAAAAAGGCCATATTTTCTTCATACCACAAATGCCTCAAGTTAAAATGTAAACAGTGATTAAAAGTATAATTAACTAGCAAAATACCCGCGCTTCGCAGCGGAGAAGTAGTGTGTTAAAGAAGCAATGAAAAAGAAAAGGAAACATTTTGAAAATAACGTAACATGATTGTCAATGTAATTGTTTTGTCACTGTTGTGAGTGATGCTGTCATTCATATATATATATATATATATATATATATATATATATATATATAT
>JANRMT010062852.1:42706969-42741082 GCA_026402145.1 Polypterus bichir lapradei | reverse complement strand
GCTCATCTCCATTACAGTAAATGGAGAAAAACAGCTTCCAGTTATGACCATTACGCGTAGAATTTCGAAATGAAACCTGCCCAACTTTTGTAAGGAAGCTGTAAGGAATAAGCCTGCCAAATTTCAGCCTTCTACCTACACGGGAAGTTGGAGAATTAGTGATGAGTCAGTCAGTCAGTCAGTGAGTGAGTGAGTGAGTCAGTGAGTGAGTGAGTGAGGGCTTTGCCGTTTATTAGTATAGATTTCTGACAGACAAAATGCATTTAAATTCAACTGTTATAAAAATTTTACTCCAGTAATGAACTTAAATCCAGATTTCATAATATTACACATAACAGCATAATGAGAACAACTTTAAATAAGTATATTTGTCTTTTCAGTGGCTTTCTGTGTTGGTTGTTTGCTCATAATTTAATTTTCTGGGTAGTGTGACAAGTCCATAATTAATGAAGAGAAAACATACAGATACATTTTTTAAAGACAACCTACAGGCGTGCTCATCATAATTGCTGTTAAAGTGCAATTAAAGTATGTTTTAACTATCTGCACTACCTGTTTAAGACAGGTTGAAATCTGAGTAATGAATACAGACCTCAACATTAACATCTGCAGTTTACCATGTATTGCAATGGTAATGGAATCTATACTAATAAAAGGCAAAGCCCTGACTGACTGACTCACTCATCACTAATTCTCCAACTTCCCGTGTAGGTAGAAGGCTGAAATTTGGCAGGCTCGTTCCTTACAGCTTACTTACAAAAGTTAAGCAGGTTTCATTTTGAAATTCTACGCGTAACGGTCATAACGGTCGACAACGTCCGCCATGTTGAACTTTCTTATTTATGGCCCCATCTTCACGAAATTTGGTGGGTGGCTTCACTGCGCTAACCGAAACCAATGTAGGCACTTATTTCAGTGGTATGACACCACTGTCGGCCGCCATATTGAACTTTCCAACGGTCTTTGTTACTTATTGGCCCAACTTCAAGAAATTTGGTACGCGGGTTCCCAACGCTAACTGAATCCTATTTACGTACAGTACATATATACGTCCATAACTTGCAGCTCGGTCGCCATATGAGGCAGCGTTGGGTCCCCCATCCCAACGTCTCCCACATTGTTGGCTGCCTGCCTATATAAGGCCGTCCATCGCTCTGGTCTCTTTATTCCCTTCCTTGCTTCACCACGGGATTCACGTCTCCCTGCTGAAAACTGCAGCCTTTATTTAATCCACGGCTTCTCCGCTATTTTATTGTTCGTTTATTATGATTATAGTTATTGTGTAGGTATTTTAGACTTACTTTACATTGTTCAGGTACCCATTTTCTTTATCGTTCCAACCGTACCCCCATTAACATGTCTATCGAGGTGATCACCATCGATCAAAGAACTGTCACTTACTGAGTGGTTTCCATGCCAGGAGATGGCAACTGCCTTTTCCATTCTCTGTGTTACACATTGCATGGCCATATCAGGCTCACTCTTGATATCCGGAGGAACATTGTGCCTTATGTATTGAATGACTGGGACAGGTTCAAGGTGTGGACTCTTGACGGTACAGGAGATAATTATACTACACAGGAGCGCTATAAGAGTGAAATGCTTAAGCCCTTCACCTATGGTTCAGCATGTGGGTTGATGTCTGCCGCTGAATTGTTCTGTTGTCACTTTCAAGTGTACCAAAATGGCCAAATATTTTACACCTTTGGACAACCGCCAATGCCTCTTAAACATCTTAGATTCACAGGTGACAATTTCAGTAGTGGACACTTTGATGTTTATGAATGTTTAAACTCTCAAAAGCTGGATGTGAAGTTATCGATGAAACCGGTTGTACGCTTAAAACACTTGAAAGATGCCGCATGGCATTTCAACACAACAAGTCCTGCAAATACTGTACTGTCATAATTGAAACAAACCATGAAACTCAAACCGATTATGACAGCAGCAATCCAAGCTGTGAGATTTGAGGCAAGATTGCTTTTCACATGGCCAACTGTACGTTGCATGCTCAAGAGTAAGCTCAGCGCACAGCTTGGTCATATTACAACTGGAGGGCCGAACTGACAACGTGGTATACAAAGAGATCTTTAACAAATAATTATTGGTATATTTTCCCTTAGTTTGAAAAGGTTTACTTTTCTTCTTAATAAAAATTTTAAGGCAGTACTTTGTCACTGCGAAGCGCGGGTATTTTGCTAGTGTAGTAATAAAATGCATTGCATTTGTAATTCCAAAAGATGGTGCATCACAAAATTTATTACTACAATGTTTCTGGTGCTCCATCTATTGGAATAAAATGCATATGTTTCTGTTATATGCCATTTGGTATGGAATTTATAACAGTGTTAATGTTAGTGATGAGCCATTTTTTAAAAAACAAACGCAATGCATTTTATTATTGCAAATGTTTATGATGCACCATCTATTGGAATAACAGAGACAGAGCAACTGGACAGGCACACAGACACATATCCTTTTATTGAGGTGGATATGAAGTTGTACTATTTTATTAAATATGTAACATGTCCATGTTTTTTTTTTTTTTTTTTTTTTTTTTTTAACATATCGTAGAGGGCTCTCAGCAAGACTTTTGAAAAGGCCACCGCATAAAAATTTACTGAATTGAATCAATCAACAATAAATGGCTACTACAACTAATATAGAACCTAAAATAATCTGGATTGCATTGAATTCTCATTCAGAAAATACTATGCCAAGTTCAGGAGGAATGGTGACTAACAAGACAGCATAATGGGCTGTAGAACACACTGAATCCTAGGAAACTGTAGAGTACACTTAATCACTGCCTGAAATGTATTTATACTGGTTCATTTTAAAGTTGACAATAACCTGAAGATCTTTAAAATGTGGGAGAAAGCCAGAGTAAGCATGTGGGCATGGAGGTAACTTGCAAGGACCACATGGTACTAAAACCAGGATCTGAATCTAGAACTCTGGAGAGAATGCGCTTTTATCTAATTTTTAATAAGGAAAATGCTTTTATTTAAAACATTAATTCATTACTTCTGTTTCATTTGAGGAAAACATGCCTCTACGCCTGACTTACCAGTTCATCGCTGCCAATGTAAGAAACCATAGATGTCAAAGCTTGAACGGAATAGAACACTGCTGCTGTATTCCCACGATCCTCTAGTGTTACATGAAACAGCTTGAGTAGATCTTTGAAATAGGGTTTGAAAGGCTCTGGGTTTGAATCTAATATTTTGCTGAGAACTAGAAGTCCAATCTATAAAGTAAACAAAAATCAGACACAAACTGGTGAAGGCTCCATGTAATATGTGAAAACTATTTAAGTACCACCTTATAAAAATAAGATCACTTTTATTGTTCAGAAGGCATACATCATTTTGTTTTAGTCAGCAATTATAAGCAAAACAGAGCACACACACTTACTCACACAATGAATCTGAAAATAGTCTAATATAAGCCTGAATACCCTTAAAGTGAACCTATAAAAACATGACAAAATCATTGTTGAACATGAAGTATTTCAAAAGTATTTTATGTTGTGTCATTTTCAGATGGGAAAGCAGTTTCATTACTGTAAATTTAATGCTGCTTCTGTCATTTAATGGAGAACTATTGTATTTTCACTGAGATGGCAGCATCTGGAAGCAGCTATTTAGAGAGTGAGTATGGTCTACTGGAGTCTTACCTGATTATTTCCTTTTTTTTTTTTTTTTGCCCTTGAAGTCAAAATTTACTTGAGGCCCAAAACATAGGAAAGCAGATCTCAGATTCAGGCTACACTAGAAAACTAGGTTTAACAATGACCTTTACATATGTAGCATACGAAGTATCTCAGTTCTTTCCATAATGCTCTTCAACCTCAGTAGCAAATGATTTCTTTAATAAATAAATCAAAAGCTTGGGCCAAGCCCATGAGAACCCTACCATGTCCCCAGTGGAATAGCAAGTCTGAAATGTTTCACAGCCAAAAGAAGCACATAGGTTGGTGACTGCCGACAAGAAAAAAAGCAACTGGGGGCCCCAGTCTAAATATCTGTTGTCCAAAGAAGATGTGGCTGCTAGAGACTGCAAGAGGGTAGGTGTCCCCAGGAAAGCCAAAGTGTGCCAGCTAGATATCCGATTTAGGTGGAAACTGAACTGCCCAGGTCTAAAACCTGCAGAGCAAAACAATTTAGAAATTTATAAATGACTATGTAACTTGTATCATTACCTGTGTCTGTAGTTTTGTTCTTTACATAATGAATTATGACATGGAGAAAGAAAAAAAAAACAAAAAAAGATGAGGTTGAGATCAGGGATTTGTGGAGGTTAAACCATCACTTACAAAAATCCTTGATCTTCTTTTCTTTATTAATTTTCTTTAGAAAATTAGCTGGCTTTCTGGGGTCATGGTTCAACTGCAAAACGAAGATCAAATGCCTCCCTGATGATACCATGCGTTTGGTTCTACTTCTCGACAATGAGAATTCCAGTAACTCTGACTAGATCACCAACTCCTTTTACAAAAATACATCCTCAAACCTGCAGGAACTCCGCCATGCTTCACTGTTAGCTGCTGGCATTCATCTATGTAGTGCTCTCCAGTTCTTCTACAGAAGAGCTACCTCCAGTTTGAGCCAAAAATGTAAAACTTTGATTTAACAGTCCAGAGCATTTGGTGTCATTATTCATCACCCCAGTCCTTGTGCTTTTGTGTGTAGGCAAGACTCTTGGCTTGTTGCATCTACTAAACCCTCACCTTTTAGTTTGGTTGCTGTTCATCCAGTTTGATTTGTTCAATACCAGTTTCTATTTTAGTTCATCGGTTTGGTTCAATTAACTCCTTATGATCATCAGCACCCATTTTATTATCTTTGCTTAATCATGAAGCAGGCTACAGGCCTACAAAATCGTCAAGGTTCTATTTGAAATGTGTTCTGCTACTTAATAGTTTACTTGCTTTAATCAAATATAAAAATTTCTCTGTAACATTTACTGTTTTGGAAAATGAATATTTATATCTTATTTCTGATCTTTTCTAATAATACACTAATGCAGAAATGCAGAAGAAAAAAAATAAAACATCTAAGACAAAATGACTTTTGCTCATTACTAATATATACTTATCTATATGTCAACATTTCTCTATACAGTATAGAATTCAGGGCTGCAGTAAATGTTGTTTTATTCATTTGGAAACATGAACAGTGTATAATCTGAAAAGTGTTTGATATCCTTCTGTGGGTTACTACAATACATATAAACTATTAATAATTTTAAAAGGTGAGAGAAATAAAATATGAGGCTAAACTTAAATTATCCATCCATCCATTATCCAACCCGGTATATCCTAACACAGGGTCAAGGGGGTCTGCTGGAGCCAATCCCAGCCAGCACAGGGCGCAAGGCAGGAACAAATCTTGGGCAGGGCGCTAGCCCATCGCAGGGCGCACACACACAAACACACACACACACACATCCACACACTAGGGACAATTTAGGATCGCCAATGCACCTAACCTGCATGTCTTTGGACTGTGGGAGGAAACCAGAGCACCCGGAGAAAACCCACAGAGACACTGGGAGAACATGCAAACTCCACGCAGGGAGGACCTGGGAAGCAGACCTGGGAAGCAGACCCGGGAAGCGAACCTGGGTCTCCTAACTGCGAGGCGGCAGCACTACCCACCGTGCCGCCCAACTTAAATTATTTGTACATTAAATTATCTGTACATTTCCCAGAAATTCTAATTTTAGAACCAATTTAGTGGCTAGTTTTACTCTGTGGAAGATGGTAAACATGCATCTGAGCTCATTGCATCCCTGAAGCTACTTTTTTGCCCAATTATAAAAATTAGTCAAAGCCAAGTAAAAATGATTAGTTACACATTTGAAAGGCTAATATCTGTATTGGGAAACTAACTTGTCGCTCTTGTGGATTGCTGCTTTTGATCAGTGTGTTTAGGAAACTGAGAAGGTCAGGCCACCGATCTGGACTCTCATGCTTCATCATTGTGGCAACCAGTTGGGACAGTGAATGATGAACTTTGTGCCTAAAAAAGGATTAAATTATGTTGTAAGACCAAACAAATTGGTGCATATTATGAATGTTGAATGGCAGCACAACAAAATAGGATCTTAATAATGCTAGAGCATTACAGTTATTTCAAGTAAAGAAATTAATGGTGACAAGCAATTTATTTTAATTTAAATTTATAAGATATTTAGACTTTATTTTCTATTTCTTATAATGTACAAAATCAAAATTATGAAAAAAATAATATTTTCAAAACTAGTTTAATCCAATTCAGGATTGCATGGGAAAGGGGCTCTCCCAGCAATACTTAATACAAAGATGGAACCAATCTTGGACAAAGCAATATTATATTTCAGAACCACACCAGTCCAAACAGATCTCTCTCCCTCTCTATTTTATTTATACACTGCTGGTCAAAAGTTTTAGAACACCTCAGTTTTTCAGTTTTTATAGAAATGTATACAGTTTAATGTTTCATCACATCAAGGCATAGAACAAACAAACAATGACAAATAAAAAAAATAAGTCAAGGAAATCATTAAGTGTACGAAATTTTGTTCAAATTTTTGATTCATCAAAGTAGCCACCTTTTGCTGATATAACAGCCAAACTGTAGTAACCCTTTTGATTCAGAATGCCAGTCACTCTATGCAAGTCATCAACTCTGCCTCCAGCAAAAGAACCCCAGACCATCACACTTCTTCCTCCATGTTTCAAATTTTGATTCATCAGTCCATAAGACTTTCTTCAAGTCTGCAGTAGCCCACAGCCGGAACTTCAAGGCCCTGTTTTGTACTTTAAGGAATGTCTTTTTACTACTACTCGTCCTGTCATACCTGCAGCACAAAGTCTTCTCTTCACAGTAGAAACTGACAATTGCTTTTCTTGACCTCTGTTAAGCTGTGCTTCAAGCTATTGTGCTGTAAGGCGCCTATCACACAAGCTGGTGACCCTCTTCTGATTAGGTTGTGACTTTGGGTCTGCTAGATCTCTTCCTATTAAAGTTTCTTCCAGTGTCCAATTGCCTTTTGATTGTGTAGGACACCATAATAATTGACACTTTGATTATTTTTTTGCAATTTCTTTAAACCTTCTGAAAGGCCTACACTTCTAAGTCTAATGATGTGGTTGTCTCATTCCTTTTGTTAATTACTGTTTTCTTGCCTTTATCACTGGAATAGCATCCAAAGAGTGCTTCAGAGGGTGTAGTAACATAGTCTGTTCCAGCTCTGCTTTAAGACAGAAGTTGAGACAACTGTGCAAATTATTTGCTTCAACTTGCAAAGTTTAATTTACTTTAAATGGTGCATAACATCTGTAGGTTGCAACCTATTAGTTTGTCCCTGAAGAAGGCCCATTTGTATATTCCGATATTTCCTTTTTTTAGTTTTTGATTACCTAAACTTTAAATTTAACCGTCTGGCAATGTAATATTTCTCTTTTCACCATTTTTTGGTAATTCATTGCTTTTCAACTGATTACATTTGAAGAAAAGATGGAAAAACTGAGGTGTTCTAAAACTTTTGACCAGCAGTGTACATCTTTATAACTAGGCAAACACAAGAAATGAGTATAACTCACTTTTAACATATACGGACATATCAAGATTTGATCTTCAGTTAAATAATATCTATAATACATGGCGGTGATATAACACAAAAAATACCAAACTTACATTTTGTAGTCCACTGTACAATTTAAATAAGCATAATGACTATTTCACATGGGGTTCAAAGTAAGTACTCACCTATATTTAACACTACTTCAAATACCTAAAAGTAGAATCAACTGCACCACTCACATGATCAGAGCATCATTTGATAGAATAGAAATTTAAGGTCTTATATAAACCTCATGCATTTAGTTTCATTTGTACTTTGTTGCTGAAGTGTGTGTTATCACCATGACTAGATCAAAAGAGCTTTCTACAGCCTTCATAAAAAAGGTTACATATGCCTGGGAGTGTGAGAAGGAATTTAAAAACATCCAAACAATTGGAAACCAACCATTCCACTGTCTGGAAGATCATTTACAAGTGGAGAAGATTTCAAACAACTGTTTGCATAGTAAAGCATAGTATGGAAATGTGGCTGCTTTGCACCATCAGGATCTTGGCATCTCACAATCACAGAATTCACTATGAATTCTTCCTTATGCCAGAGGGTCCTTGAGGATTATTTGAGACCATCTGTCAGATGACTGGAGCTCAACCGAAAATGGACCTTGCAACATAACAAAGACCCTAAACATTCCAGTAAATCCACTAAGGAAAAGCTAAAAAGAAAGAAATTGCGGGTTGTGTAATGGCCTAATCAAAGCCTAGATGCAGGTTGGTTTGAAATGGGCTTTGCACATAAGACGCCCCTCAAGCTTAAAGAATTCTGCGTGGAGGACTGGAAAAAACTTTCTCCCAGTCGATGTTAGGGACTAGTAGACAGTTATTGGAAATGCCTACTTGAGGGGGCAATACCAGATATTAGAGCAAAGGGGGTACTTACTTTTTCCACAGACAAAAATTGCTTATCTGTTCATTTTTCATTGAATAAATTCTTGAAAAGTCACATTTTCATTGTTATCATTGTCTTTATCTAAAGATATGGTTTAAATGAAGATCAAATCTTGATATGCCCATGGATGTTAAAAAAGAAAAAACATTTCATGAGGTGCATTAACTATTTCAAATGACTGTGAGAGAGAGTGTCATATGTAACTGATGAATTTACACACTGACATATAATAGTGAATATATTGTTTAAATATTTGATTAATGTACCATTCAATTGGGCAAAAGGTTCAGCTGCATTGGTTGATAATCAAGACATAAAACTCATAATATATTAATATAACCAGTAATATACTTCAAAAGAAAATAAAACTCAGTATTCAAATCCTAAGAAAAGTATTGTATTCCAAAAATGGTAAGCGGACAATTTTCACAAACAAATACTTTTCAGATGTGAAATATAAGAAGTTAACTACTCACTCAGTTTCATGCCGGAGAGCCTGCAAAATAAGTGGTTTCATGCTACATTGGTAGAGAAAAAAAAAGAGAAATTATAAGCTTTTTTTATTTATTAATCAAACATTTCCATATCCTGTATAACTGAATTCAGGGTAGCAGGAGTCAGAGCCTACCCAGTCAGAACCTGGCACAAGCCAGGAAACAACAGTAGACTTGGCACCACTTAATCTTATTTACTGAAAAAGGAAATCAAATATTGAGGATTATGATAATTGGACATCAGTCTATAAAATGATTTTTTTTTTTATCAGTATTAATATACGCAGCCTTCCAAGATTATTTTGTTAGGTTGCAGCAAAGCTAAAACAAGATTTCAGGAATTTTTGCAAACTTATTAAAAATAATAAAAAAAAAACCCTGAAATATCACACTGATACAATTTAGACCCTGTAACTTAATACTTAGTCAAAGCACCTTTTTTAGTATTTACAGCCTGGACTGATCTTGGGTATTATGCAACAAGCTTGATGCACCTGAATTTGGAGATTTTCTGCCATTCTTCTCTGCAGATCCTCTCAAAGGGCCTCATGTATAAACGGTGCATATGCACAAAAATGTTATGCATGCCCATTTCAATGCACACTTTGAGATGTATAAAAACGAAACTTGGTGTAAAGCCAAGCACATTTTCACCTTGTGCATACGCAAGTTTCTGCTCGGTTTTGCAAACTGCCGGCACCCAGCGTCAAAGCAGTGTTAATGTTTTTCTCTGTGGTCTCCCTTTTATCAGATCTACATCAATGACGGGTGATTTATCAAACACACCAAAA
The DNA here is from genome assembly GCA_026402145.1 of Polypterus bichir lapradei. NCBI lineage: Eukaryota > Metazoa > Chordata > Cladistia > Polypteriformes > Polypteridae > Polypterus > Polypterus bichir. The sequence continues at coordinate 42,731,280 of JANRMT010062852.1, read as the reverse complement.
TTAATTGCATATTGTTTACAAATTTAATTCACTTGATTGTAATCAATTTATAACAACATAATGGTGCATGGAATAGCCAAACTATTCCAGCTACAATAGCTACTTTAGCATTGTTTGAAGACATTGCAAATGGAAGAATTAGAAGAGAGCGCATATTTATAGATGATAATGACTGGCTTCTAAGCCGATTTTCATTTCTAGCAGCTATCCTCTTGGAGCTGTGTGCTGGACTGGCACCGGGTTTACAAAGGGAGACTTTGAGGAATTGTACTATACCTGCCCCTTTGCAAGTTCTATCCACCCTCAGGTTTTTAGCCACATGAGCTTTTAAACATGAACTTGATGATGATCAGGTATTTCACAAGCATCACTAAGTCACGCCATGCCAGCTGTATAGGATGGTATTATCCATTTGTCATCCAGATATTGAAGATTTCCTTGCACTGTGGTTGAACTGGAAAACATCAAATTGCAATTCGCTGCAATGTCCAGTGGAACCTGGCATAAGCACAGTTTTATGCATCTGGGTTTTTTTTGTGCGTACGCACATTTAAAATTTTGTCCATACACCATGTTTTAATGTGAATTCTATGCACGCCGGTATACATGAGGCCCAAAGTCAGTAATGATGGATGCATGGAGATCGTTGGTGAATAGCTGTTTTCGTGTCTCTCCAGAGATGTTCAACTGAGGCAAAGTTTGGGCTCATTTTCTGAAGGCACTACAGGGTACTTCTCAGACCAGTATAAGGCCTAGCTTTGAACCAGATGGGGGCTTTCGAGTTAACTGTTTCTTGTGAGTTGAGGTGTTAAATGAGAAGTCAATACATTTAACCAAAACTAGCAGAAAGAAAAGTTCATTATTTTAATATTCATGGCTGCAGTATACCTTGCTCCAATTTATATCAACCACGAAATAAAATAAAAGGTTATGTTACTATACTGATTGGTAAACGGCAAAAATGTTTAAAAATGCCTACTTCATTTAAATAGTTTGCTATGACTGAAAGGGATACTCCACTCAAAAATGATATTTTTTTTATATGTTACTTTCCCCAATGCAATTTGTAGTGGTGGCCAAGAGAAATGTTTAATGTCACGTTTTCGTTTAGAAAGGAAATAAAGATTTAGAAATGACAGAAGCAAGAGGGGACCACCACTGGACAACAACAAACTTTGTGAAAAATATCTATTGAAAAAAGAAAAAGAAAATCTCACATAACTTGTGTCACATAATTCACGTGTCCGTTATCCTGTTGGATGCTCAAAACATGCAAAATGCATGTATTTTTTTGCTAAAAAATTATTAGATAATCCCATTCCAAATAATTTGAAAATCTCTTATCTCTTGCTCTATATGTACTTTCCCTCAGTATCCTTGAAAGTCTGAAGCTCTCTAAATCGGTGCTACTTCTCAACTGTATTCCCATAAAGCCTGCTTCTCAGACACAGTCACTTTGGGGTGCCTTGTTCACCACCAGTCTGCTTTTATATATCCCATCTTTGAAGGTGACTCTCAGTGTGCCACCCTATGCCTCTACTCCTCCTTCTGTGCCTCACATTCACATTTCCTCTTTCAAGCTCGTCACCAAAGCTGAACTGATCCATCAGATTGTTCAGAGGAACCAGACACACACACAGACCATACCATTTTATTATATAGTAGAAGATACCTATTTCTGGAAAACTTGGCATCCAATATCAACAGAAAAGGAAAAAATCCCTCAGTACAGTGCTATCGAACTGTTATTGACAGGATTCTTGACCAATGAATCATGGAGAAGGGTATTTATTTTAGGTTTGTGCCTTTCCTGTTTATATAGGATACCGAGTTCTCTGAGCAAATTAATAATATTTTAGCAAAAAATGCATGTATTTTGCATGCTTTGAGCATGCAAATGGAAAATGGACTTGATGATTATGCAACATGAGTTACACAAGACTTTTTCCCATTGTTTGCCCGTCTAAAAAAGGCAGAAGTTTTAGCCAATTTTCTCCCAATTTCCCAGCTGCCATTTCTAGCTAAAATTCTAGAAAGAATTATTTATAATCAATTGGTCGATCACCTTAAATGCAATAATTTATTCGAGATCTACCAATCTGGCTTTAGGCGTTATCATGGTGTTGAAACGGCACTCCTGAAAGTGTTCAACGACATCTCTCTTATTACTGACTCAGGTGATGCAGCAGTCCTTCTCCTCGACCTGTCCGCTGCCTTTGACACCATTTACCATGAAATATTGCCGATGCGGCTTGAACATCTTGTTGGGCTTAAAGGGGCTGCTCTTAACTGGTTCAGGTCATATCTAACTGGTAGACACTTTTCAGTGACTTTAAATTCCTCTTTTTCGTCTACTGTTCCTCTCAAATATGGTGTTACTCAGGGATCCATTTTGGGTCCTATTTTATTCTCTATATACCTTCATCCTATTGGAGCTATTGTTAGGAAATTTAACATTTCTTTTCACTGCTATGCTGATGATACTCAGGTTTATATTCCTGTCTGCAACTCAGCAATAAATCAACTGCACAACTGTCTTTCTGAACTAAGATCCTGGATGGCTAATAATTTTCTTGATCTGAATCAAAATAAAATGGAGGTGCTTATAGTGGGTCCATCAGCTAAAGCCCAAATTGGTCTTGGACTTCTCGGCTCTTTCTCTGCCTTTTCCAAACCTCAAGTCCGCAATCTTGGTGTTATCTTTGACAGTAACCTCTCTTTTGAGAAACAAGTAAATTCTGTAGTCAAGAGTTGCTTTTTCCAGCTTCGTCTATTAAGTAGGCTCAAGCCTTTTTTATCTTCTAGGGATCTTGAGATAGCTACTCATGCTTTTATTTTTTTCTCGCCTCGATTACTGCAACTCGTTGTATTCTGGGATTAATAAATCCCTGATACACAGGTTACAGTTGGTCCAGAATGCTGCCGCTTGCTTTCTGGTTCGGGCAAGAAAGTATGACTCTGTTTCCACTATTTTAGCTTCTTTATACTGGCTGCCTGTCAGTTTTCGAATTGATTTTAAAATCTTGTTGCTAGTTTTTAAATCTTTACATGGGCTTGCTCCTGCCTATTTATCTGAATTGTGTCCTTTACACCAACCATCTAGAGTGCTTAGATCTTCTGGTCAGTTGTCTCTTGTTGTCCCTCGTACCAAGTGTAAAACTAAGGGGGACAGAGCTTTGGCAGCTGCTGCCCCTCGCCTGTGGAACCCTTCATATAAAGGAGTCGTCTACAATTGACATCAGCCCAAAAACATTTTCCCAGTAGCGTTGTGGAGTGTCAAAGTTGTCTTCGACAAACTTCAGGCATGTAGTGATATTTTTTTGGACAGCATGATTTCCACCTTGGGGGTCATACCCATGCTTTGTTAAAGTTTTGTGTATGACAGACGTATGAACAGAGATTGTAGCTTTTTCTAATGACTCCTTCAAGACTTTAGCTGATACTCTATGGTAGGGGATCTTAAGCCTTTTAATCTGAGGACTCAAAAAAAGAAAATCAGCACCACAGAAAAGGATTATTTACATACTGACTGTGGAACCATACATAAAAAAGGTAAATATTAGTGTTTCTTTCAAGTATATTTCTTACATAGAAACTAATAGAAGAGAAAAATTTAAAACAAACACAGTTAATAAAACATTAAACTGAATAGAATGTGGATATTATGCCCAGCAGGCATAAGATGTCAGAAGGCAATAGGAGGAAAAGGATGTAGTCAAAAATCCAAAGCGACAGTCAGAACCAGGAAGGCAAATATCAGCAACCAAAGCCAAAAATTACAAGACAAAATCAAAGTCAGAAGGATTGCAGAGAGGTAAAAAACCAGAGAAACAAAACAAAGAAAACATTTTGAAGGGTTTGAAGGGTTTTGTAATCCATGTAGATGGATGAGGAAGTATATTATTAGATGGCTGTTTATCCCATCAAGTTGTAACAGAGCCATGACCTCTAAGAACACGTCTACCCCGGGATGGTCTTGTCAACCGGAATCAACAATAGCCCTGTTATAATAGCGGCAATAAAACAGCCCAAAATCAACAATCAAAATGAAAACAAGAAATATTACTCAAGAATTAATGAAACTGATCAATTCATTCGGTTGGGGGGAGTCTGAAATTGAGGCAAACATTTACATAGCTAATCCTTGGGCGAGATGCAAACAGCACAAATTTCCTAAACGAATTTACAAATTGTCCAGCATTCCAGTTTTGATTTACAAACTGAACAAAAAGTCGAGTTGAGTAGCTATTTAAAAATATGTATATGTATTTTATACAGATGATAAGATGAATTTTCATAAATATGGTTCAGTGAACAGTCCAGTTGGAAATATTTAATACTACTAACTAACATTGTGCTGAATGCCAAGGGCATTCTGCAGACTATGACACCCTTCTGATATGCTCTGGTGTTCTCACAGTTCTCAATGGTCAATAAAACACATTAAAAGAATTAATTAAAAATAGTGTTATGATAAATAATTATTCCTCAGAAAGGCACGATAAACTGGACGCAAAATCTCCTTTGCACCTCAGTTACAGATTTGGATTCAATATAGTCATATGAAAAAGTCTGGAAACCCCTCTCAGCCTGCATAATAATTTACTCTACTTTCAACAAAAAAAGATAACAGTGGTATGTCTTTCATTTCTTAGGAACATCTGAGTACTGGGGTGTTTTACGAACAAAGATTTTTAGTGAAGCAGTATTTAGTTGTATGAAATTAAATCAAATGTGAAAAATTGGCTGCACAAAAATGTGGGGCCCTTGTAATTTTGCTGATTTGATTGCATGTAACTGCTCAATACTGATTACTTGCAACACCAAATTGGTTGGATTAGCTCATTAAGCCTTGAACTTCATAGTCAAGTGTGTCCAATCATGAGAAAAGGTATTTAAGGTGGTCAATTGCAAGTTGTGCTTCCCTTTGGCTCTCCTCTGAAGAGTGACAGCATGGGATCCTCAAAACAACTCTCAAAAGATCTGAAAAAAAAGGATTGTTCAGTATCATGGTTAGGGGAAGGCTACAAAAAGCTCTCTCAGTGGTTTAAACTGTCAGTTTTAACTGTAAGGAATGTAATCAGGAAACGGAAGGCCACAGGCACAGTTGCTCTTAAACTCAGGTCTGGAAGGCCAAGAAAAATACAGGAGCAGCATATGCGCAGGATTGTGAGAATGGTTACAGACAATCCACAGATCACCTTCAAAGACCTGCAAAAACATCTTGCTGCAGATGGTGCATCTGTACATCGTTCTACAATTTAGTGCAATTTGCACAAAGAACATCTGTATGACAGCGTGATGAGAAAGAAGCCCTTTCTGTACTCAAGCCACAAACAGAGTCACTTGTATGCAAATGCTCATTTAGACAAGCCAGATTTATTTTGGAACAAAGTGCTTTGGACTGATGAGACAAAAATTGAGTTATGTGGTCATAACAAAAAGTGCTTTGCATGGCGGAAGAACACCGCATTTCAAGAAAAACACCTGCTACCTACTGTCAAATTTGGTGGAGGTTCCATCATGCTGCGGGGCTGTGTGGCTAGTTCAGGGACTGGGGCCCTTGTTAAAATCAAGGGTTGGATGAATACGCAGGGGTTGGATATTTTAACAAGACAATGATCCAAAACACAGTTTGAAATCTACAAATGCATTCATGCAGAGGAAGAAGTACAATGTTCTGGAATGGCCGTCACAGTCCCAGGACTTGAATATCATCAAAATTCTATGGGATGATTTGAAGCAGGTTGTCCATGCTCAGCTGCCATCAAATTTAACTGAACTAGAAAAATTTTGTATGGAAGAATGGACAAAAATACCTCCATCCAGAATCCAGACACTCATCAAAGGCTATAGGAGGCGTCTAGAGGCTGTTATATCTGCAAAAGGAGGCTCAACTAAGTACTGATGTAATATCTCTGTTGGGGTGCCCAAATTTAAGCACCTGTCTAATGTTGTTATGATGCATATTGCTTATTTTCTGTTAATCCAATAAACTTAATGTCACTGCCATAAAGTATGTCATATATTAAAAGGAAGTTGCTACTTTGAAAGCTCAGCCAATTATAAACAAAAGTCCAAAGAATTAAGAGTGGTTCCCAAACTTTTTCATATGACTGTATATACTGTAACAGAGAACATGCAATGAGGAACAAAACAGTTGTTCAAGGTCACTGAAACTGTTTTAATATTCAACACTACCACAGCACTACATAAATTCCCAAACTATTCACTCACCTTCCACAACACCCCAAAAATCTTTACATCCTTGTTTAACACCGTTATTTTACTTTGACCTTTTCAAATTGGAACCAGGGTCCCTCAACTCACAGTCTTGCCTGTGTCATTCCCTCTAGTCTCCTCCTTCCTTATTATTATTACTAGCAAAATACCCGCGCTTCGCAGAGGAGAAGTAGTGTGTTAAAGAAGTAATGAAAAAGAAAAGGAAACATTTTAATAATAACGTAACATGATTGACAATGTAATTGTTTTGTCATTGTCATGAGTGTTGCTGGCATATATACACATACACACACGCATATAAACATATATATACATATACACACACACACACACATTATATATTATATATATATATATATATATATATACACACAGTAATCCCTCGCTATATCGCGCTTCGACTTTCGCGGCTTCACTCTATCGCGGATTTTATATGAAAGCATAACTAAATATATAACGCGGATTTTTCGCTGCTTCGCGGGTTCTGCGGACAATGTGTCTTTTTACTTCCTGTATATGCTTCCTCAGTTGGTTTGCCCAGTTGATTTCATACAAGGGACGCTATTGGCGGATGGCTGAGAAGCTAACCAATCAGAGCACGCAGTTAAGTTCTCCTGACTGTGAAGCTAACAAATCAGAGCACGCAGGAGCTATGCAGTGTTAACCAGGAAGTCTCATCTCGCTCATTCAGCATCAACGTGCTTCGCTGTGTAAAGAGTTGTGCTCTTTAGTGTTTATCTTTGTGCATAGTCAAGCCCTTCATTATGGCTCCAAAACAATCTGCTACTGCTTCAGGTGCCGTGCCCAAGCGCAAGAAGAAGATGTTAACGATTGCCGAAAAGGTAAACGTTTTGGATTTGTTGAAGGCTACGATTCTTTTTATTTAAAAAGTAGGAAAGGAATTAAATGGGCAGGCTATGTCGTATCAGTGCAATACGCTGCTTGTTAAAACGGATGACTCCCGCTCTTATGTGCACTTAGTTCATAATACCCACGCAGCACTATCGAATCTGTTCAAGTTCTATTTAAATTTTAAATATAAGTAAATTTTATTTAGTCGACAGAAATATGTTTGTTAGGAATGCAAGTTAAATGTAGTCATCATTGCATACATTTTTCTTCACCATATTTCTTCACCATAGAAATTTAAAGACTAAATTCAACTTGCATTCCTACCAAAGATATTTCTGTCGACTAAATAGAACCTACTTATATCCAAATAGAACTTGAAAAGATATATTTTTTCGAATCTGATCGCGCATTTCAGATCGACTTGACGCGCATTACATCGAGCCTGCAAGCTATTGAGCATCTCGCCTGCCTGCTTCAATAAGTCACCCTCGCTTCACTCTTACTTTTTTACCGTTCATTTAATCATGGTTAGTCACGAAAAAAATTAGAAAATGGAAGGAGGATTACACTGAGTATGGCTTTACCAAAACAATTATTGATGGCGAATAAAGTATCCATTATTCATAAAGCTTCAATTGGTGATCTGTTTTTCTGTGTTAATCTCATATTTTTTCATATTTCTTCTCAAACCAAGAGGGTGCTAGGGTAAAATGAATCGGGAAGCGCTGATTTATATATATTGAATATACTGAAATAGTTTTACTTTCAAATAATGCAAACAATACGCGGCACGTGTTTCGCCCTAATTCTGGGCTCATCAGGCGTACACACTCACCGCACTCCCTGTCGGGAATTGAACCTCGGACGTCAGCGCTAGAGGCGAAGCCTCTCGTGTTGTGCCACGGCGTGTGGTTCGTTTATTTGACAGTATGTAGATCGGGAGATTTATATATATATGTATATATTATATATATATTATATATTAAAGATAACTCCTGTAGCCACAATAAATGCCTTTATTGAATAGACAAAGCGGGGTGAACAAGTTCCTTTCTACTGCAGCCACAGCCGCGACATCACATAAAAAACATCAATAATAACTCATAAACTTGCAATATTATTTAGGAAAAACGCAACATTTTACTCACCAAAAATTCAGATTATTTGTAAACAAAATCCATCCTCCTCTCTTTCCTCAAAAACAGTTCAATTACACTGTCGTACGGATTATCCGTGCGCTTCAGTTCCATCAAAACCTCACTTTCTATCGCCATCGAGGCTAATGCTGAAAGGCGAACCCGCACTATGGTATTTCTGGCATAAGTTTGAATTCACTTTAGGGCTGAAAATGTCCGTTTGACAGAAGCAGTGTACACAGGAATGCTCACCGCCAAATATACCAATGTGAACAGCTGCTCCATGCTCTCATTCAGATTTTTCTGATGAAGGAAGTCAAGGAGATCAGTGGGAGATTCTCCTGCAAAATCATCCATGGCATACATTACAGTCAGTTCTGTTTTTAGCCGAGACAGATCAAAAAGCGCTCCGTGGCTCTTGTGTTACACTGGAGAAGGCTGCATGCGTGAAATTTTTCTTGTATTCCCGAAACTTCTGGGGCTCAAGGAGCCTGACAAACATCAGGTTTCCGTGGTCTTAAAATCTGGTCTGTGTCTGGCAAATAATATTGTCCAGAATCCTGCCATGGAGTTGGCCGTAGTGCACGCGATGATCTTTCGCTCGGAGCGTTTGCAGTGCGTTTAATGGCCTCGTAGAGTTCCTCATATCGGCTTCTATCCAATCGATGGGTCCGAATACGGTGACGTTGCCATACGCCTGCTAGAGGGCCCTACTGACACCAACTCAAAATCTGATTGGTTGAAGCAACAGGTTAAATCGACATTTATTCTGTGTTAGAGTGCCTCCACAACAGATTTTGAAAGCCTCTCTGCCTGGCAACAAATGATGGCTGAAATGTGATTGGTTAAATGCTTTAATACGAAACTCCGCCTCCCAAGGCTATGAAGCTGCAGTCTATTCTCTCTGCCTGACAACAAATGACGGCTGAAATGTGATTGGTTAAATATTTTAATACGAAACTCCGCCTCCCACGGCTATCGAGCTGAATTCTATTACAGTATATGGACAAAAATACATTCCAGTTATGACCATTACGCGTAGAATTTTCGAAATGAAACCTGCCCAACTTTTGCAAGTAAGCTGTAAGGAATGAGCCTGCCAAATTTCAGCCTTCTATCTACACGGGAAGTTGGAGAATTAGTGATGAGTGAGTCAGTCAGTCAGTGAGTGAGTGAGTGAGTGAGGGCTTTGCCTTTTTTTAGTATAGATTCTCAAACAACAAAAAATCTAAATTAGTAAAGTGTGATGGTATTGTCAAATAAATAAATAAATAATCCCAAATAAAATGCAGTGCTTGTGGATGATAAAATCAGCAATAAATAATACAATAAAACCAATCATTAAATCAAGTCCAGGGCATCTTTTTCATCCCATCTCCCCAACTCGTCTTCTTCGGTCTTGCATCCGGCAGAGACTCCCGACAGCCACAGTCCCTCTCCCCGGCTCTTACCTTTCACACCTCAGGTGGAACCCAGTGGGGTGCTCTGAGGCAGCCTTCCTCATTCCTGCTGCCCCTAACAGTTAGGAACACTTGATAGCTCACCGCTCCTTTTGAATGCTCTGATGGTAGCAATTTGCCTGCCCTTGAAGTGAAATTCCATTCGCTTCCTCACTGGGTCATTGACTGCTCTGCCTCCTCTCCACCGTGCAGACACAACCTCCCAGCTCTGCCTTTGCTTCTTTTTTTTGCTGTTCTGTGTTATCTCCCTTATCTTCCTGAAGCTACTCTTATATCCCTCCATGGGCACGGCATCTCAAATACAACGTGCTAGCACTATTAGCCCCAATCACCCCATTAAACACCCCAGGACCATCTGAGCATGCACATAGATGGAGCCAGTGCCATACCATTTTTATTTATTTATCTAAAAATGCTGTCATCTGAGCTGACTGTTTCTTTGGTTGCGAGCAGGGGTGGTTTGCATACTACAATAAAAAAATATACTAAACAGAAATCAGTAAATTGCAAAATTTGCGCTTGGACAAACTTTGCTAATTTTACTGCCCAATCATATCATAACTCAGGACTACTGTAGGGTTCTTTTTGACCTCGTTAAGCATTCTGCATTGTGCCTTTTGAGTCTTCTTGGCTGGGTGTTCACTTCTAGAGAGGGAAAAGCTTCTCCATTTATGCACAATTTGTCTAACTGTGAACTGATAAATAGTCAAAGTCTTTGAAATTACTTACTTCACCTACTTTGTAACCCTTTCTAGCTTTATGCAAGTCAATTCTTGGAAGTAGATCTTGCGAGATATCTTTTTTGCAAATCAAGCTTTGCTTGGCTTGTTGCTTCTTGGAGATAGCAAACTCAAAATGAGCCTTTTATTATAGGTCAAAATGACTCTCAATCACAACTCTACTCTATTTTTCCATTGGCTGAACTCCATGTTTGCAAAACCCTGACTCCAGTTAGCTTTCTTTAAAGTCATCAGCCTGAGGATTCACATCACATTTATTTATTTCTCCCTAAATAATAAAAACCATCATTTAAAAACTGCATTTTGTGTTTACTTGTGTTATATTTGACTAATGGTTAAATGTGTTTGATGATCAGAAACATTTTGTGTGACAAACATGGAAAAGAATCAGAAATCAGGAAGGGGGCAAATAGTTTTTCACACCACTGTATTTTTTCCCTACACTGTCAGCGTTTGGATGATGAATTCAGTATATACAAGAACAATACAATTAATTACATATTTTTAGTTACAACAGATTGTGTTTGTTCAGTATAGTAACATACATGAAAATCAGTGCCCATATTTATAATATATCTCAGAGTAGGAAAACGCTCCTGCTGTAACTGTCTCATTAATCTCAAAGCAACATAAATTTTATAATTTTTTCTAAGTTAGGAAACTATTCACTTCACCAGGATTTATGAGAGCTCATGAGCTGTCCTAACTCCCTAGGAGATGCCAGAAGATGGCACTCAGGTAGAGAAAAGGCTGAATGTTTTGGAAATGCTGGAGAACAATGAACTTGTAAAAATATATCTCAATTTGACAGAGTTGGAATAATATTCGTAAAATTATAATCTTCTTGTATGTAACATGATCAATCCATCTACTGATGGATGCCACATGCAGTCACCCGAAATTAATGTTTTGGAAACATTACGCTTTTTGGTCACAGGAAAAAGGCAAACTGAACACCCACTTCTCAACTAGTACATGTGAGGTAATATTAAAGCAAGCTGCATTTATACAAATTGCCATGCACATAAAGATCATTTCTCCAAGTGTCGATGACTATGCATATGTATCACAGCAATATCACAGCATCAACACAGAGGTGGTCATGGATGCAAACTGTACTGCAGTAGCCAGAATATTACCTTGAAAATAAGTGCGGCTGGATCAGTGATTGACAGCACAATGTTACACAGGTACACAAAGCTCTACGTTCCACAAACCCCTGGGGAATTCGCTTTATACCTTAACTCTTTCAGGGCTGATGTCGACTTTTGTCAAAATTCAGGAGTAGAGGACGGTAATCGGCTGTAAACTGCGACAACACTCACCCTTACGTGTTAGTTTGACTCTCTTTGCTAGAAGGTAAGTTACATAGCTTTGCTGATTTAAACTGGATTCCCTACACGTGCAGGAGTAGTGAAGAGCAAACAACCTCTAAAATGGCACCGACTTATGGCGAAAGCCCAAAGCAAATGTGTAAAGCAAAATACTCCATGGATGTTTTACGCAATTTCATTGAACAGGACTCTGACTCGTCGGACTCTGAGTTTGATGCAAGTGATCTGGAGATGGATATCGAAAACGAAAGTGAGGTGCCGGCATCATCTGATTGGTCCCCAGCTGATCGTGGTGCTCAGCACTTTTGTGCAGCTGATGTGCCTACAGCAGCATTCACCTGGGAGGGCCACCACTTATGATGACAAGAGGTACAAACCATATTGTGTCACACTGAGACCGCCACCGCCGCCCACCTACTGTGCAAAGACAGCCAGCCAGCCCACCGTGCATTCCTGCTGACCACCTAGGTGCCCCCACACAGCCACTGCCACCAGACATGCGTCATCAGCAGGCATCGCACCAGACATTTTTTGTTGACTTATGTGTGAAACCATCACTTTGTGTTTTGAGTTTTTTGGAAAAAATATTCAGCCTTCAAAGAGTTAAAGAGAAACTCTGAAAGGCAATCAGGAAAAGTGCATGCAACCTAAGTAACAGTGCAGGAATACCCATTGATAGTTCCAATAACTACTACTTTACGAGCCATTTCCAGTGGACATAACAGCAGGAAGGTGATTATTTTGAAAGTACGACTGTGAATCATTCATTGCTAAATAAACATACTCGTTACCGCGTTAAACTCTCATTCAGTATGTGTTGCTTGGTCTTTCCATTTCTGTGTTCATTGCAATATTATTCTTAATGTTGCAAAGTGGCAGTAATTATGTGCAGCTTAGTGCAATATCCTACTTATTACATTTTACTTCTAGTTCTTCTACTTCATCTTTTTTGAATATTATTCTTGAATGTTATCTTTGTAGTGAAGCCTCAGGGTTATTATTAGAAATCTACAAAATATCATAATGACTGTTAATTTGCAGATTGGAGTGCCATAACATCGTGACATCATTCATTCTTAAATGTGGCCTCCTACTCCACACTGGGAATGGGTCTAGGACACTTTGTAACTTCTTCTCACGTCCTACTCTAAGGTAAGACAAATTATTACCCTAGTTGGACTTTTAGTACAACTTCTAGGACTGATTCTGAGAAGCTCGATAAATGCAGGTCCAGGCGGTTGATGGAGTACATTAGAATGAATAATCAAGATGAGAGCCGGTACGCATCTAAGACCTCGAGTACTTGTCTTTAACAGCAAAAAACATTTGACCTTTGCATCTTCTTTGAGTTGCATTGAACTTTCTCTTTCGGTTTCAGGAAACCATCCCATCTTCAGTGGTCCATCCACCCTATTTTTTAGTAGTGCTATTTGCGTGGCATGTAAATCACATCTTATTTATTTGCATAAAGCATGATCTCAGCACAGTGTGGACCATAATATTAATAAATATCAGCAAATAAAAAACATATTGCCTAATTTTCTTTTTTCTATAATGTCACCAAATTTTAATCAAATCCATCATGACATTTTTGAGTATTTAGTTTTTCTATTATGAGAGGGTTTACACACTATATTGGTATAGTGAGATATCCTTTCTTAGCGCATAGCTACTGCCTGTGATGTATCTTCCTGTCAAATTTCATCTTTTTAACTAAAAAGGAAACAGTGTTTTTGTTGATGATTAAGTGACTGAATAAGTGAGTAAATGAGTCAGACAACTTTGCATTATATATGCACCCTTTTATAATCATGAAGGCTAGAAGTGGAAAACCTCAGCAAATGTGAAAATACTTTGACAAAATATGCAAAAACAACATATTTACCAAAAATAATTGATTATAAAAAATAAACACAAGTGAGGAATAAATGATGGCAGAACACAAAGTATAAAAAAAACACACAGAAAGAAAGTGCAGGTTGTTAAAATATGCCTCCTTAATGGGTGATGGACCTTGTCTTCCGAGTGGCTGGTCCAATAGCCTACCACAAGCACTACAAAACTTGATATCACTTAAAATGTCTGACACACACAGTCAGCCAGACACCAAATGATTTCCAATACAAAATGCAGGATTTATATGCTTTGTGGAGGACCTGTACTGCCACATGGAGGTTTGGGAGATGCTTTCAGTCTCTAGCTCACCTTCCCAAACTACGGTCCTTTAAATACTACTATATTGGCACTCCATGAACTGAGCAAGTTTAGCCTCATCACGCACATTCACATTTTACTGCCATTGGATACCTGTTGTTGTTGACTACAACAAATTAACAGTCCTCCTCTTACATACAAGAGACACACAGCCTCATTCACCTCCTCACCTGTATTATTCTCACAGGAGAGACTTCAGATAACTAAGTAAGGACTATATCAGGTCACATAAACGGCCAAGTAAGCATAAGTTTAGCATCTTAAGTATATCTACAAAAATATTCAAGATTCAGTTTAATAGATTAACCTATTGTGCTAATCTACAAGAGTGTGTCCATATTCATTATAAGTACAACACTATGCTTTTACAATGACCATTGACTATTTATGAGCTTCTACTTATAAAAATATTTTTTAAATCTGTGTTTTCAGTTGAGTCTTTTCTCAGATGAATGGTGACATACTAACCTTTCTTTGATGTCAGAAGCAAGTTTCTTCCAGTGTTTAGATACATGCATCCTCACCATAACTGCAGCAGACTGACGAATCTGAGGCATAAAAAGAAAATATCAAAATAAGGCAAAACCAACAAAAATCATTACATAATAATGCTGGTTATATGTATGCAATCAAAGAAGAACATGACAAAGTTTCTAGGAACACCATAAATGAACAGCTTAAGACAAAAAAAATCAATGCCTCATAAAGAAAAGAAGGTCTGAGGTTTTGCTAGACTTTAACCACACCAGAAATATAATCATCATTACCTTCTGTTCACTAACAAAATATATAGAAAAGAATTCTAGATTTACAAAAAATACTAAATTTAAAGTTGCCAACAGCTTGAAAAAAAGATGAATGACATACCACAATTCATTAATTTCCAGAAACTTCTTCACCCAGTGCCGGGGTGCAGGAAACAGGACTCTACCCAAGCAGCATCAGGCACAAGGGAGAAACTAAATGAAGATGCACCCACAGTCACACACTCTAAGCTAGTTCAGAGTTAAAAAGAAAAATCTACCTGAGCTGTGAACTTTTGGAACGAAAGATGAAAATTGGAATCCAGGAGAAAAGAAAAAAAAAAAACACAACAGCCCTAAGAGAACGTCTAAACTACTACAACAACAACAACATTTATTTATATAGCATATTTTCATACAAAAAAATGTAGCTCAAAGTGCTTTACATAATGAAGAATAGAAAAATAAAAGACACAGTAAGAAAATAAAATAAGTCAACATTAATTAACATAGAACTACTATTACAATTAACATATCGACCTAGCCTTACACATGCACTTTGGAGACAACTTCAAGGCTCATCTAAATGGTAATTCCAACCCGAATTGAGGGTTGGTATTGTTGCCTAATACCTCTCCATTCTTTTCTCCCAAAGACCTAACAACCAATGATACAAAGACGAGTGATGTCACTCCCGCGTTCCAGTCCCCAGAAACTGCCTCTTCTGCCTTGTCAAAATCTTAACCGTCTCCATTGGAATCTTAGGGCAGTCGTGATTTAAAAAAAAAAAAAAAAAAAAAAAAATCTGGACAGATATTCATTTTTTGCTTTTTTATTTGTCTTTGTAATTTTGATCAGTTATATGGGGATAACTGGCTTTGTCTTGCACTCCATACCAACAATGTCCATTATGCCCCCTAACAAGGTTGTCATTTTGTTTAAACAGATGTAGGGCATTATAATCTGAATCATTTTAGTATCAAGTTCTCGTTTAAGATATCTAAAATCATTTGTCAAGAGAGACCAAAGTGACACAGATATTTGAAGTTTCAGCAGTAGTTTTTATGGATAATTCTGTAGATTAACAAGTTTCAGAAGAAAGCTTAAGCAATTATATGGTATTTCTTAGTTTTACTTTATTCAAGAAATAAAAACTAATCATAAAAACATAACTCAATCATGGAAAAAAATACATTTTTCACAATTCCATGAAAATTAGCAAACAACCCCCACCCAGGTCCTAACATGATAACGTGAAGAGGCACCCTAACATCAGCCTTTACAGCATTCTGCATAGCCATATAAAATTTGTCACAAAGCTTTAGATGAAGATAAAAAATAAACAAATAAATAGAATATATTTTTAAAAAAATACTTTTTGATTTACAGCCTTAAATGAAAACACACACCAAAAATATTTCTTCCCAGCTTTACTTACTCAATGCAACCTATAATATCCAAGTGAAAGATATCACAGCTACAGTTCGGAAAAATTATAAAAAAAATCAAAAATAAGACATACTGAGATTAATAAAGGATCATCCCCCAATGTCAATATTTTGTGGAACCACCTTTTGCTTTATTGACAGCCCTGAGTCTGTTGGGATACTTCTCTATTACCTTTGCACATCTAGATTGAGCTATAGTTACCCAGTCTTCTTTACAGAACTGTTCAAATTCGGTCAAAGTGGATGGTGAGTGTTGGTGGACTGCTATCTTCAAATCTTTCCACAGATTTTCAATGGGATTTAGGTCTGGGCTCTGAATGGGCCACACAAGGACACTCATTTTTTCCTCCTTCAGCAAACTGTGTGGTCAATTTTGCTGTGTTCTTTGGGTCGTTGTCGTGTTGAAAGGTGAACATTCTGCCCATCTTCAACTTTCTGGCAGTGGGTACCAGGTTTTCCTCAACGGCATTTTGCCACATCCATTTTTCCTTCTACCCTAATGAGAGCCCCAGGCTGTGCGGCAGAGAAACACCCCCACAACAGGATGCTGCTCACCTCCATGCTTTACTGTAGGTATGGCGTGTTGTGGATGGTGAGCTGCGTTGGATTTCTGTCAGGTGTACTATTTGGTATTGAGGCCAAATAGTACGATTTTGGTCTCATCTAACCATAAGACCTTTTTCCACTTGGCAAATGAGCCTTAATGTAGCCTTTCTTCAGAACTGGCTTTTTCCTTGCAACCCTCCCGAACAAGCCACAATTGGAGTGCTTATGAAATTGTTGTCACATGCACACAATGACCACTCTGCCATAAAATCTTGTAACTCATTCAAAGTGGCCATTGGCCTCTTGGTAGCCTATCTTACCAGTTTCCTCCCTGCTCTTCCATCCAGTTACATACATACATATATATATGTATATATATGTATATGATTGTGTATATGTATATATATATATATATATATATATATATATAATTGTGTAGCCTACAGAACTAGACTGAGAGACCATTTAAAGGCTTTTGCAGGTGTTTTGAATTAATTAGCTGATTAGAGTGTGGCACCAGGTGTCTTCAATATTGAACCTTTTCACAATATTTTAATTTTCCATACTGAATTTGGGACTTTCATTAGTTGTCCGTTATAATCATCAAAATTAAAAGAAATAAACATTTGAAATACATCAGCCTGTGTGTAATAAATGAATCTAATATACAAGTTTCACTTTTTGAATGGAATTACTGAAATAAATCAACTTTGTCATGATATTCTAATTTTATGACCGGCACCTGTATATATACATACATACACACAGTATATGTAAAAAACAGGTGGAAGGTGGACACTTCTTGTACTGATATACAGAGTTTCTACAGACTGATGTAGTGAGAAACATAGTAGTTTAGTTTACTGAGAAAGAAAATAAACAGTTAACTGTATCAAAGGATGGGAAAAGGCTGGGAAAAAAAAAAAAAAAAAAAAAAAAAAAAAGAGGACATGAGGGGAAAAAAAACAGCTCAAACAGAACTAAACAGTATTTTCATCTCAAGTCTCTGAAGAAAGACCTCTGTAAAACCAAAATGCAGAAGATCTTGCGGGTAATGTTTTTGAAAGAAACAAGGAGGTGGTTAGTGAAATGCATTCACCAGTGCTTTGGATATCTGACAGAAGGTTTAACAAGAATGGGAATCACAAAGTTTCTTGAAATCTGCAAGTAGAGCCTCTTGTGGAATGAGAACACGAACAGAGTTGTTTGGATTCATGTTTGATGAAAGGGACTAAAGATGTGTGATAATGGAAAGATATAATCTGCTCTCTGAGTGCACACTAAGTGTCAGATACAGTGATAGCCATTGAGCAGTGAGTTGGGGCTGTTTTCCATGAATTGCATTTGGATATTGTATCTGAGCAATCAAAGACATGAGAAAAGAAAAAAAACAATGTTTTGCAGAATGGAGCATTACAGTTATAATTTATTTGCATATTTATTATTTTCCTCTGGTACCAGGCCCGCGCATATTTAATTTTATTTACCACAGCAGAAGTGGCAAAAATAACTAATCCAAATGTTCACCTACTACCCAAAATATTTGCAAGCAAGTAACCAACACAGGACTTGATGCTGGTGTACTCTTGAAGTAGGCTATACATGCCCATTGAATCAACAAACTAATTTAGATGGAAGACTTAGTTATGGGATGTACTGAATCGACAAGCTAATTATGATGGAAGACTTTGTTATGGGATGTACTCTTGACCTGCTGGATGTAGTAGCAGAGGAGAGAAGGAAGACAAAACTGACTGCCATTATGAACAACGCCGCACATTCTCTCTCTGACACACTAACATTGACTACTTTTAGCCAACAAATTATAAAACGGAAGTGTCTCAAGAAATATTATTGGGACTCCTTAATACCTACAAACAACACACCTTTATAATGCCTCACTGTGACTGCTGACTTATTTTTAACCAAGTCCATTATTTTTCTTTATTTCCATAATTTGTGTGTGTATTTTAGGGGTGTTGTTATTTGTTTCAATATTTTTGAGCTTCTGCAAAGTTTCCCCTTGGGATAAATAAAGTACTGTCTATCCATGCATGTCCTCATATGCACTGCAAGATACAACACCCTTAGGGTCATGCACACTTCGCAGAATATGCCTTACAAAAAAACAGATTTATCATAAAAAGAGAAAAACTGTCAAGCATATCTGGAGAATGTTTTCTTAGATTTGTCCATTCATTTTTTTCTCCCAACATGTCAAGTTACACATGGGTGGCATCACAAAAATCTCATTTACACTGTCTCAGAGTAGAGGGTACAGCAAAAGAGAATGCCACCCTACACATTATGCAAACATCACAATGAACAATTAATATATTATACATACAAGTTACGCCAAAATCAAAACAATGTTTTGTTTATAAATTTAAACAGATCAGCTACATTTTCCTTGAACCTGATTTTGATACTTATTTAAATGTAACTGCTTCCAAGCAGAATCCTAAAACTAATCATTTTCTCTTATTACGGGTATATATTGTTAAAATATTTATTCAAATTGTTGTTGACTAAGACATTCATTCTGAAAAGTTCAAATATTACTGGAACCTGCTGCCATACCTGTGGGTCCATGGAGTTTGTCATTATAGTACACAGTGCTGGCACCACATGAGGATGTTTAAAGGCAGTCTTTAGTTGGGCTGTAGCCTGCAAGAGTTTAAAAAAAAAACAGTTAAACTGTCATGTATCCACTAACAGGTACATGAAGCAATTAGACATTAAAAATCATAGGAGGAATGGTCCAATATGATGTTATACATCAATGTGGTTTAAAATTATAAATAAAAAAAACCTAAAAAAATTCTCAACATTTTAGTAAAAGTCTTACATACTCAGTCTACATATTTGCTAGCTCAGACTTAAATATTCAATTAACTCTTCATCGTATCAGTAATTGTGAAGTACTCTATTGTAAGTGTCTGTTCCATGTCTGCCTAATACGTTGTGGCAGACGCCCCTTCAGCATATGTTCCAGGGGAGCAAGCATGGGAGACCCAATACCTCCCCCTGGGCACTAGACGGCAGCCTCGGACTCCAGGGATTCATGGGAGTTGGAATTTGGTGCAGCCCTGTTGGGTTCTGCAGGCGCTGCCAGGGAGTGCTGGAGCAGGAGCTGCTGGGCCCTTGTGGGCAGTACCACACCCGGAAGTGCAGCCGGAACTCGGCAATCAAGCACCTGGGGCACTTCCGGGTGCCTTATAAAAGGAGCCAGCAGCCACCACTGAGCGGGCTGAGTCAGGAGGAGGAGGACAACGCTTAACTGGAGGAGTGGTGGAGAAGAGTTGTGGTGTGCTTTACTTTACTTTCATTTAAAAAGTGTGTTTTTGGACTGTGTTAGGGCTGAGGGACACGGGGAAGACATGGACCTCAGCGGAAGAAAATAAATCATTTTGTTGATTTTAGCGTGCCTCCGTTGTCAGTCTGTGTCGGGTTGGGCACATATATATCACCTTTTACTATAACGTACAAAAGTAATTCATTCTTAAAACACAACAGAGCAAATTAAGCAGCACAAAATTCTTGATTAAACAAGTTTATAAAGGAAGGCACTGGCATTTCATTTGAATTCCTGAGTAGTTATTGCTTACTTTTTTTAGCTGAACAGTTATCTGAAATAACAATTATAAATCATGGCACCACTGTGCACCCATCTGACCTAAGACAAGGAATGCCAGTCCAGTGAAAGGTTTACAATAAAAGGCTTTCATTTGTCTCAGAACAAGTCAGGGTTTGTCATTCAAGTGACAGCCTTGCAGCTGAAGGTGCATACTCTTAGCCATAAAGCCTACACTACCTAAGCTTTGTATAAAAAGCATTAACTTTGGCCTCAGCCAGTGCTTAGGTCAAAATCTTTAAACCATAAAAAAAAGATCAAAATTGATACAGTGCTTTTTAAAAAATATTTTAAAAACAATGTTTTTGTTTTATTTTGACATTTCTGGATATTTTGGAATAACCTGATCATAATACTCCACAAAAACACCAAAATCTAACCAAGTCGGTCTGCCTGTCTCTCTGTTGATAACTCAAATCAGACTGGCTAGCTCAAAATCTGTTTTAGCTGGCTGATGCTGCACATAGCTGATTGGGTTTTAAGCACTTCAGGTGGAAACTGATGATACACACACATGAATCAAGTAAAGTGCCGTTATTACAAAGAAAACATAATTCATTACTTTTATTTGCCTTTGTCAATCAGTCAGTATCCAACTCGCTTTATCTTAACACAGGGTCACGGGGGTCTGCTGGAGCCAATCCCAGCCAGTACAGGGCACAAGGCAGGAACAAATCTTGGGCAGGGCGCCAGCCCACCGCAGGGTGCGCACACACACCCCAACACACTAGGGACAATTTAAGATCGCCAATGCACCTAATCTGCATGTCTTTGGACTGTGGGAGGAAACCGGAGCACCCGGAGGAAACCCATGCAGACATGGGGAGAACATGAAAACTCCACCAAGGGAGGACAGTTTTAAATGTGTTACTGTGAAATTTAGGTTATACTGAAACTTTTAATTACAATTTAAGATATATGACTTGGGACAGGATGTAAATCTGGAGTAGTACAGTTGTGACTCACAAAAATATTTAAAAAAAAAAGTCAAAAGTCAAACTCTGCCCATGCAAAAGAGACACAGCAGCACTTGAAGCTGTTTACTTAAGACAGTAAACCAATAACTGCATCCCAGGACTTAAGGACATATCATACTCCTACACACTCAATGAGAATTAATCCTGTTCATTCTCAAGACTTCCTGAAGAGACAGCCCGAGGACCAAATCCAGGCCTTCAATATTCCCAAGGGCATTAATAAAGCAGATCTAGCGGAGTTCTTTTAGGTTAACTGTGAACCAGTGGCAATTAAGGGGAAGTGCATATAGGAGGACTAAAGCCAAGATGCACTTCGTTATGCAAAGAGGTGAGAAATCTGGAATAAAACTACCTATACATGTAATTGAAGCAGAAACCCTGACAACCTTTAAGAAGGATCTGGATGAGATATTGGGACAGCTTAGCTATTAGCTAAAAAAAACAGCTTGATGGTTTGAATGATTTTCTCTTGTTTGTCTAATTTCTTATATTTTGTTTTATTCTTATGTTCAATGTCACCTTACAGTAGCATGATGCTAAGTGAATATACACTATGAACTCCACACCTCCTTTTCTAACACCTGACATGGGAATCTTAATAAACTGAAGCAAAGCCCTGGAATGTGAAGATGATCTGATGTCAGACGCACATAATCCTGAGTAAAGACGGCTGTTAAATCACAGGGCAACTTTAAACTTGCTGAAGAATACTCTTCAAAATCAAAAACAGTCACAGTGACAGGGAGAGATCTCAGGTTGCATACTGCTTCAGTTACAATATGTTGGACTGACAGGCATATGAATAATGATCATAGTAAGCAAAGACTCTAAATTTGACACTGGCGAGCACTATATTGAATGGTCTTGCCCAGACACTGATAAACAACTGTGGGGGTGAAACATGGTCCCATTGCCCAAACAGAATGACAGCTTAACCAGACATGACAATGTAATGGCCATAACTTTCAATAACGGAACAGCATGACAGAAAATGACAGACATGTCATGACAAAGGTGTTAAAACAATAACAAATCAACAGCGATTTCATAAAACTGAGATAAAAAGTCAGTTGTGGACTTGTAAACCATGATTTGGACCGCAAACTCTGAAAGGGTTACCACTGTACCTGCTGTAGGGTAGCATTATCTGGCTGGACGAGCTGTGAAAGGATGTGCTCCAACTCTTGTAACTGCTCTGCCATCTCGCTCAATGAGTTCCAGGAGCTGCGGCGTGACTACTAGCACTTAATCTTAGAGCTCAGGGCGCCGCACTGATACACATGGGCTGCACGTCCACCATAGACATCCGAAAGCGCTAGAGCGCCGAGGCTAATTCCTGTAGGTGCAGCCAATCACCATAGCGCAAACTACTGGTTGGCGGATTCCTTTCTTAGAACTCCGATTTTTGCCAGCCGAATGTGCTGTTTAACAGTAGTAATTTTGTATCCTTTATCGCTGTCAGGTAAAATAAAACTAAATATATGCGTGGAATACTTGTCTAGTCAACAAAAATGAGTACAATGTCTCGTTATTAAAAATATTTCCTTTAGTCCATTACGTTGCTTGTGCGCAGTGGAGTCGCGAGAATTGGATTTGGATCAGAGATGCAGAACACAGAAAGAGAAACAAGATCTCAGTTAGGCTAAAAATGATTCAACAATCTTGTGTCTGTATGAAAAATTAACACATCAGTTGATTTACATTCTCCGTATTCGAGTGTTATATTGACACAATTAGTCTGAAGATGTGTGTTGGTTAACGATGATGCCACAAAACTGTCAGCCCTTGATTCAGTTCGAAGCCCAGACCCTGACTCTAACAAGTTTTCACTGCTAATTAACTTCTTTTTCCTTCATTTTAATAGCCTTGTTTTTAAGGATTCAGTCCTCTGAATTGATTTCTTTCTTAATTAAATGACAGCCAAATAGAAATGAGATGTGAAACGAGCCAAAAGATGACCAGCTAAACTGATATTTCAAACCAATTTCACTCCAACCACATCTTAATGAGAAGCCGATTGTTGTTGTTAATTGAACTCATTATTTAATTCCATGGCTTGTTGATGCTCTCATCCTGCCACAGCAGACTGTTGATTTTCTGTTTTTTTTTTTCTTCTAAGAACACCATCTGGTGACCTAAGAGATCAACCTTACTGAGACCATCACTTTTCTTAATTTGCAGTTATTGTGTGATGGGCACAGGTGAGCTGGTCATGTGGCGGCTTGTTTTGTGTCTCATTATTGTTTGGCTGCTAATTAATAATAATAATAATTCTTTGCATTTTTATAGCACTTTGCTCACTACTCAAAGCGCTCAGCAATTGTAGGGTCAGGGCCTAAGGAAAAAGAAACAATTAAGCAGCCTGAGTCAAGTTAATTAAAATGAAGACAAAAGAAGTTAATTAGCAGAAAAACCTAGTCACTAATGAAGAAGATGGTTAGAATGAAAACCTGCAGCCACTGTGGCCCTCCAGGCCCAGAGTTTGACACCTATGAGTTAAACTTTGTAATAGCGCTCTTCGCTGAGTTTTGGCTCAGGGCGTTCTGACAATTTCACAGGTAGACACAAATAAAAACTTCATAAATGACGAATTAGCATAATGAGTACACAGAAAGAGAGAGATGTGTTTAAACAGACAGGAAAGAAAGTGGTTTAAAACTGATTTAACATAAATCAAGCCCAGCAATAGCTAAAGGCAGGTAGTCTGGTGTAGTGGTTAAGGCTTTGGAGCACAGCCCCTGAAGTTGTGGATTCTAATCCCACCCCTGATACTGTATGACCACAAACAAGTCACTTTCCCTCCTGTACTCCAATTCGAGAAAGAAATGTAATGTTGTAAGTTACCTTGAATAAGGGCATCAGCTAAATAATTAATGAACTATTACTTTATTTCCCCAGTGACTGTCAGTTCAAATCTCATAAACCCATATTTTACTCACAATAGTAAAAGTGAGACATTTTACTATTTCATGAAAAATATTAGC
>JANRMT010062852.1:42643028-42706959 GCA_026402145.1 Polypterus bichir lapradei | reverse complement strand
TGCACAAAGGACAAAGCCGAAAATCAATATTGGATGCCCATGATCTTAGGGCTCTCAGGCAGCACTGTATTTAAAACAGCCATGATTATGTCATGGAAATCAATGCATGGACTCAGAAACACTTCCAGAAATCACTGTCTGTGAACACAGTTTGCTGTGCTATCCACAAATGAAGATTAAAGCTCTATCATGCAAAGAAGAAGCCATATGTGAACATGATCCAGAAATGCTGCCATCTTCAGTTGGCCAAAGCTCATTTAAAATGAACTAAGGCAAAGTGGAAAACTGTTCTGTGGTCAGATGAATCGAAATTTGAAATTCTTTTTGGAAAACACAGAAGCCTTGTCCTCTGGACTAAAGAGTACAGGAACCATCTGGCTTGTTATCAGTGTTCAGTTCATTAGTGCCTATAGAATTGGAAGCTTGCACATATGGAAAGGCACCATCATTGTTGAAAGAATTGTCCATATGCTCCCATCCAGATGACGTCTTTTTCAGGTAAGGCCTTATATATTTAGGTAAGACAATGCTAAACCGCATACTGCATCTGTTACAACAGCATGGCTTCACAGTAGAAGAGTCTGGGTGCTGAACTGGCCTACCTGCAGTCCAGACCTTTCACCAATTGAAAACATTTGGCCAGTCATGAAACAGAAAATATGACAAAGACGACACAGGACTGTTAAGCAGCTAGAATCCTATATCAGACAAGAATGGGACAACATTCCTCTCCCAAAAGTCTAGTAACTGGTCTCTTCATGACTCTGAAGAACTACTCTGGCCCCTTTATTTTTAAGAGTAATTGTATCTATTCAAAATTCTGCAACCAATGTTGCTATAGGTATGGTATCTAATATTGATCCAAGACTTTAAAATGTATTTAGAATGTTCCAAAACATTGTGCTCAGGTCCCGAAAATGGCAGCGCACTGACAAACAAAAACAGGGAAAAAAATCCCCATTTAAGGCTAGAGCCTAATTTTGGGTTTTAACACCAGTAGAACATTGAAAACTGTAGCATATCAGCTGATGTTTGCCAATTATCTGATGGGTTTGTTCAAATTGGGGTTTATGGCACCCTGTGTGCCTAGTTGTTGTGATTTCTAAAGCACATGCTGCTGTCTCACAACAAGAAGACTGAGTTCATGTATTGATTTTGCATTTTCTACCTGTGGCTGCATGGGCTTCCTCTGGGCACTTTGGTTTCCTCCTAGACATTTGGGCTGGGTGAACTGGCATTGCTAAATTTTGCCCTGGTGTGTGTGTGTGGGTTTGTTTGTGTTCACCCTGTGACAAGGTGGCTCATCCAGGGATTGTTCCTGCCTTGCTCCCAATGCTTGCTGGGAGAGGTGCCATCAGCCCCACACCCCTATCCTGGATAAGTGAGTTGGGAAGACAGATCAATTTCTGCAATTCTTGGATTGGTAAAAGAACTCATATTTCCTCTTCAAATCCTAATGGAAATGCAGGCTTAGAAAACAATATTCCCACACAGTAAAAAGCAGTATATAAATTAACTTTTCAATAGAGCAGACGTTCCATAGTTAAGGGATAGGCTATAAAGCTACACCTGACTGACCAGTTCTGGGCTGAAATTCGTTCTCGTGCTAAGGGCTCCGCAGGTGTCACCCCCTCCCCATTCCAGCAACACTCTTTCCAGGTGTGATTCCCACCCCTGCGGCTCCGTAGGCTTGTGCTTTCGGCTCCTTTACATAATAAAGAGATCGGCAAGGTGTGTGAAGAGGTTGCGAGCCAACAGACGCCCGCAGTAGAGTCATGTAAATGAGGCCCAGTGCGACACAAAGGAGGGTGTCAGGCACCTCGTCTCCCACCAGACAATGGCCACCCTTCCCGAAAGGACAATATCTACGTCATCAGCGCAGTATGGGTATGACTTTGTAATAAAAGCTTTCATCTTCAGAGAAATACGTCAGTTAACTCGTAACAGCCTGTCTGAGTAAAACTCCGTATCTCGCAGACAGTGGTGCGGTGAAACGATCTGGGCGACCTGAACGGAGCCTTGGGGTGGAGGGGCTCATTTCCTCTGGAAAAAAGAATAAAAAGTAAATGCTGACACACGCAACTAATAGGAAGTGCATCTAATAGCCATTCGTTTCGTACTAACGAAACGAGATCTATTTTTCACTAACGCAGAACAAAGCATCACCCGTTTTAATTATTTAACTGTGTGAATGTTAAGATATTTATTGGCAAAATAACTGAAATATTGGCATTACAGTAAGGAAACTAGCAATACCGACAGCAATATTCCAACGAAAAACACGTTTTCAGACTAAAAAAACAAAACTTATCAGTTATTTTGAGGCGTGCTGCTTAAAGATCATCTTTGCTGGAGTAATGCTAGCTGGAAAAACGTACATGTTGTGTATAATTATTATAGGGCTAAAATAGTATAAAACTAAAAGAGACCCAGCAAATTAAATCCACCAAAATGCAACTTACTTGCAGTAAATATCAGTTCTCTTTCATTTTTCGTATGTTTTTCAGAATTTCAAGAGTAATGTGTTTACAGTGCGGTGGGCTGGCGCCCTGCCCGGGGTTTGTTTCCTGCCTTGCGCCCTGTGTTGACTGGGGTTGGCTCCAGCAGACCCCCGTGACCCTGTAGTTAGGATATAGCGGGTTGGATAACGGAAGGATGGATGTGTTTACAGAAAATAAACTATACAAGAAACGCGTCTCAGATCCAGAGTAATGACTTTAAATCCCGTGCCTGGTTTTTGCCCTTGTGGAGTCTGCACTTTAACTATCTGTCTGGGTGGGTTCCCAAAAATGTTGAGGTTAAATTAAGCAGCCATTCCAATTTGGACCTAATAGTAATGCTTAGATTATATTGTGTACAGTTTTGTTTCATTGTATTTACCTTGTTATGTGCATGGATGCAACACCATAGGCACTAAGCTGCGAGCCAGTAAAGTTCAAAGGTACTCATAAAGTTACTCAGGTTACAGTGTGTGTGTGTGTTTAAGTGGGTTTTGAACTGGCAGGATAAGCCCCTGCAACCCTAAATTAGAATAAGCAAGGTTTGAGAAAGTATGCATCTATTTATATGTTATCTTAAATGTTTACTTATTTTCATGTCACTGTTTGTTTTGTTATGACAAAGCCATTTAAAATGTATTTTTAAAGTACAAGTTCTGGAATTTTCCAAAGTACCTTGATGAGAAGAAAACTGAAGTAATCTCAAATTATAAATATAAAAATATTTTTGTTGTTCTAGTTTATCAAAAACCCCGTTTTCAGCTCAGCCCAGAAAAATATGTGATTTTAATAGATAAAATTATATTGCTAATGCACCGGAACTTAAAAAAAGTCACAATATGATGCTATATTTCCCCTTAATTCTTTTCTTAAAGGGCCTCTTTTTATGGTCCACATGCATTATTAGTGCAAAGCTATGGCACAACTATATAATTATGTAATTGTTTTCACTTTCATCACTGACCAGTGCGTATAGTTAATATGTTTGGGGTCATACATACGGCCAAGGTAAGCACTAAAAGAAAATCCACTTTTTAGGATGAATCTTTGCTTAAGAATTCAGTGTGTTCTAACGGGTGGTAAATTATCTCTGGTAAAAATGAGAATTGTTTTAATGTTTGATCTGATATAAAACATTTCATGTTCTCCGGTTTGTAAAGAAGAAACCTGCAAGACCCTCTATTCACCAACAGTTTACACAAGAATCCTGCCACTTGAAAGTGGAATAAATGAAGAATACTCAATAGAAACCAACCCAGCCCTTCTAGAAAGGTGGCAGGCCTTTTAGGATACAGCTGTTCAATTTAAACACAAAGAGTCTTACATATTAGATTTTTTTCTTCTTATTTTTTCAGCAATTATAGATGGTTTGGAGAAATGAATATCTAAAAAATATAAAAATAACATTACGTAACTGATTACAGACATTTCCTGGCACAAGCAAGCTAAGTGACTGCTTAGGGCCTTAACAGGCTGGAAGACCCCCAATCCACACATGGAGGACAAAAGAGGGACAATGACCCTAAAATAGGTGCACTGCTAGGGACCAAAGAAAACTCTAAAAATTACCCAGTTAGTTAATAATTGTATTTATATAGTAAATGGGCTTCAAAACTCATTTAAGAGGTTAAAAATAAAAAAAAACAGTAAGAACACCGAAAAAACAATGTAGAGGGGGAAGACCACAAGAAATGTTTTCTTTTGAAATTTTTCAGTCTGTACAAATTTTCAGTCTCACCATCAGCACTTTATTAGGGAACTGCCCCTAAGATGCATTCAGTTGCTTTAGTATACTTGTCGCTGTGCGTGACTGTTTTCCAGTCCAGTTGGTTTTGTACTAATAGCCCAATAATATTATTATAATGGGTGACAGTTTCCTGCAAACCATGCCCAAGAATGGGGGCTTGGAAAGTGGATTATATCAGTATATGTTTATTCTTGAAATAATGTTTAAAAAAACTGTCCAAAGATTACACAATTTTACATTAATATCTTTAACTCAAATTGTAGGATTTACATTTATAAACTGTTAGACACAGCATAAGGAACCCAAGACAGACTTCCACCCGAGAAATGTCCCTGTGGATTTTGTACATTTTCTCAGTGTGTACGGGTGTTCTTCCCCCATCCTATATTTGGGTGAGTGAGGTTAATTAATGACTCCAAATATGAACACTGTCAGTGGGCATGGACGGGTCGACGAGTGTGTCCTGTAATAGACTGGGGTGCCACCTTACCTGCAGTACAGCTAGGCACCATCTTCCCACCACCCTGAACTGGAAAAGCAGGTTAGAATATGGATGGATGGATGGATTTCCATTTATAATTAATATTAAAATTTCCATTTATTCTCAAACCTGCTTTCTCCAGCTAAGACATGTCAGAGGCCAGAGCCTATCCTTAGTTCAATTGGCACATGTCAAGAACCAGTCCTAGAAAGACCACTAAGAGATCAAGTAATGTTTTGGAAATATATTCACCAAATGTTTGGCATGGACATGCTGTTCATCATTATTTAGAGGATAAGAAAGTTGAGCAGCGATTTGTCATTACACTTCAAACCACAAGGTTGTCAGTTCCATTCTCAGTTTCAATTGACTGTGTGACCATGAGGAAATGAGCTTTATATATGCAGATAATTTTATATGGTTGCATACTGATTTGAAGTGACCTTCACTGTAGTATGGTACTAAATAAAGGTGTATGTTTGCTTGCCTGTCTATTTGCCTTCTCGAAAGTGATATCATAAACAACAGAGAACAGGAAGTGAATTTCCGCACCACAGGACTAACTTTGTCATCTACCTAGAAAAAACACAAACACATACAAACTTGATAACAGACCTAGGTTATCAAATTCGAGAATATACAGAATATATGGATACCACCCAAACATGAATTGCAGGCTTCTGCTAAACAAGCAGAACTATTTTAATGCTGCAATTAAGTGTCCAAGATCTTTTATTTTTTAACCTCACTGGGTTCCAGGACACAGGTTTGAATCCTGCCTGGTCAAAACACATGTGGATTTTGGATTGTTTTTTTTTTCATTTTGCATAGAATAGAAAATACAATTCAATAATTAAAAAAAAAAACAACTTTTGCACTAAGTTGATGGGGAGCTATGGCTATAACATTTAAATGAAATTATCAAATACAAAACATTAGCAAACCTGTTTAACCCAGCACAGTGTCAGGAGCTAAAGCCTGCAGGTGGCAATGGGTCCTGAATATTGCAGCAGTTCATCGCAGGGCCTCCTCATTCACATATCTACACTCACGCTGGGCCAAATTATAATCACCAAGTAATCAGATGAGCAAAAAAAAAAAAAAAAAACTAGGCAGACAGAGGAAGAAGATGCACACAAATCACAAAGACAACGACTAGATGCAGAATTCATGTGTAGGTCACAGGATCCATGAGAATGAACACCATGCTGCACTTAAAGAAAATTAAGATATACAAAATATTATAAAATCCATACATATGTTTTCTATTACACTTAATTGATAGAACATAAGCTTCCCATGAAGTGTAATTGTTACTTTTTTAAAGCATGTATTATAAAACTGCAAATGCAGAATTTGCTCAATCGGGGATTAATAATGCATATCAAATTTGAAAAACTTGTTTGGTTCAAAATGCTACAGGTTTTGGTTGTTTGTTGGACCATTTAATATTTGCTTCTCGAACTTAAAAATGAACCCATATATATAGCTTGGTCTTTGAGTTATAAATTCCACTATTCTTTTCCCAGTTTTCATCACTGACTAAATGCATGGCAGAGATCTTTCTGTCATTTTAAATAAGGATTTGTGATCCAACAGATTTAAAGCCATGCTATACAGCCTGGAGCTTGTGAAGTCTCTGTGGACACTGTTGTCTATATATGCAGCCATCCCTCTTCCAAATCTATTTATTTCAGTACAGCATCACAGTAGTTCTAGCCTATCCCAGCAGAAAGCCTGACCCGGTCCACGATTTTGGTGCCAGTGGGGCGGACTCACTACACCCCCAATCTCTCTATTTCAGGGGTGTCAAATTCAGATCCTGAAGGGCCACAGTCAGGGTTGCCAGGTCCTGCAAACATCTCAAGTTCAAAGATAGTGGCAGAAGGAACCAGCCCAATATTTTATTATTTATCTTTTTGACAGTAGTACATAATATAATCCCCTTCGGAGTTTTGAATGCATGAACCATTGAACAATAGGGGTAGGCACATTTCTGCATCAAGCATGCTTTTAGAGCAGGGTTTTTGGAGGATTATCCCAAAATACCAGTTTAAATTTTCCAAAACAAGTGCAAAAAACTGCAACCCACAAAAGCCCATTTTCCCCCTGTGAAAACCAAATTTAAAAAAATAGCCAAATTGGACAAGAAAACTGCAGACCCAGAAACAATGGCGGCAGTAGCAGCAA
The DNA here is from genome assembly GCA_026402145.1 of Polypterus bichir lapradei. Classification (NCBI taxonomy): domain Eukaryota; kingdom Metazoa; phylum Chordata; class Cladistia; order Polypteriformes; family Polypteridae; genus Polypterus; species Polypterus bichir. The sequence goes on along the minus strand of JANRMT010062852.1, from coordinate 42,700,043 downwards.
GTTTTTGTTCCAACCAGTTACTATTGCTAATTTAATGCAATTCTTTTCTCATAATTAATATCTGATGTGCTTAATTTTTTCCCCCTTAAATAGCAGCTAAACAATAAATAGATTCAAAGCAAGCCAATAGATGATCAGCTAACTCAGAAGTCTCCGACAGTCTTTGGAGATTACAATTTTATTCCAACCATTCCCCTTTTTCACTGTTAATGAAGCTTGCTACTTAATTATATGGCTTGTTATTGCCTTCACTATGCCACACCTGCCATTTCCAAATGTTTTGTGGAGCTGATCAGCATTTCTCTCTCTCCCCCCTTTCATATAATTTTATTGAGGCAGATACTGTATGTAAAACACAGGTGCAAATGTTATGTAAGTCAGCCTTGAGAACTATTGGCTCACTTTGTATCTCATTATTGCTTGGCTGTTTGTTAAAGAAAAAAAAAGTGAAACAACTAAATGCATGTCAATTAAATTAAAAAAAAAAAATCAAGGCAACACTGGTAATTGTTTAATAATGGAGAAAATGGCTGGAATGAAAAAACTTACAGCTGTTGTGGCTCACCAGGAAGTGAGTCTGACATCTCTCCTTTACTGGCTCCACTCTAATCAGTGCCACAAGAGGTCGATCTGCCTTGGACTGAAATCTTTTTTTAAAATTAATCTCTTTTTCCTTTACTTCTGTTAGTACTACAATTCAGAAACACTACATTTCACTCCAAGCCAAAATAATAAATAAACATAGCAAATGGATCTATCCTTTGCATCAGACTGGACTCACTCACTTTAATGAACCATGGAATTTTCCTTAATAGTCTAAAAATATGATGAACAGTGGAACAGATATTACAGTTTAATACAAATAAACTACTCTCTTATTGTCACCTTACTTGCAAAATCCAGAAATTCGAGTTAAATGATTAATTAAATAAAAAAGTAACATAGGTTACCCAATACATCTTAGGTGTTAATTTTAAAAAGAAAAAAAAAATCACTTGTTCTTAAACCTGCAAACTAAAGAGTAATACAAACGTCAGGTTTAATTAGGGGTTCTGGGTAAAGTATGAAACCTCGTCCAATTGAGCAATTGGAATGAAAATCATCAGCTACAATATTTACACCTGGACAAGGATCGGGAAACTTTTGTTTTGAAAAAAAAAACTTTTATGGAGCCGTTACTCAAATCGTCATACCAAAGCCCAGTACTCTAAAACCTTCTGAGTTGGGGATCGCGGGGCTGTCATAACAGGCTCCAGCTTCCCCCCGGACCGTAAAACTGATTGAGCGCGTTTGGCGATCTCCAAAATAAAAACACATTGAATTCGTAATTTTTCTGCAACTGACCCGCGAACAATCCCTTAAAACGAACCTGGCTACACTCTTCCAGTTCTAATGTCCCCATTGCGGTCCTAAACCACTCGGGTACCGTCGTGTGCACCTCCCCCCTCTTTTAACATGCACGAACACTTGCCGCCTCATTAACAACTTGGCCTTAAACTCTCCACAACTAATTAGCATCTCAATTTTGTTGTTGTGGGAGCTCTCTTCTGTTTCGTTGGTTTCTAGGCCGGGGGGGGTGTCAACGTATTGCCATTCAGGTGAGGCCCACCTTTTCAGTGACAGACGCCCCCCACATATACATATACTGACCCCGAAGAGCGAGTCCCTTTATTTTTTGGAGTAACGTAATCGGCGCATCACGGTGTACTTCGTGCTTGGACAATGGCTGACTGGCGTATGCCTGGACCCTATTACGCGTATGCGTACAGCCTTCTGTACCCCGATCAGAACTACTGGGCCAATGCCGACGGGGAGCCGATGATGCCGCCGATGCTAAATATGCCGAGTTACTCGGAGCCGCCGCCAGTATATCCTCCTGTCCAGGTAGACAGCAGAAGCGACAAGGACTCCGCTAGTCCAGGTAAGTTATGATACCCTCTAAAGTTCCCAGGGATAAGGAGTTGCACCCGAACAACCACCTACTTTAAGAAGTGCTGCACCACCGTTCAGACGAGCCGAACGATAACGTAATATGAGTTGCGCTCAAATGCGATTTTTCGGCGCCTGCACGCGTTTGGCTGTGGCAGGTGTGCGCGTTTTCTACGCGTCAGGCGTCTGCTGACTTTGGAAGTTGAGCGCGTCTTCTACGCTCTACGTGTGTTGGGTGGCTGTGGCAGGCGGGTGAGCGCTTTTTCGAAGCTCTTGCGAGGAGCTGGCCGGCGGGTGTCATGTTTATACATTTGATGCGTGTGGCCATCTTTTACCGAGTATGTTTAACTTTAGTTCTTTTCTTTTGTTTAACCCTGTGTACATCTTTCTGCTTCCCAGACTCCTGTTCTGCCGGCGACTCCGATATCTTGTCCGAGGGTCAGGAGTTACCCGGAAGCGCCAGACTTCAGGCGTTGGGGAGCCCTGTGGAAGGCGAACCCGTGTCCAGTACACTGGGGGACAACGACGGGAACCGGGAGATTGCCACGCCAGATCGAAACAACTTTGATGCTACTGCGAACGTAAAGGCGAAGAAACGCAAATTGCGCACCGCTTTCTCGCAAGAACAAATGGAAGCTCTTCGGCAACGTTTTCAAGTGCAGAAGTATCTAACGCCAGTAGAAATGAAGACTCTGGCGACGATGATCGGGCTCACCTATAAACAGGTAAGGGAACGAGTGTGGGTCGATCTATACTAGCAAGACTGAGAAATGGGCCGTGCAGGTTGGCTTACTTTTCTATAGAGAATGTGAACGTTTTCCTTGTGGAAACTTGTGGATCCACATTGGCTGTGGATCAAATAATTCTGCTTTCATTTAAGTGCCTTTTATAAATGCATTTCAGAATTAAAAAAAAAAAAATTAAAAATGTGAAGTTATCCAAGTGTCAGATTACAGATATTTAAAAAAGAAAATTAGAAAAAGGGTGAGCTCTTGAGAGAGAGAGATCAGAAAAGTCTAGGCCCCTAGATCACCTACAGCATAAAAATCAATGTTAATGCATTAAAATGTCAGCATGAACTAAGTGTTATGAAAAGACTTGTTAAACTTGGGAAGAGCAAATCTCTATGTGAGGTATCAATTTTTTAATAAATCGTGCAGAGCCATAAGTAGAGAATTTAACCGCATATGATCTTCACAATGTTGAATAATGGGTGCTTAGTGCTAATAGATCTCAGGATTTATAATCTCTAAGGTTAATGTAGAATAGAAAATGAATGGGGTTCCGTGTCAGTTAATGGGTCTAGCAGTATCTGGCTCATGGTGGGTACCAACACATACAAATTTGATAACAGTGCTATTATAGTCCACAGTAAACATATTGTGAAGGTTTTCTGAGTGTGTCCTTTGGGTTACCAAAAAAGGGCATCTTGGAGACTTTTTTTTTTTTTTTCTTTTTCCTTCCCTGCCCACCCCCAAGTGGGCCATTCTGGGTAAAAATGCCACTTAATAGACACTAGGGTGGCCACACTGACCACTGTATAACTGTTCACCATTATTGAGATTGTTTTATATGAATTCAATGACTGCTCAAAGTGGAAGAACTTGAGAAATGTGACAAATGAGACCATTCAGTCATCAAGCTTGTTTGTCTGCCTAGTAGCTAGGGTGTCCCAGTATCTCATCCAGAGACTACCTAAAGGTTGTCACGGTGTGTGCTTCAACTACATGGCTTGGTAGTTTGTTCTAGATTCCTGCCACTCTGCATAGGACAGAGCAGAATTAAGGTTAAGGTCTGTTGCAGTGAAAATGAAAGTAATGCAGACATACTCAGAGTTCAGAAAATTCTGCAATGGAGATACCCAGTCATCTTATAATGAAATATGACAGTGGACACGCAAAGCGTTCATTGAGAGTGGTAATGTAGAAAGGGCTAAAGAGTAGCTTTTGAGATTTCTTCTAGGAAATCATGGTAATATAAAGGATGCTTTGATTTCAGAGATGTTAATTTTAAACTTGGCAGTTTTTCTCTTGGCCTAAACAGCGTTGCTTTCAACAGTCTATAACATTTTTTTTGATGTAATGACTGCTTTTAACAAAGGGGTTTGGTAGCAATTTGGAAAGCGTGGCTCATGTCTTGGACTTTTTCAGCAAGCAGACTACTTTCCGTAATTCCTGTCTCGCAGCAATTTCATGGCCACTGTGTTCAGATTTCTTAATTGATTAAGCAATGGCTGGCTCTTGATAGGCTGCAGTCCCAACCCCTAGTCCTTGACTAATCAGTTTTTAGTGAGCACTGATATCTAACGGTACTATCTTTTTGTAGCCCTGTATGAAAGGCCTAATTAGTTAAATGCTATCTTTGAAGACTACATCCTGATAATTAATGTATAGGTTCCATCTGGGACCTTGACTTGCCTGACTCATATAGGTGCAGACACTTTTTTTTTATAAAAAAAAAAAAAAAAAAAAAAAAAAGAGAAATCTTCTTAAATGAACCATACATCCCATAACTAGGAGTTTGGTATTTGTGTCTGGCTACATGAAGCAACTGGGGCAGGTAGTGCGCATAGTCATGGATGATGTGCGCCTAGGAGTGCCCTCTACTTTATAATATGTGAATGTTAATTTTTATCTCTTTGTGTTGCAGATAAAGACTTGGTTCCAGAACCGAAGAATGAAGATGAAGCGCTACCAAAAGGAGAACTCTGGCCCAGAAGTTTGCTTTCCAGTCATGCCAAACACCGCACCAGTAAGTCTGAGTCAATTTTTTTGTTTTTTGTATAATCCTTAGTGATAAAAGTTTCACATTTAGACATGTGAATAGTGCGTCCACATGCTAGTGAAGAGTAACATTCAAAATATTTTCGTATTTATACTTGAGCTGAGGTGTTTTTTGTTCCGAGGAGTCCTTTTCCCTCTGGTTGATATCACTGTTTTATATGGGAGTCTTTTCTTTTCCATTGTTTAGATAAGAGCAGTAGTGTGAGGCTTGCATTCATATAAAATTTAGAAATACAGTATTAAGGTCTTCATTATGGCAGTGATAACTTCTTTTTTTTTTTTTTTTTCCTGTTCACCTTTTTCTCTGGGTTTTGTCACTTGTATCCTCATAATAACTAACAAAGCATGCCCCAGGTCAAGCACAGTATAGTGAGATCCATCTGAGCTAATCTGACTTGATTGTGAAAGCAGGTAGAATAAAAACCTGCAGCCACATTGGATCCCTAGAGCTTTACTTGGAAACCAGTGTCTGACTTTAGCACAAAGCTACCTAAGATAGGTCAGGCAGTGGGTTTCTTGTGGGTGTGGTGTGGTGTGGTGTGGGGGGGGGGGCCCCCCCCCCCCCCCCATTAAAGAAAAAAGGTCACAATCCTGGACACAATTCAATTACTTTATAAACACATTTGAGAACAAATGAGTTAAATTGGTTTCTGAGGGTCACACAATGAGCTGAAATATTTAGATTAATTAGCACAAAGTATAGCACTTTTCATTGTGACTGTTTATAGGCTTTAAAAAGATCAGTTTCAGCCAGTGTATTGTCATTTTGTGTGATGTGACAGTGATTTTTAAAAATACAATGGAGTAAAGACTAGGCTTTAGGATTGATGCAGCCTGATTGACTTGGCAGTTACCATGGTTTGGAATATATACAGTACCCCATATTAGGGCGTGTTTGGTTTTGGTTTTTTTTTTTTTTTCCCCTGCTCTACCCTGTGTGTGTGTGTGTTTGTCATGCATACATGAAAACAGTTTTAAACATTTTTAATCTTTTGATATTAAACAGGCAAAATGGCAAGGGTTGCATTCGCAAGGATACTATCTACGTAGACATCAAGGTGAGGATGCAGAATATCCAAAGCAGAACAGTTCAACCGCGCCAGTGCCTGCTTTGTATCCACCACCTCAACACACTTATCAGCACCACCCACCTCTGCCTGATCCTGAATACTGTGACAAAGTCTTGAGTAAAGAATTAAGCATCAAAAGTGAGGAAGAATGGCAACGACACCCTTCAGGCATGGCAGTTCCAATGCGTTTTGATTACTGTGGCAGCCTTTCCACTATAGCTCAAGGACAGCCTCAGCCACTACCACCATATGAGGACCAAATCTCTGCAGCAGGACCCCAAATGGTGCAGATGGGTAGTCAGTATGCGGGATGCCACTATGCACTTGAACAATATATGTGCAGAAAGAACAGTGTTTCTTAAAATCCAAAAAAGCAGATTTAAAGCTTCTACTACTGTTTTTTGTTCCGACTTACCAGTACTAATTGACTATGTATATATTTTTATACTGTGTATTTTACCGTTGAGTCTTTACTTGGACTTTTTTGGGCTCCCTCCCCCCAAAATATTGTAAAGGAGCCCTGTAGAGTGACAATCACATTCAAAAATTCTTTTGTTTGAGGAGCTATTTGTATGTAAAAGAGGTTTTATGCACTTTAAAAATGTGTACATATTAGTGCATGTCTTTTATCATGTTCTTAATAAAATTACTTTAAAAAAAAATATGATTGAAAGTTGGGGGTGGTGATGAGTGCCTGAAGTACTGAAAGAGACAAATGAAAATACACATTTAATATTCAATGATGAATGACAGGGAAAATTTACGACTGGGTTGATTAATTATGGGATGGGAAATCATAATATGCAAGTATCTGTTTAAAATGGGTTGGGGGGAAAAGAGACCTGTCCCAACAGCTACAGAACTATTACAAATTATGTGCAGGTTTTCTGTTTTTTTTTTTTTTCCCCCTTGTGCTGCCACAGCACATTATATAAAATACTGCAGTATTGACTTTTTCTAATAAATATTAATGCCTCAATTGCTGCATTACAAAATCCTCATATTCACTTTGAAATGATCAACAGTGACCCTAAATGTTTAGTTCTAAAAACATACTATATAATGGAATTCTAAGGTAATCTTGTAAAATATAGAGTTAGGGCACAGTTTTATTCCAAAGTTTATATTTTATTAAACCTTTTTTTTTTTTTTTAAACCAACAAAATGATTTTCTCAGACTGTTTAAAATCCAACCCAACTCATTTTTGTTAAACAAAAATTAAATAAAAGGGCCATAGTGGCAAATTATATTTTCCATTAAATAAAAAGCATACCCATTTCCTTGTTGCAATAGCCCTATTCCACCTGTACATCAAGATTTATAGCAGGTTTTTCATCCTTAGTATACATCTTCAAGGACCCTATCAGAAGAAAGACTGGCACGAAAGAACCTTAATGCTAGTAGCTTTATGCTCCCAAAAATGGGACTAAAACCATGGCAGCAACCACAATCAAGGTCAAAATCCCAATAAGTTTTGGTCTCCATTCTTACAGTATAAAAATAAAGAAAACATCTAAACTTAGATTACAGCACATAATATCTGAAAGTGCTGCTCTGGTTGGAAGTATCATTACTCTGAAGGTGAGAGATTTATATTGATATGACATTTTCTGTCACTTCCAAAATCATGATCTAGTCCATTCTATAAAAGGGTGTGTTTTTTTTTTTTTTTTAAATTAACATTCCCAGATCCATGAATAAGGAAATGATACATTCTGTCACAGCCTGCTGCTGGCTTCTACATATTCAGTGTGCTCCTTTTACAAACACTTGCTTCCTTATTTTGAAGAGCTCTTCAAAAATCTTTCACGATTAGTCCATTTTCAGGTTTATATAGATGTACCTGATGAATTTGAGGGAACTAAAGAAGGACACCGTTCCTAGCATCAGTGAGAAAACATAGGCAGTGAGTAGCGAGTACCCAAAGAACTCGACACTCTGCACTACTCCTGACATGTTGGAACGGCGGAAGTAATAGAAGACAGAGTACAGGAATATGAAGGCACCTGTGGAGCCAGTGCTGAATATTGAACGCCACCACCAGCGGTAGTCTTCACCTGACAACTGGAAGTATGTGAGTGCAATGGAGATACAAGCACCAACACTCAGCAAGATGGCAAAAACCACCAACAGGATTCCATACAGGGTGTACTGTTCTCGCCCCCATACTGTGGCAAAGATGTAGTAGAGTTCAACTGAAATTGCACTGTAAATCACAAAAAAAAGAATTATATAAAATAATGTTCAAGTGTGCAAATTGCATATTTTAACAAACTAAGAGGAAACAGGCTATACCTGAAGGGTAGGAATCCTCCAATGGTCATGTGCACAATGCTATGTTTGTACCAGGGCTGGCTTGGGATTTGCCTGGCGATATTTCTGGTTCGACATGGGGCATCAAAGGACCCAGCACTGTTCTTCCCAAATATTCCTCCAATCACAGTTAAAGGAAAGCCAACAAGCACCCAAACAGCCAACAGAAGCAGAACTGTAGAAACGGGGAGAGCTTGTGTAGAGCCACTTAGCCAGTGAACTGTGTTCACCACACTCCACGTCAAAAAGAACGGTGCTGAGGAGCAGAAAAAAAAACCTCATAATTAATCTTTTATGATTCCAAACATGCAGCTATGAGAGGAAAAATATAATGGGACTATGCAAAGCTAAGATTATCATGCTCATTATTATAATATTGCTGTATGTTGTCTTAAAAATCACAGGCTTTTTATTATCCCAATTCTAAGAGAAAATGCATTTCATCACTCCCAGGATAATTTAAAAGATTCAGGGTGTACTATTATATTTGAATAAAATAAGGAAAATGTGGTTTGAATTGATAAATATTTTTAGTAATGGGTCTATTTTTTCTCATGAAAAAAAAAAGCATTGAGAGATGAAGAGATGGACCACACTCCCTTACCTGCCCAAGTGGCCTTGATAACGGAGGGTTAAGGAGGGAATGACAAATCTCCTTTTCATGCCAGGACTTGGATGTAGAAGCGGCTACATTGGGGCTGCCATCCTAGCTGTCACTGAGTAGCACCAGCAATGGACTTAGGGACCATGAAGAACAGCACAGTGGGTAAGTGTCTGCTATCGGCAGAGCGTCCCCCCTGTACACTGGGTGGCAGCATCCCATCTGGCAATGGATGCCCACAGGGCAGCATGGAAACTGTGGTCCCCTGGGCCTGCCCTACTGGGGTTCTTTGAGGGCCACCAAGGGGGAGCTCTCGGATAGTGATGAAACAAGGACCGTTGTGGTCCTCTCTGACACAGAAGTGTTTCCCACACACAATAGATTAGACACCAGAAAGTACTTCCAGGTATAGCCCGCCACTTGGCTCAAGGAGTCGGAGTCAGGAGAGACAGACAACACTCACCTGGGGGGCAGTGGAGGACAAAGGAAAAAGCAAAGGACAGAGTGATGTTACTTTACCCTGTACTGGAGTGTGAGTGAGCCACTATGGCACCAAGGGAAGGACACCTGCAAATAATTTAGGTATTGTGAATAAAAGCAACATCTTTACACCCACCCAGAACTGTGTGTCTGTGGTTATCTGAGGGATTTGGGGCACTGCTGGTCACAGATTGTACTTGCCAAGTTTTGGTCTCTAATCCAATATTACATACGTTAATGACAGGCAACACCCATGTTGTATATGCTGTCTAGTTGTACCATGTCCATGCCAGAGAAGTCTGATTTTCTACAATTCATAAGTTACTCTCTTAATATGACACTTATCCATTGTGGACATACCTGAAAAAAGGAGCGTGGTGAGAATGATATTCCAGACCCATCTCTCACCGCCAATTTTCTTATAGAAGTTGCTTGACACATACCCGGCTACACAGCACGTCAATGCATACAGCAAGATGGCAGCAGAGTTAATGGCTCCATGTCGATGTACGTTGAACATTCCCAGAAGTGCCATTACAATAATGCCTAGATAGATAAATAAATAAATACTGTACATATATAGAGATAAAGCGGAGAAAGATGAACAGTAGAATTATACACATATACAGTCATGTGAAAAGAAAATACACCCTCTTACATCTTTAGGGTTTTATGTATCAGGACATAATAAAAATAAAAAAAAAAAAATCACCTGGTCCTCAGCAGGTCTTAAAATTAGGTAAATACAACCTCAGATGTACAACACCACATGACTTTATACCATGTTATTATTTTTTTTTAACACAAACTAAGCCAAATGTAGAAGCAGTATGTGAAAAATTAAGTCTACCCTTACTGCTTCCATAAGAGGTTAAGTAGCAGCCAGGTGCTGCCGATGAAATGCACCCGATTAACCGATCAATAGCAAGTGTGACCACCTCAATAAAAGCACAAGTTTTGGCAGTTTGCTGGTTTGTAGCATTCAGGTTTGTGTTAACACAATGTCAAGGAGGAAAGACATCAGCAATGATCTTAGAGAAGCAATTGTTGCTGCCCATCAATCCGTTGAAGGGCTATAAGGCCATTTCCAAACAACCTGAAGTCCATCATTCTACAGTTACAAAGATTATTCACAAGTGGAAACAATTCAAGACAGATGCCAAACTTCCCAGGAGTGAAAACCCCAGCAAACTGATCCCATGGTCAGACCAAGCAACGCTCTGAGAAGATGCAAAAAAAAAAAAAAAAGAAACCCCAAGAGCTCAGACTCTACAGGCTTCAGTTAGCATGTTAAATTTGTAATTGTAGATTGGCCCCATGTGGATCTGCACATCAGTGAACCCTGTGGTGGATTGGTGTCCTATCCAAGGTTATGGGAAAATAAAAGCTAACTTTATTCGGGTCAGTTGTATACAACAAAATCACGTAACTCATTGTGCAGCTTACTTGCTAACTATACTACATGTTCAGTAAATATTTTAAACTAAAACACTTAAGATTTTGTTATTACTTTACTAATATTTTATGTCTGAGTTGGGGAAAACATAAACACCATATTTATGAAGCTGATAAAATGTTACTAAGTTGTCACTGACTGCAGTTAACATAGACGTATACATTCTTCCATCATCCATCAATTGTTCAACCTGCTCTTTCAGTTCCAGGTTGTATGGAGCTGGAGTCAATCCCAGTACCACTGGAGACAGCAGTCACTGTGAGCTAATTTATGGTCACCAAGTAACTAGCCCGAATGTCAATGGGATGCGATCTAGAGATAAACCCACACTAACATGGACTAAATGTGCAGAGAACACATAGGCAGTGACCAGGCCAGGATTCACACCCAGGACTACAAAGCTGTGAGAGAGAAGTGATAATCACTGCACCACCATACAAGCTGGGGCCACAGTCACGTACAAAAGTGCTGTGCTTTATACTCAAAATATGACACTATTATCGATGTATACACTTACCTGCTTAAACCGTCAGAGTTTCCCATGTGTATACTGTACACAAGGAACTAACTCAAGCAGGATATAAACTGCACAAGGCTGAATTTACTGAACAGTAGGCAACAGCATGACTATCTCCAGCAGCATGCTGGTTAATAGGAAATCAAAATTAAAGAATGGCACAACATTAACATGTCATTTTAAATTTCAGGGCTGTGTCCTTTGCCCTCTTCTCTAGACCAGATACACGCAAGATTGCCTGCCTTCCCAGAATACCACCACCATACTGAAATCTGCAGATAACACAGCTATTATTGGTCTCCTCAAAAATGATGAGACAGCCTACAGTGAGGAGTTTATGAATTTTACTCAGTGGTCTGCCTCAAACAATCTGGAACGTAGCACAAAGAATAACAAAAGAGCTTGCTGGTGGATTTTCAGGAGACGCAGACACCAGCCAGTTAAGTCATTTTTAATCAATGGAGTGTCCCCCTTTAAATATCGTAGAATCCACATCTCTGATGATGTCACATGGAACACATGCAATAATGGTAATAACAAGAAAGGCACATAAATGACTATACTTCTCAAGGATACTGAAAAAGACACATTATTATTAGCGGTGGTCTACCGCTGTGCAATAGAGAGTGTGCTCACTTATGCCATCACTGTCTGGTATGGCAGTAGTTCAGTTGAAAACACAAAGCCAATGCAGTTCAAAATAATTATTGGTACCCTGCATCCCACTGTGGAAAACATACATCATTTCTGCTATTTAAACAGAGCATCAAATACTGTTACCATCTGTTTACCCTCCTGCTCTGTGGTAGGCACTACAGAACAATGGAAGACCACACAGCGTGCATCAAGAACAGTTTTTATCCCCATGCAGTAGTACACAACTGATTGTAAGGCCTGTTGGGAATCACACAGTGCAATATTCATTTCCTTTAAGTTGTAAGATAAAATTATAATACATGAAATAGAAATTATCTTATTAAGTGTTTTTACTTTTTTTAATGTATTTCTTGCTGTCTATTTGTATTATTTACATAGGTGCACATTTTAGGAAGAGGAATATTGAAATTTCATTGTATGTTATACAATGGCAATAAAGTTCTGTTCTTCTTATTCTAAACACATCTGTACTGCACTGTGTGGGTTCAGGATCTTTCTACTGTTTTTAACCAAGTAGTAGGTCAAAAACTGCTTAATGTACAGGTGTTTTTTAAAAAACATTTTAGATTGCTGATGATGTTAGCAATCGAATATTAATGTCAGAGGCACACCACAGAATAACAGGCAAATGTTTATGAATTACGTCTTTGAAGGATTTCTGAGGGAGAGAGTGTGTGTGTGTGTGTGTGTGTAGCAAGGTGGTTTTTGGTTTCCTGAATCTCTGCACTGAGAAAAAATGGGTTAATATATATGTATACCATTACTGAATAGCATGTTCACTATGTTTAAAAAAATATTTGACTTACAATCACTTATATTATACAAAAATGTGAATAAAATGTACTTACTGTTGGGTCTATACAAATGTTGCTTGCATTAGCTGCTTACTTAGCAACAAAGGATTTTATATATTATAGAGTAGATAAAAGTGCCCTAAGTCTGAAAGTGCAACGATTTTGTGCAATTATTTTATGTGATGTTTTTATGTCACTTTTTTGTCACGTTTTAAATCAGGCTTATTTTAAAACCTACATATATATGTTTGGTATCATTCTTTTCAGAATGTATCAAACTTTAATGTGATGTTGTTAGATTTCCAGATTTTTATTCCATTTTTAAATTAAATATCAAGAACTCACGTCCTGCAAGACAAGACTTTGTGCCAACAGATTTAACCACGCCCGGGGCCAGAAATAAAAGACAAAGAGTAGGATATCTGCTGTACAGGATTTAAAATGTTCGAAGTGCCACACAAGATGTAGTTCACAAGGCACGGCAGCAGCAGCAAGCCAGCAGGTGATTGAGCAAAGAGGAGGTAAAAAAAACCCTGTATTTGTTTCCCATTGTATCACCGTTTAAAAGGGGGTTTCTGTGGAGTGACCGCATCTCCTAGGGGTGCGTTCAGTCCCCTTCTTTACAACGCAAGCGGCAGAGACAAGAAGTGGCTGGCGCATAGCGCAGGCAAGGGGGGTAGGCGAGTGAAGCGAGCAGGGGGTAAGCCCCCTAGTCATTATATAAAACTAAATTTCACCAGAATATCATTTCAGCTCATGGGGCATTTAATCAAAATATAAGTCTGCAAGAGTCAGGACAGGTCACAGTGCCATTTAAATCCTTCCTCTTTCAAGGCAGTCTTGTCTTGTTTTTTCTACTTTGTCTGCATTCAGTGGCACACCTATGAGTCTCCCTTGAAAAATGGTAATGTTTTGGTCTCATGATTTCCATTATATTTTTGTGTTACAGTTACATTTTAGTATGCTAATTCATACATTTATCTACAGCAATTGCTTAATGGCAATGATGATCTTTACTATTTTACACAGTGCTAATCTGCTAAAAGTACCACACCTGATGACATTTTCCACCTCATCCATTGACCCACAATCAGTGACAGTTACAATAAACAGTACCTTAAATCACTCCTAGTTTTACATGTGCTAACAGCAACTCTCTTTTATATTATAGCACACTGCCACACTTTTCTGTGATCATGGGAAATGCTAACATGTTACTTCAAATTACTTTGTAACTTAGAAATCAAATTTGTAATTACAGAGGTGTAATACACGCTTACCTTGATTTTATTTGGCACAAAGCACTTTACAATTGTAGTTACAATAACGCTCATAAACTGACTAACACGGCTAAGTGCAGTTGCACATTCAAAAGACATTCTTACTTTGCAGGTGAGCAGACTGACAAATTCAAACTTTATTGTTTTTCAATTGTTATTGTAATGCAACCGGTAATTTAGACACAGCAGGCACTGAAAAGCTGAAGATGAGTAAACTAAGCTGCCAGTTTAAAAAAAAAATACTCTAGTAGTAAGTTATAGTGCCTTTTGTCTCTCTTGTTACAAATACAGAAGGGGGTCACAGGACCAATGTTAAGATGAAAGAGTGAAATAAGGTTGAAGGAGTCGCCTGTTAGAAAACAACCTCTGGTTTCTTGTAAAATATGCCACATATGTCTGAAAATTGTACAGATGTAGTTGCTGAACAGTCAGCCTGAAACCTCATACCACAACAAACTTTCAAATGTGTCGCTATCTGAACATAAAAATATGATGTAATTTAAATTCCTGCAACAATTCAATACAAAGTAAAAGAATGTTGACAGTCCTAACAAAGAATATATTAATTTTTTTTCATTCTGGCTTGAACCGTCACAATTGTATAATTGGTCTGGAAAATACAACAGGATGCTTTGGGTGTGAGGGCTGTATGTGGGGACCTCAGTATTCCCTTGGTATCCAAAAGATACTCATGATATTTAGCTGGAAAAAAATCACTTTGTTTGAACGTCTGACCAGTTTAACAGTGTAGAGGAATGTTGAGGATATGTGGTTATTAAATCAGAAGCTATGTAATCATAAAGTGGGTCAGAAAATATGAAACAGATACTGTATATTTTAAAAGCATATTGCGTTAAATTGATTTTGCATAGATTGCCAAAACACCCAAAGTAGGCTGTGGGTATTCCCTCTAAAATAGGGCTATATAAAACGTCTAACAAATTAATTAAATAAAACCACCCTTCTGGGTGCGTGATACCTATAAAAGCAGCGATTTCTTTCTCTTCTTCATAAAATATTTTAAGAGGCTCATGTCTGAATTTTAGCCACCACTGCCTTGGCACTGAACAGCTAGCTATGCGTCTCTGAAAGAATCAGAACATCGGGGTGGAGCACCAGCACAAACGTCACTTAACTGCTTGCTTATCGGATACTGCAAAGGCCAACTGTATAGAAGAGCACAGCAGTAATTGACTAGGAGCCAGACATCCAAATGGACATGTGCAGTTCTCATCTAACAAACTTCGAAAAGCATTAAGTGATGTGTGGAAAATAGTTATGGATTTTAATTATGTATATAATTTTGTAGTGGCAGTGGTGGAAAATTGTGCAGTTGCAGCACACTGCTAAATTTTCAGTTGGCAAGAAACACTGGAAGATCCAAGCACATTGATTCATCATGGTGCTGGCGGTTTAATGGTATGGAACATATTTCATGGTACATGATGGGACTCCAGAATAATAGTAGAATAATGTTTTACTGCAACAGGGTAACGTTGTTACAAGACAATGCTTTCAATCACAAAGCTAGGAATGGTTTGAAGGTGGTGACGGTCAATTCCACATAATGCACTTGTCGTATCAGTTGACAAATCTCAATCAAGTATCTTTAGGATAAGATAAAGGGAGCCATTAAGAGTAGCTATACTCCACTAGAGCACATAATTAATAATACAATAATACTTAATGGGTCACATGTATCTATCTATCTACATAAACAACAAACTGCACTGGACTGGTCTGACACACAGTGGCACTGTACAAGAAGGGCCAGAGCAGACTTTACTTGCTAAGAAGACTCAGGTCTTTTGATGTGTGCAGCAAGCTGCTGAAAATGTTCTACCAGTCCATAGTAGCCAGTGTGGTGTTTTACTCTGCAGTCTCCTAGGGAAACAACTTGAGCTCAAAAGAAGCACAATGCCTGGACAAACTTATCAAGAAAGCCTGCTCCATCACAGGGCAAACCCCAGATACACTTGAAGCTGTTGTGAAAAAAGAGGATGGTGGAAAATTTGGATGACCTCATGAAATTCTCTACACGAGGTACACTCTTGGAGCACTTTTAGCCACAGGCTCATTCCACCATAGCGTGCTAAGAATGAGAAACACCTCTGGGGTTCTTTTCTCCCCACTGCCATCAGGCAATTCAGTGCTTCCGCTTGACATACTCATTTTGAATAAATTCATTTTGAAGTATCTGCACAATAAACATTTATCAATTGATTGATTGACTGGCTGGCTGTCTTATTTGTCCTATGAGTCAGTGTCTTTATTTTTAATGTTTCTGCTGCTATATGCATCTGAATTTCCCCATGGGATTAATAAAGTTGATCAAATATCTAATCTGATTTAACTATGCAACACATGGTAGTCAATGCTGAACAACATCCCTCTACAACACTTTTAACACTTTGCTTAGCTCATGTTCTGACTATTACAAGGATAAATGTGGAATCAACATACTATTTGGAAGGTGAGCATAACAGCATTGCCAGTTACTGTATACCATGTTTGAAGTCGACAGTGTTAAAATATGTGATTAGACACATGTTTATGATCATGGCCATTCAAGTAAAACTGAAAAAACATTTTATCAATTGGCTTCTTGGTAGCATATTTATAAGACATATGGAGTTGTTGCTGTCATGCTTTTAGGCTTATGTGCAAATTAATAAATGATTAATGAACAGTACCTCCCCTGGGATGCTAGATGGCAGCCCCCATGGGTTGCAGTGGTGCTTTGGACTCCTGCAGGGCTTCATGGGAGATGGGAGTTATTTACAGCCCTGTTGAGATCCGGGGGTGCCACCAGGGGGTGCTGTAGCTGTTTCTGAGCCCGTGTAGGCGGTTCATCCGCCACACCTGGCAGTGCAGCTGGAAATGGGGCAACCAGCACTTGCAGCACTTCCGGGTGACTTATATAAGGCAGAGCAGACACTGCACGGTAAGCCAGAGTCGGGAGGAGGGAGACAAAGCTTTCCAAGGAGCAGTGGAGGAGAAAGACAGAAGAAGAAAAGTATTGTGTATTGAGGTGTTGATGCTTTGGGACTGTGTTGTGCCAGTGGGAAATGGGGAAGACATTGTCCACAGGTGAAGAAAAAGAAAATAAAACTTTTGTGTTTTATTAGTGTGCCTCCTGCATCTGTTTGTGTCGGGTTAAGCGCTGGTATAGCGCCATCTATTGCCACAGCTGTAAAACTTTGCCCCTGCAGCTCGAACATGTTCAATACCTTACCTGTGGCAAGTGTGAGAAACTGTGACCCCACACCTATGACTGAGCATAGCAGACTTTTGCACATTGGAAAACGGAAAACATCAGTGTGTATGATTTTCCAGCCATTATCAGCCTGATCCAGGTCATCTGCTGCCTCCTCTTCAATATTATACCTAGAAAAAAAACAAACAAACAAACAAAAACCCTTTTTAAAACTTAGTACAGCACCTGTAGGAAAACTGTACAGGAATACATGATTACACATATTTGAAAATGATACCCTTAAATATTAATTGTATAAGATTATAGTGAAAAATGAAATACTGTATAATTTCACTGTTACATCATAAATAAATGTGTGATTAAAGCAATTACAGATAATAATAATAATTGGTTATACAATACAATTTGCCTCACATACCCAAACCACTTCAGCCAGTTTTCTTCAGCACAAAACTTGTCACTATCACATGAAACCTTTAATCTCTGAACCCATCATTGCTTATCCTCAGTAAACCAAATACCTTCTTGCACAGCTTACATTAAAACTTCCCAGTCATTTCCAGGGAGCCTGAAAGCCCTTATAACATATTACACATACAGTTTACCCTACAGAGTCTTCATCTCTATTCATATGTTAAATGCTACACGGAAACCTGAGCTTCCTATTTTTTTCAGTTGCTAATTTCTCGCTTTCTGCACCTAGGCTTTGCATGTCTCTCAAAATTCAAACAAACAGTCCCCATCATGCAAGGATGATCTGTCACATTAGTACTTATTTTATAATGTTTATATGCCACTGGTGGTTTATATTTACTGGTAGACCTTTCACTTCCATTAAGTGTTTAATTTCAGGACCTTTAATGTTGCCACCACCTTTCACTAGCAGTACATATTGGGACATAAGACTTCTAGTGGAAGACCCTCTAAAAGTTCTTGGACACCATCTCCATCACAATCATGAAGAGCAATCAACTTAGATCTGATGAGTAGCAGCACTTCTCCCCGACTATCAAAACATTAACTGTTCCCATCTGTTGCTGTAACCATCATTTTTTTTCTCATTAATCTTTGTAATTATTATAAATGCTTAGCACTCAACCACAGCACAAAGTTCATCTTACTACCTGTCAAAGTTCCTCATGAAACACCTTCTCCAGAGACAGACTGCTATACTCTAATTGACAGACAGACAGGTCAGGAGTGCTAAACAGTATACGGGAGGAATGCATAGTACAACTATCTGTCACTGCTCACACAAGTAAACTAAGCTGTCTTAAACCAACATTACTAAAATGGGCAAACCTTCACCCTCTAAACCTCTAATATATTTTATGGTCATCTAAATAAAATGTCAAGTTATCTTGTTTTCACAGGTCTTTGTATAACTCTAAGAAAAAGCCTCTAAAAATTTGTTTTCTTCACTGCAACAAAGGCTGTAAAAAGCATTTATGTAGATACATTTATAATAATTAGTTTTTAACAAATAGGTGATTAGACATGAATATCTAACTAGGATATACTATATGTTTAGCCAGCTCAGCTTGTTAGTTTTAATGACAATAAGCACTTTAATTCAGTAATTGTACTTTGGTGGCTTTCGAAAGAGAGAAGCAATTCATGGGTTCTTTTTGCATATACAGTAGAATGTCTGGTCATGAACGTTTCTGAACACGTACAAAACAGGTTATGATCTAAAAGTTTGCCAAAATTTAGCATCTGTTCACGACCACATGCTCTAGTGGTGGACAAAAACACTGGTGGCCAGTTTTCCTATGCGCCAATGATTTCCCATCTCCGTTTCCCCAATTTCTTTTGTTTGCGCATACAGGGCCTAACAAAGCAGCTGATGTTGCAAAAGGAGTTACAACGTTAACCAAGCAGAGGCCTCAAGTGCTGGAAGAGGTGGAAAAACTGTTGCTAGTGTGGTTGAACGAGAAGCAACTTGCAGGGGATAGCGTAAGCGAGGCGATCATATGCGAGAAAGCCAGGAAGATTCATGGCGATTTGCTGAATAAAAATCCTTCTTGGAGTGGCGAAGGTGAGAAATTTAAAGCCAGTAGAGGATGTTTTGAAAGGTTTTGCAAAAGAAGTGGCATTTAGTTTTTTTCCCCTGTGCTTAAAACTCATAAAAAAAGTGTTTACAGCGAGCGGTTCGAAGCGCTATAGCACGAACTCTTACAATGTTAGTTTTCTCTGTTGTTCAAGGTTTTCTCAGTGTTATTCAATGTTTTTACAGTTAGTTTACTATTACACTGTGCATTCTATGGAATAATTAACTATTTTTGGGCTTAAAAATATATATATTTACATACAGTTCGTACGGTCTGAAACGGATTAATTATATTTACATACAATCGTATGGGAAAATTGCGTTCGGGTTGCAACCAAATCGGGTCGCATCCAGAGTTTTGGAACGAATTACGGTCGTTTCCAGGGGTACCACTGTATGCAGTTAAGTAGCATTCATAGGATACGCAACACTTTTAGCAATAAATCATCTTAATACAAATTAGGCCCCATAAATATCATCCTTCCATTTACAACAAATGTTGTATGACTAAATAAAGAGTCATTCAGAGCTTTACATATTTTAGGAGCAAATTAAATTTTTGCTTGGAGTCTCTCACAGGTTTAGTAAAGCACATTTTTTTAAAAAATGAGATTAAGACATGACTGTGTTCTAATACCTTGCAAAGTCATTCTTCAGCACTCGCATCAAAATGATGACCACAAAACCAAGGAGCAACACCACCAAAACCAAAGAATTAATTATAGATAACCAATGGATCTCCAGAGTCTTTGGAAAGAAGCTGAAATCACGCAGCCGTTCTCCCCGGCGCTCAACAGCTAATGGGCTCTCAAACCAGTGCACTGTATAAGTGTGTGTAACAGTCAATGTTCCACCAGGCACATCATCCAAGGACACAGGCTTCATGTCTCGAACGCTGACATTGGCAAAAATGATATGGTTGTTATTGTATTCTATGTTGAAATCCAGATGCGTCCACAAGCCAACCTATTAGGGATGGAAAGAACAAAGGTGATAAGCCATAGTATTAAAGCACTTTTACCGTATAGTTATATGCTATCAGAAATGTAATGCACAGGCTACTGCCAAGAGCATTATGGGCAACCATTCAAAACAAGGTTATTCTGAACTTACATTTCTGAGAAAGTATAAATTACTTTCAAAATAGTTAATGTCTTGAAAATTTATCCAAAAGGAATATCCTTATTAGCCAAGCCAAGGTACTTTTACAAAACACACAAGGAAGGGCTTTTAATGAGAATGAGCCCTTAAGCCCTAAGAAGTTCACTTTAACAAAAGTTGGACTTTCTGTTAAACCCAACATCTAATCATCTTCAAAAATGCAACATTAGGTTCTTGGTAAAATTTTTAAAATGCAACTTTCCCAAAAAAATACCGTTGTGGTGATATGCACATTAGATTCTTTATACAGTATTCAACATACTTCAGCAGAAATACAGTATATATTTGCACTTGCCAATAGGGGACTGGAACACTGCCATTTTTAATATGGAGATAAAAACTTACATTTGCTGATGACAGCAAAAACTGGTAATTTAGCAAGTACTACGCTTTCTACTGGGATGAGCTTCCCAAAACTGAGGAACTTTTGGGAACATCATCCCTGGTCAATATAAACAATTTGTTTTTGTGGCTAAAAAAAAAAAAAAAAAGAAACAGTCATCTAGCTCAACACACTTCTTCATTTTCTATTTACCTAATATTTTCAAAAAATGTTTTTGCTAGTTATAAAAACCTGATGTTTGTGGTGCTCTTCATTGCAGTCTATAGAAAATCCCGAAATTTTATAATTTAAAAATTACAATAGTTGTCAAACTGGATCTCCTTGGTGTAAAGTCATATGTGGACATTTTAAAGCACAATTTCTTAGAAATTAATAATTTCTTTATTGTGGTGTTTTACAAAAGATAAACAGAAAATAGGTTTCATAGACTTATGTATTAATATTCTTTGAGGACATGTTTGTAAATATTTCCAATTAATTTTGCATTTCTAACATAATCACTCTCAATGAACTGCCAAATTAATTTAGAATTTCAGAGCTTAGAATGCATTCATAAAGTCTGGTGTTGTATTTTTATCACCCTTGTCTGTAAATATACTGCAAATATTTCATAAAGGTGTCTGGTTTCACTAAAGTAATTAAGTCATAATTTAAAGCACAGTCGAGTCACTCTATGTCAAATATATTAAGTAATGATTTAATAAATGTATGCTTACAATTGTACAATATTTGGTTGTCTCTGATCAGTATGCAAGTTTCACTGAAAAAAAAGGTTACCAGTGCATCAACTTAAACATGGCATATTCTGACACATATTATAGGGCAGTTAACATTTATTTTTTGAACTGAACAGACTGGAAAAAGTGAAACATGAGAGTACAGTATTTATACCTTATGGCTATGTGGCAAGAAGCCACTCTCTTCCATATATCCCACAAAGCCCCAAATGGGGATCTCATCAAGAACAAATTCAAAATAATACAGCTCTTCAATTGCCTCTTTCAGTTCCTCCACCTATAAGTGAAAACAACACAGTTACATATTTTATTTATTTCCACAAACTCTTTCAGCTAAACAGAGTAGACATTACAGAAATGTACCTAAAACACATTCACATAAATCTCAAATGGCAATGTGCCTCGTAGTTAAGGAATTGAACTAAACACCACAATGCTGTTGGTTTGATTTTCTTCACTGACTCCATGTGTGATTTTGAGCAACTTGCTAAACTTGGTTATGTTCTGTCTTGAGACATAAACAGCCAGTATTCAGATATGACAATGTAAGTAATGGGCAATCAGGATACAAGGTGCAAGTGTGCCCAGAGTTGAGAGTGGTACAAGAAATATTTTCGAAATTGAATCTCTTAAGACTCCTGCTAGGGCTGTTATTCTTCATAATATACTGTATGTGGAAGATGTGGGTGAAAATGTTTTAAACACAGAGGTAAGAACAATATAGTTACACATAGGGGGATCTGGAGCTCGGATGTGTGCCTTGAGAGGTAATAGTGGGCATTTCACAATCTGAACCCAACCAGTGTACAGATGCTAGTAGGAAAGATAACAAGTGTTGTCAAGGGAGGCGATCCTAAAGCTGTGTAACATACTTGTGTGACCTTTTCCGGAACACTTTGTGCAAGATTGGTCTCCAGATAAAAAAAAAGAACAAAATAGCACTAGAGAAATCCCAGAGTAGAAAAACTAGACAAAAATCAAGGGCTCTGGGGTACAAGGAAAAACTAAAGGAGCTGAATATTCATGTTCAGTTTAAGTAAAAAATGATTAAGACATGGGTGGCACGGTGGCAGTGCTGCTGCCTTGCAGTAAGGAGACCTGAGTTCGCTTCCCGGGTCCTCCCTGCGTGGAGTTTGCATGTTCTCCCCGTGTCTGCATGAGTTTCCTCTGGGTGCTCCGGTTTCCTCCCATGGTCCAAAGACATGCAGTTTAGGTGCATTGGCGATTCTATATTGTCCCTAATGTGTGCTTGGTGTGTGTGTGCGCGCGCGCCCTGTGGTGGGCTGGCTCCCTGCCCGGGGTTTGTTCCTACCTTGCACCCTGTGCTGACTGGGACTGGCTCCAGCAGACCCCCGTGACCCTGTAGTTAGGATATAGCGGGATGGACAATGACTGACTGATTAAGACATGATATAATGAAGTGTTCAAACACATTAAGTGGAAATGTAGAGTGGATGTCAACTGTTTCCTTAAAGTGATTTCTTCAAATCGAACTCAAACCACCTTTATAAGGATGTCTGGGTGTCCATTCGGTTGCTATGTCTCTCCAGCAGACAGCACATCACAAACTGTTGGAATGGCATATGCAATGCATTATATTACTATAAATGTTTGTGATGTGCCACCTGTGAATGACAGAGACACAGCAACCATGTGGACACAGAGACTCGACTTTTTATTAAGGTGGGTGCATTTCAAAATACATTCCAGCATTAACACCAAAGTCTACATGGATTACTTAGATGGGTAGCAGAGCTAGTGGCACACATGTTGGGCTGAATGAGCAGTTCTTTATTAAAAAAATGAGCAACCTTTACTAACTGCTCTGTGGTTGTTTTACAAGAGTTGCGTCTCTTTGCTAAACTTTAACTAAGGTTCCAATTTACTGTGCATGCTAATCATCACATTATTTGTCTTGTATTATAACTTCATCATTTGTTACGTGGAGCACTTTTAGACTGTGTTCGCTGGGGAAGATGCTTATCCAAGTGAACGTGTTAATGTAAACTCACATCCTTAGCCAAGTATGAAATAATTCTGCTCACCTCGGCCTCTGTGAGTTTCAGCTCACACAGACTTTTCTTCTCCACATTCTCTCGAAATCGAATGTCATAGAGGGATTCTGCCATACGATCTCCATCCAAAACCTCCCCAAGGCTGAGAGACTTGTGACGTACTTCCTTTGGACGACAGACAGGCAGTTTGTAGTAGTGATATGTCTCTTGTGGGTTGTGATATGGCCCCACTTTGTTCACATACAAAATGACAGGGTCCCCTTGTTTATAGCTGCTGCCAGAAACTAAGGTCCAGAGACACACAAATAGCAAGAACCAGTGTGCTGAAGTCCATAAATGAGGAAACAGGAATCCAGATAATGAAAGCATGCTCCTTCTTTCTGACTCCATGACAGCACTAGTAATGACACAACGCTAATCCTGTAACACAAAAGAAAGAACTTTAAAGATGCTTTGAAATGGCAGTTATTCTTTAATAGTAACTTTTCACTGGCTAATATGCAAGCAGATTTGTGACTTTGTTTTCCGCAGAGCAGGTGAGGGCTACCATTTCATTGACAAATTTTCTCCATTCAGGTTTGAGGATGATGTGGTTTTCACTGACAAATCCAAAGTACCATTAGCATACACATGTATATAGCATATAAAACATACTCTTCATGATAGCCCTTTTTGTCTTCATCTCTACTTTTTGTTTCTGTTCTGCGCAAATAGAGGTGATCCTTACATGCTGACTAAGGCTGACATTCCTTCTTTAGTATTAGCAACATCCTAATTACTTCATGGAGTTCACTCAGTCTGTTTCACTGAGTGATTCACAGATCTTGACTTTGCTGACGATGCTGTGATCTTCACGGAGTCAATGGAGGCTCTGATCGGAGCGCTCGAGAGACTGAGTGAGGAGTCGGAGTGTCTGGGCTTGCAAGTGTCCGGGATAAAAACCAAGATCCAGGCCTTTAATGACCTCTTGGGCACAGCCACCAGCAGTGTGTCTGTCTGCGGAGAGAGGTCGACCTTGTCAAGAGGTTTACTTACCCTTGCAGTGAAGTCAGTAGACAGTTTGGGAGAGCATGGGGGGGTCATGAGGTCACTGGAAAGGGGTGTGTCCAAGTCCATGTCTTTACAGTCCTGGTGCTTCCTGTCTTGCTATATGGTTGCGAGACATGGACACTATCCAGTGACCTGAGTCGAAGACTGGACTCCTTTGGTACTGTGTTTCTCCGGAAAATCTTTGGGTACCGTTGGTTTGACTTTGTGTTGAATAAGCAGTTGCTCATGGAGTCCCGAACGAGGCACATTACCTGCATTGTGAGGGAGCATCAGTTATGGCACTACGGCCATGTGGCGCGATTCCCCGTGGGTGATCCGGCACGTAAGATCCTCATTGTTGAGGACCCGAGTGGTTGGACCCCAAGTAACACCTGGCTGCAGCAAATAGAGGGTCATTTCCGGAGTGTGAGACTGGACCGCATGTCTACCTGGGGGTTTGCCAACCAGAATCCCAAGCTGTTTTGTTGTGTGGTGGGTGCGTTGTACCATACCAATGCATGTTTCCCAACCTGACCTGACCTGTCAAGCTCGAATGTCCACATCATTTAAGTATTTCTGCTCCCTTCATCAAAAAAACTAAATAAATAAAATAAAAACAAACAAATGCTAGCAATATAATACTGCCAGTTATAAGGTGAAACACCATTAGCAGTAGACTTGTCACAATGAAGAGGTCTATCAAGTTTACTTACCTTGTGACAAAACTTCTCACTTCAGAAAAAGCATGTCCACGTTAATATTTACGTATGCAGTATTGTTACTTAGTAAGTCATACTGTTCATTTATAGTAAGTGACATAAGAAATCTAAATGAGGGGAAGCTGAAGGAACAAACTGATGCTTAATGGGTTTGTTTTACTTTAAAAGGGCAATATGCCTATAAAGAATAGCTTAAGGAGATGTAGGAAATGTTTAGTGCTATTACTATTGACTAATGCAGATTGTTTTGATGATTAATCAAGTAATATATTCAAAACGTATACACAACTAAATGTTATATTTAAATGTACAAGATTTTCTTGTCAGAACACTGTAATCTATGCTTTTCTGCAGCTCTTTCGTTTTCACAGCTTGCCAAAATGCCCTCTGCATCGCCTAATCCTGGCTGGAAGGGGATATGGAAATTCTGCTGGATAACAGGGCTTCTACACAATTCACACTCAGATACAGTACTGGTAAAACTACTTGTTTGTGAGAAATTGCAATTTTCTGCAGGCCAGCTTTAGCTTTTCACATATTCAAACAGGGGATTGAATCAAACAGTGACGGCTGCTACTCTCCAAACAAATCTCTCAAATCTAACATCAGCCTGTCACCCTTCAAAACAGCCTAAATAAATATGTTATGCAGATAAGGAGTTTACTCTTTGACCTGAAGTCCAAGCAGCCACAATATGGGGGAGTTTCCCTGCTTTTGCCAGGGTACGTTTTGCTATACAGCAGTAATAAGGATCTACACCTCATTATATAGCCTTGACGGATTTTTTTTTTTAAGTTAGAAATATATACAGTGCCCTCCATAATGTTTTGCCTTGAGATAACCCCTGTTCCACAGTTTAAAATTACAAATTAAACAATTCAGACATGATAAAAGTACACATTGCAGACTTTCGTTTAATTTGCATACATTTTGGTCACACCATGTAGAAATGACAACACATTTTATACATGGCTCTCCCATTTTGGGGCACCATAATGTTCCTAACATGGCAGTGGAAGGTGTATTAAAACAATCATATTTAGTACTTTGTTGCATATCCCTCACCTCAGTTGGCAGTTACATCATTCATGAAGAGAAGTGTGTCAGTACCAGTGGCAGCCATACAAGCCCAAGCCAGAACACCTCCGCCAGCATGTTTAACAGTGGATGTGGTCTGCTTTGCATCTTGGGAAGCCCCTTTTCGTTTGCACACTTTGTTCATGCCACCATTCTGACAGAGGTTCACCTTTTCCAGAATTCTGCAGGCTCGCTTTTAAGTATTTTTTCACACACTGTTATCTGGCCATCGCATTTTTGTGGATAACCAGTGGTTTGCATCGTGCAGTGTGGTCTCTGTATTTCTGTTCACGAAGTCTTCTACAGATACAGTAGGGGAAATAAATATTTGATCCCCTGCCGAATTTGTAAGCTTGCTCAATTACAAAGAAATGAACAGCCTGTAATTTTTATGGGAGTTTCATTTTAATGGAGAGAGACAGAACATCAACCAAAAATCCAGAAAAAACACATTACATAAACGTTATAAATTGCTTTGCTTATCATTGAGAGAAATAAGTTTTTAATCCCTTACAACCCAGCCAGAATTCTGGCTCCCAGAGACTGACTGTGTGCCACACAATCAATCAATTACAGATGCTCCTTATTCCATTCCCACCTCTCCACCACCGTGTAAAGACCACAGAACTGTCAAAGGACGTCAGGGACAGGACTGTAGACCTGCACAAGGCTGGAATGGGCTACAAGACCTTCAGCAAGAAGTTTGTTGAGAAGGTGAGAACTGTTGTGATTTCTCGTAAATGGAAGAAATATAAAATGACCACCAGTCTGCCTCGGTCTGGAGCTCCATGCAAGATCTTGCCTCATGGGGTGAGGATGATCATGAGAAAGGTGAGGGATCAGCTCAAAACTATACGGGAGGAGCGTGTTAATGATCTGCAGGCAGTTGGGACCCCAGTCACCAAGAACGCCATTGGTAACACACCACGCTGTAATGGATTGAAATCTTGCAGCGCCCACAAGGTCCTCCTGCTCAAGAAGGCACACGTACAGACCCGGATGTTCACTGGCATGCTTAATACGATTTGTTTGATTGTAATCTGTGTGCCACGTGGGCACATAACCAATCTGTGAGAGTCATCTGCCACCTGAAGACTACTTCTGATCTGTTGAACAGGCGTTTGGGGCTCTTTCTTTGCCATAGCGAGGATTCTTCCATCAGATTGTGAGCCACCTAAACTCCCAGAAGATGGCGTTCGTTGTGCACATCACAGAAATGGTAGAATGTTTCAGAAACGCTGAACAACTATGAAAATGTAAAAATACATCGATCTGGCAGAGATGGAATAATATTCCTAACAAATCTTATACGTCTTGGGATTGTCCCGTCTTTGTGGAGAAGCCGTGCACTGCCAGCTGAAATGAAAGTGCTGGTAAATGGGAAAAAGCAGCTCTGCAAGAGCAATGATTTGGGTATGTCAACGATAAACCATTTCTCGAATTGTCCACCAAACTTTGAACAACTTTACAGCGCATGAGGTAATACTCACAGGTATACATTTCCACACAAGCCACGTGAGGTAATGTTAAAGCAACCTGCAGTCATGCAAATCGCACGTATATAAACATTACTGCCTCAAGCGTGGATGAGCATACATACGATATCAAAGTATCAACACACAGGTGGTCATGAATGCAAACTGCATTGTGGTAGCCATCATATTACCAAGAAGATAAGCAGTTCAGATGAGTGATGACAGCACACAGGTACGCTGGGCTCTGCATTTCACAAATCCCTGGAACATTCATGTTAAACTTTACAGGCATTGGGAAAGACAGGCAGATAAATAAAGGCGGAATCATAAAGAGAGGCACGGCAAACCACATTTGAAGACGATCAGAAACAAGGAAGAGTGACTGCGACTTCAGTAGCTGGGCCGGAATAGCAGTGTTACGAGGTGCTTCCCGTAGCCATAACTACTTCTCATGTTGTACTCGGGGTTAGAACAAATTCTTAACCTGGTCAGACTTTTAGTACAATTCCTAGAGGTAATTCTGAGACACTTGATAAAGGTCTCAGTGTGGTCATGTTTGCTTTTCCGTTACTCTTTATATGATGTTTAAATCGCTGTTTTAACTACAGCACTGTGAAAAAGTATATTCCCCCTTATCCACTAAGGTTGCATATTTGTCACAGTGAACGACTACAGATGTTTAAATAAAATGTAATGTTAGATAAGGAGAACTAGATAAAATACATAACACCATTTCTAAATTGCTGCTGCCCCCTTAGTTATTCAAGCAGAATTAGACTCGGCTGATTGAACAAAAGCAGCCCAGTTGAATCTAAACCTCACCATATACGGCCCTTTAGCATGAGAGTGAAGTTGTCACCACAAGGTTCCTAAGAGAGCCAAGAAAAGGGTTTCTGAACCATTTCTAAGGCTCTGGGACTCCACCACATGACATTATCTCCAAATCATGAATATTTGGAACTGTGGTGAATCTTCCCAGGAAAAGCCAGCATGCCAAACGTAAGCCAAGAGCACACTGATGACTCACTTAAACAAGCCAAAGAGGACTTCAGACGAACATCCACAGAACTGTCTTGCTTCAGCTAAGGTTAGTGTTCATGACTCCATTATTCAGTCCACACACACACACACACTATGCAATGTGCCAGGCCAGATTCTCCTCCTGTGAAATACAAATTGTTTAGCTGGTATCTATTTTCCAAGACAAAATGAACAGGCTATGCTCCTCTTTCTTGATCCTGCCTCTCATACGGTTTCCTCTGGACTCCCCTATTTAAAATCATTGAGGAGAAGTACAGAAATAGCAGTTTTATTTAATTTCCATTCAGTTTAAATGTCACTGGATGGAGATTACTATTACTTGCACAGGTAGTAATTTTCTTTTTAATTGAATTAATTTATCTTACTAATGTCTTTGACTTGATTTCAATTATTTGGACACTTTTTGACTACATGTCACTCTTCTGTCAATTTCAACAAAATGCCATTCCTTTAAGGGAGTGGTTAAGGATTTGATTTGGACTTCAGACCCTGAAGTTGTGGGTTCAGATTCCGCTACTGGCACAGTGTGACCATGAGCAAGTCACTTCATCTGCCTATGCTCCAATCAGGAAAACAAATGAAATGTAACCAATTGCAAATCAAATGTCGTTAGTTGCCTTGGAGAAAGGCGTCAGAAAAAAACCGTAAATGTACATAAAACTAGCACCATGGAGAGTCAGAGCCTGCCCTTCGAAAACCACACGTTGGTAGCCTCAACAACATACCCGTCTACAAGAAAATGCTGCACCTTGGCACCCTGGAACTGTCACTGACATCCCAAATTGTGAAAGAATGCCACCCCATTGTCATTCCAAGTCACTATCTGTGCCAATAGATCAAAATCAAAAATCAAAGGGCCAACGCTTGACACTCATGTGTCATAAACCGTGGGCCACTAGCACACCGGGGTAATCACAGGTAATCAGAATTTGGTAAACTAAATATTTCACGATGGTATACGGCTGGTGTCTTTCTTATAAGTGTTGTTAGTGACGTTTCTCGCTCTATCTCTGCCCTCTTCCGGAGTAGTTCATCAGTACGACGTAATAATAACACGTTAAAGTCTTCACCTTCTCTATTAACCATATCTAAGTTTCTCTCACACTTCTGGTTTACTTATGACTGGTGACGATTTTAAAATTTAGATGTATAAAATGAAATGTCTCAAACGTCCGCGAATAATCCGCCATGTCCTACCTGACTATCCAGTGTGCTGTCGGATGTCCCAACGTCGCTCCACGCTGATGGATTTCAGCGGTTCCGCAGCAGCGGGCGCCTTCGCACTGAAAAACTCAAAATCCGTCCTTTTTCTCATCTAAAGCAAATGTGATGATACTATTTGAAAGAGACCCGCTTCTTCGGGCCTTCGGGACCACAGACAAATCCACGTCAACCAGTGTTAGCTAAAAACACTTCCGGTTTCCCGAATAGGACCGAATGACGTCGGCTGGAGACGCGCTTGGCGTCCTTAGGAACGTCGCCGCGTCGCGAGGCAATTACGTCACTGCCGCTCTACTAACCAGTTCGCTTTAGCGAGTGGAAACATTCCTTGTAACTTTTCGTTTCTTTCTGGACTTGGTGGATTATAGCATGAGTCTTTTTGTGGACTTTCATAAAGCCATTGATACAGTGAATCACGATTTTATATACAAGTCCATTTGTTTCTTTGACTTTGGTCATTATTTCGAGAATGCCGTTTGGGCGTCCTTTACTGGGTGTGTTAGTGCAGTGAGATTAGCTCAGGTAGCATCTTGACGGTTTAACATCTGTAGAGGTGTTCGTCAGGGGTGTCCAATTTCTCCTTTCCCGTTTTTACTAGTGGCGCAGACTATGGCAGTGCACTTAACCTGTGGAGGTAGTGTCGGGAACTGGATATGAAAGCCCTTGTCGTTTTATTTGAGGTGCTTCCTTTCAATATGGACCATTTTGCTATGTTATATATTAATCTTCTTGTTTTAAAAATACTCGTAATACGGCGACGTAGGGAGAGAAAAAATCGCCGCCGCTACTGGGTTCATCCTCTGACTGCACAACGTCGGGTTAAAGGAAGTTTTTTTGTGCTTTATGAAGAAATGCGAAAATTTCCGCGCAAGTTTTTTAATTACTGTCGGATGTCGGTTTCCACTGTTGATTGTCTGCTGCAGCTGGTACAATGCCTCATTGCACGCCGATCAACCAATATGCGACTTGGTGTTAGCCCCGAAGAGAGACTATATATATATCCGGTCCTCCGAAGCGTAAAATAAACGCGCAGAAAACGAACTAGAAGCGGTTTCCTTGCGTTCGTTGGGTTTTGAACGCCAAGAAAAAGCTGCATGCAACATATATATTTTCATATACAACATATATATTTTCATATTGCTTATTTTATTGTCTCATGTAATTTGTAAACCATGAACCTATTAATTTATGTTCTAATATAATATTTGATAACGATTATGTAGGGGGGGCAATCCATGGCGGGGGGGCATTTCAGTGCATAACACCGGTGTAAGCGCACACTCGACTACTGTTTCCTTACCTCAAAGTGACAAGTAGTCTCTCTTCGGGGCTAACACCAAGTCGCATATTGGTTGATCGGCGTGCAGTGTGGCATTGCACCAGCTGCAGCAGACAATCAAAAGTGGAAACCGACATCCAACAGTAATTAAAAAACTTGCGCGGAAATGTTCGCATTTCTTCATAAAGCACAAAAAAACTTCCTTTAACCCGACGTTGTGCAGTCAGAGGATGAACGCAGTAGCGGCGGCGATTTTTTCTCTCCCTACGTTGCCGTATTTTTAAAACAAGAAGATTAATATCTAACATAGCAAAATGGTCCATATGAAAGGAAGCACCTCAAATAAAACGACAAGGGCTTTCATATCCAGTTCCCGACACTGCCTCCACAGGTTAACACACAAACTACAATTTGGGCTGCAGGCTGGCGTTAGACAGAGACAAACGAGCGCCGGTGTAGAAGTCAATCGATCGCCACCACAAAATGCAACATAAACGTCTAGGACGTTCAGAGCAAGTTCGTTTATCCAAAAACGTAACGCCCGTGTGAACAAGGCCGAAGAGATTTGTCTTTGGAGGGTCAAGTTTTGTTATCTACGCCTTTTCAATACTCGGGTCAGGTTGGGGAGCGTGCAATGGTACAACGCCTTGCCGCAGCCACCACACGACAAAAACGGTTGGCAATCCCCCGAAGCAGACTCGCGGTCCAGTCCCCAATCCCGGAAGTGATCTGCCAAAGCCCGGTGTATCGCGAGCGTCCCCCTGGCCTGGTCCTGAACAATGAGGATCCTGCAAGCCGGATCGCACTCGGGGAAACGCCGCGACCTCATGACCTCCCCCGCTTTACCAGTCATTCCACTAACTTAATAGGTGGAGTCACCAGAGACATGAATGTCGCTGCCGATGTAAGTAAACCTCTCGACATGGTCGACACTCCCTCGGCAGACACACACTGCAGTGCCCAAGAGGTCATTAAAGGCCTGGATCTTTGGTTTTTATCGGGACACTCGCAAGCCCAGACACTCCGACTCCTCGCTCAGTCTCTCCAGGGCCCTGATCAGAGCCTCCATCGACTCAGCGAAGATCACAGCATCACAGATCAGTGAATCACTCTTCGCCAACAGATGAAGAATTGTAATACACCTACAATTTTAGAATACAATACATCTCTTTGTAATTTTATTTGGAAAAAATAAGCTTAATTATTGAAGGAAATCTAGTCTAGAGAAGGTGGCATGAATATTTCAGGTTTTTACAGTGCAAATATAATATTTAAAATAAAGTGAATAGAAGATGCAAAATGCATAGTGATAGTACTTAGAATCTCATTCCAAAACTGGTGTTTCAAAAGATGGGCAATTTTAATTTTTTTATTAAGATCACATAAACTCCCAACAAGATGTCTTACCTTCACAGGCAGGTGTTGGTGCCTTTATTGTTAATTAGTAAACATAATTTTTCTTCTCATATTACATATTACAGTTGGAACAATATGAGTCTTGCGTATAAGTGTATCTTTGCAATGATGGTTTAAGAATGACATTTGATTAGTTGCAAAATTACTAAATAAGGGGGCAGCTTGTTGTCTGTCCTGCACAGAATTTTTAGAACAATTAGAAATTTTTGTCTCCCGTGTTGAATTTGACAGTGCCATTCCTGACAAGGGTGATCACTTTAATCAACAGAAATGCTGATTGTATGTAGGAAATGGGATTTATATGTAGGAAATATTAAGTTATTAGACAGAAAATGTAGTAATGCTCATATGGAGACTGCGTTACCCTGGTGTAATGCCTTCTTGTATTTTTTTTTTTGGAAAGCCCAAAAGAAATCACTTATACAATTATACATAAAATTTATACTGTTAGACTAGCCCTGGTCAAATTTAAACATAATCAAGATGAACTTTGTACGTTTTGCACTAATAAAAAAAAAAAAAACTGTTACGTGTATTTGCTTCCTGTA
This sequence comes from Polypterus bichir lapradei, assembly GCA_026402145.1. Lineage (NCBI taxonomy): Eukaryota > Metazoa > Chordata > Cladistia > Polypteriformes > Polypteridae > Polypterus > Polypterus bichir. The sequence goes on along the minus strand of JANRMT010062852.1, from coordinate 42,666,834 downwards.
TTTATTCAGTCTTTGGGGTGGAAATTCAAAACAAAGTCTGAATTTCTATAAGTTGTCCTAATTCAAGGTGTTGATAAGAAAAGTAAGGATTTGCTCCATAAGGTAGAAGTACATAATAAACAAGAATAGTTGGATCAAATATTTGAAATATTAAAGTGCGTAGTTCAAATTAAACATTTAAAGTCTAAATATTATTGTAATTTTATGTTGTGATAGGATCAAAAGGATCAAAAATAGCATTATATTCGTGTCACCAAACTTGGAATAGTCTAAAATGATACCCCGCATGCTTAGTTGTACCGTTCTGCGAGGGCTCTTAGGAAGGGTAGGACCACTGGAAAAGAATCAGATATTAAAAATATTATCATTTGTGATTGGCACCCTCAGCTTAGATTAAAATGACACTCCACATGCCTATATTTATTTTGATTTATATATTTTTTTGGAGTTTTGTGAAAAGGAGTACTGGTATGTTTAACCTCTCGTTGGACCCCTGGAGGTTGGTTGTGACATGTACAACTTCAAGTCCTCATGGTCATTTTTGCTGAAGACACCTTTTGGTTTACTCTTTTTTCATAAGGGCATAATTTCCTTAAGTGGCAGCCAAGACGAAAATGAGATGTATGATGGACGCAGGTTAGCTGGCCATGTGCTGACTAGTTGTGCACCTCATTATTGTTTGGGTCCTAATTAAAGAAAAAAGAAACAATTGAGGGGTCTGGGTGTTAAATAGCAAGTCAATTAAAATGAAGGCCACGTAAGTTAATTAACAGCAAAAACTGGTCACTGATTAAGAAAATAGTTAGAATGAAAGCCTACAGCCACTGCAGCTCTCCAGGGTCTGAGTTGCACACCCCTGCTGTAATGCTTTTTAATTTATAGCACGAAAATAAAGGTATATGTAAAGTGACTTGTGGACTTCACTGTGGAGAACTGCTGCCTCACACCTCCAGAAGAAGACTCACAGGCCAGTCACTGTGTGGAGCTCAGCATTGGAAAAGGAGAGGAAGGAGCAAACACGGGATATGTTGCAGAGGTGACAGTAAGGAAGTTTCTTATTGTGGGCAGAATAAGAAAGGGAAGAATCCAAGGTCTGATGAGATCACCATCAAGAGTGACTGAGAAGAAGCTCATTTTCTTAAGTTGTGCTTTACTGCCAATTTGCAGGAATTCAGTTTTGTTGCAGTTGCAATTTTTTGCAACAGTTCTACTCCATCCCAAGTTTTAATTTCACTGAGGCAAGTTGTGATCTGAGAAAGCCCTGATGAAGTTTCACTTTTAACATTGAAATAGAGTTGACCATCATCTGCATAAAAATGATAACCCAGTCCATAGCTACGAATGATATGGCCAAGGGGAAGCATATAGATACAGAAGAGCACAGTGCCGAGGATAAAGCCCTGAAGATCCCCTTGTGTGACTGGCGCTGAGCTGGATCTGCTGTTGCCAAGACTAACAAAGTCTTGCCTGTCAGTCAGATAGGACTTAAATCATTGAAGGGCAGTGCCAGAGAAACCCAGCATGTTCTCCGTTCTGGACAGTAGAATGTCATGTCTAACAGTTTAAAATGCTGCACTAAGATCTAACAGAATTAATATGCTGTTTTGTCCAGAGTCTGCTGCCACAAGAAAATCGCTGGTTACCCAAAGCAGTTGTGCCCCGATACCAGACTGAAAGGATTTCATCAAATTATTAGAAGTTAAGCAATTGGTGAATTGGGAGGCTACAACATGCTCAAGAACTTTTGACAGGAAAGGTAAAGGAAAGATGGGACAAAAATTGTTAAGATTGTCAGCATCAAGATCAGACTTTTATAAAATTGGCGTTACAGAAACGATCTTAAAAATTGCTGGCACAAAGCCAGTGTCAAGGGATGTATTTATTATTGTCGTAAAGTTGGGATTATCGCATGAAGGCCGGATTTGTGAAGTGTGGTGGGGATGGGGTCCAGTACACAATAGTCAGCCTCATCTTACAAAGCAGGTTGTTAACAAATGCAGACGTGACTGGTGAAAATTTAGAAAAAAGCTGGATGGAATGGGAAGACAGGGAATGATATAAATGGATGATGGATTTATGTTAGTCAAATTATTTAGATTTGAATTTTATTGTAGAAAAAGTGGAGGAATATTTCACAGACTTCAGTAGAGGAGGTAATTGGGCCAGTTGCAGGTTCAAGTAGTTTATTAACTACAGAGAAACAAAACCCTTGGGTTATCATGGCCACTTTCTAGTATTCTGTCAAGATTACATACTCTTGGCTGCAGTTTGTGCTTCCCTGTTCACCCTTTGATGGTCAGAGGAAGCCTGGATGTCCACAGTGAGGCCAGTCTTACATGGCATTTTCTCAAGGTGTTGGCCAGCTGCTTTCATAGACCATAATTCTGAAGTGTACCATGGAGCTGAGATCTTAAAGGAAACCTCCTTCTGCGTTAAAAGAGCTGTTTTCTCTAGTGCTGAAAGTAAGGCTGAGTTATAGTGATTAATAAGACTATCTAGTGTGGATGGAATAGGTAAAGACAGGACAAGATCAGAGATGGAACTAGCAAGGATAGAAGGACAAATATTTTTAAGGTTTCCGGAAGAAATTTGACATTTACAGGTAAGAGGAGGGAGTTGCAATGAGACAGTGAAAAGTACTGCTTTATGGTCAGACAGTACGAGAGACATTCAAAAAGTTTCCGTACTTTTATGTTTTTGTTAGAAACCGTGAAACGCAGGAGTAGTAGAGTTTAAAAAAATAGTGCGGAAACTTTTTGAAAGTCCCTCGTTAATCATTATTGTCCTATGCCTCCATCTCGGCGATTATAGATAATTTTAGGACTCTTTATCAATAGGTCTGTGTTTTTTATTCTGAGTTAATTTGTTAAAACCCTAAACCTTCACCTCTTGAGCTTAATTCATTTTAGAGGAATTTCCCCCAGATAGGATCACCAAGGAAGATGTCCCCTTTGTGAACTCTGCTGCCACATTGACACAACTTGGACACAACTCTGAGAGGTTCCCAAGCAATGGCTGCCTTCCTCCTCACCTTACCATATCTGCTTTTTGAAATACCTGGCAGCCTCATTTCTTTAGTTGATAAATGCCGTCATCTCCTACACCCAAACAAACTTCAGTTAATTTGGCTGCAATCACTCTTCTTTTAAATTCAATTACTACCCAATTTCGGTCATAAAGTCAAATTGCCGTCAAAGCTTCTTGTACCGTGTCTGCAGTTGGATATCCATAAATTCATCCCAAACAGAGTGGAATAATCTGCTCTCACCACGTTAACGATGTAGCTTTTACTCTGTCCTGTCCAACTGTCCTCCGATTCGGTGACCAGATGAAATGGAATGATTGAAACTCCATGGGATATGGTGAAGCGTTTTTATTTCCCTATTATAATCAAAAAATATATATTATTCATCTTCAAGAGTCATTCTTAGCAATTTGGTTATCTCCTACTCCTTTTGAATTTATTAACCAACAAGGCTGTCTCCCGTCTCCTTTACTTTATAATGTTTCACTCAATATCTTTGCCATTACACTCTATAAATTGGACCTGATTATTGCTATTCCTTGTACACTACCAGTATTTTATTTTATATAAATGATGCCACACTGATCTCCCTCTGAAACTGGTGGTGCAAGCAACCCGGCTAAGAAAGAGAACTGTTCAACAGGTAGGCCGCATTAGGCCAAGGGGAGCATATCTGATGCTGGCTGACAGAAATTTCACTCAAGGCCGTGGTAGAGATGGGGGCTTCCATTCCAGCTCATCCCACCTATGCCATCTCAAAGAAGACACCCAGAGCGAGAGTTGGAGCCAGGAAGACATCTGTGGCTTCATCCATGATAGCTGACAGAAATGGAAAGTGTAATCTATGGCACACACAAAGCAGCTAAGAGAGAGCGACTGTGTATGGAGGCAGGACACATTGCAGCTCAGAGAGCAAGGCCTACATCTGGCTAACGGAGACCTTCTTTACTTAAGCAGTAGAACTGGCGGCTCTGAGTCCACTGACCCTTATTCATGTTTCACCTCTGCCATCTCAGAAAGAGTGGGGGCACCGGTCAGGGCTATTCCTTGCTGGTGACTCTGCCATATGTCACATTCATCTGCTTAAATGGCCTCATTTGGTTACAAAATCGATTTGTTTAAATAAATCCTCTTCATCTGTCCTGACACATTACTGTTAACATTTTTACTTCACTGTTTTGTTTAGTGTTAGCTAAACTGCTTGGTGCTCATTTTCTGTTTATTAGTTCTAGGCTGGCAGTCTCAAACCTAACATTGTTCCACATTTTAATAAAAATAGATCAAACGTTACCAGCTACACAAAATGGGACTAAGCAGAAATCCACATGCAGTGCGAAATGTGTCCTCCTGACATCAACCTTTGAACGTGGAACCTAAAAGAGAATACTGCATGCGGCCCTTGAGCCCAGAATGGAATTGAAATTGTGATGACGCTCATGGAAAGAGCTGCCACAGGAAGCAGGGGTCAGGCTTATTTCAGGGTGAGACTTTATTCTTGATGCAAGCTTTTCCTTGATTTGAAAATCGAGGTCCATGGGATTTGTTCTATTATTAGTGTGCATCTGTTGTGTGTAATGCATTGTGTTGAGTCCGCTGCCTGTAATATTCGGCTGTCATTTGTCTCACACTTAAACTTGAGCTGCTCACTGTCTTGTCTATTCAGTGTTCGTCATTTCATACACCGTCTCTGCAACGTCAGTTGTGCTGCACGAGGGCTAAAGATCTTAAATACGGTGCACTACAAGCCTCCACTCCAAGAAGTCTGAATGTTCATTCTTATTGATAGCAAAAGAAAACGGAGGCACAAGTAGCCACTTCTGAAATAAACCTGATATGAAATTCATTTTGCGTGTTGGGGGCAGCAGAGATTATTAGTCTTAATAATCACTTTGCACTAAGCACTTTGAGCTACATTTTTTGTATGAAAATGTGCTATATAAATAAATGTTCTTGTAGTTAATATTTTCTTGTATTAATGTTGTGCTTGCAAATGGCAAAATCTTCCATCAAACCACCTGAAGAGTGAGAAGCGCAATAACGGTGACAGAGGGGCTCTGCTTTTCAGGCTGGGCAGCAGGGGCCACTGGGGATACAAGATGTTCTCCAGAAGAGTGGTTGTGCAGAACGTATATTGAATAATGAGTGTGTCATGGTGATTTTTCCTTTAAATTGTTATGAAAATATATCATTTAAATTTTGCCGTATTTCACACCTAAATTTAGCTTGCATTTACACACACATATTAAAGGATTTTAGCTCTACTTGAGAAAATTTGACACTATATGAGTTTCAGGACAAGGCCTTTTGAAAAGTTTTGAAACCATTTTCTAAAGTGCTTTGACCGGACCAGGGCCGCAACAGGTGCTGGAGCCTATCCCAGCTAGCCTAGGGTGCAAGGCAGGAACAAACCCTGGACAGGGTGCCAGTCCATCACAAGGCAAACACACACACACACACCCAACTACATACTAGGGCTGATTTAGTATCACCAATCCACCTAACGTGCATGTGTTTGGACTGTGGAGGGGAAAACCAGAGCACCTGGAGGAAATCCATGCAGATATGACAAGCAATCTCCATGTGAGGAAGAACCGGGAGAAATGTAATGTCAGACCCAATTTTTGTAACAAGAGAAAGAGTGGGAATGAGGGAAGGATATGGCGTGGTTTCTCTTATTGGGCAAACATTGTAAATGATATTTGAAAATATAAAGTTAGCAGCTACTACACTCTCTTGCTGCTCGTTTGTGGTTTAACATCTGAGTGCTGTCTTGTTGGAAGTCATCAGACCAGCCAGCTTTTGGGATTTTTCTTTGAACCAAACCAAATGAGCAGAGCTAGAGGGACAAAACCTGAGCTTTAGCCAAGACAATTGGCCTTGCTCCTGTTGTGCAAAAGACTTTTGTTTTATGAAGCCTTTACGATGCATCTTCATCTGGTTGCTCTATGTTAGCTTGAATTTTGAAGCTGGTTTAAATGCTTTTTTTCCCTTTGTGTTCACTTGTTTTATGCTCCGGTTCAAGGTTAGCTTTATTTGCTTTTCCAAACTCCACACTGCAGTGAACAGCTGAATAAAATTGCGTCACCCAGCCCGATTATGCACGCATACAGCCAACAAAACCAATGGATAATAACAGTAATAAACTGCTGAGAATTGCCAACATACATATTTCTATTCATATAAGTTGAACTTAACAGCCAATAAAAGAAGTTAATATTGCACAGATAAGTTATGTATTTCACTGTATTCACAGACTTGCACTGCATTAACAATGGCTTGTGGAGCAAAAACTAGTAGAAAAAAAAGTAGACTGGCCAGTGAGTGAAAGACAGAAGAAGGAGAGACAGAGAAGAGAGAGTGAGAGATAGCGTGAGTGAGAGTGCCACTGCTGCAGGGAATGAGAGGCAGGTGGTCGAGAGTGAGCTTCAGGGCTGAGAGAGGCTGAAGAAAGGGAGCTTCTATTGAGTGACTGCCGGGAAGTAGGAGTGCCTCGACATACGGTGTCTCAAGCAGGCGGTGGGGGGCGTGTGTGGCACCCCAGAATTGCTGAAGGCTGGGCAATGGGGACCCGAGCCAGGATATGAAGGTTGATTGCACCTGCCGATGGGTGTCTCCTCCTTCTGCAAAATAGGAACAAGATAATCAGAGGAGGCGCCAGGCTTAAAAGGGCAGGCTCTATTGCAGGCATGGAGCTGGAAAGTTTGACATCCGTGGCAGAGCGACGGGCGCTGAGCAGGCTCCTGTCAATCATGGAGAGTCCACTGCATCCACTAAACAGTATCATCTCCAGACAGAGGAGCAGCTTCAGGGGCTGACTGCTGTCACTGTCCTGAATCCACTGACATACTGAGGAGACCCCACACTATGCGACACTTCAATTCCACCCAGGGGGGTAAACGTTAACATTATACAAAGTTATTGTCTGTTTTACCAGCATTTTTATCATTCTTTAATTTAATATTGTTTTTTTATCAGTATGCTGCTGCTGGAGTATGTGAATTTCCCATTGGGATTAATAAAGTATCTATCTATCTATGTTAACCTCTGCTTTTAATGAATATTTGTTGGAACTGTTTTTAACCTCAGTTTATTAACTAATGGAGCACCACACAGCTTTTGGCAATTTGTTTTTTTTTTAATAAAAGCACTAATCACTTTTACACCTACCCCTTGCTTTGTGCCAGTGTCCTCATTTGCTAGGCTCAAACCTCAGGTGCGTTATCAGTGGTAGAGGGTTCAAAAGGCTCCTGAGAAGGTAACAGGAGTGCACAGCCGACCTACACCATCACACCCATACCCATTTAGGAATCCAGGCAACATTTAGGCCACCCAACATACCATTGCTCCTTAAGGGTTCTTACTTTTGGGTACATCAAAGGCCAATATAGGGACATCTGGCGACCTGTCACATACCTTTAGCCAAAGACAGTGAATTGGCCCCATTTGGTGTGACTAATGAGAATGTCCTTTCATTAAAAACTGTTCAGCACTGGCTCTGTTTGCTGAGTGGCAAACTCTTCTAATAAGAGAAAACAAGAATCCCAGTGTTCCTGCTTATTTTAGAAATATGAAATAATTGAAAAATAAAGTTTTCGTTCTTTTACAAAGAAAAAGACTCTCCATTTTGAGAGCAGCATCTTCATCCCCTCAACCTTAAACAAGATAAGAGTCTTAACATGTTACAATTGATGAATGTGCTGCTTTGTTGCAAGAAACGTGGCCCACAAAACAAAATCATCAATTATATGAGGGGGAAAAAAATAGCATGAGTAATAAATAAAATTTTAATGTCAAGAAAACAATGTTATAATGTTAAGTTAATTCAACCCATTGGGAGTCCCAAAACTACTTGTAATTGACTTTGGTGAAGGGGCTAGTTTTAAAGCTACCTAAAGCTTCAGGTCTAATAAGTGCAGAGTGGCGAGGAAATTGTGGAGCGACAGGAAGAGGATGAAAGTGCAATCACAAAGAGACAGAGACACAGAAGCTGAGAAGAGCGAGAGGTTTTGGTGACGTGAGCAAAAAAGTGGAACTGCCCTCCATGGCAGACAGAGAGAAGAAGCATGTGGTAGTAAAGTCTGGTGTGGGGCAGGAAGGGTAGTTTTTCTTTTATTGTAATTTCCTTTCACATTTTGTGTGACCCACCCTTGTGGATTTAAGTTCTGTTTACATTTTCTTATTATTATTCTAGCTGAGGAGACCCACCGGGGGGATTTCTGTTTTTTTTTTACTACATAGCTACAATGTATAATCCTTACTTCTGCTAACAAATTGTACTGCCTCGCTTCCTGAAATGAGCTTGCTGAGGAAACATTAAATAGGCAAATATAAACCAAGAAAAAGTAGGTGGTGTGTTCAACGAAAACTTTCACATTATTGAAATATTCCTACACAAGACCAACAATCAGTATTTCTGCACCTGTCCATGTTGCTTTTCCAGCAATTCTCAGTTGTAGCCTTCATTTACAGAATCTTAGTGGGTCAGAGGAATTCAGCAGTTCACTTCATTGAAGGCAGTCACCTAATGTGACAGAACCAGCAACTCACTCCAACTAGTCTGCAACTTGTCCAAAGTCAAATGTCTTAACATCCACATATCCAAAGGGTGACCCTACAAAACACCTAAGGCGGAAGGTGGCATGGCTCTACCTAACTTTCAGTTCTATTACTGGGCAACAAACATACAAACTACAAAAACCTGGACAAGGACAGAAATAGATGAACATACACAGACTTGGTCCACAATAGAAATAAAATCCAGCTGTACTTCTTTATATTCCCTGCTTTGTACCCCCAATAAGTACAAGTTATCGCCAATATACTAATAACCCAATTGTGCTTCACTCAATCAGAATTTGGAACCAATGTAGGAAGTATTTTAAGATACAGAAGCTTTTATCTGTGGCACCTCTGCACGAGAACCACCTTTTCCCACCTTCTCAAGCGTATGCAGTTTTTAATGCTTGGAAAACATCTGGGATTAAATCACTTAGAGATCTGCACATAGACAGCGTTTTTGCATCCTATGAACAATTACCAGAAACACATTTCTGTCACTACCTTCAAATCAGAAACTTTGTTAAACAGAACCTGCCCAATTTTTCTCACCTCCCACTATATCAGAAAAAATATTGCTCAGTCTCGAGGACTCAGACAACATTTCTGCAATTTACAGTGGCTTGCAAAAGTATTCGGCCCCCTTGAACGTTTCCACATTTTGTCACATTACAGCCACAAACATGAATCAATTTTATTGGAATTCCACGTGAAAGACCAATACAAAGTGGTGTACACGTGAGAAGTGGAACGAAAATCATACATGATTCCAAACATTTTTTACAAATAAATAACTGAAAAGTGGGGTGTAGACTTATCTTGTTCAACTGGAAGAATCCTGGCTCTCCTATTCTAAGTCAGTGGGTACCTGATGTTACATACTATTTGAAACTGGAAAACACAAATGTTGCAAAACCTGGCAGGATCTAATCAATAACATTTTAGAATAAGCATTTAAATTGAGGAAGCAGGTTCTCTCCCCTCTTTTACACCATTTATCTTTATTCATTTATTATTTATCTGTTCATTTGTCTTTACTAGCAAAAAGTTTTATACTGCTGGCCTAGCTCTCTTCCTCAGGGGTGGGGGTTGATTTGTTTTGAACCTTTTTTTTTCCTTTTTGTAAAACTTGAGTTATGTGTATGGAGTGTTGTTTGATTTTAATAAATTCAATACAATTTAAAAAAAAAGTCAGATTTCTTATTTATAGGGGCAGGCTCTGGGTGCATGACAGCTGACAACTAATGAATAATCACCTGGAAGTACAATGCACGGAATGCAGCAACAAGGAATGCGGAAAGTGGGTGTTTTGGACCTTAAAAACGGAAGAGAAGCTTGTCAGTCTGATGTCTCCTGTTTTATGTACCACATCAGAATAAAAAAATAAATAAAAGGGGCCAAGACTGCAGCTAAAATGACCACACCTGTTAAACCTTCTTATAACACAGGCTCTGTCAGGCAGCACATCATTGGCTGTCAGAAAAAGGGGTGGGCACCACTGTGCTGGAAGGTCATCACACAGTCAGTAAATGTATGACAAGATTGTTGATCTTCAGTTCCACCTGGGGGGTAAACGTTAACATTATACAAAGTTATTGAATGTTTTACCTGCATTTTTATCAATCTTTAATTTAATATTGTTTTTTATTAGTATCCTGCTGCTGGAGTATCTGAATTTCCCCTTGGGATTAATAAAGTATCTATCCATCTATCTATGTAAAGTGACCGGGCCCAGCAATGACATCAGCAACAACATTTGGCAAATATGGTATACCCCATGACTAGAAGTCACATAATGTGATATTAGTTTCCTAGTTCGTCACATTCATATCATGCATGAAGCTGGTAAAATTCTCAGTGCTTAATGGAGCACAGTTGGAACTATTGTCACTTTATTATTTTGTATGGTGCAGACCAGTTATACAGTTCAACATGTCTACACATGATTTTTTTCCTTCACTACAGAACTTTATTTAAATACTAAATGACTTTATTTAAATACACATGCAGAATTGGCACCCAAAATGCTTCCAGACTTTTACTAAACACCTTTCCTCGTGTGTTAATGCCATAAAACTCCATTCTTTTATCAGATTTTTTGCAAAGCTTCACTGTAAATTCAATTTTGCATGATTTGTTGAATCATCGCTACTGACAATCAATACTGAGGTAGGCTGAGAAAAGGAGGAACAAAACTCCAGGTGGAGATTTTCAGAATGAAGGTGCCATTTGAGAGGCAATTTCATAGGTAAGCCGGTTTTCTTTATTCACTATTAATAAAAGACCCTTCACAATATACAGTAACTGCCCATCCTCAAACTGAAAAATTTGAGAACCAGCAGAGAGCTTGTATTTTATTCATGCCCACTAGTTTGAATAAAAAAATCTCCCAAGTGATTATAATACACTAAACTAAGATAAGAGACATTTTCAGAATCAGTATTGGCTATCAGTAAACAATTACACATTACATGCATTTATGGTTGGTGAAGATTGGGCAAGCTGTACATTTAGTACCGGATGCAAATGCAACACTTTTAATTTTATCTTAAAAAGCTACAGCTTATACTAAAGTAAAAAATAATAGTAACCATTAGCATGAGAAGTCATGATAGTAAATAAATTTTGTTTTATTGAACTGTAACTTAAGAAGCATAAAACTGTGGTTTTAGTAATTTGTCTTGCATTGATCCAGTGGTCTGCGTAATAGTTTGGTTACTAACTCAGTAGATGAGGGCTTTGGAGTCACCACGTGGTTTCTTAATCTTGTCAAAATTCTTAGAGACAATATCGTACAGGATTGCCTGTTTTGGAAGAGAAAAAATATTAATTCACAAAACTGTCAGGAAAACCAATGGATAAACACAACAGCAGGAATAAAAAGGAACTCACATAAATATTGCGAATCTCCAGAACCATTAATCGCACCTCAGTGTACTGAATTTGATCCAGTTCATGCACAAGCTGCCGATAATCTCCCTGGAATGGTAACAAGGCTGCTCAGAGAACCAACCATAATCTAGTCTCTAAATCCTCTTAAAAAAATACAGTTATCACCTGACCAGTTTAAAACAAAGACTTTCTGGAGTACAGAATATTAAAAAGTTGCTGCACACATTTCTTCAGTTGATGCACTCCTTGCTAAAGCACGAATGGAGTTCAGTTATTGATTAAATGCCAAAGGGTTTACTTGGTCACAGTAAACAGACAGATTGGTTAATCCTTTACTTTAGTTCATTGTGTATGCTGGTAAGGCTGACTAGAACAGCACTAGTGGATAAACAAACAGTAAGCACTCAAGTGTAGATTTAATAAGCTATTTTGGTATATTGGCATGTTAATAAGGGCAGATTAGCAATAATAATTTGAAAATGAGTAATATGTTTGGTTAATTCATTGACTTCTGAATAAATGTATAGCTGTAGACTGTACAGTAGGTTAAATGCTCCAAAAGCACTGCATTGAAAGGGCCTTCTACTAGAAATCTCCAAGTGATCCTGCCAGCTGGGCCACAGGGCACAAGCTGCAGGTTTGGACCTACAGAAAACGAGATGGCTAGCTAATGATGGAGAGCCGTGACGAGGTTCCTATTTTGGCTATAAACTGGCAAAACAAGTGGGTGAAGAAGACAGATATTTTTTGGGTTAAATAAAAAAGGTTACTGTATGTTTATCTTTAATGAAAAAAATCAGTAGGGTACTGTACAAAATCATCATTAAAAAGATACCAGGAAAAGACAGAAATGCCACTGACTGGTAAACTGACCAGAAAGGCCTACTTAAAATATACTACTCTTGATGAGGAAGTAGGGTTAGATACAACTACTATAAACAATGAAAGAAATGAAGCAAAAAAAAAAAAAAAGAAATCCAGCAGTTGCTTGCTTACCACATGTGGCTGTTTAGCAGCTTTTGCCACAGCATCACCACGGTCTGAAAAATATCTGTGCCAAAACACAAGAAAAATAGATTTTATGGTAAAGAAAGGAAAGCATTGTTCTCAGAGATAAATTGCATTTTTATAAAGCAGAGGAAAGATGATCAGTGCAGATATTTTTAGCACATGAGCTCAGCATGTTGGGTCTCATGCTTACAGAAGGGTGTGTTAAAAACCCCCTGCAAATAATGGAGGTAGTCAGAGAAGAAAGAAGACTAACAACCAGAATTGATCAGTATGGTTCAGCCTGCTGAAGCAATCCAACAAGGCAAACAGAAGCATCGGCTTACTTGGAGATCTGTGTCTGAAATCCCTCCAGCTTAGTGCGAGTGTTTGTCATCAGCTCAAAGACCTTTTCCTGCAGGAAGGGGAGAAATCACATCTTAACAAAGCAGATAACACAAACCTCACAAAACTAAATTATGATTTAATGTGTTTGTAATTAGTGAAGACAGACATCAAAGCAAGGAATTTCCCTAACTGAAGTTCCAGCAATGCCTGCATCTTTCAGAAGAACTAGCAACCCTCCACACCTCACAAATCACAGCACTCCAGTCAGTTTGAAGGGCTGCATTTTCTTTCTTTGCCATCTTGTGTTGCTGTGGCCCTGTGGCATAAAGCTGCCTAATGTGATATACCCTGAGGCATGTGCCCACATTGCTACCTGCCATGACAAGGATCTGAAGCTGCAGCAGCAGCTTGTCTAACTGGGACTATGTACAGGGTGGTCCAGATCTAATTATGCAAATCCAGATCATCTGGATGACTTTGATTTAGGCAGGGACCAGTTCGATTCCAGTTCGGCATGAAGACAATTCTTCATGTCGTCAGTTTGCACACTTCTTGGTGATCTGGGATTTTTCAGGTGATTTTCTATGTAATAAACTTAATAAGTTATAGCGTAATGAAAATTGCATAATTAGATCTGGACCACCCTATAGTTTAAGATCATTCAAAGCATTATTCAAAGCAAGTTTGCCAGTAAACATAACATATGAACAAGTGGTGCAAATAATGTTTTGCAGATTATTATTTTTATTAACTGAAATTTGGCAAAATAATTCAAAAACAGTGCAAATGTGCAAGTATTTTAATAAAAAAATGTATTCCTTTCACAAGGCTCTCTTTTGTAACAGTATTTACCAGTCTACTCTGAAATTACATTTGCCAAAAAAGTGCATACAAACAGATCTTGTAACCAACTGTAAAGTCTACCTTAACCCTTTAAATGCTGTTGATAACATAAAGGGACAGAAAATTCTAAAATCAATTGAGCTGGCTAAGTGTAGTTTGATTTTACCCAGTAGATGGCAGCAAAGTCCACAAGATGTCACATATTTCCACACCTTTTTCTTTCTGCTATGGAATTAAATACTGGATGTCTCAATGTCAATAGAAATACAGTACTCTGCAAAAGGAGCTGTACATATCATTAATGGCCTAAATTCTGCACTGCCAGCTAAGGATTGTGAGCTGGCTGAAGAAACACAAGAAAGTGACATTGAGAATGCTGTTCGATTATCTCCTGTGTGAGAGAGAGGGAGTAATCACCATTACTCTGATGGATCACAGTTGTATTTCTGTAAGGAGTGAGCACATTTTTATAGATCTTGCAGTATAGAGATTTCTACGGAAGCGTATTAGGGCCACGATGGAAAAAAAAAAATACGGACACAGTGAAGAAAAAAAAATCTAAATGTTGAGATTAAAGTCGACATGTTGACTTTATTCTCGACATTTCCACTTTATTCTCGCCATTTACGTCGAGATTAAAGTCGACATGTTGACTTTATTCTCGCCATTTATGTCGAGATTAAAGTCGACATTTCCACTTTATTCTAATAGTTTATTTTGTCAGTAGAATGTCGCAAACTAAACTTCATCTTAAAATTTCTGAAAGTTCTGAAAACTCTGAGGTCTAAGTTTATAACTTGTTTTAATTTCACAAAGACGTTTATCGTGTGGCGATTGGTTATTTGCAGAAAGAAAAAGCAAGGATAGGAACTGGAGGTTTAGTACGTCAGATAGAGACAGTGCGCATGCAATAAAGAAAGCCAGCTCAGAAGAACATCCATTGAATTCTGCATTCGTGTCTCTGACCACCACATCACAAACCCAACATTTACACGATATTCCAGTTAAACCAGTGCGATACCCTTTCATATATCCAGTTTTTTGGAGCCTCGTCACACCTGTCATAAAGTTCACTACACTGAACATACACCTGGGGACCCCGTAATGCAAGGGAGCAGCACTACAGCCACGCCACCGTGCCCCCCGCCACCCGTGTTTAATACATGCTTTAATGCATTTCATCGTGAAGAAGATGTGCACTGTATGTTAGTATTCTGAATGTTCATAGAGCAGGAATATCATGAAGTCAATGTGCGGCGATCGCTGTCTGCTGTCTGTGTGCAAGAGGAAGTCAGTTGAAGAAGCGCATAGAGATTAACAACTGGGTCGGGGAACACTTAATATAAAGCATTTAATGTGCTACATTAATTAATGACGGGGTTTGAGAAAATCTAGTAAATTAAACATTCATTTTAAGATGAAGTTTAGGTTGCGACATTCTAATGACAAAATAAACTACTAGAATAAAGTGGAAATGTCGACTTTAATCTCGACATAAATGGCGAGAATAAAATGGAAATGTCGAGAATAAAGTCAACATGTCGACTTTAATCTCGACATTTTGATTTTTTTTTTCTTCACTGTGTCCGTATTTTTTTTTCACCGTGGCCCTAATACGCTTCCGTAGATTTCTTACCAGTTAAAATGACTCCACATTTTTGAGCTTTTTGGTCTGTGACCCTCCACTGTACTTACGCTATTCATTTCCACAGTATCTCAAAATTAGATTAATGTTACCTTTGGGCAATGAAGTGATGTATGTAATATGTAACAAAGCAACAAATTAGTAATAAAATCTATTTTCATCATCTACCATTATCAATAACATTATTTGTTGCAGCCCTCAAATAAACGTTAAATATGCGAAACTAATAATACATTGAAATTAAAGTACATGTTTATACATTACCCCTGTCAAGGCAGAAGAAGAAGCACATTACCAAAAAAAAACAAAAAACGTTTTTCTAAATAATCTCAAACTTTAATGCTGAGACAGTGTTACAGTTTATTGTTCATCCATTTTAAGGCAGAAATGCAGACAGACAAGACAGAAAGATCTTTACCTGCACTGCTACACCAAAGTTGTTCCCATCCTCAATTTTGGGAATTTGTAACTGCACCCACATGGATACCTTTGGAAAAAAGGCAACGGTAACACAATTCAATTTATGTGTAGTAGAATTCTCTCCTGAGGGCTTATCAGTGTCATATGTGAACAATACTCCAGAGAAGGATTAACAAATAAAACACAACAAACGATTAACAAATAAAAGGAATAACAACCAAATGACATGAAGACAAAACAGAAGGAAAACAATCTTCGTAAGTGAAAATGTCACTTTGGTTGCATCTCTTCCTAAAATAAATGAAACACAGAATATAGAGAAATGATGTCCGCACAGCAGTTGTGGCAGATTTGTCTGTCTTGCACAGTTTGATTGACAATGCAACATTTCTAATAATTTAAATCATGCACATTTATCAATAAAGCTCTGTCCTTACCACATTTAGCTTCTCTTTAGCTGTCTGAATTTCTGGCTTTAAGCGTTTTAGAAGAGCCTCAATATGTTTGTTACATGGAACAGGTCCACAGGGTGGGCCTAGGGCAAAAAGGAGACTAATTCAGGCCTTGGAAAATAGACATCTAGAAGCAAGCAACTACAGGGCATAGAGTTTAGCCTAAGGATGGAATACCTTTATCTTCATCATCTTTGTCTTTTTTCTTGTCTTCCTTCCCTTCTTTCTATTAAAAAAAAAAAAACAAGCACTCTTTTAACAAATTATGAGCAGGAGAGCATATAACATGCTACAATTTGGAAATTATAAAAATGGACATGAAATTTACAGTACAAAGGATCTGGGACACTGGTGAGCAACAACATAACAACAATAACACTGTGCAAGTGACGGAGCAAATAGAATAAAAGGACTTCAGTACCAGCAGAGAAGGGGCAATGGAGATCATTTGGTAAGAGTCTCGGAAACGGAATGATGGCACTCTGCTTCTTGAAGATGGGGTATTAATTGAGCAGGGTTACTGGCTACTGACTGATATCACACATTTACTAATAAACAATGAGTTATGAAGATAACTAGACCGCGATACTGATAAACCATACAACATCGGACTAAGAGCAGTAGACAGTGCAAATTGCTGGACAGGGATCCTGATAAAAGAATCTTGACACTCCAATGCCAGTAGATGTGAGGCCTTGGATATCACTGAACAAGGATTATAGTAAGAACAGCAGCACTCCAGTACCAGCTGACAGTGAGCAGTATTTAAAAAAAAATTGATGGTCATGACCACATGTTATCTGACCTCCTCCTTCTTCTTTTTCTTCAACTCTTCTTTGGCTGGGTCAGGTATTGGAATATCCAGTTCTGCTTTCAGGCTGCTCAGATCTCCCACATTGAGGACCTCTTCCTATTTCAAAAAAGGAACTCGAGTAAAAAATCAGGTTATGACTAGACTGGACTGGCAAAATCGAATCAGTGGGAAGACCAGATTGTCATTACCTTCAAAAAGGCATCCATTTCACTAATCTTTTGGGGGAAGTAGCTGCTCACCAGGGTTTCTGCCTAAAGACATAAAGAAATATATGTTGAAAGTAATAAGTGAGTGTATACTGTACTCGGGAGACATTTTGATAACATAAATCAATCCTCTTGATCTCCACTGGATTAATTTATCTTACCTCTTTGTTGAGTTGTTTGCAGAAATCATCAACCTACAAAGTAAATATAGAAAAGTTAAATAGTATAATAGTATTACAGAATCCAATGGTGACCAGCTCTGTGCACAGAACATTAGAACAATCTAGGCAAGAACAGGTCATTCAGCACAACAAAGCTCGCTAGTCTTATCCACGTAATTCTTACCATGCTTCTTGGTAGCTTATTCCAAGTGTCAATGGTCAAGTGTCAACTGTATGTTTGTGCAACATTTACCATTAACAAGTTTCAAATTGTGTACCATTGTTCTTGAACTTATTTTACAGTGTCTTGATACACTGTACACACAATTATAATTTTAAACATTTCAATTATGCTACCTCTTAATCTTCTTTTACTTAAACTGAAAAACCTCAACTCTTTGAATCTTTCTTCATAATTCATCCTCTATAGCCCTGGAATCAGGTAGGTCGCTCTTCTCTGGACCTTTTTCTAGTGCTGCTATGTCCTTTTTTGCCAGGAGACCAAAACTACACACAGTACTCCAGATGAGGCCTCACCAGTGCTTTATAAAGTTTGAGCAGAACCTCCTTGAACTTGTACTCCACACATCGTGCTATATAACCTAACATTCTGTTAGCCTTCTTAATGGCTTCTGAACACTGTCAGGAAGTTGATAGCATAGAGCACTCTACGACTCCTAAATCCTTCTCATAAGGTGTACTCTCGATTTTCAGACCTCTCATTGTATATTGAAACATAACATTTTTATTTTCTATGTGTAATATTTTACATTTACTGACATTAAACTTCATCTGCCACAAATCCTCCCAAGCCTGTATGCTATCCAAGTTCTTCTGTAACGATTTAACAGATTCCAGGTTATCTGCCAGTCCACCTAGCTTGGTATTATCAGCAAACATAACCAGCTTATTGCTTACAGGTATATTCCTTTCAAAATCATTTATATACAGTACAATCCCTCTTAACCGGCCACCTCGGGACTGAACCCAAGGCGGGTTGGCGTTATGGCAGGTTAATCCGACGCATACCTAATTTCATGTTGAAAAATATTTCTAAGGTATGTACTGTACCTCTTCGACGTTCCTGAAGAAATCATATCCATAAGGCTTCATCCACGATTTTGCACATGGGTTTTTTTCTCGTACAATGACTGGACAGTGTGGAGTAGCGGGTCCACAGCTCAAGTCAAAAAGGACACTTTTTAAATAAATAATCGCCGCACTCGCGGCTTAACGAGGGGGTGTGGTATGTGTGGCTGATCGGTTCCCGGGGAATTTGTGATGCGGACGATACTAGCTTAATTGCACAGGTGAGGAGTCGTCCGCATCCGTAATTGTTCCCGAAAACTCCTAATTACCACATCTGATCCACGTCCCCGTGATAAAAAGAAAGTGCGAGGCAGCTAGGGGGAGAACAGAAAAGAATTGTAGGTTAATGGAGAAGGAAGCAGGTAGAGGAAAGCAGGTGCAGAAAAGCGAGCGAGCGGAGATTCGATGGAACAAAGGCAGGCATCTGGGAGGTGAACCCCTGCAGAGGAGTGTTTGGCCGACACTCAGTGGGGCTGAAGAAAGCAGTCGCTCCAGCTGAGCAATCACTGAGCAGGAGTGACCGGTATTGAAGACGACTGGCTATCGAAAGGCAGCGGCAGTCGTGGAGGCTTTGGGCTGGTTTAGCCCCAAAGTGAGTGCCCTGGCCGCTGGGGAAAGAACCCATGTCTCGATCCGGATGAAGCCTGACATAGCCAGGGATCGGAGGGCTACCGGACCAGTGTGGAAGGCAGCTGCACCTGCAGGTAGGGCGACTCCCTTGTTGCCCTACCTATGGGAGAAGCAGGGGAGCCCCAGGTAGAAAGAAGGCACTGTGCTTTGGACTTAAAGAGACTGCTTCCAGCCATTGTTTTAACCTCGTTTGCGTTGTTTTTAAAGGACTTATTTTTTTACTAATGGATTTTAACCTCCACTAATTCAGTTGTTTTAATGGATTATTTATTATTAGTGAAGACTTTTGATACACTGCACTTTATTTAATTTGAACACTGTTTTATTGTTTGCTGGTTTTAAAATACCTCTCACCTTCCAGGAAATAAGGAAGTGCATACATCTATAATAATAAAAGGCAAAGCCCTCACTCACTCACTGACTGACTGACTGACTGACTGACTGACTGACTGACTGACTGACTGACTCATCACTAATTCTCCAACTTCCCATGTAGGTAGAAAGCTGAAATTTGGCAGGCTCATTCCTTACAGCTTACTTACAAAAGTTAAGCAGGTTTCATTTCGAAATTCTACACGTAACGGTCATAACGGTCGATAACGGTCGACAACGTCCGCCATGTTGAACTTTCTCATTTATGGCCCCATCTTCACGAAATTTGGTAGGCGGCTTCCCTGCACTAACCGAAACCGATGTATGTACTTATTTCGATAGTATGACGCCACTGTCGGCCGCCATATTGAACTTTCCAACGTCACCAATTTTCAAACTTCCCGTGTAGGTAGAAGGCTGACCCCATCTTCACGAAATTTGGTAGGTGACTTCCCTGCGCTAACCGAAACCGATGTACGTACTTATTTCGATGGTTTGATGCCACTGTTGGCCGCCATATTGAATTTTCCAAACGTCACTAATTCTCCAACTTCCCGTGTAGGTAGAAGGCTGAAATTTGGTAGGCCAATTCCTTACAGCTTACTTACAAAAGTTAAGCAGGTTTCATTTCAAAATTCTACGCGTAACGGTCATAACGATCAACAACGTCCGCCATATTGAACTTTCTTATTCATGGCCCCATCTTCACGAAATTTGGTAGGCAGCTTCCCTGCGCTAACCGAAACCAATGTACGTACTTATTTCGGTGGTATGACGCCACTGTCAGCCGCCATATTGAATTTTCCAACATCACTAATTCTCCAACTTCCCGTATAGGTAGAAGGCTGAAATTTGGCAGGCTCATTCCTTACAGCTTAGTTACAAAAGTTAAGTAGGTTTCATTTCGAAATTCTACGCATAACGGTCATAACGGTCAACAACGTCCGCAATGTTGAACTTTCTTATTTACGGCCCCATCTTCACGAAATTTGGTAGGTGGCTTCCCTGAGCTAACCAAAACCAATGTACGTACTTATTTCGGTGGTATGACGCCACTGTCAGCCACCATATTGAATTTTCCAACATCACTAATTCTCCAACTTCCCGTATAGGTAGATGGCTGAAATTTGTCAGGCTCATTCCTTACAGCTTACTTACAAAAGTTAAGCAGGTTTCATTTCGAAATTCTACGCGTAACGGTCATAACGTTCAACAACGTCCGCCATGTTGAACTTTCTTATTTATGGCCCCATCTTCTCGAAATTTGGTAGGCGGCTTCCCTGCACTAACCGAAACCAATGTACGTACTTATTTCAGTGGTATGATGCCACTGTCGGCCGCCATATTGAACTTTTCAACAATCTTTGTTACTTTTGGGCCCATCTTCAAGAAATTTGGTACACGGGTTCCCAACGCTAACTGAATCCTACTTACGTACATATATACGTCCATAGCCTGCAGCTTGGTCACCATGTGAGGCGGCGTTGGGTCCCCCATCCCAACGCCTCCCACGTTGTTGGCTGCCTGCTTATATAAGGCCGTCCATCACTCCAGTCTCTACATTCCCTTCCTTGCTTCGCCACGGGATTCACGTCTCCCTGCTGATAACTACAGCCTTTTTGTTTAATCCACGGCTTCTCCGCTGTTTTATTGTTTGTTTATTACAATTATAGTTATTGTATAGGTATTTTACACTTACTTTACGTTACTCAGGTACCCATTTCCTTCATCATTCCAACCCCCATTACCATGTCTATCGAGGTAATCACCATCGATCAAAGAACTGTCACTTACCGAGTGGTTTCCTTGCCCGGAGATGGCACCTACCTTTTCCATTCTCTGTGTTACATATTGCACGGCCATATCAGGCTCACTCTTGATATCCGGAAGAACATTGTGTCTTATGTATTGAATGACTGGGACAGGTTCAAGGTGTGGACTGATGACGGTACAGGAGATAATTATACTACACAGGAGCACTAGAAGAGTGAAATGCTTAAGCCCTTCACCTATGGTTCTGCATGTGAGTTGATGGCTGCCGCTGAATTGTTCGGTTGGTGCTTTCAAGTGTACCGAAATGGTCAAATATTTTACACCTTTCGACAACCGCCAATGCCTCTTAAACATCTTACATTCACAGGTGACGATTTCAGTAGTGGACACTTTGATGTTTATGAATGTTTAAACTCTCAAAAGCTGGATGTGAAGTTATCGATGAAACCGGTTGTAAGCTTACAACGCTTGACAGATGCCGAATGTCACTTCAACACAAGTCCTGCAAATACTGTCGTAATTGAAACAAACCATGAACCTCAAACTGATTATGACAGCAGCAATCCAAGCTGTGAGATTTGAGACAAGATTACTGTTCACATGGCCAACTGTAAGTTGCATGCTCAAGAGTAAGCTCAGCGCACAGCTTGGTCATGTTACAACCGGATGGCCGAACTCACAATGTGGTATACAAAGAGATCCTTAACAAATAATTATTGGCATATTTTCCCTCAGTTTAAAAAGGTTAAATTTTCTTCTTAATAAAAATTTTAATGCAGTACTTCGCCGCTGCGAAGCGCGGGTATTTTGCTAGTCTAATATAAAAAAGAACTCAGGATTAAAAAAAAAAAAATGTATTTTATTTTATTTTAACAGGCCGGTTAATCCGTCAGCTGGTTAATGCAAGGCCAGTTAAGAGGGATTATACTGTATATTAAAAATAGCAGCAGCCCCAGCACTGACCCCTGTGGAACACCACTTTTAACATCAGCCAATTCTGATGAGGTTCCTCACACCATCACCCTCTGCTTCTTCTGTCTGAGCCAATTCTGCACCCATCTAAAAACATCACCCTGAACTCCCACTTCTTTTAGTTTGATGCCCAACCTCTTGTGTGGCACCTTATCAAATGGTTTCTCAAAGTCAAGATAAATAATATCATAAGCTCCACTTTGATCGTATCCTTTTGTTGCTTCCTCATAGAATTCTAGCATGTTAGTAAGACTCCTCTTGACTGACTGTTCAGAAAACCTCTTGTACTTGACATGTGTTGCTCAATCTTATCTATACTAATAAAAGGCAAAGGCCTCACTGACTCACTCATAACTAATTCTCCAACTTCACGTGTAGGTAGAAGGCTGAAATTTGGCAGGCTCATTCCTTACAGGTTACTTACAAAAGTTAAGCAGGTTTCATTTCGAAATTCTACACATAACGGTCATAACTGAATCCTACTTACGTACATATATACATCCATAGCCTGCAGCTCGGTTGCCGTGTGAGGCGGAGTTGCGTCCCTCATCCCCACGCCTCACACGTAGTTGGCTGCCTGCCTATGTTGCGTCCCCCATTCCCACACCTCCCACATAATTGGCTGCCTGCCCATATAAGGCCGTCCGTCACTACGGTCTCTTCATTCCCTTCCTTGCTTCTCCACGGTATTCATGTCTCCCTGCTGATAACTGCATCCTTTTTATTTAATCCACGGCTTCTCCCCTGTTTTACTGTTCGTTTATTACGATTATAGTTATTGTGTAGGTATTTTAGACTTAGTTTACTGTTCAGGTACCCATTTCCTTTACCTCCAACCGTACCCCCATTAACATGTCTATCGAGGTGATCTCCATTGATCAAAGAACTGTCACTTACCGAGTGGTTTCCATGCCCGGAGATGGCACCTGCCTTTTCCATTCTCTTTGTTACATATTGCATGGCCATATCAGGCTCAATCTTGATATCCGGAGGAACATTGTGTCTTATGTATTGAATGACTGGGACAGGTTCAAGGTGTGGACTGATGACGGTGCAGGAGATAATTATACTACACAGGAGCACTAGAAGAGTGAAATGCTTAAGCCCTTCACCTATGCTTCTGCATGTGAATCGATGACTGCCGCTGAATTGTTCGGTTGTCGTTTTCAAGTGTACCGAAATGGCCAAATATTTTACACCTTTGGAGAACCGCCAATGCCTCTTAAATCTTAGATTCACAGGTGATGATTTGAGTAGTGGACACTTTGATGTTTATGAATGTTTCAACTCTCAAAAGCTGGATGTGAAGTTATTGATGAAGCCGGTTGTATGCTTACAATGCTTGACAGATGCCGAATGTCACTTCAACACAACAAGTCCTGCAAATACTGTCGTAATTGAAACAAACCATGAAACTCAAACCGATTATGACAGCAGCAATCCAAGCTGTGAGAAAACAGTAAAAAGGAGGCGTGTCAGA
Source organism: Polypterus bichir lapradei (assembly GCA_026402145.1). Lineage (NCBI taxonomy): Eukaryota > Metazoa > Chordata > Cladistia > Polypteriformes > Polypteridae > Polypterus > Polypterus bichir. Next base: position 42,643,169 of record JANRMT010062852.1, on the reverse strand, counting down.
CGCCATGGTACATTTTCTGATGCAGCTAGATGGAAACAACTTTGTGACACTGCCGCCAAATACTCGCAGAAAAATCCACAAGTTAATAGACACACTGTCGCTAAATACTCGCAGGCAAATCCACAAGTTAATAGACACGCT
>JANRMT010062852.1:42628887-42643018 GCA_026402145.1 Polypterus bichir lapradei | reverse complement strand
AAATCCACAAGTTAATAGACACGCTGTCGCTAAATACTCGCAGGCAAATCCACAACTTAATAGAAACTCTGCCGCTAAATACTTGCAGGCACATCCACAAGTTCATAGAGACGCTGCCGCTACATATTTGCAGGCAAATCCACAAGTTAATACCGGGAATGCCTGTTAAACATCTTAGATTCACGAGTAGCGATTTGGGTAGTGAACACTTCGATGAATGAAACCTGTTATCTTTACAACGGTTGACAAACTCCAAATACGAACCTGATTGAAAGAAATAATGACAATCAAATCTTTGATAACAGCAACACTCATAACAGTGGCAAAACAATTACATTGACAATCATGTTACGTTATTTTTAAAATGTTTCCTTTTCTTTTTCATAACTTCTTTAAAACACTACTTCTATTTTGCTAGTCCTTAATAATTCCTTCCATTAATGTTTCTGTGATGCATGTTAAGCTTACTGGCCTATAGTTGCTTGGATCTGCCCGGTCACCCTTTTTATATAATGGGATATTTGCCATTTTTTAGTCCTTCAGAATTTCCCAAGTGCTCAGTGACTCACTAGAAATATATGTCAAGGGTTTATCTTTGTACTCACTAGCCTCCTTAAGAACTCAAGGGTAAATATTATCTGATCATGGAGATTTGTTTGATTTCAGATTATTTAATCTGAACAGTACTTCTCCCTCTACAATTTCCAAATCAATTGGTACCTCCTTAGTTCTCCCATTTACCACTGGGAGGTTGTCTACTTCCTCACTTATGAAAACCTCAGAAAAATGCTTATTTGTGAATTTCCCCTTGGGATTAATAAAGTATCTATCTATCTATCTATCTATCTCTATTTAGGGTATCATTCTTTCACTGTCTGTATTTTTTAATTCCAATTTACCATTTCTGATGCACTTCACCTCCTCAACTGTACTTCTACTACTAAAATACTGAAAGAATCTCTTCGGGTCACCTTTCACCTTATCTGCTATATTTCACTCTGTCTTTTAGCCTCCCTAATATCCTTCTTAATGGCTGCACTTATGCTCTCATATGCCCCATGATTCACATTAAAGTTATTTGTCTTATATGCCTTATACAGATGGTTTTTCCTTTGCAGCTTCTTTTTTAACCCCTTATTAACACACGGCACAGTTTTTTTAAATCTCCTATTAATTCTAAATTTAGGTATGTGCCTGGCCTGCGCTACATGTAAAACGTTAAACCTGTTCCAATGCTCCTCCACTGTTTCCACACTTAAAAGCTTATCCCAGTCTATCCGCCTAAGACAATGCCACATTTGCTTAAAATTTGCCCTACCAAAGTTAAACTTAACAATTTTCATCTTTGTATCGACACTCTTCCAAAGCACTGAGAATTGTATTACATTGTGGTCACTTGATCCTAGTGATTCAATCACCTCTACACCCTCAATTCTATCCTAATTATTACAAAATATTAAATCCAGACAGGCTTCACCCCGCATTGGTGCTTTAAAATGTTGAGTTAAAAAACAGTCACTTATTACTTCTAAAATCTCCTGCTCTTGTGCTCCGCTATTTGCAGTTAATATTTGGATAGTTAAAGTCCCTGATGACTATAATATGCCCCTCTAAAGTTGCCTTTTTGATATTACTAAAAAGATGTGTGTTGAAATTACTGTTTGCATTGCGAAGTCTATAACACACTCCCAAAATAAGACCTATTTCCCTAATGCTTTCCAGGCGAAATCACATGTCCTCGCTAAGATGGGGCTCACTGTCCAAATGAAGAGGACTTGTGTTTAAGTTCTGTTTGACATAAAAAGCAACCCCACCTTCTTTCTGTTCTATCTATCATTCCTAAAAAATGTGTATCCCTCTATCTTACACTCATCCCCATCAATGTTATTTAGCCAGGTTTCCATTATTGCTATAATATCATGATTATGCTCCCCTGCATACAATTCCAACTCACTTGTTTTATTTTTCATACTTCTAGCATTAAGGCAAGCCATTTATAATGTGTTACTCCTTTTACTTTATGTTTAAAAGGGTAAACAATGTGAAAAATGTAGATGGAAAACAGAAGAAAATTCATCATGTTACTTGGAAAAACAAACAGGAAATACAATCCTACAGTACTATGTTTTTATTTGCAGAGAGTACTCTTGACCAATAAATGAAGGGGAGAGGCAGATCTTCAATTCAAAAACACAGCATCATGTGAATGCCTTTCCCATTTATATTGTACGTTGATTTTTCTAGAAGTAACTATTAATAACACTTGAGCAAAAATGAATGCATGTTTTGAGCATACAACTGAATAATGAACATGTGGATTATGCTACACAAGTATCATGAGTTTTTTTTAAACGAACATTTTTCATGTCACTTGCTGTTGCACAGTACTGGTCACCATTGGGTTCTATTATATCATAAACATTTTCCTCTTATTCTATATGAAAACATGAGATTAAAAATATTTGTTGGCCTTCACTACAAACCAGATGTGGCAAGTAAAATTTTAAAAATATAATTTCTAGGTTAAGTATTCCTTTAAAAAGAATCTTGTTAGCAGCAGTTAGGAATTATAAAAGCAAGATAGCATGAGGATTTTCTGGCTATACCTTTTTTGTTGATTACAACTTTGGTTTTGTGTTTTGGTTTAATGAACGATTTTCCCCTTTTGTTTTATCTGTCCCTTGCTGGACCCATTACCATAATTTTTACCTTTTCCCTTGAGTTTCTTTTCTTCTTTTTGGTACCGTCCTTCCACACAGTGTTTAGATCAAAAATCATTATGAGCAACATGTTCGGTACAATTAGTTTAGAATAAAAGAGATAGATAGATAGATAGATAGATAGATAGATAGATAGATAGATAGATAGATAGATAGATAGATAGATAGATAGATATTTTATTAATCCCAAGGGGAAATTCACATACTCCAGCAGCAGCATACTGATAAAGAACAATATTAAATTAAAGAGTGATAAAAATACAGGTATAAGACACAGACAATAACTTTGTATAATGTTATCTAATGTGTTTTGTTTTACTCAATAATAATGCCTATAGTGGACACACTGTAGCACACACCAGGAATTCCTTCTAGAATACTTAAATGCACAATAGCCATATCAACTTAATGAAAATGTCACAACAACTGCCCAGCAGGAATCAAGTTATGGACTTTACATATATTGGCTGACAGGGTCACTTAAGATGCCTCCAGGCATTAGTTACAACAATGTTCTGAGACTTAATGGACACAAAAATAAAAATAAGATGATGTCATAAGTAGGCCACACAAGCAACTGGCACAGCGAACATGTCACACAGAAACTTCATCCATTTTCTGACCTGCTAAATTCAGATCAGTATCACAGAGTGCCAGTAAATGTCTCAGAAACAGAGGGCACAAAGTGGGACCTTAACCAGGTATCTAAGTACCACTGGCACACATATGTACGAGGGATACAAATTCTGAACATATTTAATAAACTTTGATCGATTAGTAACCGCTAATTGATAAAAGAAATGCACAGAAATATTGCCATAAAAAATATCCCAGGAAAAGTTTAATATTAGCATTATGGATGCAAGAATTTGCATTAACTTTGGGTAAAAACATGTCACAAACTCTTTACATTTAAAAAAATCTTTTTTGCATTTATATTTAAGAATAGGAGGAGATGATTGGAGGTCAGTCACACATGCAGCCTGTTAACTGTCATGTCTACAGTTACGAGAGGCCACTCAGATAGCATCAGTGTTTGGGCTATGCTCAGGTAACTTCTAGCCATGATTAAAAATACACGTTACATCTGTCATCGAGTTTGACTTCCAGTGTATGAGTGGTTCACACGGCAGGTGAATCTGTGTTCACAATGTTTTGTCTGTTATTATGAACACACATCCACACAACACTAGGTTATTTTTCAGCAAGGCTGTCACCTGTATGCTTGGGTGGATAATTGATATTTGTAGTAATACTGATTTTATCAGTGTAGTGACATGTGATCTCGTGTCTTCTTAGTTTTTCAATATGGCTAGTGATAGTGCTTTAAGATAACTATTAGCTGCCAACAGTTTCTGCTGTCACCTACACTGATCAGTAAAATCTTGTTGTAACACTGTACACACCCGCTGTGTGATTTCCTTTGACTGCTGGCCATCTCAGTTTTTCTTGCTGTTGCTGCCAATATCAGAGGTTGATACAGTCTGACCCCACAAACAACATGTTTGTTTTGTACGCAGTAATGCATTGCTGGAGTGCAGCTTTTGTATTTCAACACTATATTACACAGTGTGCAGCAAATGTTATTACCTTATCCCTTATACTGTTCCCAAACAAACACAAGTTTAGGCATACAATGCAGAAAAACATTAACAATAACAGTAACATCTGTAATATTACTCGTTTAAACGCTTACTGGAAATTATCCTAATAGGTAATTATTCACTGAGTCAATCTACTTCTTCTTTCGGCTGCTCTTGTTAGGAGTTGCCACAGTGAATCATCTGCTTCCATATCTTTCTGTCCTCCGCATTTTCCTCTGTTACACACATCACCTGCATGTCCTCTCTCACCACATCCATAACTTTCTCTTAGGCCTTCCTCTTTTCCTCTTCCCTGGCAGCTCTATCCTTAGCATCCCCAACATACCCAGCATCTCTCCTCTGCACATGTCCAAACCAACGCAATCTCACCTCTCTGACTTTGTCTCCCAACCGTCCAACTTGAGCTGACCCTCTAATGTCCTCATTTCTAATCCTATCCATCCTCGTCACACCCAATGCAAATCTTAGCATATTTAACTCTGCCACCTCCAGCTGTGTCTCCTGCTTTCTGGTCAGTGCCACCGTCTCCAAACCATATAACATAGCTGGTCTCACTACCGTCCTGTAGACCTTCCCTTTCACTCTTGCTGATACTCGTCGGTCACAAATTACTCCTGACTCTTCTCCACCCATTGCACCCTGCCTGCACTCTCTTTTTCACCTCTCTGCCACAATCCCCATTACTCTGTACTGTTGATCCCAAGTATTTAAACTCATCCACCTTCGCCAACTCTACTCCCTGCATCCTCACCATTCCACTGACCTCCCTCTCATTGACACACATATGTTCTGTCTTGTTCCTATTGACCTTCATTCCTCTCCTCTCTAAAGCATATCTTCACCTCAATAAACTAACTGAAAGGTCTGACTGGAAGAGCTTGACAGGACCTGAAGTTATTGACAAATTACTCATTTCAGAACTTATAGCTACCAGCAGGCATGCTGCAGTTCACAATGAGTTTCATTCCATAGTTTTCATAAAGAAGGTGCAGGAATCAATTTAATTAAGATTCAATGAGGAGAGAATTACAGGCCTAGAAGGATTTATGATGGTGTTTACTATGAACAGGGGAAACATGTGGCAAGAAGTGACAAGACACACTCCATTCACTGGATACAGTTTTTTGATGCTAGACTTACAGCCAAAGGAGATGTTTTAGTAAGATGGGTAGCACACAAAAAAGTACTCAGATACAAGGTAAAGAGGACTGTTATAATTTTAGCAGCAGCTAACTTAGTCAGGTGAAACTAGTGGCAAGTCCACATACTACTTTTAGTGTTGTTGCACAAGTTCTGTTGCCTGCATGTGTGCTGGAGAGAAGATACACTGTATTCATTAGAACAGCTTACTTCAATTGTAGAGCTATATGTTTGTACAATTTGACACGTGAGGGATTCGGTGAACAACACCTTGTTATGAGTGCTCCTATGAAATGCAATATACAACAACTGGGTGAAAACATGGCATGCTACTGGTTCTGTGAAACCAAGAACCCCAGAGGCTGTCACCAACGTTGTGCATCATATAAAAGCAACTCACCGATTACCACATGAGACAAGCTGAAAAGTCTGTTTTCATGAATGTGAAAAAACACCCAGAAATCAACTGCTGGTAGAGACCATTTTCAAGACCGCTTTTCAAATAGTATCACTTATTAATAACATTGCTTAATAAGAAGACAACACAATAACTGCAATTGCAATATCATATTGGTTATTCTTGAATTGCTAATAAAACTATTCATAACACAGACACTAAAGTCACGGAGACATCATCCCTTAAATCACATACATACTACCATCTGGCATAGGCCTGAAAATTATTAAATAAAATGCAAGCCAATACAGAGTGTCAGAACTAAAGTAAAGAAATAAACAAATTAAGTGTCATCATTTCAGGAAATTCCATGACAAAAAAAAAAAGATCTAAGGAACAGCACTCATTGTTTTTCACAAGGAGAAAAACAAATAAAAAAACCAGAAGCCATGCCCATGTGCTTCATCTCTGCTTCACTCCCAAAGTTTGGCAGCAACATGGCCTGAATAAGGAGATATGATTTGGAACAGATTCACTGATGTCATTTGATACAAATTCCTGTTCAGCCTCGGCACGGTGTATGACCATCATGTCAGGAGCTCTGCAGCTCAAGTTGCACATCAACTGATTTCATAACTCCAAATTCACACAACACCTCCTGCACCCGTCAACTGCTTTCCGTCTTATTTACAGATGCACTACAACTCGTAAACAGAACGTCTCCTGATGATTCAAATTTTACAGTCCTCTCTCACGAGTGCAAGTAATAGTTCCAGTTCCAGTTAATGAGCTCTGCAAACTTTACCTTAGTCCCCCCCCTAAAAGGATGCAGGAGAGATGGAGCCTATCCTGGTAGCATGGGAAGCAAATCTAGATTGGATTCCAGTCCATCATAGGGCACACCTAATGAAAATACCTGGAGGAAAACTTACATGGATAACCAGAATCCACATTGGTGACCAGGTCACCTAGAAGTGTGAGGCAGCAGTATTAACCACAATTTCAGCCTAAACATATTAATTCTTTGCACTATCCCGAGTTCTTTAGTAACAAATTTTTATATTTGAGCCTGCACGTGTTACTTGTGGGAATCTAAACAAATTTAATTGTTCGGCTGTATGGCCTGTTCTTGTCACAATTGCTCTAGTGCTCTAATAACTCAGTATGACACATCATGCAGGGTCAAACAACTTTAAAGCCACCCTAATGGTGAAACGCGTAATTGTTGCTGGGGTTTTGCACACTAGACTCAACATACATGATGACAGGAGGTTTGGCAATTTGGTAGTCTGCATGGGAACATTGTTTCCTTTGATGGCCTAACCTTCAAGAACCCATACCTTTGAAGAGTTTGCTATGCAGGTAGACCCAAAACTGGAATGCCAAGAATGGAAGAGGGAATAGCTGTTATTAGATGTATTTTACCACCTTATCACATCCATTCAATTAATCAAACTTCTTTTATATAGCATCTTTCACCCAACACTCCATAATGTTCTACATTCCTTAGTGAGTGTGCTTAAACAGGGTTCATCTTACCCAATATTATTTATTGGAAGATGACTGTGGTGACAAAATGATGATACACCCAATTCCTTTACTTCAATGGAATTTAGATTAGTACTTCCACTTATCAAATAGCTAGAGCGATGCACCCCTTTACAAACTGATTCATGAACCTGTATTTTAGCAATGCAAGGGCATGGTCTGCTAGTGCATATTCACACAACACTGTCTTCAGGATGACAGAAGAAAACGAAATACTCTGACAAACATCAATGCAAATGGAGAGTGCGTGCTATCTACAAAGTGACAGTGTCAAGGTGAAATGGATCCTTGGGCAGTTCAGCAGTGTGGCCATAGGGCTGATTACCGTGCCATCTACTGCTAAAGCTCCTATAACACAGAAATCTCCCTCCCCCCCTTTTGGTTACCAGGTTTGTTGACTTTATTCTTTTAAAATTAAATACAGTTTTTGGTGATCTGACATCTGCGAACAGTTTTAGTCACTTATGAAATGCATTTGTTGGCTGATCTGCATTTTTAAAAGGTGGCAAGGACTGTTCTGCTGGATCCCACTAGGAAATGGCGGTGCTTTATGAAAGGCGCTATATGAAATAAAACTGTCGGTGTGATTAAAAACTGCGGTCTTGAAAAATAAGAAAAGAAAAATATTGAAGGAAAGTAAATAAAAAATAAAAAAAAAAAGTCACCGCGGCCCAACACGGATGCACTTGGAGGCATCGAGCATCCCTTCAGGCGCATACACTTTCGGTACTTGATACCCGAGACCCCGCTTAAGCTCGCCCTTATTTTTAGGCGCTATATCGGGTCGATTCGGGTCAGATTGTGATCAGATCGCCTTTCACGAAGCATCAATACGTCGCATAATCCGCGCTACCGTTTTGACATGACGGGCATCATGACTCGACTTGTTCGAACGTTTCGGTTTCAAAAAAGGAACACATGAATTCTACCTTCTTTTTGGCGACAGGAGACACTTCCAGCGACGTCATTGTTACAAAATGTACTCGTACAGCAACACCTTTTACTTAAAATATATATAATGAATCGTTAATTTCTGCAAGAGACTCAATTAGCTTCTTCACCAAACTCGAAGCAAACTGCAAGCGAAAATGAAACTCTCCGCTCCTCGGTAATTCCCGACCACTCACGTTCTTCAGAGACAGGTGACCGAGTAAGGGATTATGGGACTTGTAGTTCTCATTGTGACTGGAAAGGGCGGAGAAGCGAATCTACGAACTACATTTCCCATTTTAAAATTATGTATGATACAGAGTTGTGAAGTCAAGGTATAATTGTTCTTGTAAGCGTATCTGCAATGAATAGACATTAGCGGGGCTTACTATGCTCCCACAACACGAGTGGTGCAAATGTGATATTTATCGTTGAACTTTGAGTTTGTTTTAAAACAAAACAAACAAAAAAATAAATAAATAAAAATAACAGCGTGGACGCTCACCTGATATGCTTCAGGTAGGTGAACTGTGTAAGAAATTGTCGTCTGCTTTGCGTTCTGTATGGTGCGGATAAAAGTCAATTTTTACTTTGGCAGTTTATATCTACTTACCAATGTTATCAACTCAGTTAGTTTATTGGGAACGGCGGACATCACAGTCAAAACGATATCATCAATCGCAAAGTCTGTGTTTACACTCGCAGACTTTTTCCTGGCAGCCCATTGAGTTCACGTTCAGCATTATTGCCACTTGACAATAGCACTATGAACTCAAAAACTTTACCTCCCACAGCCCAGGGCCAGTAATACAATACAGACAGCTGACAATGCTTAAAAGAACATGTGTTAAATAAAACATACATACAGACGTTTTCTGCACCAGGGAAGCTGGGGTCTGTCCCATCAAGTATCAGTAGCAAGGCAGGAACGATTCCTAGACAGGGCTCAAGCCCAATGCAGGGCAAACACACACACCTACACTTGCATACACACGCTACGGTCGATGTTAAGACAACCAACAGACAGTAAAACCAAGAAACTCTCATGAAGTTGCCAGTACTTGTGCTACTCAGTAGCCTTATGTCCAGTGGGTAAAAACTGAATGGGGGATGGGAAAAGTGACAGTGGAGGATGACTGAATCTATTAATTATGTTTGCCTTTTCTAAGTCATCTGTGTTATACCTATGTTGTGTACTTTAGTCATCTCTTATGGTGTCTCGAAGAAAATGATAGCTGCTGACCTACCTTGATTTCCCTGCCGATTTATAGTCATGTGAAAAGGTAAGTAGGCCCTATGGATGTTGTTGACTTTTTCAACATATTTGAACAAGCAAACCTTAGAACTTCAAGCAAATAGTTCTACTGATAAAGGTGATATACTTGAACTAATGACACTTAAAATAGACATGGTGTATTCATTCTCATAATCTAAAATGACAAAAATGCAGATTTGTCACATAGAAAAAGTAAGTACACCCCTATGTTTGTCACCAGTTAAAATTCATAAATCTAGAATCAGGCTTTCCAGATTAAGTTCCACTAATTAGAACCTCCTTAGGGGGTATGCAGGTAGCACATGTCTTATTTAAACCACAGATATTGAGTGTCTGGGGTTCTCTTTGTTATTGTGTGTGATGTCATCATGCCAAGATCAAAAGAGGCTAAGGCCCTTAGAAAGAAGTATGTGGATGCCTGTTAAAGGATTTGAAATGAATCATTCCACTGTAAGGAAATCATCTACAAGTACCGTAGATTTCAAATGACTACTAATTTGGCCAGCCCAGCAAATTCAGCCCAAAGTTGAATGTTTAATATTGGAATCAGTCTTCAATAACCTCAAAATTTAATTGCAGGATCTGAAAGTAACTCTTTCAAAAGTTGATGTAAAAATGCAAGCATCTACAATAAGAAAGAGATTGCACAAACTTTACCCATATGTGAGGTGTGTAGTCTGTACTGTCCAAAAAGAACATTCGAGCAAGACTACAGTTGGCCATTGAACATAAAGGCAAAGAGCAGGCCTTCTGTAACAATGTGCTTTGGACAGATGAATCGAAGATTTGCTCAAAGAGTTGTTTGGCAACAATAACAGTAGACCGTGTGGTGCAAACTGAAGGCATAATTTCAGGAGGGAAACCTCATAGCATCTGTGAAGTATTGTGGTGGAAATTTTATGGTGTGGGGTTGCATTGCTGCCTCAAGGCCTGGGTAGCCTGCAGTCTGTGACAGTCCGGGTTGACTCCATGCTCCTTGGGCAGCTTAAACCCGGTGTCGTAAATAGCCATTACTGAGGATGAGCCAGGCAAATGAGGACACAAAAAGTCAGCAATGGTTGGTGCAAAGTGATTAGCGCTTTCTTCCACAAAAATAGAGTTAAGAAAATGCAGTGCCAAAACTCTTCATTCAATAAATAAATAATAATAAAAAAAACAGTTGCTCAGTAAAGATTTAAAAGTTAAATAAATAATTTCTTCATAATGAGGTTAAAACTCAAGGCAGATCCTTCTTTCTTTAAAACCTTGAGCTCCAATGCGCCATTCTAAACCCTGGCATCTCTTCTGTTTATCCTTTCAAGGCCTTGCAGCAAGAGGAGATGGCCACTGACAGGTGTAGTCAACAATCTGACCAGGCCAGGGACTCCATTGCCAGTGTTTCACTGTCCATTGGGCACAAATCTGAGCTACCATCCCCCACCATCAGTCCTTCAGCACCCATGAAAAACACCACATAATGGGTGGCTAATACTCCCACATGTTGCTTGATAGCATTGTCCTGTTCAGCCCCTTAGAGCACTGCCTCCAAGCTTGGACCTCAGGGGCTCACTCCCAACCACCTGCCTCCATACCAAACCGCACAGTCTCTCTCAATCCTGCCTCTTGCTCTCTTTTTTCACTTTCATTAACCTCTGTTCTCCTTCTTTCTTTATCTGCTTTTCGTTCTCTTTTAAATTCTGCCTGGCCAAAGGTGCCACAGTCACCAACTCTGAGGCGTGAATTAAGAACTTGACTGACCTGTTTGTGTCTGCACATGAATGCGTGATCAGTCAAGCACCTCAGTCAACCTTGCAGTGGCTCGTGCACCTGCATCTGCTTGGAGCCTGCACACTCTGAACTAAAAGCTGCACAACGCCATAAACCTCTGTCATCATGTCAACTGTGAATTCTGTATCATAGCAAAGTGTGCTTGAGGAGAATGTAAGGCCATCTTTCAAAAGGTTGTAGTTCAACCAGAGATGGCCCTTCCAACATGATAAATATCCAAAGAAGAATAGCAAATCCATTAAGGAATGACTCAAATTGGAAAAAATGGAGGGTTGTGGACTGGCCAAATTAAAGCCCTGATTTGAATCCCATTGAATTGTTGTGGGCATTACATGCAAGTAGAGATGCTCTGATCAATCGGCCACAGATCAAAATCAGATGATTTTCACTAAAAAAAGACTTGATCGGTGATCGGTAAAAAGGCAGATCATCAAAACCAAGACCCTGCTTTCCTAAGCTTTACAGTAGTTTAGTTGTAGTACTCTTTTATGTAAGGGATTGCAGTAGTTGAACCAGCACAATTCTCTTTTTTTTTCTTTTGCAGCAAACTTCCTGCAGTGTAAAGAAAGCAGCAAGTGGAAGCTCGTTTTATCAGTGAACAAGAGACGATTGGTATATTAACCTTTACGTTAAAAAAAACGAGTAATAAACTGAGAAAAAAAAAAGTAATTGGAGAAGTCGTCCTGTGCTAGACAGATGGCAAGAAAAGCTACTTTAAGGAATTAAGACCTTTATTTTGTCCTTTAAATTAAAAAGGACAACACTTAAGTTTGGACGGGGTACTTGTGTAAAATGCAACAGCTTACACTTTTAATTGGAAAAAGAAAAGATAAAAGACGAATTTGAAATTGCTCCTTAGTAAACAACAGGCCTTTTTTAAAGATTTGTGTTTATTTGTTTCTGTGTGTCATACAGCTTAAGTTTTGGTAAGAAACAAGTACTACATAATTAAAATGGTAATTTATATTTATAATTACACCTCCAGAATTACGAATGTCTAGTTGATACAATGAAGAAAAAAGAACACACCTGTATAAACATTGTAAATATATATTTTAACAGCAAAAAAGCTGTAGTGCAAGTAATGATTTAAAATTATAAAATAGTAGAAGTGCATGTATATTTACATTTAAGTAGCATTTAATTGCCAATATCAATTAATTGATTATGTGAGAATACATAATATATACTATATATATACACATGTTGTTAGAGAAATGGTGAAAACTACTTTTTTTTTAATTAAGCCTTGTTTTAGATAGGTACATTACAGAAAAACAAACAACAGCTTTTAATTATGACACTTTTTGACAGCTTTTAACTGTGAGAAACATTTTATTTTCTTTTATGCCATATGTATTACAGATAAATATTTTTGTGCATATTTTATTAAAGTGTGTATTTTAAGGAAAATTTAGGTATGTTAGTATGTTATGGTCACTGATGAATAAGCCTACAGAATTTCATTTTAATAAAAAATGAACAGTTAACACCTGTGGTCTATAATTTAATTATAAAATGCACTTTAATATATGACCTAAGACGTCTGTTTATATGATTATGTAAAACGTTTTTTAAAAAGGATAAAGAAAAAAAATCAGAATCAGTATCAGAATTGGGCAATCAAGTAACATGAAATCGGTGATCGGCATCAGCCTTAAAAAACTTGATCACAGCATCCCTGCACGCAAGAAAGCTCACGAATATCTTGCAACTGAAATCATTTTGCCCGGAGGACTGGTCAGTGCCAGAGACTGGAGGGCAGTTATGCAAAATACCTGCAAAATGTCATTTCTGTTAAAGGAGGCAATTCCAGCTTCTGAGAGCAAGGGGGTACTTACCCAGTAGACCATTAGACCATCTATTGGTATTTTTGTTAAATAAATTACTGAAAAGGCACATTTTCCTTGTGTTTTATTTAAGTACTAGACATTAAGCCCGTTACAATAATGGGCGCTAGAACAGTAGTGCATAAACATTAGTAGGAACAGTCTATATTAAATGGCAAGGGACCTTGTATGTGGCTGTAATATGTGTCATTGTATTGTGTGCCTTTAATTTTCTCTCTCAGTAATACTGGTTTGTATTTCCGTAAAATGCCTGTAATTTTGTCTGACAGTAATACAGTGGAACTTCGGTTCACGACCATAATTTGTTCCAAAACTCTGGTTGTAACCCGATTTGGTCGTGAACCGAAGTAATTTCCCCCATAGGATTGTATGTAAATACAATTAATCCGTTTCAGACCGTATGAACTGTATGTAAATATATATTTATTTTTTTTAATTTTTAAGCACAAATATAGTTAATTATACCATTGAATGCACAGCCTAATAGTAAAATAAATGTAAAAACATTGAATAACACTAAGAAAACCTTGAACAACAGAGAAAACTAACACTACAAGACTTCACGCTATAGCGCTACAAACCGCTCGCTAAAAACACTTTTTTTTAATGAGTTTTAAGCACAGGGAAAAAAATGAACATTTGAAAAATCCGTAATTTAATAAACAACCAAGAAAAGTAACATTGCAACAATGCACACGTGTGCTTGTGTGTGTGTGTGTGTCTCTCGCGTGTGTGTCTCTCTTAAACACGCGCCACTTTGTCTATGTGTGTGTGTCTCTCTCGCCTGTGCGTGTGTCTGTCTGTCTCTCTCTCTCGTGTGTGTCTGTCTTGCGCGCGCCTGTATGTGTGTGTCTCTTGCGTGCACCTCTGTGTGTGTGTGTGTGTCTGTCTGTCTGTCT
>JANRMT010062852.1:42526895-42618539 GCA_026402145.1 Polypterus bichir lapradei | reverse complement strand
TACTTAGGACCATGTGATATTTCAGTTTTTCTTTTTTAATAAATCTGTAACAATTTCAAAAATTCTTTTTTTTTGTCTGTCAATATGGGGTGCTGTGTGTACATTAAATGAGGGAAAAAATTCATTTAAATGATTTTAGCAAATGGCTGCAATATAACAAAGAATGAAAAATTGAAGGGGGTCTGAATACTTTCTGTACCCACTGTATATCCAGTTTAGTGGCAAGCTAGTGACTTTTTAGGAGCAAAGCAGGAATCAGCCACGGGATGCCAGTCCATCACTAGACACACTCACCTGCTGCAGTCATTTCTGCTGGGTCACTTTAGTGTTGCCAATTAACCTGACACACACATTTTTGAGATATCGGGGGAAGTTTGGAGTAACCTAAAAAAAAAAAAACAAAAACAGTAACATGAGAAGAACATGACAAGTGTTGATATGACACCTCACAGACATCATCGAGGCTAGCATATGAACACAGGACTCTGGATAGTGAGGCAGCAGCACTAAATGTTACACCACTGTGCTACCATGTTAATATAGTAATTGAAGAAAAAAAAAAAAAAAAAAAAGAAGAAGAAGTCCACACACTAGCTCTATACAACACACATTTAGTAAAAGAGACTTTATTGATTCATACTTTCCATAGCTTTTGATTTGGCAAGAGCTGCTTCAGAGTCCACAGTTCAAAAGTTAAAATTGCACGCAAGTTTTTCTTTGGAGTAGCATATTGCAATACAAAGCGATTCCCTTGGACAGAATCAGTATTCAGCCATTAGGAGTTTAGAGTGCTTCCAACAGTTAATGCCCTGATTAACAGATCTGCCGAGTGGACGTTTTCCAGTTCAGGATCATGATTAAATAATAAAAAAATAAATCAAGTGTTTTAAGATGTGATGTGTTTCCAAAAAGAAGCTTATCATGTGATGGTATCAAAAAAATGTTGAATGGACTGTGCACAGGATATGACAGAACAGAGTATGTGTGTGATCGGGTGTCCAAGTGAGTCTCTGCTGACAATCACACAATCTCAAATGGTGCATACAAAGGACAGACTTGAGTGTAAGTGACTTCAAAGAAACATTTGGTCTTGGACACTTGCCTCTACTAATGACTTAAACTGACAACTGTACAGCCTTTGAATTTATGGTATTCTTCATCTTAGCAAAGAGGCACTTGATCATCAATAGAGGACAATTAAAAATACCAAAAGATGGAATACACAGCTGTACATTTCTTGAGATATTTGTAAAACCGGGCATTACTGCATCCCTTAAATTCAATGACAGATTTCACATTGTCAACCTAGCTAAAAATCAGAGCCAGGCTCCTCCTAACCAATAATGGCTATAGGTATTATAAGGCACTTTACTAAAACTATTTAGTGCTTGCTTGGCAACTCTGCCAGCATATAAATATCAAGTATGTTCATCTTGTTTAATCCTAGGGTAGTGTCAACTTTAATATCCCTGAAACTGAAACAGTAAACAAGTGTTTCACCTCCCGCACAAAAATCACATTTTTTTTCCTTCCTTTTTATAAGTCCTTGACCCGAGATTCCAACGCTACCAATTCTTCTTCCACTTCCCCTGGAAGATCCACATTTACTTGTTCTGTCAGATAACTGCGTATCTCTTTTACTTCCTGCTCCCAGAATTCTTTAGGAAGGTCAAAAAGGGCTCCCATATTGACAGATGAAGACAGGCCAGATGTGTTGATTGAGCCAGGAGCTGGGAGCAGTCCCACCGCACTAGACACTGCCACATCTTCACCCTGGCATCGGCGAAAGATCCACTCCAGTACTCTTGAGTTCTCCCCAAATCCAGGCCACAAGAACTGACCAGTAGCTTCATCTCGCCGGAACCAGTTGACATGGAATATACGAGGTAAGTGGGCACCAGGTCGACGAGACATAGATAACCAGTGAGAAAGGTAATGGCCAAAGTTATAACCAAAAAATGGACGCATGGCAAAGGGGTCATGCATGATGACTTTTCCTGTGAAGAGAAAAACATTTAGACATCATAAAAGGCTGGACGATAAATGCAGAGATTTAACATAATAAGTGTTTAAAGTTACCTTTATGCTCAGCTGCAGCTGTGGCTTCTGATCGCATAGCAGCACCCACAAACACTCCATGGCGCCAATTAAAAGATTCATACACTAGTGGAACACCTGCACACAGAAATCAAGTTAGAAATATGTGAACACATGATAGCAGCATTTAATAGCAGCATTAATATAACAGAGACATGCATACACACTACAAATGTGGGTTACAGTATGTCAGTGACATTCCCTTATAAACCCACTTGCACCTTAAAAAGGGGGATAACCTACACTGGGGTGATCAGTTATTTACAATGTTAGCAGGGAGACAATAGTCACAAATGATCAGCCACACCACAGGTTTAAAAGTCTATAGAACCTAATTAAAATTGTAATGTATGTTTCAAATGTATGGTGTGTTATAATGCAGATTTTTATGAATATGGTATTACTGGGCTATGTGTATGTTTTGATTTTTTCCCCCCATTTCTGTTTTCATCATTTCATTGAACATGTCTGATTATTGTGTACCCGGTCACTTAGGAAAAAAAAGACCCTAATACTCCCTAAGACACACAACACGTGACAACATTCCAAATTGGGCTTACAAAATTATCTATTAAGATACCACTGTGTACGAACCTGAACAAGAGTGAACATTATGTTAAGTAATATCAGTGCTAGCATTTTTGTACAAAAACTCATGGCAACACAAGAAGGAAAAATACACTTCTGGTAATCATCATTACTGAGAATCGTAAACAGTGTATCATCATCTTGAAATGCATGTGGTTTTCTTTCTCCACTTAAACACTCCAGTGCTGCTGGTAGCCAGAGCCTATTCTTACAGTAATGGGCACAAAGCAGGAACAAGTTTAAGATGAGATGCCAGTCCATGGATCAAAACTGGGGTGGCAGCAATGCTCTTTACCACCATACTGCTACTGGCAGGCGTTTTGAGTCTTGAACAAAATGAACATAAGATGCCTACATCTCCATGGCTTTTGGCGCATGTAGCTAGAACAATTAGCCTTGGATTTAACCAAAGGGAAAAAAGTGGATATGAAAGACTATTTTACCTCTTCCACACTGGTGTTCTTCTGCAGATAATACTGTAATAATAATAATTGACATTTATATAGTGCTTTTCTCACTACTCAAAGCACTTTAACCTTGCCAAAGGGAAGGCAGATGCTTTAATGTCCAATTTAGAAACCCTCATCAAATCCTCCTAACTTATTTCAACTGCTTGACCCAAGAGCATGAATGGCTAGGAGTCTCACTTCTGAATGACACATTTCACATAATTTTCATTAAATGAAGACTATTGGCTACTTCATGGCCCTTTGTTACACACCTCTGGTTATCACAACTACACTAAAGAAAACGTGTATGCCTATATAATGTACCAAGTAAAAGAAAACAGGTATATAATAAGTAAAGGTACATCATTCAGAAGTCACAACAATTTTTATACCTCCAGCCCCTTTTCAAGACCTTTAATTATGCTGCTTGTAGCCCGTTTTTGATTAAACACTGCTGATTACAAGTTGCAGGTAGATACAGAAAAAGCAAATACAGATAAGAATTCCACTGTACATGTTACATACAGTATAAGCTTCAGATGTAAACTATTCCTTTGGAAAGGGATGTTAAGCATTAGTACACTCAAATGCCAAGTAGAAAGTAACTTCATTTAGCATATAATGTTCTACAGACAAGGCACGGTGCCGTGACTGCCACTCCAGAACATACAGACATTGAAATGAAGGACAAAATGGGTCAACTAAGGAGGAGTTCCTTTAAGTAGGCTTTACTAACACTGGCATAAGAGGTTTTAAATCAGGGATCTCAAACTCCAGTCCTGGAGGGCCGCAGTGGCTACAGGTTTTCATTCTAACCCATTTCTTAGAATTTGATTGAAATAGATTTTCAATATATTACTAGAAGGCTTTAATAAAAGGAATGGTTTAAATGATGACTCTGAAATAACAGTATCTTATGAGCAATTTCATATTTAAATAGTATTTATGCAAGTATTCTTAAGCAAGTAAAAAAGAAAATTTTACACACATACACCACACATTGTGCAATGAGGAACTACACTTTATGTATTTGAAGGATTTTTTTAGAAAGCAAAATTGCAGCCAAACTTCTATTCTGACGCATATAACTAGTATGAAGTCTGAAAGTAGGAAAAGCCTTCAGTATTCCTGCTATCGATGCTAAAGTAGGTGGATAACCAAAACAATTGTTTGATCCAAGTATTGTCTTAGTCTAATGCACAATATTACAAGAACCCCATCCAAGGTTCTTTCCTCCCTTGCGCCTAGTGCTGCCAACAAATGCTTTGACCTCCGAGATCCAGAATTGAATTAAGCAGTTGCAAAAATGGATGAACGCTTCAACATTTTCTATCATACACTAAATAAAGAGGCTTTAACAACTCTTGTTTTGCTATGTGTATTGACACACAAGTGTTTCCTACATTTACATTAGCAGATGAAATGCCTGCATTTGCAATCTTAATGGATACCGATTTTCACTTCTGCAATTTTGCGTTACTGGTCACCCTAAGGCTCTTTCTTTCTTAAGAAAGAAATTAAGAGTTTGTCATATCTTATAAACAGTAATTGTCTACTGAATACAGAAGTAACAAACATTTCTGAAGAATATGTAATTTCTAGTTCTGATTTTACAAACTATGCCCATATTCTACAGAAAGCTTTAACAGAATACTGTTTTCTTCAGTTAACACATACCTTTCTCTAAAACACCTTTACAGAAATTCCACAATATGAACCTACAATTTTAGGACTGTCGCTGTCCTTCACCTTGTAGCTTAGGTTCATCTATTTCACGCTGTCTACATTTGCCACTCACAATGTGTTTAATTCTTTCTAAAGCCTAATCAATACCATACACACTCACCCTTGGGACGACGACCCCCAAAAATAATGGCATCGATTGGTACTCCCTCTGGACTCTCCCAGCTTGGGTCCATAATTGGGCACTGTCTGGCTGGAGCACAGAATCGAGAGTTTGGATGTGCACATGGCTCTTTGTCTCCTGTGAGAGATATTTGATGCATGAATATCAGCATAAATACCAATGCCACAAATACCACAATTACACTACTATGGTAAATACAAGTCATTCTGAATGTTTAAGCATTCACAAATCTCATTTTCTAGGCTACTGAAAATGAAAATAGAGCCTTTATCCATCTCTGGGCTCTTTAGTTTTTAAAAATTAAATTACACTTCATTCATCTGTGCAATGTTTTTGCAGTTAACACAATAATACTCTCATCACCTGGTTTCCATTTTTGGCCAAGCCAAGATGTAACAGAGACTCCAGGTGGAAGTGGTTCTTCAATCCCCTCCCAGTATACCCCACCATCACTTGTCTCTCCAACATTAGTGAACATGGTGTTACTAAGGACTGTCCTCATTGCATTTGGGTTGGTTTTCATTGAGGTGCCGGGGGCTACGCCAAAGAACCCATTCTCTGGATTAATGGCTCGCAATCGACCTAGAGAACCAAAAGGATTAAATCAGATTCTCTCTTAAAACTGCTCTGACACATATACCTTTAGTTTTACCTTTACATACCTTGGCTATCAAATTTCATCCATGCAATGTCGTCACCAACACATTCTACCTTCCAGCCAGGCAAAGTTGGGCACATCATTGCCAAGTTGGTTTTGCCACAGGCACTAGGAAACGCAGCTGCAACGTATTTCTTTACACCTGCTGGATTAGTAATGCCAAGAATCTAAGAAATAAGAAACAATGCATTTAAATAACAAAAAGTAGTAAAGAATGCAGCTAAAACAACTCAAACTTCTACATTCTCTCTTTTCCCATTCCCCTCTCCATATATATGGCTTGACGTTTTCAACTTTCAGATTCTAATGCTTGAAACACAAAGACACTGTTCTCCAAACCCACCCCATTTTTTGGGGGGGGTTAAACTAGCCACCTTACCAGCATGTGCTCAGCTAACCAGCCCTCATCTTTGGCTATCCGGGATGCAATTCGAAGGGCAAAGCACTTCTTGCCAAGGAGAGAATTTCCACCATAGCCACTTCCAAAAGACACAATTTCTCTGTTGTCTGGAATATGAGCTATAAGCGTCTTTTCTGGGTTACAAGGCCAACTGTTCACTAGGGGGGCTGCAGGTAAGACAAAAAGACTTACAATTATTGAAAGTCACCTTTACAAATAAATATTGTAATAAATCACTTGCAAATCATAGCACTAGAAAAACAGAATTTACAGTAGTACAATATCACTGATGTAAAGACCTAAAAAAAGCCATTTATAATTGCAGCATTACAATTAGTCCTACCTTTCAGAGGCAATGGTCGCCCAACCGAATGCAGACACTTGACAAACTCTCCATCTTCCAAACGCTCCAAGACATTTGAACCCATTCGTGTCATAATACCCATACTGGCAACGACGTATGGTGAATCTGTAAGCTGCACCCCAAACTTAGAGATTGGCGAACCAAGGGGACCCATACTGTAAGGGATGACATACATCTTCCTCCCTGTTGAATTTCAGAAGGGAACGTATTAATTATTATTTAAAATTGGATTCTCTCTAAATAATTTGGACTTTGAGACATGGTGGTGCAATGTTCACAGCAACTGCTACTATGACATTGCCATTTTTTTACAAGTGGTTTATATGGAAGAATATCAAACTAATTAATAAAACAGCAATTTTTAGTATTTTAATTAACTATTCAACATAGAGCACAAAGATTTCTTCATTTGTAAGCTGTTTTTGCAGGCTTATTTTTCAGTTCAAATGATGATTGGCAAAAGAAAATTAATGTTACAACAACTTACAGTTCATTTGCTTTGTTTCTTTAACAAAAACGATGATATAAATATCTAGGACTATAAAACCAAAATGAATAAATATAGAAAAAGTGTTATGTGCAGGAAGAAGTGAACAAATCCACAAAAAAGTATTTTGCTCATGTGATGCAGTGGCTAGGGACTGAGATGGTAACAATTCAACAGTTGTTCAATCATTTAAAACATGTAAACTACTGTTAATTTAGATTTCAGCTGGGAAAGCTTAATTGCCTTGCTGCATTTCAATACTTGATAGACTTAAATTTGAGACATGTTGTTTGTTTAAATAGACACAGGAGGGCAGTATTTATGCCATACACCAGATTGTTTTATGTGCAAACGCAAAAGGGACGCCTTCAGAGAAATATACTGTATTTAATTTGAAAGGATGATGAAGTTTGCTGTAAAGTACATTAATACTTTGATTAAACATAAAAATATAGCTAATTAAATTATCTTGGACCAGAAAACCAACATCCATCTAGAATCACTGTCGCTGGCCATACAGGTAAACATTTTAAAGACATAAGAGCTGAGTTATGGCACGTGATCATGAGGACACGTAAAACACTGTGGTCACTAATATTAAATTGCAAAACACACTGACCCTTTGAGAAGCAACAGAAACAAATGTGCTGCAGCAAACAGTTTAAATATGAAAGGTGAAACTTTATGCTTTCTGTGATTGTAGGTTTTAAAGATAATTATGTTTTGGTTGCACGCCTATTCTGAAGAACCTTTTTTAATTTCTCCTCACATTTATCTAGGCAACCTGTTTTCACTTCTCAGGATTACATACCAAAGTGCAGTAGAAACACGCGATTGATTCACTCACTGCATACAGAAAGTTCTACATCTTTCAACCTATAGCCTCTTTGTATCTTAATTGCTTGATGCAACACGGCTTGTTTGTCACTGCTTGAAAACTGTACAAATGGTCATATATACAAAGGGAATAAGCTTATAGGAACTGGTCATATTTTTTGTTTGACTAGCTTATGAGTGGATCTGGGCTCCCAAGAGCCATTATCTTAGAACTAAGTGTTGGGTTAGGCCCGACACTGGAAACACAGAATGGCCAAAATCAGGCTATACCTGCTCATAATCAGAATTTCACAACAGTCAGCTTCCTGGTAACAGAACCCTATCAGAGGTAACTAACCAAAAGGTCAGAAATAGCTCAGGTAAGCTTCAGCTTCATCATGCCTGCTGTGTTGGAAGCCACAAATTGACTGATGAGGTGCTACATTCAGTTTCTGTAAGGTGTAGGTGCACAGGCCAACGTAACGCAATTTTCAGCATTGTCCAGTTTTCCTAATGTAAAAGGTTCAATTGATTCCACTTATATTGCAATATGGACACCTAGCAAGCATGAAGCTGCATTTTTTAACCATAAGCAATTACGTTCCATTAGCATACAAGTCTGTGATGCCAAGATAAGACTAATAAGTGTTATAGCTTGGTGGCCATGGGTCAACCCATGATCCATTTAATTTGAGGCAAAGTAGCATTGCCAGAGGATTCCCTGATGGTGCTGTATATGATGGCTGGATGCATCAGGTGGGTGGCTGCTCTACCACCCAGTGAAGGTTTGCAGCATTGTGACTGCATATGTATGAGGTTAATTAGCATGGTCCATATATGCCTGAGTTTTCGCATACCCCTTGGGGTCAGAGCGCAGGGTCAGCCATTGTACAGCGCCCCTGGAGAAATTGAAGGTTAAGGGCCTTGCTCAAGGACCCAGCAGACTAGGATCTCATTTGGCAGTGACGGGGATTCGAACCGGCAACCTTCGGGATACCAGTGCAGATCCTTAGCCTCGGGTTTACATATGCACATTTACAAGACAACTGTGATTTATAAAGAGGAAACTGCAAATAAATGTGTGTACGCAAGGTTTTATACATCGGATATTTTTTTGTGGTATACTCTTACTTTTCTTACTTGTGAAGATAAACTCATTTGTGTGAAATAGTAGAGCTTGTAAGTTTTGTGCTTTTTTATTTGGCTCTTACGGGTCTAACCTGATTTACAGAGGGCTGCTTGCTTTATCTTCCTTTTGCAGGTTAAAGAGCAGGACTGAAAGTGGTTTACACCGTAAGCAGTTTTTCTGCTTCATTTCCCAGTCCTATTTTTGCGAACACCTGTTGGCACATCCCGTGCTTCCAGCCAGCAATATACTTATGTGAGAGCCCTGAGAGTTAACAGGCTATGCCTGCAATTGACTTCTGAGTATACACATAAGCTCTTATTCCTAAACAAAGATGTTAAAAAAATTTTAAAAAAGGGTTTTCAGTAATTAAAGACTGCAATACTTTTTCACTTAATGAGAAAAAAAAAAAACAAATTATAAGAAGGCACCGGTCTTTAACAATTGATGCTTGATTATGGAATGTCAATTTTACAAAACTTACGTCATTAGTTAAGTGTCAAATGTCAAATGCGAGAACATCAGATAAACTGCAGAAAAATTATAAAAACTGTTAATACTGACCCAGTAAAAAGGCGGGAAACAAATCAACAGGAGGTCACATTTTGAATCTCTTGTATTAAAATTTGCAAATTTTTGAAGTCAACAACAATGTACTGTCAGCTTGGCAGATGGCTCTGTGCTAATGCCAACTGTAGCCAACCTGATAAGATGTTGCTAGAGTGAAGGGTTATGGATATCAGGGAGAGAGTCTGCAAACAATGAATTTGTGACACAAAGTGTCTCACTGGGAGGCATTCCGCAGATGCTGGGTTAAATAAAAAAAAACAACCAACCAATAAAGGGAAATCATCATCAAGGATGAAATAAAAAGTGGAAAACAAATCCATGTAAAACAATATACAAAAAAGGAAAGAAAGACATATTGGTTTGCAAAAGAAATGTGTCTGTTTGGGTAACCTGCCTTACCCGCCATGCAGCCTGGGAAGCGTTCCTGCTTTGCTCTCTCAAAGTCACTCTCAGACATCCAGTTACCCAACTGGCTCTTGCCGCCCCCCAGTGGAATGGGGATGGTATCACGCTGCCTCTTGGACACAATGACTGTTTTGCTCTCCACCCTGGCAACATCTTTGGGATCGGTACGAGCCAGCCAACTGTAAGACAATGGTATTACACACCACTCTTGCACATCCTTGATATGTCAGCCACACAACTGCTGTCCCACCACAGTTCACGAACTCACCAGTTCTTGTATTTTGGAAGTTTCTTCACCATTCCATCTCCTTCCAGAATGCCTAGGATTTCAGCAGTCTCCTCCTGTGTGCCAGTGCATACATGTACGCTGGCAGGCTTGCAGAGCTCAACAGATTCTGCTACGAACTGCTTAACTGAACGAGGCACCACATCCAGAGAAGAAGCTGAGCGGTAAGCAAACCTGCTAGCCAAAGGAAAATGACAGAGCTGCTTCAGAGAGCCAGAACTCAGCCTAGAAGAAAGAAAGCAACAAACGAGAACATTTTAGAACTTGACTTCTATTGCATGACACTTGTGTGGAACTGCATATCATATTGATCACAACAAATAAAAAAAACAGGTGTATCAGTTATCACATGTTGCTCTGTTTATTATGTGACACATGCTGGGAGCAGAGTTAAGACCACCCCAAAGGAAAATGAACGCTCTGAATGCTCCCAAGTATGTTCTATTCTCTTTTCAAGCAGAAACCATAAGTGTTTGAAGAGGTACACACTCCAAAGTAGTTAATACAGCCCACGAAGGTTGTAGAGCAGGGGAAGGAACTACAGCCCCGTTGGGTCACTTGATGCAACAAGAAGGATAACATTCATGGCACACCAGCCTTCTTCACCGAAGAAAGACAAAAAAAAACTCCTGGCATCATATGTGTACAGTATATGCCACCGAGACAACTATTTGGATAGGGAAACAGACACTTTTTAAATTAGTATTGAAAATAAAACATCTTGCCTGGCTTTTTGAAATGAACCTGTGCTACTTGGTCTTAGTTTGACAAGTGCTCTCCAGTAGTCATACCATGAAATTGGCAAAGAACCAAGTTCACAATTCAGGAAGGAAGCTTACTGTTCAGTGGTAAATAAATAGGGTGCAGTAAAGAAAGAAAACATTCCAAGTATGAAAAGGTAATCAGAGAAGGAGAAGAAATGTTGCCCTTTTATATAAAGTACTCTGTTCAGATGTCTACTGTTGTGAACACACCCAGGCCCGAGATAGGGAGATGCCAGATGTGTTGCAGTGCAAACAGCTAAAACCCCAGTAGCAACCAAATGATCAAAATCACTGAAAAAACTGCTATGACAACACCCACCCCACAAAATGATTCAAGGATCGTGGTACACAAGGGGGTCTGAATATACTGTTTTAAGCTCTCTCACTCGATCTCTGTCACCAAAAAAGCAGCATATTTAACCTCGGGCTAAGAGAAAATGGTGGATATCTATCCACCTTTTGACATAAACACGTGCTTCAGACACTCCACACTTTAATTAGGTGTGGAAACATGCAGAATAAATATTTTGGAAATTGTCAGAAATGTACAAGACATTTTCTTAACATTTTTCCCATTGCTGCATGGCAGGCATTTAGAAATACATACACTTTGAAGGAACACCACAAGTTTTTCCAGTCCAAAATGTTTTACATATTTTTTTAAAATGAGAACTATAGTTGATTAAGCCACTTGCTCAGGTTCAAAAGGCAAGTCAGTGGTGGGAACTGAACTGGCAACTTTTGTAGCCTACAGCCCAAATATGTAATTACTAGGTCACTATGAACTTACCTAAACTGGAGTAAATTTTTTCCATCAGAACAAACGTTTCATAGGAGATGACTTCATAAATGGAAGCAACACATGGGGAGTCTGTGAGCTAAATGTACAAGTCTCCAGTTCAACACAATGAACACTACTGTGGTAGAGCAGGGCACACTTGATTTTTGGTAGATGCAGGATTTTGATCAAATCAGACCATCAGAGGCCAAAATATTTATGTAATGTAACTGTATCAGAACCTCATGCTGAATTTGACTTGATGTGATTTTCTTTGCATTTTGATGGTCCTTCAGATATTGGCACAGAACACGTTCGATTCCCTTAATCTCAGGCAAGTCAGGATGGTGGTTCGGAGTTTAGTGCTGCTCCTCCTAATGTCTTCTAGTGCTTAGTTCAAATTCCAGTCTATGACAGTGTAGGTTCTCCTCCCTCGTCATAAAGACGTGAGGTCAACAACTAGAAATCACTCAGGACCTCGCCCCTGTCTGTTTCACATTCCTGCACACACTGAGGCCGACTATGAAGACAAAGCAACAGCAGTTTACCCAGTTGAGCTAAAGGGAACTTCCTTTTGCCTGAGTAAGCAAGCAGGCCTCTGAACTACAATTACGAGTGTGACACATTATGCAGGCTGTGTTTTTCACCTTTGCTACAGGTTAGGTTAACAAGTGACTGTAAATTTTCAAAGTGTAAAAAGTGTAGTGTATGCCGTATTATGAATTATCACCACTGGGTGGTTCCAAGCCTGTGCCTTATGTTGCCAATATTGGCTTTGGTCCTCTTCACTCTGAACTGTGTTAAGTTGATATCACATTACACGACTTCTAGTTGTGTGGCACATCCAATTTGCTAACTGCAGTTGCTGATCTTGTCGCCAGACCAAGTCAATTTAAATGACTGCACATGTCACATTTACAGACTGAGTGCTGAACTACTAGACGTTGTACTTGCTACTTGCCCCTTTTTATTACATCGAAAAGTGTGCTGCCTAAAGGAACTGGCACTGTATTAACAGCTACAGCAGGTTCAGGTCCAATATTAGCCCTTTTTTTCCCACTCTATCACTGTAGTAAAACATCAAACATCACACAGATGAACATCCCTTCATATTCTGAGGTCTGAAACATACATGTTCTTTGATCTTTGTCACTGTATTATATATATTGCATTTTAGAATGAGCATTCATTGGTTGTCAGCTCTCATGTACATAGAGACCAAACCTGTGACTAAAGACAAACTCAAACCTGCAGGATTTCAGTGGAGTCAGACTCTGGGTATATCACATTAGGCAAATGGTTTCATAGGAGCAAACTGCCCGACTGCCTCCAGCTCACTAAGATCATGTAAATGAATTCTATGAATGAAAATTACTGGAAAGGACACAATGCGACATGGGCATTAAGCAACTGTGATAATAGAAAACCGGCTGGATGCAGATGATACTACAGCCATACCACCTGCACTTTAGAACATGTAATCCACTTGAAGCCAAGTATATTTGGGCCCCGCCAGTACTTGGATGGGAAGCCAAACAGGAATGTTTGGAGTGCTGCTGAAAGAGGTGTTGATGAAGTCAGCAGGGGATGCATATCTTACAACTGGCATGTGGATACCAATGCTCCAGTAATGGAGACACTTGGCTTAAAAAAAAAGATGTCCTTTGGATGAGACGTAAAAACTGAAGTCCAATAATGGCTGCCGTCACATCAACCAAGTGGATGCTGCACATTCATGATGGTTGAAGTGACTCCCCATTGTCTGTGTAATGCAATTATTATTTTGTTAAAGGCTCCCATAACACTAAGAGTACGTAACAGTGAATGAAAAAGTGTTAATAAGTACCCATCACTTACATGGACTACACAAAACTGGCAAAATGGAGTGAAGGGAAACTGCAAAACACCATTTTGTATTTGTTGGTCTGGTTGTAAGGATGCGATGACCTGGGGACCAGTGTGAGTTTGATCAATAGGTTGGCACACCAGGCTCAAGTGAAACAAGCAGCTTGCACACAAAGGAGGGTGTTTCTGTCCTCTGCTTCTGATTGGTCTGCTCATGGGAGGTGTCTTTTCTAGCAAGAAGTAAAACACCAGGATATAATGTGAGCAAAGTTCGCGCTGGAGCAGAGACCAGGATCTGCAGAAGTCGCTGCTACATATTTGATAGAGAAAAGGCTCAGCATCAGAGCGCACCTTTGAGAATCCAAGTTGGATAAGCTCTCGCATTTACCCCGACATCCCCACCACCAAATCCCATTACAATTACAGGTCGAAACGGACATAAGTTCCGTTAAATGATTACAACTATCAATTGCTTAATCCACACTCCAATGATCTAGGTGAAAGGTCACACGAAACGAGGAGGCTGGCGCGCAGTACCACGTGATTATCAAACAGTTCGTGAACGCGCCTTCCAGATGAATAAAACATCTTGATGTAGTAAACCCACAAACGGGTGCGCTTCTCTCTTGAATGATCGGGCCGAGATTCAAAAAGTTGGTAAAGGGGCTAAGAACATTGTAGGAGAAGCGCGGCTACCTCCGTAGTTCATAACATGCAGCTATAAATGCGGAATTTATCTCTGTAGTTTGGACAACTCACCCCAAATCAGTCAGAAACTCCCGGCACACGCTGTCCTAGCTTCAAATATTGCACACAAAGTTACACGGCGCGTAAGGCGACTTACCCCAACATCCTGCGGCAAAAAGACTGCATGGTGACACTGCGTGAGTGGATAAATTGCCGAAGTTTTAGCGGGTGTCCTTCTTCTAGTCGTTGAGTCAGTGAGAGTCGCACAAACGATTTACCATTGCACGATGTGCGGCGCGGCGCGGCGTGGAGCTCTGGTTGGCACGGAGCAGGAGGGACGGACGTGCGTACCACTACTGTCTGCCTGTCACTGGACTGCCGACTCTTCGCCTCCCTCCTTCTCTCTCCCTACCTATCCGGGCGTCGCTATCTCGCCTCTGTTTGGACGACTCAGCAAACCGGCTCAGATTTCCGACCTTTGACATTTGCGAAGAGCGAACAACAAATAATCCCCGCCCCTCCCACGTGGGGGGACGAGCCTCCCTCCGCGGAGGGGAGGTGGGCTGGGATGCTGCGTGGCACGCTGTCGGCACCTCTTCAATATCGGAAACATCATCTGGAATAACAGTTAGGCTTTGGCGTTATATCGGTACACGTCAGCCAGACCGGCGGGCTGCTTTCGGTTTGCTACCCAAGTGGCAGCATAGACGTCTGTTAGTGACGTCACGCATCCACGGCCCTAATTTAAATAGAGGGCGGGAAATCTCCGCCAGCTGTGCTACATTCATCCGTGAAGAGGATGGTGCAACACCACGTTAACATTGCGAGACAGAATATGAACTCTGTGCACTCGGGGACAGTCAATAACTGAAACAACAAGCGCGCTAACGACGAGCTGTAACGCACGTAGGATTAGCCAGCTCCCTCTCGCCGATCCGTCTGATTGTACGAGCATCAGAATTAATTCCTGCAGAGGGCGCAATATTGGCAATGGACCACTGTACTGTAATCAGCATTATTTAGATACTTTGTTACACTTTGATTAGTTCCATGCCCTTTGCCTTCACGCTATCGTGAAACCAGATTGGAGACAAACTTTGATCTTTCATATCTCATCTTGAAGTGCCAGACTCCACAGCACCGATAACATAAGACAAGTGAAGTAAACCATCGGCTGCACGGTTTATTTTGAATGGAGCGAGAGTTCAATTGACTTTCGTGATGCCCAAGTCTTAAATCGAGTAAATCAGTCCGTGTGAGAGAGTGCGCACTGTGACGGTCTGGCGTCCCGTCCCAAGGCGGTTCTTGGCTGTACCGAATAAGTGCGTTTGAAGCTGGACGGATGAATGAATGGCTGTGTGCACTGTTAAAAATAATGCGTAAAAATGACAGTTTACAGGATTGGGTGGTCTCTCGTAGATCAATTGCTTGAGAAGGAACCATTTCATTCTGGAAAAGGTTCTTTGGGCTTTGAAAACGGACATATTTTCTATATTGTTGGCTACCTTTACAACAGATGAGGAAAATATGAACTTAGTGTTTGCTGTTGTATGCAAGAGTCCTTTTAAAATCAGTAACCCTTTGGTGTTTTTTCAAATCTGTTATCATCTATTAATAGTTATTTTTTGGAACCTACAAGAGGTCTAAATAAATAAAGGTTCTTTCTGGAACTTTCTTGTGGATGGTTCTTTTGGGAACCAAAACCGTCTCTCCTACGTATGGCATTGCTCAGAAAAGCTACACTGGCATCTTTATTTTTAATAGTGTGGGTGAAAAATGTTTCAGGTTCCTAAGATATCACAAGCATTGAGCATTTTGCATTAAAGATCAACACTTTAGTCCTCATTTAACACCGAAGTGAGCTGCTCTTACTGTACCCCAATTCACAGTGTATCTGTCAACTTTTTCTAACTTTTTGGAAAATCTAATTTTTTTTACAATTTTTTTTTTTACTTTCTTCATTACCATAGTATAGTAACAAAATTTGGGAAAACAATAAAAGTATAACAAGTGTATAGAGCACAATTTATGTGGCACAGCTCAAAACTCGTTTGACTACAATAGATGGGGAATGAGTCACATGGGTTAATTATAGGATGGTGCAAGTTTTAGCAATTATGAAGTGAAACAGTTCCTAAAAACACACGGAGTAAGAACCTTAATTTATGGTTTTCTAAAAACAGCATTGGGCCCACATGTAGCTTTAATCATCCTCCAGGTTTTTTTAAATCTGCTGGATGAGATATCAGGAAACGTAGGTGACCAAACCAGCTCAGTGAAATGGATGGCTGCCTGAGCCTCTTAGTTTTAAAAGTTTCAACATTTCCTCAGTTAGGTGCAAAGTTGCAGTACATGTATGAGTATCATATTCAAAATCAACACATGGCTTAATGGGCTCCTAGGGTATCTGGCCATGCTAGCTTCATCATTTTAGCGCATACATCAAATAAGACTCCATCAGTCACCATCCGCTGAATGCCTGACACCACTGTGGCTGAGGAGCCACAAATCATCTAATTGCTGCTGATCCACCATTGAACGGCAGCAGTGCAGCAGCTTTGTGTGCTCATCTTGAAGAGTTTTAAAGGAATCAAGAACCATCTTATAACAAAATAAATACTTCAAGATGAGATGTGATCTTCTTGGAAGACAATTTGATGTCCCGTGAGAGACAATTTAACGTCAAGCAAGAAAAGGAAGTGAGACAACATTTAAAACAAGTTCACGGACATCAAAACCTAGCAGTTGTTGGAATGTTTTTGGCAGACACACTTCATGTGCTGCCAGCTCTTAAAACAATGACAACAAGCAGAACACGCAGCTCCCCAGCAGCAGCAGCAAGCCAGCAGATGATCTGACTGGTTCTCATTAGTATGCATTCTGCGGTCCCCCCCGTCGCAACGCGAGCGGCAGAGATGCGAAGTGGCAAAAGGACAGCTGCTGTACAGGCTTTTGAATGATGGAAGCGCAGCACGACAAACATAACAGGCAGCTCACCAGCAGCAGCAAGCCAGCAGATGATCTGACCGCATCTCCTTAGCGTGCATTCAACTGCAGCGTAATATGTCGTGCGAGAAAGAGATGTAACCATGCCTGGGGCCGGAAATAAAAGAAAAGTATAGTTTTTACAAAAGTTTTAAAGTAAAAGTGAAAATAATGCATATGTAACAATTCCCATGAAAATAATAATCTCTTTAAATTGTATATCTGGTAAACCAAATCCAGGGGTGGGCGAGCGAAGCAAGCAGGGGGCAGAGCCCCCTAGTAATAATAAAAGATAACCAACAGGCTGAGTTTTATACAAAGTACTAGTAGTAGTACTGCCACATTTACACAGTACAGTGAAATTCACATTGGTGCAACACCACAGGCACCATCTGCTGCCATAGTCATGTAAAGGAGTCTTTATTTTTACAATGAGCCACCATTTAATTGTATATAAGACAGCATAACAGGTGATCACAATTAGAAATAGAGAAAATGTGATTTTCTTTATTTAAAAATTAATTAAAATAATGACCTTAGGGTGGGTGCAAGATGATAGGACTTGACTTTGCCCTTTTGGCACCAGCAGACCACCGTGACCCTGTGTTAGGATATAGCGGGTTGGAAAATGCCTGACTGACTGGTGTTACTGTAGGTATCCCTTTTTTAGATCTGTTGGTTATTCTGAATCTGAGGCTGCTGTCTCCTTCCCAAGGTGCTCTGATCTTCCATATCTCCACACAATCCCATCTCCCTTGTTTTCATGCCACTGGGGTAAGTGGGTACACCATCTTCCATCCTGTCCCCATCTCCGGTATCTGATCCAAATTAGGATACTTTCTGAGGCTCATCGGTGGCCACATACCCAGGCCAAAGGACTTTAACACCCCTGAAGTGCTCCCAAATAAGAGCTTACTCACCACTCTCTTACTTTGCCCTTTCGGAGCACCATTTCATGTTTGACCCGCAATGTTACTCTATTTCACGGGTGTCAAACTCCAGTCCTGGAGGGCCACAATGGATGCAGGTTTTCATTAGTGACCAGTTTTTGCTGCTAATTAATTTCACTCAGGCCCCTTAGTTGTTTCTTTTTCCTTAATTAGCGGCCAAACAATAATAAGACGCAAAACAAGGTGCCACATGACCATCTCACCTGTGCCCATCACACATTATCTAAAAATAAAGAAAGGTGAAGGTCTCGGTAAGGTTGATCTCTCAGGTCACCAAAACATTTTGACGGTGTTCTTAGAAAAAACAGAAAAATGAACAGTTTTGGAAATGTCTGCTGTGGCAGAATGAGAGCAGCAAAAAAAGCCATGGAATTAAATAACGGGTTTAATTAACAGCAAGAATTGGCTTCTCATTAAGAAAGTGATTGGAGTGAAATTGGTTTCATCTGTTGGCTCGTTTCACATTTCATTTAATTTCGGCTGCCATTTAATGAAGAAAGGAATAAATTCAGGGGACTGAATCCTTAAAATCAGGGCTATTAAAATGAAGGGAAAAGATGTTAATTAGCAGTGACAACTGGTCAGTGATTAGGAAAAAAGGGTCAGAATGAAAACCTGCAGCCACAGCGGCCCTCCAGGCCCGGAGTTTGACACCCCTGATGGTCTTTTTTTGGTTAGGTCAGTGCCCTCCTAGTGAATCGCAAAACCAGTTCTGTGGAAGGAGTGCAAAAAAAAAAAACCAAAGGAGACCCCGTCTTGCTCAAGTGTCTTTTTCAGGTTTTGGCTCTGAGTGCTTACCTTTTAGCAGGCTCACTTGAGCTGTATCACATTTTTGGAGCGTTGATATTATTTTAATATAAGTAGTTTGCTTTTTAGGCTGTAAAATTAATATTATGACACTGAATTTAATCCGAACACTTGCCTGTATATTTGGGGGTGAGGGTCTATTTGGAAAGCAACCAGCGGCTTATTTATTTCAGCTAAAGTACAATGGGTCAGGGGCCTGTTCATTAAGGGCAGTCAGGCCTCTTGCTCTGCACACGACATTTCCAGCACCAGTCGCCCTTGGATAGCCTGCTGGGGTTTCACCACAGAGCGGCATGGACGGGTCAACTCTCTGCTTAACTGGCAGCGTTACTTTTATTAGGGTTTCTGCCCATCAATTTGGTGCCACTGTAGATTACATTTATTACAAGAAACACACCAATTTCAAGCAGAGCAGTTTACAATGTGCTCTGGGATCTACCCTAGAAAGTGTGAATAAGTTGTTGATAGACAAAGGAAAGCTTAGTTGTATAGTTACTCTGAAAAACTGCTTATGAACTGTATGTTAATTAGGCCGATGAACTCAAGCCTGCCCTTTTTTTGCTTTATGATGTGTAATCAGTTTGCATTTGGCTGTTTTTGTTATTTATGAGCTTAAAGTTTTTTTTTTAATGTGTTAATTCAAGAACAGACTATATGGCCGAAAGTATGTGGACACCCCTCCAAGTTATTAAGTTCAGGTGTTTCACCCACACCCACCCATTGCTAGCAGGTGTATAAAATCAAGGACATTGCCATCCAATCTCCAGTGGCAAACATTGGCAGTAGAATGGGTCATACTCAGTGACTTTAAACATGACACTGGCATAGGGCGCCACTGGTCAGTACATGAAATTTCAGCCATACTAAATCTATTAGTGCTATGGTTGTGAAGTGGAAGAGCCTTGGAGAAACAACAGCTCGGACACAATGTGGTAGACCAAGCAAACTCACAGAGCAGGGCCACCAAGTGCTGAAGCGTGTAGCACATACAAATCGTCTATCCTCAGCTTCATCACTCCCAACACAAACTGCCTGTGGAAGTAACATCAGCACAAGACCTGTGCACCAGGAGCTTCATGAAATGGGCCTTCACTGCTGAGCAGCTGCACCCAAGTCTAAGATTACAATGCAGAATGCCAAGCATTAGCAGGAGCGGCATAAAGCTCGCCATCATTGAACTCTGGAGCAGTGGAAACATGTCCTGTGGAGTGATGCATCACACTTCACAAGCTGGCAGTCTGATGGACTCATCTGGGTTTGGCAGATGCCAGGAGGACACTACCTTCTGGACTGCATAGTGCCTACTGTAAATTTTGTTACAGTAGGGATAATGGCCTGGGATTATGTGTCAGGGTTTGGCCTTGGCCCCTTGGTTCAAGTGAAGAGTACTGCTAATGCTACATCACACAAAGACATCGCAGACAAATGTGTACTTCCAACTTTGTGAAGGCCCTTTTCTGTTCCGGCAAGACTGCATACTTGTGTCAGGTCCATGAAAACATGGAGGAATTGAGAACAACAATTTATTTTTTGCATAGCAATAACAATGGACTTTAACGGGCCCTGTTTTTTGAGATCCAGTCTGGTAGTGAAGCACAGCCTTCCCCATCTGAACCCAAGTTAATTATTTATTAATGTACCATTTCTAGACATGTGCCACCTTTTCTTTTCCTTCATGATTGCCTCTATTAATTTATCTTTGATGCACGTTAAGCTTACTGGCCTATAGTTCTATGTACATACTGTATGGCCTAGCAGTTATGTACAGTATACTGGCCTATAGAGATGTGAAGTGACCCTTTTTAATATAATGGAATAATACTTCATAGCTTCCAGACTTTAGTTATTTCCTCAGTGTCTTGAAATTTTCAAGAAATAGGGGTCCTGCCCGCTGATCGCCAACCCCCAGACGGGCACTACGCGCTAGCCACTTCAAGGATCTGCTGCTCACGTATGGGGAGGTAGATGTACAATTTAAACAGATTGTTATTTTCATGGAAAATGCTACATATGCACAATAGACTTAACTATTTTACATTACAGCAAGTAATTAACCATAGTACAAAACAGTAAAAGGTAATAAATTGAAGGAAAATTATGTTTCATGTTGCGTTAGAGGTATTCGTTGCATTATACATTTTTGTTCTTTTTGGCTATGAAATTAACATGCAAATACTTTAACTGTAAAACTTCAGTAAAAACAATTTTTTGAATTAACTTTTTATCAATATCGCATTGAATTTTGATTCTGTGTTTGGAGTTATATCGTGACAACGCAATGTATAGCTGCCCGTGAGCGAATTTCGTTTCTTTCTCTCTAATAAATAAACTGACTTTTTCGAATGTTTGTCCCTGTGATTTCTTAATTGTTGTAGCTATTCTAATGGGAAACTGTAAACGTTTTAATACAAATAGCATATCAAGATCTCCTTTGGTGTCTAATGTTATCTGCGGAAGATGTACCTTTCTTCTTCTGTTAAAATTTTACACCTAATAATATTACGATATATCTTTCTTTCCAACAGTAATTCAGCCAGTGGAAGACCGAACGGTGTTAACGGTTGTAGTTATTCTTCAGGATATTGTAAGTTGATGTTTTCATCTTCCGCACAATCACCACCAACTGTTTCAGCACAGTCTATTGATACGCATTTAACCAATTTGCCATGGAACCGATCGACCTCTTTGGCATTAATTCATTTGACTTCATTGTTTCTCGGTGCTGGGATTACCCGTGCACTACTTTCTTCTGTTGATAACCCTTCGGGATGAAATTCATCAATAAGATTTGGACATAATAAGTTTTCTTTTACTGGGAACTTAAAGTGAGGAAAACGTAAAAATTTATAAGAGCTGAGAGCACAGGAACTGTTTCTGACAAAAGCATTCACACGAATGAGAGGTGTGAGGATCGTGTGTGTGGTTGAAAATGGTTCAGAGGGGGGCGGGATTTGACAAAATCTATTGGAAAAAGTCTTGTCTCAAGATTTTCTTTTATAATAGATATATATATATCAAGGGTTTGTTTACATATGCGCTAACTTACTGCAGCATTCAAGGATAAATATTATCTGGTCTTGGTGGTTTGTTAGATTGTAGCCTATTTAATATTAGCAGCACTTTTCTCTCCACAATTTTCAAATCATTCAGTACATCCTTAGTAGCCTGTATTACTGTTAGGAGATGATCAACTTCTTCAAATATAAAAACTTTATGAAAGTGCAACTGTAGAGTATTCATTATTTCACTCTCCGTATTTTTAATTCCCCTTTACTATTTCTGATGCACTTTACCTCCTCCTTGACTGTTCTTTTACTACCTTTTAACTTTCCTGATATCCCTTTTAACAGTTACTCTCATACACCCTATGGTTAGCACTGGAGTTATGTGTCCTTTTCTCTTTATACTTACAGCTATTTTTACTTATTGCTTTAAAGTTTCAGAGTGAACTTGTCGTTAAATCTGCCCCACATCTCCTCAACTTTCCCTAAACTTAAATGCTTACCTCAGTTGATCGTTTTAAGACTTTGTGCATCTGCTCAAAATATGCCCAACTAAAATAAATTGATATTCATTGAATTCCTCACTTATGGGCACTGAAATCAAAGTATATACTGAGCATCTTCCTTAGTAATCTGCTGCTCTATATTTACATACATGCCGTATTGAATAGGATTATATGTGTTGCCTGAATGTATATTTGTAAATTTGTGTTAAGTGTTCTCAGGTTGTCATCAATGAAAAGCTTAATCTATACTAATAAAAGGCAAAGCCCTCACTCACTCACTCACTCACTCACTCACTCACTCACTCACTCACTCACTCATCACTAATTCTCCAACTTCCCGTGTAGATAGAAGGCTGAAATTTGGCAGGCTTATTCCTTACAGCTCACTTACAAAAGTTAAGCAGGTTTCATTTCGAAATTCTACACGTAACGGTCATAACGGTCGATAACGTTCGACAACGTCCGCCATGTTGAACTTTCTTATTTATGGCACCATCTTCACGAAATTTGGTAGGCGGCTTCCCTGCGTTAACCGAAACCGATGTATGTACTTATTTGATGGTATGACGCCACTGTCGGCCGCTATATTGAAATTTCCAACGTCACTAATTTTCCAACTTCCCGTGTAGGTAGAAGGCTGACCCCATCTTCACGAAATTTGGTAGGTGGCTTCCCTGCGCTAACCAAAACCGATGTACGTACTTATTTCGGTGGTATGACGCCACTGTCGGCCGCCATATGGAATTTTCCAAACATCACTAATTCTCCAACTTCCCGTGTAGGTAGAAGGCTAAAATTTGGCAGGGTCATTCCTTCCAGCTTACTGACAAAAGTTAAGCAGGTTTTATTTCAAAATTCTACGCGTAACGGTCATAACGGTCGATAACGGTCGACAACGTCCGCCATGTTGAACTTTCTTATTTATGGCCCCATCTTCACGAAATTTGGTAGGCGGATTCCCTGCGCTAACCGAAACTGACGTATGTACTTATTTCGATGGTATGACGCCACTGTCGGCCGCCATATTGAACTTTCCAACGTCACTAATTTTCACAATGTCCGCCATGTTGAACTTTCTTATTCATGGCCCCATCTTCACGAAATTTGGTAGGCGGCTCCCCTGCACTAACCGAAACCAATGTACATACTTATTTCAGTGGTATGACGCCACTGTCAGCCGCCATATTGAACTTTACAACGTCACTAATTCTCCAACTTCCCATGTAGGTAGAAGGCTGAAATTTGGCAGGCTCATTCCTTACAGATTACTTACAAAAGTTAAGCAGGTTTCATTTCGAAATTCTACACAACGGTCATAACGGTCGATAACGGTCAACAACGTCCGCCATGTTGAACTTTCATATTTATGGCTCCATCTTCACGAAATTTGGTAGGCGGCTTCCCTGCGCTAACCAAAACCGATGTACGTACTTATTTCGGTGGTATGACGCCACTGTTGGCCGCCATATTGAATTTTCCTAACATCACTAATTCTCCAACTTCCCATGTAGGTAGAAGGCTGAAATTTGGCAGGCTCATTCCTTACAGATTACTTACAAAAGTTAAGCAGGTTTCATTTCGAAATTCTTCGCTTAACAGTCATAACGGTTGACAATGTTCACCACGTTCAACTTTCTTATTTATGGCCCCATCTTCACGAAATTTGGTAGGTGGCTTCCCTGCGCTAACCAAAACCGATGTACGTACTTATTTCAGTGGTATGATGCCACTGTCGTCTGCCATATTGAAGTTTCCAACATCACTAATTCTCCAACTTCCCGTGTAGGTAGAAGGCTGAAATTTGGCAGACTCATTCCTTACAGCTTACTTACAAAAGTTAAGCAGGTTTCATTTCGAAATTCTACGCGTAACGGTCATAACGGTCAACAACATCCGCCATGTTGAACTTTCTTATTCATGGCCCCATTTTCACGAAATTTGGTAGGCGGCTTCCCTGCGCTAACCGAAACCAATGTACGTACTTATTTCGGTGGTGTGACGCCACTGTCGGCCGCCATATTGAACTTTCCAACGTCACTAATTCTCCAAAAATTTGGTACTTATTTCGGTGATATGATGCCACTGTCGGCCGTCATATTGAACTTTTCAACGGTCTTTGTTACTTATGGGCCCATCTTCAAGAAATTTGGTACGCGAGTTCCCAACGCTAACTGAATCCTACTTACGTACATATATACGTCCATAGCCTGCAGCTCGGTCACCGTGTGAGGCGGCGTTGGGTCCCCCATCCCAACGCCTCCCACATTGTTGGCTGCCTGCCTATATAAGGCCGTATGTCGCTCCAGTCTCTACATTCCCTTCCTTGCTTCGCCACAGTATTCACGTCTCCCTGCTGATAACTACAGTCGTTTTATTTAATCCACGGCTTCTCCGCTGTTTTATTGTTCATTTATTACGATTATAGTTATTGTGTAGGTATTTTAGACTTACTTTACATTGATCAGGTACCCATTTCCTTTATCATTCCAACCGTACCCCCATTAACATGTCTATCGAGGTGATCACCATCGATCAAAGAACTGTCACTTACCGAGTGGTTTCCATGCCCGGAGATGGCACCTGCGTTTTCCATTCTCTTTATTAGATATTGCACGGCCATATCAGGCTCACTCTTGATATCCGGAGTAACATTGTGTCTTATGTATTGAATGACTGGGACAGGTTCAAGGTGTGGACTGATGATGGTACAGGAGATAATTATACTACACAGGAGCACTATAAGAGTGTAATGCTTAAGTGTACCGAAATGGCCAAATATTTTACACCTTTGGACAACCGCCAATGCCTCTTAAACATCTTAGATTCACAGGTGACGATTTCAGTTTAGAAATGTTTAAACTCTCAAAAGCTGGATGTGAAGTTGTCAATGAAACTGGTTGTATACTTACAACGCTTGACAGATGCCGAATGTCTCTTCAACACAAGTCCTACAAATACTGTCGTAATTGAAAGAAACCATGAAACTCAAACCGATTATGACAGCAGCAATCCAAGCTGTGAGATTTGATACGAGATTACTGTGCACATGGCCAACTGTACGTTGCATGGTCAAGAGTAAGCTCAGCGCACAGCTACAGCTTGGTCATATTACAACTGGAGGGCCGAACTGACAACGTGGCATACAAAGAGATCCTTAACAAATAATTATTGGTATATTTTCCCTCAGTTTAAAAAGATTTAATTTTCTTCTTAATAAAAATTTTAAGGCAGTACTTCGCCGCTGCGAAGCGCGGGTATTTTGCTAGTGTCAAAATAAATTGAATTGACCTTTCAGACCCAAGAGCCAAGTGGCTGTCGGTTTAATTTCTACACAATGTTTCAGACACTGCTTATTATGTTTAATTGCATGCTTCATAAATCTGATGATTAAGTCTTCCTCTCTGTCTGACAAATTGTAAATAGCTTTTGCAATATTATGAATTATTTTACACCTCACATTTTGCTACTCACAAATATGTAATATTCGATCATTTTCCTCAATAAATAAATGACCAAGTATAATATTTTTGTCTCATTTGTTTAACTGGTTTCTCTTTATCTACTTTTAGGACTTGAGTGAAAATCTGATGATGTTTTAGGTCATATTTATGCAGAAATATAGAAAATTCTAAAGGGTTCACAAACTTTCAAGCACAACTGTAGCCTTTGTCAGAATGCCTCAAATCTTCCAGACTTACCACTGTTTATAAGGTATTATAGTATATAACTTCTCCCCACCTTCCCTTCTACTTTTATAACCTCAGGCAATTAGTCGTAGTAAAAGACAAGCAGAAGTTAAGTTGCAATTTAAATAATGTATTATTGATAATATTCATAAATAATAACAATATGAAAAGTACATTTAAATATTGGCAACCATACAACCTGATTAGTGGTAATGTGTAGTGTCAGGTGGCACACAGACTTGTTAGTTAATTAAAATGTGTCTAGTTAAGGCATTATTGGTGGTTAGCTTTCTTCAGAATAGGCCGCATGCCTGTCTCAATATGGCTGCCGAGCTGTAATCTGCATTGTGTTGTCCTTTTCAGTTCATGGTGTGAGATGGTCTTTCATCAGTTTGGTAAGAGAGAGATGGTGAAGTAAAGCAAGCAAATTTATAGATTCTCTGTCCAACCCCTATAGCCAATAGGGTGTTGTGGTACTTAAAGGGTTTTGATTCAAGACAGTTCCAAACAACCATACTTCAGACCAATGGGGGGACAGAATACCTTCATACATGCCCTCCAAACCATGTGTTAAGGTAGAGCTTGGCAGTTGGGCAGCCTGGCTTTCCTGTGGGGGCTGACTAAGAGACTTTAGCAGAGAAATATTGGTCAAACTTATTTGAGGCGCTTCCTCCAACCCTGATGTAAAATTACAAAGAGACTCAGTCCTAAAGGGGGGAAGGGGTTCTTAAACCATCAGACCATTGCTGTTATTATCTATAATGTAACAATAATATTACATTGCTTTGTCTAAGTTACAAATAAAGACATACAAAATATTTATCAACTTGTATGCAAAATTTCACATCACAACAGGGGTCCATAGCCTATCCTGACAGCTTTGGCATCAAGGCAAAACTAACCTGTGGATGGAGCACTGGACCATCACAGAACTCACTCATGAATGCACGCACACTCTTAACAATAAAGGTGCCTTAATGGGTTCTTCAAGGGTTCCCAAAAGAATCATCCACATGAAGGTTCCAGAAAGAACCTTCAATTATTTAGATCTGTCACATGGCCCATAAATAACCGTTGTCACAAAAAGCAGACACAAGAGTCATGTAAAGGCTTGAGGCAGCCACCTGTATAATACTCCCTGGCTGCAAACTGCTAGCACTGATGTGCTCAGAGCGGAGTCCAAAACAGAACTGATTAGGTTAGTCAAATATGGTGTTTTTGAAGGCCAGAAAAGGAAGTGTAGTCATTGAGGGTGGAAGCGGAAGGGTCCTCTTCCATGGGTTCGGACCTGGACATGACGTTATTGAAAGGGCCAGAACAGGAAGTCTCTTTGGTCATGGGTTCTTCACCGGAAGTAACATCTTCCAAGGGTCCAGGAACTGGAAGTTACGTCATTAGGGCCGGGCGGAATTTCCCATGAACGGTCTGCAGGAAAGTGAGATAAAAGGTCAGTGCACTCCGCCACCCCCTGGTCTGGCGTGGAATGACTCTCATTTAGACCCTTTAGCTGCCTCCCATGTGCATGCATGTAACACCATGAACAGATGATAACTGATTTGCAGAATACCAATGGGTTCCTGATTTTGAAAGGACTTTTGCTGCTTTCAGCAACTCTGGCTAAGCTCAGATCTTCCTGATCTGTTAGTATTCTACTTGATAGCCTATTAAATATTAAAAACTTCTGTTTTGCCCACAAATTAGGAACATTTTCAAGGCCCAAAGTCCCAATTTCATACGCAAAGAACCCTTCCCAGAATGAAATGGCTGTTTGCCAACCACTTGTTTTACGAGGGACCACACATCCCATAAATGTGCCATTAAAGAGTTGTCATTTTCAAAAAGGCAAGGTCAATTTGGAGTCTTCATTTGACAAAACTCAAACATATTTTACAAATATTTAAGGATCTAAGGCTGAAGGTCATAGTGTAAACGTACATTTTCAGAATAATTCGAAAAGGAAATTTTAAAAAGATAATGGCAGAGACCTCCTAGGGGTTATCAGAAAATTGATTCCACAGAGAGTAACAGAACCTGCAAGATCACATTATGGATGACACTGCTGCCTTTTATTTATTTGGTTTTATTTCCAGCTGGCATGCCTTCTGTGTGGAGTTTGCATGTTCTACCCATGTTCACATGCCAGATGCAGATTGCCAGCGTCAAGAGATGGTGACTGTAGATCAGACTTTGCCCACCTTATGTCCAGAACTCCCAGGATGGTCTTGAGCAGCCCATTCAAATTGTAGTTTCAGAAATTGGATAAATAGAAACAGGACTTAAGTAAGGTTGTACTGTATATGAACTTCATATATTTAAGTCAATTTCAACTTTAATCATAACTGTAATGAGAGAAATTAATGCAGATGCACATTACACTTATAGCAGAGGCCTAAATTGATTTTAGTGAAGAAAGAAGTGCCAAGTCGTTGCTAGATGGCATACTGCGAGTTAAAATGAAATATTAGGCAGCTCAGAATGAATGTTAACCAGGTTGGCACTGGTTTTTTACAAGGTCAGCCACTGCCTCAAGTCAAACGTGCAGCTTAATGGCGATCAGTTCAGTCAAGCAGTGGAAAAGCAAACGGCTCGCTTGCTGAGCTACTTCACTGTTTCTTTTCAGTGTGCGGTGGCACTACCAATCCACTACGTTTATACAGGGGGACTATAAAACCATGAAAAATAGGATTAGTAGCATTAAACATGCCGGGTGCTGTCTTCAGTGTTCTGATAAATATTGACGAGGTTAACACTTCAGCGAGTAATGAAGCAGAGATAGGAAGACATGGCTGATTTGCCAAAGCCCCATTCGCTTGCTGTTGAGGAGCCGACTTTATTTACAGCTGATAAACTGTGGCCACTGTCTTGAATGCTCTGCTCAGATCATTTACAGTGTGTGTACTTTGGTTATTAGTGACTACAGAAAGCAGGTAATAATTTCCCAAGCTTCTGAGGGATTTTAAGGCAGCCTCAGCAAATTATTAGCTAATCGTCCTTACAGCTGAGGTAAACACGATTACAGAGAATGCAGTAAGAGATAGAAGCTGATAGTCATCAGTGAGCGGATTTAATAGAAGAAAGGGTCAGCA
The DNA here is from genome assembly GCA_026402145.1 of Polypterus bichir lapradei. NCBI lineage: Eukaryota > Metazoa > Chordata > Cladistia > Polypteriformes > Polypteridae > Polypterus > Polypterus bichir. Next base: position 42,589,330 of record JANRMT010062852.1, on the reverse strand, counting down.
AGACGCATGGTTTCTGTCATTCATTCATAGGTGCAATAAAACGAAATGCCAGCCCGATGATAAAAGTGGCTAGAGAAAAGCAGCTAGACGTAGTATGTGGACTCAATGATAAAAAGCGCCCCTTGATATTCTGTAGAAGTGACAGTCCAAGCCATGGCAGCGTTGAGCAGCATAGGAACCAACTGCCAATGGAAGGCCATCCACGGCAGGGCAGATTTACGCACAGGTCAGGTCAGGGAGCAGGCACTGGTATAGCGTATTGCTGCACCCACCCCATGACAAAACAGCTTGGGATCACAGTTGGCAAAGGCAACCATACGGTCCAGTCCCATCCTCAGGAAATGACCATCTGTTGCAGCCAGGTGTTACATTGGCATCCTCTTGGCCTGGTCCAGCCGCTCGGGTCCTCAGCAAAGAATCATCTAAACTGGATATCCCTTGGGGATATCCATACGTTCAATGTTAATGGACTGGCCTTACCTCGGGTTATAATTATTACCCTGGAGCAGAGAAGCAGCAGTGCTAACCGCTGCACCAACATATCACCCAGCAAAGTCCCCTTATCCATCCATCATCAAGCCTTCTTAATGCAGTTCAGGGCCACCGCGATGGAAACACATGGTGGCAGCAATGGCATGCAGCAGCCTGAGGACGGGGTGCCAATCCATACTGTGGCCGCTCACTCAACCCCACCGTACACTCACCCTTACAAGGCCCAATACAGGTCTTTGAGAAGGCTGCCATGGTGGTAAGTGCTGCTGCCTAATGGCTCCAGCATCCTGAGCCTGAGTACATCACCCATTTGCTGTTTGTAAAGAGTTGCATTTTCTCCCCATGTCTACCTGGGTTTTCTTTTGTGTGTGGAATGGGAATGTGCATCACGGAGGCCTACGGAGAGCTCCTACCTTGCACCCAGTGCTGCCAGCCCACTGTGACTCTGAATTGGATCAAGCAGGTTAGAGAAAGTAAGTAATGTTATATTGTTATTTCCCCCCATATTGAAACTCCAGTAAAAGTGTACAGGTCTTTACTGGCATGATGAACATATACCTACTAAAGGCAGCAATCTTTGTTTTTAGATTTATGTGAGGTATTAGGCAATGAGGGCTAAATTTGAAACTGCTAAGTGAACAACTCAGTAATTATATAACACTTTTGGGATTTTGGGGTGAAATACACTACCTTGAGAAAAACCCACCTAAAAGAAATTGGGGTTCGTACCCAGGATTGTGAAGATATGAAGGAGCAAGTCTGACTGCTGTGCCACCGTACTGCTCTCTGCAAAGTCACCAGAAGGAGCTGCAAGTCACTCAAGTGTGTCTGCTTTCCTGTTAGCATTACAAGAAGACAAATTAACAAAATGTACTCTGCACATAAGACAATACCACTACTACAGTACCAGCAGTCGAGGAAAACGAGATCAAAATGTTCTACCAGCATATACAAAATGATTAACATACAATACTACACATAAAAAAAAATACATTTTTCACGTAGAAAACAGATTGTTAGTCTTGGGCCTCGTCTCAGAGCTGGACTGTAATTCTTTATGAAGATAGCGAAACAAAACTCAAGTAGCGCCTTGACTGGGCCTGGCCTATTGTGGCTCACAAAGCGTCTCCTAATGGCGTGGACTTTACACAGTGAGTGAGCAACTCTCTCTTATCTTGGGATATGCTGTTCTTTTTAATGACATACTTAATGTACTCATTAGTGATAGCTGAAATAAACAGCGTGCACGTTCAGAATGCACAGTATGGATATTCAAGGAGAGTACACAAGCAGACTATCCAAGAAGCTGAATGTGCTGCCAAACACTTGTGTTGTTTTAGGGTCCACATTCAAAGTTTCAAGTTTTATTGTCCGCCTATTACTGGGCCTACGTAATCCATCAGTTTTTAACTTGCAAGTAAATATAATGTGAGGAGACGGCATACATTATGGTGATCCATATCTACATAAAAAAACAACAAAGCTTTAAGGAAACGTGTGAGTGTGCAAGCTGAAAGCAGAAATGGCGACGTGGTCATTTTTTAATTAAAACTGAAGTTGTCATTGAAATTCCAATTCTAATATTTAAAAAACAAGTTTCAAACCTGAACATGTTTCTTCTGCTGAATATATGCAACATTGGACTGGAAGTCAAGCCTGATTCTGGTATTTTCAGTCTTTCATCTTAACAGATTAAAAAAATCAAATACACAGTCTTTTAAAATGCGGTTGTTCACCGTGAACTCCAAGACATTTTCTTATTGATTATTCTCTTAACTGTACATTCATGTGTGATGTCTTAAATTCCTCTGAACTTTAGAGGAGGGTGGTGGGGCATCTGTCCATCTCTGTAGTATTCTCTCAAAGCCTAAATTTAAGTTACTTTACTTAAGTAATATACACCAACATATCGGTTTATAAAAAAAAAAAATTAACCTTCAGTATTAAACTATGCTAGTAACTGCTTAATGGCTCCTCATGGGAAAATGAGATATTATCTGTCTGTCCAGAGAGAATAATTCATACTGAATAAAGGAAGGAGTTGGCAACCCTACCAAAGTGTAGTCTGCAATATAAATAATTAATTACATTTATGTAGTGCTTTTCTAACCTACTGAAAGTACTTCACATAGACAGTGGGAATCCACTTCAAACACCGCCAGTGTGCAGCATCCACCCGAGGCAGCCATTTTGCACCAGTACACTCACCACAACTTAACAATTAGCTGGCGAAGGGGACATGGGATGTTTAGGGGGCCAGAATGACCAGGACATATTGGGCAATTAAGCCAGGACATCAGGATACACCTTGCCCTTTCTGAAATATGACTCAGGGATCTTTTATGACCACAAAGAGTCAGGACGTTAGTTTTACATTTGAACTAAAGAATGGCACCATTTTTATAGCACAGTGTGTTGACGCTGCACTGGGATCTACACAATACCTCTACCTCTTCCAGCAGCAAACCAAGCTGTTCCTAGATCAGAGGTTTCTAACTCTGGTCCTAGAGGGCCACAGTGGCTGCAGGTTTTCATTGTAACCCTTTTCTTAATTGGCGACTAGTTTTTGCTGCTATGGTATCTTAGCATTTTTAACTCTGCCACCTCCAGCTCTGTCTTCTGCTTTCTGGTAAGTGCCACTGTCTCCAACCCATATAACATAGCTGGTCTCACTATTGTCCTGTAGACCTTCCCTTTCACTCTTGCTGATACCCGTCTGCCACAAATCACTCCTGACACTCTTCTCCACCCATTCCACCCTGCCTGCACTCTCTTTTTCACCTCTCTGCCACAATCCCCATTACTCTGTACTGTTGATCCCAAGTATTTAAACTCATCCACCTTTGCTCCCTGCATCCTCACCATTCCACTGACCTCCCTCTCATTTACATGTATTCTGTCTTGTTCCTACTGATCTTCATTCCTCTCCTCTCTAGAGCATATCTCCACCTCTCCAGGGTCTCCTCAACCTGCTCCCTACTATCGCTACAGATCACAATGTCATCAGCAAACGTCACAGTCCACGGGGTCTCCTGTCTAATGTCGTCTGTTGACCTGTCTATCACCATTACAAATAAGAAAGGGCTCAGAGCCGATCCCTGATGTAATCCCACCTCCACCTTGAATGCATCCGTCACTCCTACCACAGACCTCACCACTGTCACACTTCCCACGTAAATATCCTGTGCAACTCTTACATACTTCTCTGCCACTCCCGACTTCCTCATACAATACCACAGCTCCACTTGATGCACCCTGTCATATGCTTTCTCCAGGTCCACAAAGACGCAATGCAGCTCCTTCTGGCCCTCTCTAAACTTCTCCATCAACACACTCAGAGCAAACATTTCATCTGTGGTGCTCTTTCTTGGCATGAAACTATTTTGCTGCTCACTAATCACCACCTCACTTCTTAACCTATCTTCCACTACTCTTTCCCATAACTTCATGCTGTGGCTCATCAATTTTATTCCCCTGTAGTTACTACAGTCCTGCATCCACTCCTCAGGCATCCTCTCACTTTCCAAGATTCCATTAAACAATCTGGTTAAAAACTTAACTACCTTCTCTCCTAAACACCTACACCAGCATGCTTCAACAGATGTCATCTGGATCAACAGCTTTTCTATTTTTCGTCCTCTTCATAGCTGTCCTTACTTCCTCCTTGCTAATCTGTTGCACTTCCTGATTTACTATCTCCACATCATCCAACCTTCTCTCTTTCTCGCTCTCTTCATTCATCAGCCTCTCAAAGTACTCTTTCCATCTGCTCAACAAACTCTCCTCGCTTGTGAGTACGTTTCCATCTTTATCCTTTATAACCCTAACCTGCTGCACATCTTTCCCAGCTTGGTCTCTCTGTCTAGCCAATCAGTACAGGTCCTTTTCTCCCTCCTTAGTGTCCAACCTCTCATACAACTCATCATACACCTTTTCTTTAGCCTTCGCCACCTCTCTCTTCACCTTGCGCCTTATCTCCTTATACTCTTGTCCACTTTCTGCATCTCTCTGACTATCCCATTTCTTCTTTGCCATCCTCTTCCTCTGTATACTCTCCTGTACTTCCTCATTCCACCACCAGGTTTCCTTTTCCTCCTTCCTCTGTTCAGATGTGACCCAAGCACCCTTCTTGCTGTCACCCTTACTACATCTGCTGTAGTTTCCCAGCTGTCTGGTAACTCTTTACCTCCACCCAGTGCCTGTCTCACCTTCTCCCTAAACTCAACCTTGCAGTCTTCTTTTTACAACTTCCACCATTTGATCCTTGGCTCTGCCCTCACTTTCTTCCTCTTCTTGATCGCCAATGTCATCCTACAGACCACCATCCCATGCTACTTAACTACACTTTCCCCTGCCACCACTTTGCAGTCTTCAATCTCCTTCAGATCAACTCTTCTGCATAGGATGTAATCTACCTGTGTGCATCTTCCTCCACTCTTGTACATAACCCTATGTTCCTCCCTCTTCTTAAAATATGGATTCACCACAGTCATGCCCATCCATCCATTATCCAACCCGCTACATCCTAACTACAGGGTCATGGGGGTCTGCTGGAGCCAATCCCAGCCAACACAGGGCACAAGAGCCATGCCCATCCTTTTTGCAAAATCCACTGTCCTCTGACCTTCTTCATTCCTCTCCTTGACACCATACCTACCCATCACCTCCTCGTCTCCTCTGTTCCCTTCACCAACATGCCCATTGAAATCCGCTCCAATCAGTACTTTCTGTCCCTTGGGTACACTGTTCATCACTTCATCCAACTCACTCCAGAAATCTTCTTTCTCATCCATTACACACACAACTTGCGTTGCATATGCACTAACAACATTCATCATCACACCTCCAATTTGTAACTTAACAATCATTACTGACACTTTTATTCTTTTAATATACATACACACATACACACACACACACACACACACACACACACGTATGGAGTTTCCATTTTAAGAAGTGGTGATAAAATGCTATCTGGTGCTGTAGAGAAGCATTCAAGTATACTGGCATTGAGAGTTGGTGGAAATCTTTTTAAAAAAGATTTGATACACCGTCATTTAATAGGGCACCACTTAACAGAAAGCAAAGCCTCAGAAGACAGAGTTTGGGAACGCAACAGATGGCACAGACAGACGTTGTTGAGAAGAGAAAGCAAGAACTGCACTGTTTGGTGGAAAACCGGATGGGCAAGCCCTACCAATGTAAGCACAGAGACCCCAAATGACTATTTTTTTGTCTGTGCATGTAAGAACCCCATAGATGAATAACTAAACACATTTCCTTGACTTTTACTTCTCTTCTTGGGTTTCCTTTATTGAACTGTGAAGTATCTATGAAATGATAGTCTACACTTGTAAAACATGATCATTATAAGTAAGCTATATAAAATAAACAAAAAACATTTATTGCAAAACTTTTTACATTACAATAAAAAAGTAAAACTCTTCACTACACAGCAGACCTGCAGTTTCTCCTTACAAAAAAATTTATTTGCCCTTTTTAAATTTCCCAGGTGTTGCTCCAGTCTTCTGCTTTTTCTTTGCAGAGCCCTTGGTTTCAGGTTCCTATGAATGAAAAGTACAAACTGGAATTATTTAACTATATAAAAAGTAGTTAAAGTTATATTCCTGTAAGAATAACAAAATGAACAATGAAAAAAGCCAACATGCTTCCTTCAGTATCCAGAGATGCCCGACAGTGTAGACAGTGATGTGTATAGAAAGGAGCTTTATCAAACATAATTGGATAGATATATAGACAGATATTTTTCTGTTAAGAGCATATGAATAATTACTAGCTGAACAGATCACATATCAGCTCTATACCATGTGCACTGTATGATTTAATCTTGGGCATACACAGGTTTTTTTCATGGTCTCCTTAAATAAAGAAAAGCCTCCTGTATCAACAGGTAACTGAGAAAAACAAGAGTGTTAATCATTTAGCCACACCATTTACAAACTTTTTAAAATTGTTTTTCTTCATATTGTATATTAAAATTATACAACGTTGGACACATTATTTTAAATGTATGTATGAACAACACAGAAGAGATGTGCACTCTGTTCATGTAAGATAAAATAAATGCATTCTAAGATTAAAAAAGCAGGATTGTAATAAAGGACGCAATGCCAGTTACTCAGAGTAAACTGAATCATTACTGTTTTTCATCAGAACCACCTAAAAGCATTCCTTGGTGCTGCTATACACTAGCAGTATAAAAACATAATCTTAAGAACATTTCTGCTATTTGGTAAAAAGCCTGCAGGTGATGCACCATACTAATCAGTGTGATGGACAAACATCCAGTTGTGATTCACTTAAATTCACAAATTAAACAACCCAAGAATTAACGACATTGTGCCTCTATTTTCTGCTTATTTTCTAACTTGGAGTTTGATTTCTTCTTTAAGAAAAATGTCCATCAATGCACAACTGAATTTTAAAGAAACTGGTGAAGATGGCAGTGATTTTGATAAATATAGATTTCTTAGTATAATGCATATACATTTTTATGGTTTAAAATGTAAGGATAAGGGTGGCATCATGCTCCAGTGAGCCAGAAGCTGTGTTGTTCTAGCAGCATTATAATCGGCTATACTCATGAAATAAAACAATTTTTGCTACCACTTATCACCCACAGAGTGTGTTACTTACAGAGAAATTGGCTATACAGGGCCAAGATTTAGATATTGGAGCTTTGATTCATTTATCCAGAGTTCAGCGGGGCGGGTTCTGTATAGTCGAAAACAATTTGTGGTAGCACCATACGCATACTGGGGAGGACAGCTCATCTTGCCCATGAAATGTCTATTCTGCTGCAAGTATGCAGGAGTACCTGGGAGCGTCAAGGGGAGTCATATGGTATGATCTAAGGGCTTTTGGCATCATCTGGGATCCTGGAAGTAGTAACAGTAGGAGATGCAGAAGGGAATTTTTGACCAGTCCCTTTGATTGAGGTGATCATGGAGTTGGGCTTCAGACAAGGAGGGCTCAGCCGGCAGGAGGAAGTAAGGCGCAGAGTATATTAGAATATGATGATCTGGGGCGGTGACACAGGTTGACTGATTTGCACTGTGGAAAAATGGGTTAGTTAGCCACTTCATAAGGTAGTCAGGGACCTTGCATCAGGAGGTATGGTGAGCCCTGAAGACATAGGCGTTAGGTGTTTTCCCCTTCTAGTTTGTAATTTTATCACTCTGTTGTAATTATTTCTTTTGTTAAAAAAACACACCATTTTGTTTTTACTTTGGTCTCCTGTGTTTGTATTTGAGGTGAGGGATGGCTCAAACACACTCCATATGGTCCAAAGCACATACAGTATATTTGTTTATTCATTTTTTTATTCTACTGGTACATAATCATAAAAAACATTACTAAAATATAAGCAACATTATTCCTGTGCATGCAACAAAGAAATCTATGGAAAGTTTTATTCAATTATATATGCTTGGATAGATACTTTTAATGATTTTTTAAGCTTTGTGGCATTTTCCCTACGTCCTTGAGGCTTCTCTTGGTCCATCAAGCTCGGTCGGTGCTAATATGTCAACTGTAACCTAATTTTTCTCTCTCCTGCACCTTAGAACAGCTACTTGCATGCCAGCACTTGCTTAACTTTCACTGCTGTGGCCAATTCCACTTTATTTGGTGGGAATTGTTCTTCATTAAAAAAAAACAAACTATAAAATAATTGTACACTGTATAAAACACAGGCACATATGGCTGAGTAATAATACAAAGTTAAACAACAACTTTGGATAAATAAGTGTTAAGACTATCCAGAGATTTTATAGAGATTTTATATATATATTTTTTCCAAAATATGCAAATACACACACACACACACACACACACACAAATACACACTTTTCTTAAATGAAACATCAGTTTGCACTTAAGAGTAAACGCTCACTTTAATGATACACCATGGAGCAGAATTTTGTACAGGGATAAAAAGACACATACAATTCTGTTCTAAAAGAAAAGTAGTTTTATTTCAGAAGATATCATGGAAGTGCAACAGAAAAGACATTTGAGATGAAAGAGATATATTTCAAAATAAGCAAGGAAAAAAAATGACTATCAGGAAGGGAACGGTTCCAAAATGGACCTTTTTTAAATAAATGGAATCACTGACTGGATCGAACTCCTTCTAAATGTTACATTTACTAAATGAAAATGTAGTATTTTTCCCTTATTCAAGAACATAATAGCTTGTATTCCTGTGCAGTCACGCTGTAGTAAATCCATGCTGATGGTTCACTCTCTGCTGCCTTCCTACACACGTCTGTGACATATTATGTTTCATGTTATTAACCTAAGGGGATGTGCTGTCTGTCAGATTTTACTCTCTATCCACAACAAACGTAGCTGCTATTAAGTCTGAACGACACTTATTGGTTCAGGTAGCTTGAGTTGGCAAATATAAATGTTTAGAACAGCATATCAAACCGTCAATGTGTGGAGAACAAGCAAACTCCATACAGGTGAAGCCAAAATAATGGTTACTGTACCACCCCAGACTAAAAGCCAAATAAAAATTATGAAAATTAACTTAAAACAACTTTTGCAGTGCATTTACAATTTTTGTATGCATCTGCTTAAACTCTAACATAAGGAAGAAAACCATTTGAATATTATATTATCACCTCTGTGTTTGTATTAATTTTTAAACATGTCACTTTAAGTTCTATCAACTGGTATACAAAGAACAAACATGTTTAATTAGTTTATATTTAGTATCACAATGAGTTGAGAGGGAGAAGGACATGGTGTTATTTTATTTCTGGTACTGACGATAACTTTCAAGATAAAAACAATCAAATGTTCTATACACTGGCATATTCAGGTGCTCAGTCTCTATTCATGAAATGAGCGTTTAGAATGACAAAAAAAATAAATAATAAAATTAGTAAATGACTTTCAAAAACAATCAAAACAGAACTGGCTACAGGTTCAGACCAGTTTGTTTGATAAAGAAAAACAGCACAGGAAAGGAAACTAAATTAAGTATAATGGTGTAGATGAGTATCAGATGTACAGTATTACTATATGGCAAGATAATTCCTCCAGTATATATCAGCATTAATTAAAAATTATTTGCAATCCTTTACAATGTAAAAATAAAATAAATGCACATAAAAAGGATGGAATCCTACCTTCCGTTTTACTGATGACAGAGATCCTGTAACCTTAAAGAAATTATCCAGTCGGCCCTGTGTACTTCCTTGGCGACTCTTGTTAATTTTCTTAGTGCCATTCCGAATCCGATCCTCACTAAATAAATCATTAAAAAGAGTAACACCTTAACTCATAATAATGACTTATCTTTACAACCAAACCACCCCAAGCCAAGCACTGTAACAATGATAGTGCTGCAGCCCAGGGCACTGTACACATTATCCTGTGTTTAAGTAATAAAGAGTCTGACTGGGTGGTGCACTTTGACCCTGCTGTGTATCAGCAGTTTAGCTATCCATCCATTCAGTTTCATCACTTTCTTTTTCTTGGTAAGGATTATAGACACACTTTCTAGCAAGCAATTTATTACAGGAATACTAAAAAGAAATGCTGACAATCTTCTTCTTCATCTTTTGGCTGCTGACAATAAGGAATACTAATGTATGGAGATGCTTCACCATTACTATATGTGCTCATACTGTACTCTGTTTTACATACTATTTATTTTGATGTTTGACCCAATGAGGTGGAGCTAAGGGTAATCTTTTAATGTGAATCTCAGAACTGCTATCTGATCACTTTTATATTGTATCATTTTAAATTTAACTGTTACAGCTGGGCAAAGTATGACCTACTGTAATTGACAGAAGATATTTAAAATGAAAAAGAAGTGAGATCACACTGTACTGTACAAAGTCTTTTGTTATGCATGCCAAATTTGCAAACAAACCAAAGTCACCACTTTAACAACTGCAAATTTGTCATTTAAGGGGTTTAAAAGACACAAAAAAATAATAACAAATAGCAAATTCTGTTGTGACAGAATGATTAGTCAAGTATTTTGCAACAGGGATAAACTGTCTAACCTCAGCTACACCCAATGCTACTAGAGAAAACGTACTACATTACAAGTAAAAATGAGCATTTCCAAGTAAACTTAGCTTGTTACTCATTATACTGCCATTTGTAAGTAGGATGAGTTAGGAAGAGCTTACTGGTTACACAACTAATATGCATCAGGCTACTGGAATTCTTTCAATATACTTGGCAACATTAAATCTGTAATGTTAAAAGTACATCATATATTTGTTACAGAGGATATGTAATTTAATTTTGGTTGTTTACTCATGAGCATTAAAATGTAAGCACACACTTTTATAGGGTATACAGTGGTGTGAAAAACTATTTGCCCCCTTCCTGATTTCTTATTCTTTTGCATGTTTGTCACACAAAATGTTTCTGATCATCAAACACATTTAACCATTAGTCAAATATAACACAAGTAAACACAAAATGCAGTTTTTAAATGATGGTTTTTATTATTTAGGGAGAAAAAAAATCCAAACCTACATGGCCCTGTGTGAAAAAGTAATTGCCCCCTGAACCTAGTAACTGGTTGGGCCACCCTTAGCAGCAATAAGGGTCAGCAGCCATATCACCCTGTAGCCCAAGACTGGTTGCCCACTGAAGCTAAGCAGGGTTGAGCCTGGTCAGTACCTGAATGGGAGACCTTCTGGGGAAAACTAGGTTGCTGCTGGAAGAGGTGTTAGTGAGGCCAGCAGGGGGTGCTCACCCTGTGGTCTGTGTGGGTCCTAATGCCCCAGTATAGTGATGGGGACGCTATACTGTAAAAAAGCACCGTCTTTCGGATGAGACGTTAAAAACCGAGGTCCTGACTCTCTGTGGTCATTAAAAATCCCAGGATGTCTTTCGAAAAGAGTAGGGGTGTTACCCCGGCATCCTGGCCAGATTTGCCCATTGGCCTCTGACCGTCATGGCTTCCTAATCATCCCCATACACTGATTGGCTTCATCACTCTGTCTCCTCTCCACCAGTAAGCTGGTGTGTGGTGGGCGTTCTGGCGCACTATGGCTGCCGTCGCATCATCCAGGTGGATGCTGCACACTGGTGGTGGTTGAGGAGATCCCCCCCCCTTGTATGTAAAGCGCTTTGAGTGCCTTGAAAAGCGCTATATAAATGTAATAAATTATTAATAACTGCAATCAAGCGTTTGGAATAACTTGCAATGAGTCTTTTACAGCGCTCTGGAGGAATTTTGGCCCACTCATCTTTGCAGAATTGTTGTAATTCAGCTTTATTTGAGGGTTTTCTAGCATGAACCGCCTTTTTAAGGTCATGCCATAGCATCTCAATTGGATTCAGGTCAGGACTTTGACTAGGCCACTCCAAAGTCTTCATTTTGTTTTTCTTCAGCCATTCAGAGGTGGATTTGCTGGTGTGTTTTGGGTCATTGTCCTGTTGCAGCACCCAAGATCGCTTCGGCTTGAGTTGACGAACAGATGGCCGGATATTCTCCTTCAGGACTTTTTGGTAGACAGTAGAATTCATGGTTCCATCTATCACAGCAAGCCTTCCAGGTCCTGAAGCAGCAAAACAACCCCAGACCATCACACTACCACCACCATATTTTACTGTTGGTATGATGTTCATTTTCTGAAATGCTGTGTTCCTTTTATGCCAGATGTAACGGGACATTTGCCTTCCAAAAAGTTCAACTTTTGTCTCATCAGTCCACAAGGTATTTTCCCAAAAGTCTTGGCAATCATTGAGATGTTTCTTAGCAAAATTGAGACGAGCCCTAATGTTCTTTTTGCTTAACAGTGGTTTGCATCTTGGAAATCTGCCATGCAGGCTGTTTTTACCCAGTCTCTTTCTTATGGTGGAGTCGTGAACACTGACCTTAATTGAGGCAAGTGAGGCCTGCAATTCTTTAGACGTTGTCCTGGGGTCTTTTGTGACCTCTCGGATGAGTCGTCTCTGCACTCTTGGGGTAATTTTGGTCAGCCGGCCACTCCTGGGAAGGTTCACCACTGTTCCATGTTTTTGCCATTTGTGGATAATGGCTCTCACTGTGGTTCGCTGGAGTCCCAAAGCTTTAGAAATGGCTTTATAACCTTTACCAGACTGATAGATCTCAATTACTTCTGTTCTCATTTGTTCCTGAATTTCTTTGGATCTTGGCATGATGTCTAGCTTTTGAGGTGCTTTTGGTCTACTTCTCTGTGTCAGGCAGCTCCTATTTAAGTGATTTCTTGATTGAAACAGGTGTGGCAGTAATCAGGCTTGGGGGTGGCTACGGAAATTGAACTCAGGTGTGATACACCACAGTTAGGTTATTTTTTAACAAGGGGGCAATTACTTTTTCACACAGGGCCATGTAGGTTTGGATTTTTTTTCACCCTAAATAATAAAAACCATCATTTAAAAACTGCATTTTGTGTTTACTTGTGTTATATTTGACTAATGGTTTCATGTGTTTGATGATCAGAAACATTTTGTGTGACAAACATGCAAAAGAATAAGAAATCAGGAAGGGGGCAAATAGTTTTTCACACCACTGTATACAGCAAAATACTTTTATCTCGACAGATCCCACTAAATTGTTAGATACATCTCAAGTCATTACATGCATAAACTAAGGATGAGTGCATCTGCAACATGAAAATTACCATCAAAGAGACAGACTCCCTGGAGTTTCAAAATCACAAACTGGTGCGCTTCAGCTGCAATTTCAAAATGAGCCATTAAAGCCAAGTGTGTAGATCTGAATAGAACCACTCAAAGACTGAGCAGTCAGAATAAATGGAAGAGGAAGTGGAAGGGCATTGCAAATGTTTTAAATAAAATAAAGCAGATTTGAAACTTGGCTCAAATAGTTTTGCTTGTTCAGACTGGTGTGCTTTACCATCTTTATAGCAAACACAGTAGTTGAAGAGCTTTCACTACATTCAGATAATTTACATCACAACACAAATTGTTGGAGAATTCATAGTTGTGTTTGCATTTTCTAGTTTTAGGAGTGCTACAGTATGTACATAATCATTTTTTCAATGTAATGTTTTAAATAGATACAGTATATGATGTAATTCCTAAATGTAATGTGAATATTTTGACGACTATTCCCTCCTCCATATAGAACTTCAAATTCATTTACAGTTAATTTTTATTTATCATATATGCTCAGATATGAATTATATGAGAAGGCTCATTTTGTCAGTTCTCGAAAGTGATCGAAAAATAAACACTGGGTGGGGGGGACCTGTACTTTCATAAAAATCCAATCTACCGCAGGTAAATAGTAGCTGAATCCACTTGAGAAAACCCGACAGAACAGTAAATCAAGCAATCATCAAGTCTGCTGGCTGCTTAAATTAATGGCTAATATCAACTCCTAATGTCATTGAACTACATATAGTTAGTTAAAATATCACAAATGAATGTGGCACATGGAAACTAAACTGTATTGATTTGATCAAAAAAGTACATAAAAAACCCACACTGAAACCAAGACAACATGACATTTCTAATTTATATAGGCTGAGATATGCTGAGTTACTCTGAACTTCTGATTAATGATGACAAACACATAACAATGCTGTGCCATTTACTTACTTGAATTGCTTCTCTCCACACATGAAGTCCACCAGCCCAGCTTCATCTGGCTCATTCCACTTTAAGTCAACTGAATCAACATCCACAACTTCTGGGGACAAAAACAACTGTCGAGCCTCTTTATACAGCCAACCTTCTGGGACTGGATATTTCTGGTGAGAACAGAGTTGAATTCAACTTTTTTGAAAAATGATGGTGTGGAAAATAAGAATCATAATATTAACATTTTGTAAAGTTCCTGTTACCACAACACCATCTGGTATTAAGATATACAATACAATTTATTTTTGTATAGCCCAAAATCACACAAGAAGTGCCGCAATGGGCTTTAACAGGCCCTGCCTCATGACAGCCACCCAGCCTTGACTCTCTACGAAGACAAGGAAAAACTCCCCCCCCCCAAAAAAAAACACCTTGTAGGGAAAAAATGGAAGAAACCTCGGGAAAGGCAGTTCAAAGAGAGACCCCTTTCCAGGTAGGTTGGGCATGCAGTGGGTGTCAAAAAGAAGGGGGTCAATACAATACAATACATAAAACAGAACAATTCCTCAGTATAGTATAAAAATAAAAATTTTAGAAGTACATAGCAGAATTTAACAGTAGATGATATCACATAACATGATTTGGATTTGTTTAGAGTCCTGGAGGCCTCATCCATCAAGCTGCCTCCCCCATTTGGCCATTCCACAGCTGAAACAGTGCTGGGCCAGCCAATCCGATGAAAGGACCCCTCTTTATCACGATTCCTGCGATCCTCCATCAGGGATAACTTTGCCTTAGGCAAGCAAAACAACTTGGCAGGTGGGCCGTGGCACCAAGTGCCACATTTGAGTACATATATGTGATCTGAACACACAAAGGTAAACCTGCACAACATTTATACTTCGGCCTTTTAAAGTGATACCATCAATAATTTATTTAGTTTGACATTATGGGCCAGGCAGACCTGCACTTTAAGCCAGCAGCATGAAAAGCAACCATGAAATGGGTGTCATTCTACTGCTGGGAACAGTCCCACCCAAAGTGGACTAAACTGTAATCACAATTTAACATAATATGTAGTATTAGCATGTGTGCAGACACTAAAGAACTAACTATTTGGTGGTGAGGGGTAGCCAAGGATTGCAAACTCAGAAAAACATGCAAACACAAAACAAACGCTGCGAGTGAAGCCCAGATTGCTAGAACTGTGCTACTTATTGCAGTACAAAACTTTATATCATATATTGTTAAAAAAAATGTCTGCAAACCCCTATTGTACTTTTTACTTTTAATAATAATAATAATAATAATATCTTTTATTATGAAATCTTTGCAACTTGAATTAATACAAACACTAGAAAAATAACTAACCTCTGTGGTGTTAACCCTGAGCATCACTCAAGCTTGGAATTCTGTGCAAAATAAGCTATGCCCGATGTCTGTCAGAATAAGCCGTTATGATACGATGTAAAATATTAAGCCTGAACAACACTTGGGATAGTACTCGGCTGCCATTTAATGGATAAAATAACATCATGCTGTAAAAACCATTATGAATATTTCTATGCATTTTGCCAATATATGTTAACTCAACAATATTCATGAGTGGTGGTGGAGCCTTCAACCAGAATGCACAATGGTGTATAAACGAAAAGCTGTAAAGCCAGTTTTAAAACAAACTGAAGCCGAACCATTAGTTAAACCAAACAACAGTGATGGCAATGTAAATTGGTCATCAGAAATTGTCACAGATAGCAGAACTGATGCATGCAGCACTGTATGACCGAGACACCTAGTTGTATAAACCTGCAGCCGGATGCAGTAACTACGTGGCAAAGTGATTGATCAGTAGAAGGTGAAAACTGACATTAGCCCCCAAAGCACTGTTCACAGTGAAGCAACTGTCAAAGTGCCAGAGAAAAAGTGGAAGTCATTAAGCTGTGTGCTTTGGTAGCCTACAATAACACAAGCGGGGTGTTGATTGTGTAGATCAGGCACTGGCATTCTTACCTCTAATATGCAAGCAACAGAAAATTGCAGAAACAAAGTGTGGGGGAAAAAAAACATGCTTCTACTGACCCAATTGCAATGTTGGGCTGTACTTTGGCAATTGTCTCAAAACATCACAAGAAAGCCATGTACTAAATAAGCATCAGTAGAGCAGTGGACGCTAGACACAGCTTACTTACTGCATTTAACCTAACAAGTTTTTGCCTTGTTTTTTCAAGGGTAAACAGAATGCTTAGGAGGCTATGAAGAAGCTTATGTGGAAAAGTAAACAATGCATTGATATTTAAGTGATAATACATCTTTAGCCACCATAACAGCAATTAAATGTTTCCAGTGCTACTAGACAGCTTCTCAGAGGTTTGTGGAGCAGTTTTACTCATCGTTCTGATTGAGATACATTGGTGGTTTTGCACTAGCACATCTGGATCAGCAGGTTTTTCCTGCTTCATTCCTTGGCACAAAATTGTGGCTGAGTTCACGTCAGGACTTTTGACCTAAAACACATTGCTAAACTATTCAGGGAGTGGATGTAGAGATGGTGCACTACTATAAGTACTTGAGGGTCCAAATCAATGGACTAGTCTCATAACACAAATTATATAACACAGGGCAGAGCAGACTCTTTTTGTCTTAGGACACTGTGTTCCTTTAAATAGGGCAGTGGCATCTTATTCATATTCTACAACTCTGTATATGTAGATGTGGTACATTCCTGTAAGTACTTGGGGGTCCACATTAATGACAGGTTGGACTGGTCTTGTAAAACAGAGAAACTATAAAAGAAAGGGCAGAGCAGACTCTTTTCTCTTAGGAGACTGTTCTTTTTATGTGGGTAGTAAAAATTCTTCACATTTTCTACAACACTTTGAAGGCCACTGTGATTTTCTACACTGTGGAGTGCTGGCCTGGTATCAACACTTCAAGAGAGGTCATCTAAATTAAAAGCTAATGAAAATGGTAGGCTCTACCCCTGGAGGTAGTGCGGAGAAAAGAATGAAGACTAAACTGAGTGCCATTATGAACAATGCTGCTCATATCCTCTACCGGACACACTAATACCAAGTACTTTCAGCCAACAAATTATTCATCAGTAGTGTAACAGGGAACGCTGCTTTATACCGATGGAAATGCACCTGTATAATGTCTTACTGTGACTAGAATTGTCAAGTCCTCTCAAGACCAATACTGAATAATATCCATACATACACATTATTAGTGACAAATTCAGCACTTGTTTTAGCAGTCGATTTGTAGATACTCTTCACAGCTGGTCAGCTGATAAGTTAAACTGCTGTTCTTCCGTCAAGCTTTGTGTATTGCCCAATTGGAGGTTCTCAATCAATATTTTGAGCTGTCTAGAGTGAACCAGAAAAACAGTGCAGTTCTAGCAACACATTTTCTTTTATCATTAAGAATATGAAGTGGACAGTGCCAACTTTTTTATTGAAAATGGGAACTTGTCACCATTATGCACTTTTTTCCCTAAAAAAAACTCAGAGAGCAAAAGTAATTGACCTTCAGAAAAACAGGGATTGCAGTACAGATATGTCCGAAATTACTTTTTGAAAATACAGAAATGTAGACCAAAATATGAATTAATCCATCCCTTTATAAACCAGCTTATTCCAATTTTGGTTCATCAGTAATCAAGAATGATGCCTGGTACCTGTACAGTTTGGGCACCTGGGAAGGAACCATCTGTGAACAGTGTGCTAAATCCACTGAGAAAACAAACAATCACACACTGATTAATACTAGGCCAGTTTTGAGGCCCCAACTAATCTAACACACACATCTCTGAAATGTAAAAGTAGATGGAAAGCCACAGTAGCTGGTGAATTGCTTACACAGGCATCAGGAGTACAACAAATACAATACAGATAGCAACTAGGGCAGGTTCATGATAAAGTAAAAACCTGTAAAAAAATAAAATTCTTAAAGCAATATTACTTAAGAAGTTTGACAAACAAGACAAGACCCTTTAGTCCACAAGGTAGTTTGTTTAGCTAAGATTCCTCAATATCTCACTCCAGTACTTTTTACAAATAAGAACTTCTTTGGAATAAGGAAGTGTCTGGAAAATGTAGAATGGGGAAAAACATCTATGAACAATAGACCAAAATAAATATACTCCAAAAACAAAAGGAATACACAAAAAAAATCATATAACATCATAACAATCCAGGAAACTACAAACAAGGATCAAAATACCAAACTACACCTGACTTTATTACGAGGTCTCAACAGGCCACTTGTGTTGTCAATGGCAGCTAAGACAGGTTACTGTCACACAAATGATAGCAAAGCATATCTTTATACAGTGGGTACGGAAAGTATTCAGACCCCCTTCAATTTTTCAGACAGAGAATCTTATTTCTCACCATCTCAGAGTCCTTCAGGTGTCTGATGAGACCAAGATAGAACTTTTTGGCCTTAATTCTAAGCGGTATGTGTGGAGACAACCAGGCACCGCTCATCACTTGTCCAATACAGTCCACACAGTGGAGCATGGCGGTGGCAGCATCATGCTGTGGGGATGTTTTTCAGCTGCAGGGACAGGACGACTGGTTGCAATCGAGGGAAAGATGAATGCGGCCAAGTACAGGGATATCCTGGACAAAAACCTTCTCCAGAGTGCTAAGGACCCCAGACTGGGCCGAAGGTTTACCTTCCAACTAGACAATGACCCTAAGCACACAGCTAAAATAACGAAGGAGTGGCTTCACAACAACTCTGTGACTGTTCTTGAATGGCCCAGCCAGAGCCCTGACTTAAACCCAATTGAGCATCTCTGGAGAGACCTAAAAATGGCTGTCCACCAACGTTTACCATCCAACCTGACAGAACTGGAGAGGATCTGCAAGGAGGAATGGCAGAGGATCCCCAAATTCAGGTGTGAAAAGCTTGTTTCATCTTTCCCAAGAAGACTCATGGCTGTATTAGCTCAAAAGGGTGCTTTTACTAAATACTGAGCAAAGGGTCTGAATACTTAGAACCATGTGATATTTCAGTTTTTCTTTTTTAATAAATCAATTAAACAATTTCAAAAATTCTTTTTTTTGTCTGTCAATATGCGGTGCTGTGTGTACATTAATGAGGGAAAAAATAAATTTAAATGATTTTAGCAAATGGCTGCAATATACCAAAGAGTGAAAAGTTGAAGGGGGTCTGAATACTTTCTGTACCCACTGTACATAAAACACTACCATGGCTGTCCGTTTGTCTGTCCAGGATTTTAAATCATGTGTAGCTTGCAAACCATTTGATCTATTGACCTGAAATTTGGTACACACATACTACGTGACGTCTGCTATCCACTTTCGAGTGATGATTGACCTCCAAGGTTATTGTTCTTTTTATTTTTATTGTATTGTAAAATCAACTCTCAGCAGCGGCCAGCAGGGTGGCACATGAGTACGGGCACCATTCTCATTCCTACCACCTTCTCCATCACTTACCCTACCTTTTTATATCTTAAATCATTCTTCAGGCAGATCGAAGACTTAAATGCCAGCTTAAGTGAAAAATTAAGGAAAACGTACTAAGTAATTGCAACACAAACACTGACTTAATCAGTTTTAACGCGAAAAGATGCTGATGAAAGAAGAGAAGCAGCGGGCCGCTAGGGTGGAGAAAAGAAGAGCTGCTCAGGAAGCAGCAAGCGCACTAACCTCTGAGCAAACGAATGCTAAACATACAGAGAAAGAGGATGAAAACTAGGAATGCTCAAGTCAAGTGTATTCACTGCACGTTAATCATGTAGTGTGCCGTTACTGGTTTGAAATAATTACATAACACTTAAAACATGAATAAATAATCTGCTGACATACTGTATTTATGAGAGATTATGGCAGAGAGAGTAGTACACCTACAGTAATGTCCATAATTAGTTGGACAGAGACAACTTTTTTCTCATTTTGGTTCTGTACATTACCACAATGAATTTTAAAAGAAACAACTCAGATGCAGTTAAAGTGCAGACTTTCAGCTTTAATTCAGTGGGTTGAACAAAAAGATTGCATAAAAATGTGAGGCAACTAAAGCAATTTTTTAAGCACAATCCCTTCATTTCAGGGGCTCAAAAGTAATTGGACAATTGACTCAAAGGCTATTTCATGGGCAGGTGTAGGCAAGTCTGTCGTTATGTCATTATCAATTAAGCAGATAAAAGGCCTGGAGTTGATTTGAGGTGTGGTGCTTGCATGTGGAAGCTTTTGCTATGAACAGACAACATGCGGTCAAAGGAGCTCTCCATGCAGGTGAAAGAAGCCATCCTTAAGCTGCAAAAACAGAAAAAACCCATCCAAGAAATTGCTACAATATCACGAGTGGCAAAATCTACAGTTTGGTACATCCTGAGAAAGAAAGCAAGTACTGGTGAACTCAGCAACGCAAAAAAGACCTGGACGTCCACGGAAGACAACAGTGGTGGATGATTGCAGAATCATTTCCATGGTGAAGAGAAACCCCTTCACAACAGCCAACCAAGTGAACAACACTCTCCAGGGTGTCGGCGTATCGATATCCAAGACTACCATAAAGAGAAGACTGCATGAAAGTAAATACAGAGGGTGCACTGCAAGGTACAAGCCACTCATAAGCCTCAAGAATAGAAAGGCTAGATTGGACTTTGCTAAAGAACATCTAAAAAAGCCAACACAGTTCTGGAAAAACATTCTTTGGACAGATGAAACCAAGATCAACCTCTACCAGAATGATGGCAAGAAAAAAGTATGGAGAAGGCGTGGAACAGCTCATTATCCAAAGCATATCACATCATCTGTAAAAAATGGTGGAGGCAGTGTGATGGCTTGGGCGTGCATGGCTGCCAGTGGCACTGGGACACTAGTGTTTATTGATGATGTGACACAGGACAGAAGCAGCCAAATGAATTCTTAGGTGTTCACAGACATACTATCTGCTCAAATCCAGCTAAATGCAGTCAAATTGATTGGGCGGCGTTTTATGATACAGATGGACAATGACCCAAAACATACAGCCAAAGCAACCCAGGAGTTTATTAAAGCAAAGAAGTGGAAAATTCTTGAATGGTCAAGTCAGTCACCTGATCTTAACCCAATTGAGCATGCATTTCACTTGTTGAAGACTAAACTTCGGACAGAAAGGCCCACAAACAAACAGCAACTGAAAGCCGCTGCAGTAAAGGCCTGGCAGAGCATTGAAAAGGAGGAAACCCAGCATCTGGTGATGTCCATGAGTTCAAGACTTCAGGCTGTCATTGCCAACAAAGGGTTTTCAATCAAGTATTAGAAATTAACATTTTATTTCCAGTTATTTAATTTGTCCAATTACTTTTGAGCCCCTGAAATAAAGGGATTGTGTTAAAAAAAATACTTTAGTTCCCTCACATTTTTATGTAATCTTTTTGTTCAACCCACTGAATTAAAGCTGAAAGTCCGCACTTCAACTGCATATGAGTTGTTTCATTTAAAATTCATTATGGTAATGTACAGAACCAAAATTAGAAAAAAGTTGTCTCTGTCCAAATATTTATGGACCTAACTGCATACTGTGCAATTTTATATATTCATTTGTTTATCGACATTTTTATTAAACATGTGAATATCTAGCAGAGTTTTTCCTATTTCAAGGTATGTTTTATTCTTAAGTTGGGTACAGTCAATACATTTTAATACTAGCAGCCTTGTTGCACTGGTGTTTTTGCAAGCCTATTATTTATAGTTCAAAGGAACACAAAACAGTGAACAAGAACAAGAAGTCAACATCATACAGGAGGTGTATGGTGAGCAAACACTTAACATGTCAACTACCAGAGAACAAAGCTGCAGCTAAGGTCTTTTTAAAAATTTAAATGGCAGATTCTATAATTCACGCTAAGCTGCACAGCAATGCTATCAACTGATTTTGAACATCTTTCAAGCACAATCCGTCATACTTCCTGGATTTTCTCTTCACTCCATAAGTCACTAGACAATCACTTCCATTGTTACTGCCATGGAATTCTCTCTCTTTCTGTGTTCTGTGCCAATTTGCAAGGAATTTATCAAAACCTGATTGTTGATTTCTTGCTCATAAGTGGATTTTTTGCTTAGGTAAAGCACTATGCATAACCTTTCAATATCACTTTCTGAACATGTGTGAGCAGCCAAACACCTGCTGTTATGAACAGACCCATTATACCATTACATGCAACACACATACACCAACTGTTTGCAACAACTGCAGCCAGTTTTGATACGTATTGCCTGTACGTTAAATTTTTGTTGCTTATCTTTACTTATTAAAAAGAACAAATAAAACAAACAAACAAACTTCCTTCCTTTTGTTTAGGCAGGTGTAAAACATATGACTTTTTCTTACTGTGGTATCTATGTTTTCAATGATCTCCTCGATGCAGCCATGCTGTTTGACAAGGTCTGTTGCTCTCTTAGGCCCAATGCCCCTTATTGTTTCACAGTAATCACATCCAAGTAGAATACACAAATCTATAAACTGAAAAACAAAAGAGTTACAAAAGTTTTCTGTAAGTAAATGTAAGGTATTACACATAGGAAGTAAAAATGACAATGAGAGATTCAAAACCTGAGAATACAACATATGAGAAGGACCTAGAAGTAGCAGTGGGCTCATTACTATCTACATTCAGACAGTGTTCAGAAGCCATTAAGAAGGCTAATAGAATGTTAGGTTAAATACCACAATGTGTAGAGTGCAAGTCAAAGGAGGCTGTGCTTAAGCGATAGAACACACTAACAAGGCCTCGTCTGGAGTACTGTGTGCGGATACGTGCCTGTATTTACTAGGCATCTCAAAATAATAAAAGGGGGCTAACTGGCTCAGATATCTCAGAGTGATGCAAATTGGGGTCTGCTCTTAGGAGTAGAGTTAAAAGCATTTCATAAATTTCCTTAATTTAGGAAATTATTCCTATTCCATTAATTATTTGCCGAAATAACTTTGGTAATACTACATGTAAAATACAGCTTTGCAATAGTGACGATATGGGTATTTCACAACCAACCTACTGGCAGTCCTTGAATTTTGCACCAGAAATTAAACACCCTTACAATCTGTGAGGTAATACATTGGCTCATATATCCCACTGCTCAACATGAGGTAATGTAGAAGCAATGCTGCATTCAAATAGGCACACACCTAAAGATAACTGCCCCAGGCGTGGAAAGCACACAAAAGAGAATCGCTAGCAATAGCACAGTATTAACACACAGGTGATCATGGATGGAAATTGTGTTGTATGAGCCTAAAGATTACCAGGGCAGGATAGGTGATTGACATGCTGAGCATTGTATTCCATGGACCCCTGGAACATTTACGTTATAGTTTATGAGCCCAGGAAGGCTTGAGAAGGCAGACTCTTGGGACGTTGGATAAATAGAGAAGATAAAGGGGGTTAACAGAGAGAGGCATGGAATACCACATTACACTGGAAGAATGAATGTGACTTATAGACGCGGTTAATTTCATTGTGGGAAGGCAATTCTTCTGAAAGTACAGCTGTAGATCATTTATTGTTAAATAAAGGACATAATTATTTGGCTTTACTCTCATTCAGTTTGTCCATCCTTGTCTTTACATCTCAGTGTTCAGTACATTATTATTTATGTTGCAAAGTGGTACAGACTATGTGTCACTTAGCACAAATATTCTCTCTTATGTTTTCTTTCTTCTGTTATTATTATCATCATCGTTGTTGTCATTATGGTGAAGCCATTATGTTAGTATCAGAAAACTATAAAGCATAAGGCATCATCATAATTTCCAAGGAAACTACACAATGTCATCATGAGTTCTGCTTTGTGGCATGGGCTGCCATAAAATCGTTACGACACTCATTCTCAAACACAAACTCCTACTCCTAGCTGAGAATAAGAGTGACATGCTACATAAATAACTCTCATGTCCTATCCTGGGGTAGAGAAAATTCTTATCCTAGTTCATGCTTTAGTGCAAGTCATGTTTTTGTGATAAACAGAGATACTCAACTTCCTGACACAATAGGTTTCACAGGGTACCGGATCTAAACAAACAGCAAACAATATCAAAAACCTCTGTGGAAAAACAAAACCACTTCTGAAAATCCCCGTGTGAACAGCTTGGGAGTGTGTTCAAATGGGATTGGGCCTTTGAATTCAAGATCTGCTTCTCCCCTCATTTGTTTATCATAAAGACATGCCACCATACTTCTAGGTTTTTCAACAGCAGTTTGTGAATCTGCAGACATTTTTCTCGAAGCACCTTATCACGCATAAATACGAGGCATGCCTTCCACCTAATGTTTTCATTTGCTTTTCTTTCCAAATTTTACTCCTCTCTCCCCAACCGCACTCTGCAATGTTGTTATGGTGTGAACAGCAAGGTAGCCAATGAATGAGCTTTTACTGGACAGGACCAATTAGAGAGGGGAGGAGGGAGGAGTGTTTTAAATTCAAAGTCATTCTGAGATTTTAAGGCAAACAACCACGCAATTTGCAAATAATTACAACTTTATTTATAGATACTGTATTTTTAACCTGGTCTGCCTCAGCTAACTCTTAATATAAAATTGTACATTGTTAAATATAATTTTACTGTAATTTAAAATGCTAGCAATTCAAAAACAAATTAATGGACAATGAAAAGCATATACATTTAAACAAATCTTAAAATTGGCAGAAAGGTGTATGGTTTTTAGGGCCTTTATAAAACCGTTTTCTTTTTGAAGTTGGAACATTCCCAGACACAGCACTTTAATTTTAGGCTTTCAATGCTGTAAGGCATCCATTTGAAATTTCTTAAAATAACAAAATATTCATTAGTGTACCCACTCACAAATGCTGGATTAATGTTGGATAAAGCACTTGCACAAATGTTACTTTCTTTCATGTATGTAGTAGTAAGCACCAACAATGTCTCTGAAAGAGGTTTTCCCAGCATCTTGTAAAGTGGTTTTTAATACCGTAGATTCCGGAAAGCAAGCCGACCCGGTATATTAGCCGATCCCCTTCTCTACCTACTAAATTACATGTATTTGCCGATGATCGGTATTTAAGCCGACCCCCTTCTCCAAGCAAAATTTTCTAAATTTCCTTAAAAGTGTCTCTTCGGGTATATTTATAATGTTTATCGGCGAGAATTTGAGACTGCAGGAATTTTTGATGGAAACCAGGAAGGGATTGCGGAGAAGTTTGGTAAAATGGAACCTTTGTGTTGAAACTATATACGCAAATACGGTACATCGGCAGGTGGATTTCCGGAGACTTGTTATAAATTTGATTAACTTAAATACGCAATACAGTGGACCTTTGACTTACGAACTTAATTCATTCGCAAAGGCTAACTCATAATGCGTTCCGAACCTCCCACTGCAACACTTACTTAACCTTTTCATAATAAAAAAGGGTTGTATAATGTGCATAATTTACCAAAACACCAATAATTTTTCTAATGTACTAACCAAAAAGTTATAAAAAGTGCCTAGCCTACTTCGATTAAGCTAGGAGCATGGCGGCGCGCATGGTCGCAGTGGCTCAGGGCTCTCCTTTTCAGTGCACTTTTTTGTTGTTTTTGTACTACACCATTCCGAACCTTATAGACATCGGTGTCCAGAGCCAGACATCTGTTTCGAGTGTTTTTCATCACACGCACAACATCCCAGACAACATAGCGAGACCAGCGGGCTCTCCGTGGATTGTTGTCGGGTCTAGGAGACGACACAGACGGAGGAGGGAAAGAAAGCAGAAGCGGGGCCGCAGATACAGCGTTATGCTAAGGCTAAAAAACAACCATACAAGCCCTATACAGAACTTTTTTCTGCACTGAAGGAGCTGCTTTTAATCTCATTGTAGATGCGTATAGTGACAGTAAAAGGCATTCTATTCCAGAAACAATTTCATACTGTACTCACCATTTAATTTGACATCTTTGGGCTGCAGGAAGGGAGGAGGAGGAGATATTTCCACACAATGTCCATCTTCGTTTCGAAATTACATCCACAAACACATGTATCTGGGCTCCGACTGACGCTACTAACGCTCTCGGTTGTTTGTTTACAATCGTGCAAGCGGATACACGTGACCGCATCTGTTTCGTAACTCAAGATGTGGATCGTAAATCAAAATAAAAAAAATTTTAAACTTCCCGATAATTTATTATAAATTTTATTAATAAAATCAACAACTAAAACACTTTTTTGAATAAATTCTTTATTTAATTTAAAGTACCCGCATGCAAAGTTACTTCTTCATCTGAAAGATGGCTCTGTGGTTTCGTCATTATTTACTTCCGTATTCATCGGCAAAACCGGCATTGCGCTGGAAATCTTGAATCTGAAATGATACTCGTTGTATAAAAAGACCCCCAAACTCCAAGCCAAAAATCTAGGACGAAATTCTCGGCTTGTATTCCGGGATCTACGGTATTCACAATTAAATTACACTTTAAGCTGTAGTTTACATGCATCATGTGTGAAAACAACAACATTAACCAGGTATAACTGTGTTATTGAAATTCAGCTGAAAAAACACACTACATGTGTTCCTCAAATACTGCTTGAACTTTTCATATGGGTATACAGTCATGGCCGAAATTATCGGCACTCCTAGAATTTTCCCAGAAATGCACCATTTCTCCCAGAAAATTGTTGCAATTACAAATGTTTTGGTATACACATGTTTATTTCCTTAATGTGCATTGGAACACCACAAAAACAGAAAAAAACAAATCTGACATTATGCCACACAAAACTCCAAAAATGGGCCGGACAAAATTATTGGCACCTTTTCAAAACTGTGGGTAAATCGTTTTATTTCAAGCATATGATGCTCATTTGAACTCACCTGTTGCAAGAAACAGGTGCTGGCAATATAGCAATCACACCTGAAGCCAGTTAAAATGGAGAAAAGTTGACTCAACCTTTCTGTTGTGTCCGAGTGTGCCACACTAAGCATGGAGAACAGAAAGAAGAGCAGAGAATTGTCTGAGGACTTGAGAAAAAAAATTGTGGAAATATCAACAATCTCAAGGCTACAAGTCCATTTCAAGAGATCTTCATGTTCCTTTGTCCAGTGTGCGTAACATAATCAAGAAGTTCACAACACATGGCACTGTAGCTAATCTCCCTGGACGTGGACGGAAGAGAAAAATTGACAAAAGGCTGCAACGAAGGATAGTCCGAATGGTGGATAAACAGCCCCAATCAACTTCAAAACATATTCAAGCTATTCTGCAGACTCAGGGTGCAACAGTGTCAGCTTGAACTATCCGTCAACATCTGAACGAAATGAAACGCTATGGCAGGAGAGCCAGGAGGACCCCAATGCTGACACAGAAACATAAAAAAGCCAGACTTGAGTTTGCCAAGATGTACTTGAGGAAGCCAAAATCCTTCTGGGCGAATGTCTTGTGGACAGATGAGACCAAGGTAGAGCTTTTTGGCAAAGCTCATCATTCTACTGTTCACAGAAAACGGAATGAGGTCTATGAAGAAAAGAACACAGTACCTACAGTCAAACATGGTGGAGGTTCTAAGATGTTTTGGGGATGTTTTGCTGCTTTTGGCACTGGATGCCTTGACTGTGAGCAAGGCATCATGAAATCTGAAGACTACCAAAAGATATTGGGGTGCAATGTAGGGCCCAGTGTCAGAAAGCTGGGTCTGTGTCAGAGGTCATGGGTGTTCCAGCCAGACAATGACCCCAAACATACTCTAAAAGCACCCAAAAATGGTTGAAGACAAAGCGCTGGAGAGTTCTGAAGTGGCCAGCAATGAGTCCGGATCTAAATCCGATTGAACACTTATGGAGAGATCTCAAAATTGCTGTTGGGAGAAGGCGCCCTTCAAATCTGAGAGACCTTGAGCAGTTTGCACAAGAAGAGTAGTCGGAAATTGCAGTTGAGAGGTGTAACAAGCTTGTTGACGGTTATAGGAAGCGCTTGATTTCAGTTATTTTTTCCAAAGGGCGTGCAACCAAATATTAAGTTGAGGGTGCCTATAATTTTGTCCAGCCCGGTTTTTGTGTTTTGTGTGAAATGATGTCAGAAATGATGAAATGATGGCTTTTTTTCTGTTTTTTTGTGTCGTTCCAATGCACATAAAGGAAATAAACGTGTATACCAAAACATTTGTAACTGCAACAATTTTCTGGGAGAAATGGTGCATTTTCTGGGAAAATTCCAGGGGTGCAGATAATTTCAGCCATGACCGTATATTTATATAATCTGTCCATAAATTTTTGAACCTGCTGTTTCTAGTAAAAGACACAGATTTCATATTCCCATCCACAAGCACCCAAAGCATAGTAGGATCCAACCATAAAGAACACCTTTACAATGTAAAGCATATACACTAGGACAACTCAGAGTCTCTAATAAATAGGACAGCATGAGTCATGGAGCAAGACACTCCATGAAGAGGAATGATTAACAACTTCAAAAGAACAGCAAAGCCAGAAATGTCAAGCCACTTGCTAGAGGCATCTCTTGGCTGCAGCTAATTGAACGTATTTGCAATACTCAGAAAAGAGCATTCTACTTCACACCCTTTGGTGTGGCATTCTTACTTTGTGGATCCCCTGGTGTATGGTAATGGAAGAAGCAAAAAATTTCCCAAATCAGTGTGTTCTGGAATACTAATAACTCACTACAAGTTTAAAAGTAAACAGTGGATACAAGGGTATTACAATCTCTTTCCTTTTAAAAATTTAGAAAATATTTTTTTCTCCTTTATAGATTAAGGTCTGATACGATTGATTGTTCCAAGTCTATCTTTAATAAGCACTGCTTTTATATTAAGAGTCAAGCAAGCTTTTGTAGTCTGATGTAGGAATGTGAAAAAAGTTAAACCACAGAAATAGGGTGCAAAATATTCAGTTATGTACAACATACTTGCATGAAATTTACTGGTTATGCAGCCAGAGGTTCACTGAAGCATAATTTAAAGTACTGCAGATTAATTAATGTATATCAGAATGACAATAACAGTGTACATGGCACAAAGTTCAGTTTCATAATGTAATGAAAGACTTGAAATAGACCTTCAATTTCAATTTCATTCAAGACATAAATATAGCCAGGGTATGTTGTTCTGTAGCAATCTCTGTCCCTCTTTATCTTCTTTTTTATTTCATACAATGTATGGAGTTAACAAAGAGAAGCCAGCTACTCATTACAGCGACAATGCTTATTTTTGGTTCAGAAGGCTGCCCACAATTTGTATAGTTAAGCAGACACCATGCAGTAGAATAGAAAAAAGCTACTACTGAAACAGTTTAAAAGAAAAACTAACCTGTTCCTGAGTAAGGTTCATGTCTTGTATAATTCGGTTAAAATGGAACTCCTGAATCGGTAATTTCCTGCAAGAAATACAAACACATTCTTACTTAAATAAATAAATACAAAATACAAAAAAAAATATATATATTTTTACAAGTTGTTTTTTCTTATTCTAAACACACACATTTAACTATGAAGTGTATTTTTTAATAATATTAAAAAACAATATTTAATTGATATAAATGTATTTGTAATTATATACAACTTTTGAGAAAGCAGTTCATACTAATACGATTCTAATAAAAAAAAAAGAGCAATGCCTCATATAATGCTTCTGTGTGTATTAAAGTGAACATGCATTAATATATGATTAATGGAGCTTTATGTATTTTAATAATATTTGAAACACTTCATCAATGACTGGGAATTAAGTTCACTTAACTATTTTGACTATTACAGATTTATGTTAGTGTATGCTTGGGGTGTGTGTGTGTGTGTGTGCGCCCTGCGGTGGACTGGTGCCTTGCCCGTGGTTTGTTTCCTGCTTTGCGCCCTGTGTTGGCTGGGATTGGCTCCAGCAGACCCCCTGTGACCCTGTAGTTAGGATATAGCAGGTTGGATAATGGATGGATGGATGGATTCCTACATATGCATTAGTGCATGTCACTGTCAAGTGCATTTTTAGAAAAGTGTAAATCTTAATATTCTAAATTTACAAATAAATGTTAGGATATGAATTTAATGTGCTCTGTCTGTGCTAACAAAGGTGCAGAAATTAGCCAACTCAGGAAACACTAAATAAGTGGGTCAGAAAAAAAAACAGATTACACTTTATCTTAGTTACCATAAATTTTGGGAAACACTCATCAATCAACAATTGATCTTTAGGAATTGTTTATAATGTTCTTAATGTTACAGTACTTACAGGGAAACTCAGCAAATACCACCAGCATGGAATTAGAAGGAAAAGGCAAATAGCAAAGAAATGTGTCAAGACAATTTGTACATACATGAAATATAGCAAGGAAAAGCAATGCTTAGTATGCTCATAATGCTCAACTAGACTCTCAAAAAAGTCTTTAACATAGATGAGCACAATAGATAGGGAGATCTGTCTCAAAAGGAAAATTTGGCTTTTTACAGAAGCTCAAGAGTTATGATACAAACAACAACAACCCAATAAATACACATGAAGAATTACACAAAAGCTCAAGTTACCCTAACTCAGGGTGATCAAAAAAAGTCTAATGATTTATATCATGAGGCAGAAGTAAATAATAACCAAGAATAGTGTATAAATATTAAATGTGAAATACAAATATGAAATGTGTGTAAATATTCTTGATTGGAACAG
Source organism: Polypterus bichir lapradei (assembly GCA_026402145.1). Lineage (NCBI taxonomy): Eukaryota > Metazoa > Chordata > Cladistia > Polypteriformes > Polypteridae > Polypterus > Polypterus bichir. The sequence goes on along the minus strand of JANRMT010062852.1, from coordinate 42,558,642 downwards.
AAATTTGTAATTTTCATCTTCTGATAAAGATCCTTAGAAGGCTGGATTCAAAATAAGTGCTTAAACTCAAAATGAACATTTTCTTAGTCACTGATCTTGAAATAGGTTAAAACAGTTCCCCACATGCTTATGTTTTTGTATTTTCAACTGTATTTGAGTGACTCTTGGAGAGCAAAGAACTCTGATGAAGAATCAAATATCAAAAACATTATCTTATTCAAGATCAGCAACATCGAAATAGAATAAAATGACACTGCATATATAGTACCTATATTACCAATCCCCATTCAAAGTTTTGTGAAAAGGAATAACTTTGACTCCTTGTATCCCATTATGGGGTGAAATCCTGGGGTCGGTTGATGTGATATGCACAATTTCAAGTCCTTCTGATCACTGCTGCTGAAGACACCTATTATTTTACTCTAATTCATAAGTGTATAATTTCCTGCACAAAATATGATCCTAAACTTTAGGGTTTTTCTAGGCTAGAGGTCCAAAAATAGAGGGAAACCTCAAAAAGTGTAAAGTCTTGCATAGCTTGACATCAAGATACGCTGAACAGTATATCATTTGTGACTCAAGAGGTGCTAGACAAGATTAAAAATAAAAAAAAAAGCTTAAGTGATTTCAAAACATTTATAAATAATTATAAGAGAACAGTCACAGTGAGTCATTTTAAAGGCATAGTGCCATAGGTGGTGTTTCTTGACACATTTCTGTGGAATAATTTGCTGGCTAAAGTTACTCAATAATACTGTGTCAGAGAGGGGATATGTAGCATTGTTCATAATGAAAGCTACGTTTGCAATGTGTTAATTAACTTTTTAGTGCAGTGGAAAATCTAGCAGAATACAATACTAATAGACTGAAGGTGTTCTGTAGAGTGGTGTGCACCTACTTGGCTTCACTAGCAGTCAGGTGTCTCATAAGAATGGGGCTTCCAAATGTTAAGCCATCCATGTCTTCAGTGGCAGCAGCATAGACCTTTCCAGCTTTAACTAGTGCAGCACAACTTGCCTCTGCTTCACAAGGAGCCTAGAAAATAATAATGTCAAAAAGAAAACAGAAAATCATTTACAACACTAAGAAAGGGCAATCACAATTTGTAAATAATTAATTAAAGTCTGGAAGAGTTCAAATGTAAAGGAAGGACATTAAGATTAAACCCAACAAATAATTAACAAAAAAAAAAAAAAAAAAAAGAGTAGTGTAAAATATATATATATTTGTTAGAGATAAAAATAATTTTAGAAATAGTAATTCAGCTGAAAAACAAAGTGAGCTGTATTAGTATTATCAACATCTCAAAAAGGTAACTGGAGACATTGTAATTTTTTTTTTTTTTTACTTTTTGTTTTTGATCAAAAAATCTTACGTTTGAGGGTGTTTACAAGCACATGCAAAACCGGGATAACATGAGTAACCCAATTATGGCAGAAACATGTTTTCTTAAAAACCTCTGTGTTCATGCACAAGTCTACTTATGGATTTCTCCTTTAACAAACGTTCTGACGTCATTAAACCACATATAAGAGTTAAACATCATTATCACCCGCTGTGAATCCAAAAACAAGCATGGGGCTTATAATAGTTTTCTTCTGTTGTTTAAAAATGTTTAGCCCCTCATATGATGTGCAGTAAACAAAATTTATCAACTTCTTCCATTCTCAACAGGAGCCCCCAAAAGATTTGCAGTATGAACACTGGCCTCTGCATCACCCGATCACACAGTTTCAACAAATCTATAACAAACTGCTTGAATAAAACTAAACTGACACTTTATTGGTATGTGTCTGTTAATATATTGCAAATAGCACACTCATTTTTTGCTTGGCTGTGTAATTGAGCCATGCAAAGGAGTAGCATACCACATTTGCTTCTTGCCTTACCACCCAGTGTTTCTGGGTTAATAATAATGCAAGTATTTTTACTTCAATAAAAAGTATTGCATTAGGTCACTTTAAAAAAAGTAATGAGTCTACTTAACAGAAGTTACTTTTAACGTATTAGTCCAAACGCAGCTCCCAAAAATGTTCAGCTCATCAACATAGTAGTAGTAGTGACTTTTAAAATATTGACACCACATTAACGTATATACAGTACTAGCTGTTCCCCACGGCTCCATCCACGTAATAGTGAAACAGGACAACGTTTAAAAATCAATAAACATTATTATGAGGGTTCATCGGTACACCTCTATTCTTCACTTGCAGTTAATACTAGCTGACCAGCTCATGTCAAAGCCTTTTGGAGAGCAAAAAGAGATCTTGTGTACAAAGTTTTGGAAATAATTAAATATAAGAAATACATGTGCAGAGGAGAGATGCTGGGTATATTAGGAAAAGGATGTTAAAGACAGAGCTGCCAGGCAAGAGTAAAAAAGGAAGGCCTAAGTGAAGGTTTATGGATGTGGTGAGAGAGGACATGCAGGTGATGGGGGTGAGAGAGCAAGATGCAGAGGACAGAGAGATATGAAAGAAGATGATCCACTGTGGCAACCACTAACGGAAGCAGCTGAAAAAAGAAGAAGACTATGCTAACTTTTCTATCACTTCTGCTGTCAACTCTCCAGTGGGACTCTAAATGAGCATGGCAACCTTCCTAGAGTATTGTACATGCATTTCGTCTTCCACTCTAAGTGCTTTTAGCACTCCAGTATAAATTGTTTCCAAGTAACAATGAGATTTGGCTCATTTAGCATTAACACTCAATGTTTATATTGACATCTCATGTAACAAACCCCACTAGTTCCAAGACTAATTCACTTGTTATCTGTATTTTGTGAAAAGGAATAATTGGTACCTTTAGATACACAAGACATTACTATATTTTTCTGTACAACTTTTTTTTATTTTAAAAGCAATATGTAAACAGAAAACAGTGATGAAAAAACACCAAAATATGTGCAAGGCACTTTTGTTACTATTAAATCTCTATATAATGCAAAGCTGACTGACTCCCTCTCTCACTTTAAAAAGCTGAAATTTGGCAGGATGGGGCATCTAGGGCACTAGGTACCAATTAAGAAAGGACATTTCGATATATCAGTATTTAGGGGTAATCCCTCTCCCCCACAACAGAAACAATAAAAAACCCAAAATCTCAAAAATTCCCTGGCAGATTTGATTGAAACTTGGAGACATAAAAAAAGGAAAGAAATTTTTTGTTGATGCATTTTGTAATTGTCAATATGTATTAATATTATGCTAGCTTATATGCTCTATGCTGAGAGCATGCTTTATGCCAGGGGTCCTCAATCACAGTCCTGGAGGGCCTCAGTGGCTGCAAGTTTTTGTTCTTACCCAGTTGCTTAATTAGAAACCACTTCTTGCCAATAATTTAATTTCATGACTTAGTGCTTGAACTCTGCTATGTCAGGTAATTCTCTCCTAGATTTTCTTCCCCTTTCTAAGGATATCATCCAAATGATTTGAAGGCTAAAATGGATGAGTAATTCTCAGTCCTTCACTTTTTTCTCTTCAGTTTCCTTCCAAGTATTTAATTAAACCCAATAGTGCATGATAAACACACACAGGTGTAAATGGTAACAAGCTAAATGGAGAAATGCTGGTGTCTTTTGTCATTTGCATGTTATTGCTAATTTGGAGCAACTAAAAATCAAGAATACAGCTGTTTAAGGCCAAAATAAGCAATAAAGGTTAAAATCTTAATGAGCGAGGCAACTAAAGTGAAGCAGAAGTGTTACTTGAGCAATAAGTGCTTCTTAAGCAACTGGGTTGGAGCAAAAACCTGAAGCCACTGCGGCCCTCCAGGACCGTGATTGAGGACCCCTGCTTTATGCAAATGAAGGATTTAGCAGAAATAATTGAAAGGCTATGCAAATAGGACCACAATCCAATGTGATCACTTTGTAAAATGAAAAAAAGTTCAGTGAAGCTGAAGGAAGATGAAAAGTTCAATAGTTAGCAAATGCCATTTTTTGTGCACATATATATATAAATATATTATACAGTATATACATATACATACACACAGTGCATCCGGAAAGTATTCACAGCGCATCACTTTTTCAACATTTTGTTATGTTACAGCCTTATACCAAGGTGGATTAAATTCATTTTTCTCCTCAGAATTCTACATACAACACCCCATAATGACAACGTGAAAAAGTTTACTTGAGGTTTTTGCAAATTTATTAAAAATAAAAAAACTGAGAAATCACATGTACATAAGTATTCACAGCCTTTGCTCAATACTTTGTCGATGCACGGTGCACAGCCATTTTAAGATCTCTCCAGAGATGTTCAATTGGATTCAAGTCTGGGCTCTGGCTGGGCCACTCAAGGACATTCACAGAGTCCTGAAGCCACTCCTTTGATATCTTGGCTGTGTGCTTAGGGTCGTTGTCCTGCTGAAAGATGAACCATCATCCCAGTATGAGGTCAAGAGCGCTCTGGAGCAGGTTTTCATCCAGGATGTCTCTGTACATTGCTGCAGTCATCTTTCCCTATCCTGACTAGTCTCCCAGTTCCTGCCGCTGAAAAATATCCCCAAAGCATGATGCTGCCACCACCATGCTTCACTGTAGGGATGGTATTGGCCTGGTGATGAGCGGTGCCTGGTTTCCTCCAAATGTGACACCTGGCATTCACACAATCTTTGTCTCATCAGACCAGAGAATTTTGTTTCTCATGGTCTGAGAGTCCTTCAGGTGCCTTTTGGCAAACTCCAGGCGGGCTGCCATGTGCCTTTTACTAAGGAGTGGCTTCCGTCTGGCCACTCTACCATACAGGCCTGATTGGTGGATTGCTGCAGAGATGGTCGTCCTTCTGGAAGGTTCTCCTCTCTCCACAGAGGACCTCTGGAGCTCTGACAGAGTGACCATTGGGTTCTTGGTCACCTCCCTGACTAAGGCCCTTCTCCCCCGATCGCTCAGTTTAGATGGCTGGCCAGCTCTAGGAAGAGTCATGGTGGTTTCGAACTTCTTCCACTTACGGATGATGGAGGCCACTGTGCTCATTGGGACCTTCAAGGCAGCAGAAATTTTTCTGTAACCTTCCCAGATTTGTGCCTCGAGACAATCCTGTCTTGGAGGTCTACAGACAATTCCTTTGACTTCATGCTTGGTTTGTGCTCTGACATGAACTGTCAACTGTGGGACCTTATATAGACAGGTGTGTGCCTTTCCAAATCATGTCCAATCAACTGAATTTACCACAAGTGGACTCCAATTAAGCTGCAAAAACATCTCAAGGATGATCAGGGGAAACAGGATACACCTGAGCTCAATTTTGAGCTTCATGGCAAAGGCTGTGAATACTTATGTACATGTGATTTCTCAGTTTTTTTATTTTTAATAAATTTGCAAAAACCTCAAGTAAACGTTTTTCACGTTGTCATTATGGGGTGTTGTGTGTAGAATTCTGAGGAAAAAAATGAATTTAATCCATTTTGGAATAAGGCTGTAACATAACAAAATGTGGAAAAAGTGATGCTCTGTGAATACTTTCCGGATGCACTGTGTGCGTGTATGTATATATAAGTTTTTCTTTTTTAATAAATCTGCAACAATTTCAAAAATTATTTTTTTTTGTCCTGTCAATATGGGGTGCTGTGTGTACATTAATGAGGAAAAAAATGAATTTAAATGATTTTAGCAAATGGCTGCAATATAACAAAGAATGAAAACTTGAAGGGGGTCTGAATACTTTCCGTACCCACTGTATATATATTTTAACAGTTGCCTACCGGCACTCTTAGATACATACTAATTCTCTTGGGTTGTACATTCTGCTCCATCATTCTTCAATCCCTAGCTGTGGCGCTGAAAACTGTCCCAGCCCCAACTTTGACCACTGGACTTAAAACAAACCAATAATCATACCAAACCCCCAGTATTGAAAACTAACAGAAAGAAATGTTTGTCCTAAAAGAATGCTACATAAATTTCTAAGGGGAAATGCTCCACATCCCTCTCTCTTCACATTAATACATCAGAATGCATACATACACACACACACACACACACACACACACAGCTGTACTGGAATTTATGTGTACCCACTTCAAGCACTGCTTTACATATACATTCACATCTATGACCGTTAAATGGGGACATATTACATAAAAGTATGCTGTACTTGAGTGAAAAATAAGTGGTGTAAACAAATGAAAATTGTAAACATGTAATAACATATACACAAATTACACATTATTCCTACTGATAACCCATTTCACGTCAAAAGAATACAGTTTCCTGTAAAATTCTGTTCTGACCATCAACAAAACCCAAGACAATAGGGAAAGCAGAAAAAAAAAAGCAGAAATTGATCTAATTCAGAAATGCCATACGAATGGACAACTGTATTAGAATGTTCAAGATTAAGCAGTTCCAGTGGCCTAATAATATTATTACTACTTATTATTTGGCTGATTTATTCAAGGTGACTTATAACATCTGAGATACAATTGGTTACACTTCTTTTGTTATTCTAAATGGAGCACAGCATTAAGTGAATTGCTTGTGGTCACAATGTTTAAGCTGCACAATTTGAACCCACAACGTCAGGGTCTGAAGTCCTAGTCCATAGTTAATAAATAAATAAATAAATAAATAAATGCAAACATTGTGTACAGAAAAAGCACTTAATTACATAGTACTTCTGATACACCTGACTAACCATTGGCACTATAACTAACACCCTTTATCTTATGAAATTTCACAGCTAGTGGATTTATAAATCTACATAGCCCTTATTGACTGACAAGAAATTCTTGGCTATTTACAGGCAGTCTAATAATGCCCAGGAGAATCCAACCTCTCTGAAAAATTAATTTAATCATTAAAGTAGTGGAGACAACAACAACGATGTTTCACATTTAATAGCAGAAAAGGGCAATATTATTGCCTGTCTACAGGATAGCACAGATTGTTTCATGTCTGACTGGAAGTTGGTGGGATCGTTGAGTCCCATCTTTTTTTTATCTTGATCTTATTCATGCTTTACTAGGGGGCTCTGCCCCCTGCTCGCTTTGCTCGCCAACCTCTGTGTTTGGTTAATCGGATATACAATTTTAAAAGTTTTTTTTTTTTCTTTGGAACTGTTTCAATTTCATAATTTGCACTTTTACTTTAAAGCTTCATTAAAAACGATATTGTTTGGAGACGCATTGTGACAACGCAACGTACAACTGCCCGTGAGAGAATATTGTTTCTGTTTCTCTAATAAATAATCCGACTTTTTCTAATGTTTGTCCCGTGATTTGTTAATTGTCATAGCAAAAGTTATTCTCACGGTAAACTGTAAACATTTTAATACGAATGGCATATCACAATCTCCTTTGGTGTCTAATGTTATTTGCAGAATATATACATTACCTTTCTTGTCGCCTGTTAAAAAGTGCATTGCTTCTCCGTGATCATAAATATACACCTGACCCAATTGTCTATTCTTTGAAATTAAACTTGTCGTTTCTTTAACTGTTGCGGGACCACAGATTCTCATAGCGTATGGTCCATTATTGTGTAAATCCACGTTTTGTGCATTGAATGACGCAAAGGCGAAAATACTTTGTTGTCTACTCGTTGCCTTTTATTTCTGACCTCGATTTGTCCTGCTGTTTTTTCAATTACACCTGGTTCTGATGATTAATCACCTATTGTTTGCGGTAATGCAATCTTTACTATCGTTTCTTTGATACTGTTGCGACTGACTTGATAAAGTGTCACAAAAGTTTTACTTGAACAATCGCCGACTTCGTAACCCCAAACTCAACTTTCTAGCACCCTCTCCAAACCCTCCTCCCCCAGATCTCTCCCCCCCCTTACCGCATCAATCAATACCCCACTATCAGTCTTCTGTGCTGTGCTCCCCCTTCCCCCAATCAGACCTAACAGTCACTTAAAACCAAAAAGGCTTCAACCTGGCTGGGACGCTACAATTCCTTCGAATTTTACTGCTTTCATATTCTGTACCTTTCCCTGCATGTGTATCACACCATTGTTTGTTTGAGCCTTTCGAATTCCACTGCTTTTATAATCTCTTATTTGGCTGTTTTTCTCTCCATCGCCTTTGGGTCTCTGGTCTCTGTGCTGCTCTTTTTCCTTTGCTTAGCCCTTGATGTTTCATGGAGAACGTATTGTCCTTATAGGCTTTATATGTGCTGGGAACATAGGATCTGTGTGTGCTACGTGCCTTTACACGACTGAGTGTTTTTTGATGGGTGTGCTGTTATATGATATCATTTGTAAGTAGGGTGTATCTTGCAAGAATCTCATGTTCCACTTTCTCGCAAGACGGCCCTGGGACAATCTCTTGGCACCAAGTCTCATGTTTACGGTCCCCGCGAGACGCTCCGTGGCCAGTCTCTTTTATCTTGCGGATCTTTTAAATGTCTTACGAGAACTTCTGAGAAGATCACGTCTCGTCGCCCTGCTTTTCTTTTCCAGGATTTTTTTTTTTTTTATAATAGAGAGATATGCAAATATGACCAAGAAACCAGAACTGTTGTTGTTTCTGTCTATCCTACATTGTTCTTTACTAGTTCATATGGAGTCGAACATTTTCAATCCATTTTGTAAGTATGTGGTTAGCATTCTATAATTTTCTCTGTTCCAACAGTGGATATAAAAAGTCTACACACCCCTATCAAAATCGCAGATTTTGTGTAATTAATAAAATGAGACCAAGGTAAATTCTCTCAGAACTTATTCCACCTTTATTGCAAAATTGCAATCTATACAATGAAGGTGAAAACAAATCAGAAACTGTTTCATGAAAAAAGGAAAAAAAAAAAAACCTACAAAAGCTGACTGGCATCAGTGTGCACACCTTTTAATAATCAAGAATGTGGCTGCATTCAGAATCAACTAATCACAAGGAGTCTCATCTCAAATAATAGTTAGTAGACACCTGAATCAGTTAAACTGGCTCTTATTGAGCTCAGATAACATTTAGCTGTTCCTATATGATTATTCGGATATTTTCTTTGTTGCAATATACTCCAAAAGCCAAGGTCTGCAAAGAGCTTTTAAAACATGAACTGGATTTCATAATTGAAAGGTATCAATCAGGACAGGGGTACTAAAAAGTGTCTAAAGCATTAAACATCCCATGGAGCATAGTGAAGATAGTCATCAACAAGCAGAGAAAATATGGCTCAGTAGTGACTCTACCAAGATCAGGACATCCCTCCAAAACTGATGAGAAGACAAGGGGAAAACTGGTCAGGGAGGCCACAAAGAAACCTACAGCAACATTAAATGAGCTGCAGGATTTCCTTGCAAGTACTGGTTATTCCCTACGTGTGACAACAATCAGTCATATTCTAAATGTCTGGGTTGTGGGGTAGGGTAGCCTTTCCTCACAAAGAAAAAACATCCAAGACCGGCTACACTTTGCAAAAAATTGTATATCGAGTCTCCCATAACAATGTGGAAAAATGTATTATAGTCTGATGAGACAAAGGTTGAATTATTTGGCCATAATTCCAAAAGGTATGTTTGGTGCAAAAACAACACAGCACATCACTAAGAGAACACCATACTCACAGTGAAGCATGGTGGAGGCTGCATCATGCTTTGGGGCTGCTTTTCTTCATCTGGAACTAGGGCTTTAGTCAAGGTGGAATAAATCATGAATAGCTCAGAGTCTATTTTGGCACAAAACCTTCAAGAGGAACTTCAGCTTTCAGCATGACAACTGCCAAAAGCATACATTAAATCAACAAATCAATGGCCTAATCAAAGGAAGATCAATGTTCTGGAACGGCCCAGTCACAGCCCAGACCCTAATCCAACTGAAAATCTGTAGGGTGACCTGAAGAGAGCCGTGACCATGTAATTTGACAGATCTGGATGTTTTTATTTTTTTTTTGCAAGTAGGAGTGGGGAAAAAAAAAAAAAAAAAAAAATCACCAAGTCCAGATGTGCCAAGATGATAGACTCTTAAATAAAATGACTGCTATAAAAATTAAAAGGTTTACCAACTTAGTATTAGCTTACGGGTGTGCATACTAATGCAACTAGGTTTTTATACGATTTTCTTTTTTCACTACTTCTTGATTTGTATTCATCTTCTTTGTATAGATCGCAATTTTGCAATAAAGGTGGAATAAGTTCTGACAGGATTTCTCCTGGTTTCATTTTTTTTTAATCCACTATTATGATAACTATGTTAAACATCTCTCTATTATAAAAAAAAAAAAAAATCTTGAGACGAGACTATTTCCAAGAGATTAAGTCCCACGAGACGAGACTATTGCAAAGAGATTTTATCAAGTCCCGCCCTCCTCTTAACCATTTACGGTTAACGGCTCACGCCCACGGTCCACTCACCTCTCATTCATGTGAATTGTTTTGTCAGACACAGTTCCTGCGCTCTCAGCTCTTAGAAATGTTTACATTTTCCTCACTCAATAAAAGAAGACTTATTATGTCCAAATCTTAATGAAGAATTTCATCCCGAAGGGTTATCAACAGAAGAAATGAGTATATAGACAATCCTAGCACTGAGAAACAATGAAGTCAAACGAATTTACGTGAAAACTGTCGATTGGTGGTTACAAGGCAAATTGGTTAAATGCCTATCAATAGACCATGCCGAGACCATGGTGATTGTGCGGAAGATGAAAACATCAATATCCTGTTAACACAGTCCGGTCTTCCACCGGCCGAATTACTGTTGAAAGAAGGGTATATCGTAATGTTATTGTGTAATTTATGTATAAGTGATAGGCTATAATTCTTTCTTTGCATTTATATAGCGCTTTTCTCACTAATCAAAGCGCTCAGCAATTGCAGGTTAAGGGCCTTGCTCAAGGACCCAACAGAGCAGAGTCCCTTTTGGCATTTACGGGATTCGAACAGGTAACCTTCCGATTGCCAGTGCAGATCCCTAGCCTCAGAGCCGCCACTCTATGCAATAGGACAAGATTAGTTGTATTCAAAATTGGTCGAACAATTCTGACATGTAAAATTTTAATTGCCGTCAAGAAAGGTAATGTAGCAGAAAACATTAAACACCAAAGGAGATCTTGATATGCCATTTGAATTAAAACATTTACAATTTCCCATTAAAATAACTTTTGCTATGACAATTAACATCTATCTATCTATCTATCTAACAAATCACAGGGACAAACATTTGAAAAATTCAGTTTATTTATTAGAGAGAAAGAAATGATATTCACTCATGGGCAGTTACACATTGCATTCTCACGATGTAACTCCAAACACGGAATCAAAATTCAAAGTGATATTGCCGAAAAATTAATTCCAAATATTGTTTTTACTGAAGTTTTACATTAAAAGTGTAAGTTTAAAAAGTATTTGCGTGTTAATTTCAAAGCCAAACAGAACGAAAATGTATAACGCAGTAAATACCTGTAACGCAAAAAGAAACAATTTTTTTCAATTTATTACGTTTTGCTATTTTTTACTATGGCTAATTACTCACTGTAATGTAAAATTGTTAGGTCTATTATGCATATGTATCAATTCCCATGAAAATAACAATCTGTTTAAATTGTACATTCGCTTCCCCATATGCAAGCGGCAGAGCCGTTAAGTGGCTAGTGCATAGCGCGCACCTGGGAGATGGTGAGCGAAGTTCCACTAGAAAAATGAAATGAACGAATTACTACCCATAAAAGTACAAACTGTTCAAAACAGAAGAACAATACAAAAAAAAACAAACAAACAAACAAACAAAACAAAATGCAAAACAAAGATTCACAAAGTGGCTTCTTACAGCAAAATAAATGGCTCACCTCTACATAAGGCACACCCATAAGAGTTAGTAACCTCTTGCATTCATCATTGTGTTGCTTGGTAACCTTCACAAGACGTTTGTTGAATTTCTCAATGTTCTCCGCCTCTCCTGTAATAATAAATTTTTGTTATCTATATTATAAAAGAAAATATGTTATGCACATCCTAGTTTTACTTACCGGCCTCTTGGGCTTGTGCCAATTGCTTCTCTGCCTCTGCTCTTCGTTCACTTCTCTTTTCCAGCTGATGGAGAGAAAGATTTATTGATTTAATTCACTTATGTAAACCATTATTTACCTTACACACCATAACCTAGACTCACCTCTCCAGACTTTAGCTGTGGTGGCTTGCCATCAAACACATACACAGGTTTAATGCCATTCTCCAACATACGGATTGTGCGATAAAACATGCCCATGAGATGACTGCAAAACAAACAGTTGCCTATAAAAATACAAAACTCAGCTCTGTCTGAACGATAATAAGCAAGTAAAGTATAAGGTGGACAGAGGAAGAGGAAAGAGTTTAAAAAAGAACTTTCTATGACTTATAAAATATTACCTGTTGAGGACCTAATATACATAAAGGGTAAAGAGGTGCGTTGTGATGGAATTGTTGAGGATAATACTTAGATGGAGGTTGAAAAGGATGTGAATGTGAATGTTGTTGGATGACATGAGGAGAGCATGTCTCATTCCAAGGAATGCTCAAGACTACCGAAAATGTGAAAAGGAATTCAGGATTTATGGTACTTTTAAGGACAGGAGGACTGCTGCATTAATTCAATTTTATTTCAGAATCAAACAAAAATGTATACTGTATATAAAGGGGTGTATTATTGGTGCATAATTCATATAAAAAAATATCAGAACACAACCCTGAGCCACAAAAATGGTCACTAACCCAGGAGTGTACAATACTGTAAAGCTGTCAATGTGATATACACATATGAACGTTTTAATTTGTAGTATGTGAAATAACTTTGAAGGCAAAATGAATGAAAATAGTTTACATCAAAAAATAAAATTATTTTAATTTCATGCTACAAAAAAGATTGGACCCAATATGATTAAAAAAATCTCCAGAAATTAAAAGAAATTCACAAATGTTTAGAAAGACTATTGCTTCATTTTTTGTCTGTTTCAGGATGTGTAGCTAAAAAGTCTGGAATACAAAGCATGAGAATACAGTATATTCTTAATCAATCAATCAAAAATAGTTTATAAATAACCTTTGTATAGTGAACCCCATTCCTAAGTAAACTTTACGTACAATATGTCCACTAAATAACTTTCATGATCCCTCAGATATCCTGACATGGTCAAGGAGACAGTTCCATGTTCCAGGCAGACAAAAAAGGGAACCACCAATGCAGTTTGCCATTATAGAGGTACCCTTCCTCTCTTCCCCCCAATAATAATGAGATGCATTATGGAGGATATCCTAAATATTCAGTTCCTAAAATATGTATATATGGCATTCAAAAGGCATTTCTTTGAATGAGGTCAAGTGCAGCTTCTCTTTCAATGCAGTGACCTTAGTCCACCACATTCTTCCAGATTTCTAGGAAAGGTATGTGCTCACCATTCAAAGATAGTGTGGGCTAAAAACACTGTCTGGATGATGTTCTAAACCTCTGGCCGTGAACAATGTCTCAAGGACTACAGCCCATTGCAACAGCTACATGCACAAGGCAGGAACAAGTCCAATATAACTCCAGAGTTAAATGTACCAGAACAATTTATATTTACCAATAACCCTAACCGCATTTTCTGGACTGTTGAAGCCAACCATACCATCTGCCAAATATCTACACAAGCAAAGGAGGAATAGGCAAATTCCAGATAGACATTATGTCAGTCAGAAATCAAACTGGACTTCAAATATTATGGTGCAGCAAATCTACCCACTATGACACTGCTTTGTCTGGTTCAATAATGATAATTGGAATTGTGGAAATAATGCTTCACATTTATGAAATTTATTTGCAACCTACATTGATTTACTTTTACATAAAATAAAAAATGATAAATGATGCCATGGCAATATACAGGTTTTAGCCTACATATTTTAAAAACACTAGTAAAGAACTGTAATATTGAATAGGAGTTTTTATGTGTGAGGAATGTAGCATAACAATAGAACAACAACATAATATTCTAAAATGCATTTAATACAATTCAAGGCTGCAGATAGGTAGAGCCTATCCTGTCAGCCATGAACACAAGGTAGCAAACAGCCATGAAGAGGATGTTAGTCCATCACTGGACCCATTAACAATCAAGCAAGGGTCAGTCAGCAATCACAAGCTAACCTATGCAACACATCTTGAGGATGTAGGAGAAAAACCTGAGCACCCAGAGGTCAATCCAGCAAGAAAGTGCAGATTCCACAGGGTGAAGGATTCCAGGATGCTCAATTTGTAGCACTAATCATTCAAAAAAATAAATAATTCAATATCATATAACTCTCAATGTAACAAAGTCTGTTGGAAATTTATTTTTTTAACTCCAGAAAACATTTTTTTATGTAAATGGTGGCCTTTACATTGCCCTCATTATTTAACTATTCCAAGAGCTAAAACTGGAGCATTTTCCCCCCATATGCACAGAATAAAATGTTTGAAATTGGAGACTTTGTATCTAATGAAAGGAAAACACAAGCATACCTGGTTGTTTCACCGTCTTCATTCTGGAGCACATTACCATCCTGCCTAACAGCAATTAGAAACTGATAAATGCTCATTGAAGCATCAATAGCAATTTTTCGACCTAAATATAAGAAAAGGACAGAAAATCAATTAGCATTTAGGTGGAATAAAGACAATAAATTTCAGTGTTATGATTTGTTATTCATTTCTTCAAATCTTAAGGATCATATACCGTTCTACTCTTAGCTATGAAATATTTGGTGTTGCTACAAGTTTCCTTTTCTAATAGTTTAAAATTAGGAATTTTACAATATGTCATTGGCTTCAGCTCCTTGGAGTTAACCTTGAACATGACTTGGGCTTGGAATTCAATGTTAATACAGTTAACCCGAGTCAGACCCAGGGTGGCATTTAATGATCCGCTTTACAGTGTAAAGTTTTTTGGTTTTTTTTTTTTAAGCATTTTATTAAAATCAAATAACATTCCATACAAACAAGTCAAGTTTAACAAAACTAGGTTTACAGTGCAAGGTCTGAATAACTCTTAGGACAGTATTCTTCTCCATCAGGTGGGTGAAATGACATTATGCTGCAAAAAAATCATTAATTTTTTGTGTTTTGCCACTCTATGGTAACTCATTAATATTCATAAATGGGTTGGAACCTTCAACCAAAACACAATGGTGTGTAAACGAGAAAGTGTAAAGTCAATTTTAGAAGAAACTGAACCATTTGTTGAATCAAACAATAAGGATAACAATGTAAATTTTACCAGACGTTCACATGGATAGCAAAACTGATGTATACAGATAACTGAACCACTGTGATATGCGTGGTGAATTTGGCCCTGTTGAAGCCTAACCATGGGGCAAGAAGCTTCATGGGCAAAAAAAGGAAAATGACTGCAATCAAGAAGAAGGACAATACAGATGTTAGCCCTGTAAGCACTGTTCATAATGCAGCAAATATCAACATTTGCTTCAGGGGAAATGTGAGACAGTAAACCTTGTGCTGTGGTGGCCTACAATAACACAAGGGGCAGGTGGGCCATACAGTTTAGGCACTGACATTCTACCCTCTAATATGCAAGCAACAGAAAAACATTATAAGAAAAGCGCACAAACACACATATACAGTCCCAATTGTGGCTTTGGGTTGTGTGTTGGTGACCGTTTCTAAACATATCACACAAAGGATGTGTACTAAATCTACATCAGTACAGCAGTAAACACTAGACATACCTTCTCAGCTGTATTTATGTTGATGTTTTAATATTTACACATGTGTTACACGTAACATTTTTGTTGAAAAAACAAAATTTTTGGCTCATAACATAACACAAAGGAGGATACAAGTCTGCCTGATGCTTGATTTTCAGCCTTCTTCATTTAATAAAAAAACATAAAAAAATTTCATATAAGCAATATATTTACATAAATACTAATAGCATTTTAGCTTAAAAGTTACAATTACAACACATTATCATGCTGTGGATGTAATTAATGTACCAAACCAAAGATTCACTTTAATATCATGACTTGCTAATCTTATTTTAACTTTCAGCTAGTTAACTGTATCTGATAAATATGTGCATGAATCTATACAGAAAGAGAGTGGGTTTCTATTTATATTCTATTCTATATATTTTTCATCATTAATGCATATAACCCCAACATTTTTCTCCTAGGAATGCCTAGAGGAGACATCTTTGTGTACGTTACCAATCTACAATTTTACTTAAGTTAAATTACAACCCTGTCATTTTAATTTCTTTAATACCCCACCCTCCAATCTCCAAAGTACATTATCAGCTTACTTTATGTCTAATACATTATATGAAAAGTCAAATTACATATTTAAAGTTGGCATTTGTACTTTTGAATTTAACACTGCTTCTTTTTAACATAAATTGGTAAATACAAGCTACAAAATGGTGATCACACGTCTTTTTGAAATTAACTGGAAAGATAATATCATAGTCTTGTAAATTAAAGCTAATTGCTTTGTTTAATGATTCCTAATACTATTTACAAAGCTGATCCAGAGGAACTCTAAACCTAATCAGTAACTGAAGCATAAATTGTGAACTGAACAGTGGCTGAAGAGTTTCCTCTTATTTTCAAAATGCCTTTCAGCAAAAGAAATGGAGAGAGGATGCAGTTTTGATTAAACTTTTAACTGGCAAAAGGGCAGAGCATTTTCATTTTATGCTCTCTCGCTCTCTCTCTCCAATATTTTACTTTAACATACTAATGTACTCTATACTCCAAAAAATCAAAACCTGCCTTCAATCTGTGCTTTACAGTACATAAAGAGTAGTACAGATCATTTCTAATATCCAATCAACCACAAGACTGGCACTGTCAATATCTGATTGTACAATAAAGAACGCCCATGAAATGATTGTAAAACAAACAGTTACCCATAAAAATAAAGTGTTGAAGGTTTTTCCAAAAGCACATGATGGTAGTACTGGATTGCTGAAAGATGTTCAACTTTGAGAAACTCATTATTTCAGTCTGTTTTATTCCAGATTACATATGTTTGCATTTAAATTAATTCTAAAAAATACTGCAATAATATTATAAACACAGAGTAAAAAAAAAGAACTGTTAAAGTTTGGATATTTTAAATATATACTTTAATTATTTTTTATAGCTTTTAGTACTTAGGTAAACAGTGTAGCCTAGTGGTCACAGAATAGGATTGTAAAGAGCAGGGCTTCCAAGTAAACGCATTAATTTTATTTTAAATATGATGAGGAACTCCCTACAGGTAACAAAAATGTTTAAGACTCTATAGATACGGGTGGAATTTCATCAATGATTACATAATTATGGGAGAATATTTAATTATCTCTGTGTGCTTAGACTAGACATTTACTTTGTTTTCAGTAAGTAATAAAAAATAAATAATGCATAGTGTACTCATCACAGTTCAGAAACAGAAATTCTATAAAAAGAATTATAAAAATGCTATAGGACACCTGGCTGTAAAGCTTCCTGTTGGGGATACCAGCTGGACGTGGTTACGTTTATAATGCACATGTAAAGTGTGGAGTTTTAGTCTACAAGCAGTACTTGCTCCAGGACTGCAGGGAAAGATTCAAAGAACAGAATTTTCTTGGTTTAACGAAGGATAACATGAGTCATACTGGAAGATTTTAAACTTATAAAAAATCCTTTATCATAAATAACACTTTTATAGTGAACACTTTCCTAATAGACTTTACAATTACAAATATGCTGAACAACGCTTTACATATATATTCTTAGAACAGACACACAGGCAGGATGCAGGACTTACTCAGGGTCACACAGAAGGGCAGGAATGGGAACTTCAATTCATTTATATAATCTTCATCAAGTTCAATCTTTGAACACTTGCACAAGTCTCCAGCTATAATTGTTTTTTGGTATTTGGTACACTTTATGCTATAATGAGACAACATTTAGATACCAGGACACACAAATTAAGATAGACCTGTGGATGAACAACTCAAATTTCAATCTGATTAACAAAAATTAGGACAACATAAGATTATTAAAATAATACTCTTTAATATAGCCACTTTTCACTGGAGGGAAAGAAAACAAAAACTCCAGGTAACAGCATTCCCAATGAAAATAAATCTCTTAGTCTCCTATCATTTAGAAGTGATTCAACTAAATTTAGATGAAACCACAGCTCTAGTGACCACCCGGCCCATCCTCAGAATTCTACAATATTACGCGTCTGTGACCAGGCCAGACAATCCTTATATCACTGGATTCCAAGGCTCCCAATATCTCTGTATCATTTTCATGGGCAAGAGTAGTGGTTGGACAAAATATACTGCAACAGTGGCACCTAGTGCCTCAGCAAGTCACTAAATTAGAATCAGAATACAGGGTCAGTAAAAAGTTATAATAACTTTGATGTTTATATTTTTTTGCAAAGGACTAACGAACAACAAGAAGTGCAATTTGCACAGCTAATCAGCAGTTCTAGTCTGGGTATGCTATACTAAAGTTGGGAGTCATCAGCCTGGATTTAAACATGGAGGCCAAATTGTTACGCAATCTTCAAGATCATCCCACAGCTTTGATGCCCAGTGGAAAACAAAACGGATTCCCCTGCAGCTCTTTTGTTAAACTTTCAAATACTTCGTAGACAATCATCTCAAAGTTGTAATGTATACATTGATAAGCTTAGATAAGGTAGGTAGAGCCAGTGGGGCTTTGCACCACCTATTCTAAGGCAGAGCTGCTCAGTTTTTCTTTTCTTTACATTCAGAACACCATTTAAAATGATTAGATATGGCTTTATGTAGTGATATAGCCTTCTTTGAGAAAATCAAAGAAAAATGTACCTCTTTTCTTTTCATTTGTCATTTAAGGAGCCCTCTTCCAAGAACATATCCTAGATATTGTACAGTACATCCTGATTAGCCAGGACATAACACAGTGCTTTTTAACCTCTTAAAAACGTCTTTTAAATGACATAAATCCTCTAACCATGTATTAAGGAATATTCATAGTAAAATATATGGATATATTTAAAAGTATTATTGCCTATATAAATAAAAAAATTACTTTCAGAATAGGTCTGTTAAATATACAGGCAATTTTTAAATATTTTTCACCCTTTATGAAATGACCCTCTCAGGGATTAGTCTTTTAAATGTCAATGCTATAGAGGCCACTTGAATATATAAAAGCCTCTCTCTCCTTATCCAGAGGCTGTCAGTCATTGTCTAGCCCGCTTTGTCCTGAACAGGGTCGTGGGGATCTGCTGGAGCCTATTCCAGCTAGCATAACACTGCAAGGCAGAGAACAAACCCTGGACAGGGAACCAGTCAGAGTGAGAATAGTTAACCAAGAGGATCAATGTATTTTTGGCTTTGCTCATCTATATGCCTTGTGGAAACACGGGGTGAACACAGTCACCTAAACCCTGACACAGACAACCAGAAATGCAGGTGCAACAAACAACACTTTATTTTGAGCTGGGAACCGCTTTTCCTCACTCCCCAGAGCACAACACAATACAGCACTAAATAGACTAAGACAATCCTTTTCTTTCTTTCCTTTTGCCAGTCCTTCCGCCTCCATTGCTCCTCACAAGCTTCACCCTTCTTCCTCCCGACTCTGGCTTCCCGAATGGAGTGAGGCGCTTTTAAACAGACCCTGGGAATGTTCCAGGTGCCTCATTACTTAGACCTGGAATCACTTCCAGGTGTGGTGAAAGCCTCATTTAGGGTTTTGCAGCTCCCCAAGGAACCCAACAGGGCTGTGCCACACTCCAACTCCCAACATGCCCTGTGGGAATCCATGGTGCCACAGCCACCCAGGAGGGCTGCCCTCCAGAGTCACGGGGGAGGTAGTGTCTTGTAGATGCTCTCTCCCCCGGTCCTTCCATTCAGCTGGTGTCCCGGCCAAGAAATGGCCATGGCAGCCCACCACAGCCTATAAAAGTATTTTGGCTTTTTGGGGTCAATGGTTTTTGGGGAATTATGATTTTTATTTTTACATGTAGAGTTCTTACTTATTAACTTACTTTTTTATCAAGAATTTCTTTATCCAAAAAGGGAAATAAAGCCAGACTGAGGAGGATGTTACTCTCTGATAGCTGGCCCAAAATAAAAGACTTTACTTTTGTGACCTTTGTTTCCTTTCTTTTGGACATTTTCAGAAATTACAGAATAGTCCCACTAAAAATAAACAACTTATGTTAACAGCTTTTTCTAATACGGTGTTCCCTCCTTGTGCTTACCTCTCCAGCTGGTTCTTACTATAAGTGAATTGAGGCTTTTGACTAATTTGTGACAAGCCCAGGCCATTTAAAGCTGTCAATATAAAAAGAAGGATTTTGAAATCAGCCCTAAACTTAATGTGAAGCCAGCGTAAAGACTTAAGAACAGGAGTTGTGGTTGGACACCCTACTTCTAGTAATGATTCTTGCAAGCAGCATTTTGAAATTAAATGAAAGTTAAAAATGCAACTATTTGAACAGCCACAGGCATTTCTGCCCAAAATAAATGGATAAATTTACATCGATGTATGCTTCACAGTCTTAATGTTTTAATGTGTGTGGCAAACAAAATGTGTCCTTTGATCACTTTAGTATATATTTAATATTAAGGATTTTCTATGTTGTCAAATAAAACTTTATAAAACTTTGACATGATAGTTCAACCATGAGATAACATGGTCCAATGCCAGCATTTAACTGAAGAATAAAGAGAAGAGTAATTTGTTACAATTATTGTATTCCCTTCTTTCTAAAAACATCTGTGAAAAAGCACCTTGAAAATCTTTATTAAAAATAATTTTTGTATAAGCGTGTCAATATCTGATGCCACATGTAAGTAGCAACACATTGTTCTGAGATTGTTCAGATAAGGAAGACAGAAGTTTCGACGCAAGGTAGTAATACTTACTGATCATGGCGCCAAAGAGTGCCACCAGGCACAAGGGCACACATAAAAGGCAAATTTGACAGAAATGTTAGAAAGTGGCTTTTCCTACAGAAAACTACCAAGGAGTGTGGTTGAACATAGCACCTTAACAGGGCTCAGCAAGTCAACATGTTATTTTGTTACGTGTTAGAAACTGGCATATTATTTTATCTGTTCTTTTGAAATATTACTTCTTCTTAAAAGTATTGCTAAATATACTTTACACATGCACATATTTTTATAAAACACAAATGTATTTACCTTAAGTCTCATTAGAAAAAAAAGTGGGTATGTTTACAAGCCTTAAATTTCACGCCATTTTGCTTGCTCTCTCTCTCAGGGGTGGGGATTGATCTGTCCTTAACTCAATTTTTCTTTTTGTAAAAACTTGATTGATTTGTATGGATTGCAATAAAATTAATTTAAAAAAAAAGAAAAAAAGTGTGACTAAAATGTTGTTGTTTTCAATTTTTCAGAAGGCAATAACTTACTATTTTTTAATTGTAAAGACTGTAAATAGATACACATATGTTGAAAGTATTAGTGTAATGCAACAGGCATACAAACCATTCTGTTAACATGAAATGCATTATATGATAAAAGAAAAAGCAAGTAAGTGCTTCGATTAATAATCACTTACTTCCTTAGGCACTGTTTATAATCCTTTCGATATTCGATCTTATTTAATTTCAAGATACCTCTTAAATCAAGTGCCGCTGTATTAGTGCTGTATGACAGGTTAAGGATTCTGGGTTCAAATCCGGGGCCAGACCACTGTCCGTGTGGAGACTTTACATTCTCTCCCTGTACTCAGGGTTTTCAGTTTTCATTGCAGATTGTGAAGGCAGGCTGACTGACAGGTTAAAGTGAAAATGCCCGGCACACGGATGGGTACTCAAGTGTGTAGGTTTGTTCTTGCTTTGTGCCCAGTGTTGACAGGATACGGTGGTTAAAAAAATGAAAGAACGCTGCCTAAATTTTCCATTACGAACATTTTGTGCAAATAATAACAATTATTAGTGAGAAAAGCGCTATATAAATGCAAAGAATTATTATTATTACAATACTCAAAACGTATATGCGCAGCTATGCCAAAAAACTGAAGATTTTGTGTATTTTTATCAATTGATGTTGGTAAGGTCTGCGAGACCGTCTTCGGAGAATAGCACTTCTTCAGAATATGTTTAATTCATTTTATCATCCGTCCTATATCGAACCTACTTAATCGAGTTCAGGGTCGTGGATATTAAGCTTAACATTGACCTAATACATATCTGTTGCGGAAACCTCCTGCAAAAGTCCACTTGCACAGCTCTACTGTAATAGTAAACATGCTTAAAACACGTAAAAAACTGACACTCCAATTACAGGATTGCTGCTATTATAATACAAACACTTTCAAATGACAAACTACAGCAGCTTTGTAATCATTATTTTGGCACACTTTTTCTTTTTATAAATACATACTTACCAAAGTAACTCTTAATGTCATTTTCCTTAATCGCTCCAGGAGCCTGATCAGCGATCAGCTTTGCCAAACCGTGGATTCCCATTGCAGAAAAGACACTCGAAAGCAGCACTAAAAATGGCCTGTGCCCTGTAATACCTTCCTGCGCAGTACCGGTGTTAAATATTTACTGAAGCCTATGAAGTTTCCGAAATAAATATATTGTGTGATATTTTTGCTAAATTGTTGTTATAAACACTCGAATGCCTGTAACTTATTTGTTACTTTAAAGCTTTAAAGTGTTCGTTTCCCTATATGTTGTTGCACAGTAACTCTGCTTGTGTTGCTATCACCCATGCCTCAAAAAAACCGGCGCGAAATTTCTCGTGTAGACTATAATAATCAATCTGCAAAAGTGTTCTGCTTCTGCAAGAACCTACGACAATGCTAGTTCTATTACTCGTGTCTGGGAGAGCCCAAGCGCAAGGAAAATGTTCGCGTTGCCTATTTACCGCATGGCTGTGAATGGATTGTTGTTGATTGGTACTGTCTGGATTGTGTGACAATGTGGCAGTGTTCATGGAATCGGGGTACTATTTTCTAGATTTTTCGTAATTACCTGAAAATGTTAATTTCCTGTTTTATGTCCAGTTTTTTAATATCCTACAGTGGCAGCCTTTCTATCTATATATCTAAACTATTACCTAACATTTACATTTCTTTTTTTGTAAATTGTATCAATATTACCTAACATTTACATTCTTTTTTTGTAAATTGTTTCAAATTTTATGCAATTGCTGGAAAAGATGGAGTATTTTGAAGAGGACTGGAAACTATTTTTACATTTTGTTGAATTTGGTGGCAATTCAGGAATAAAATTGATCTATTTGGATTTTTTGACGATTTAAATGAATTTCAAGAAGGAGACAATTTGAATTTGTTATGATTAAGGTTACTGATTGCAGGTCTTTGACGTGAACCAACGGAATAGGCATCCATCCATCTATCCATTATCCACCGCGTATCCGAGGTCGGGTCGCGGGGGCAGCAGCCTAAGCAGGGAAGCCCAGACCTCCCTCTCCCGCATCGCCCACAGTGTGACACAACATAATCTAATTTACATTTAATTTAAATTTAATTCTTATCCCAATAGCATGTGGTGGGTAGTTGATGGATGCGAAAATGAAACATATGTGCAGACTCGCCATTAAAACATTCATATTCGGCAGAATCACGTGCGTTCGCTTGTGGAGTCGGCTCATTTGTTTATTGGGATTACTATGGAAACTTCGTCCCATAATGCATTTTGCACAAAATGACGGCGCGTGGAAAGGGAGTAAATATTTGTGTGCCGCTACAAATTTGCATATTTTAGAATTCTGCCTGTAGATAGCAAACCCGTGTGTGCGAAGCTGCAGATATTTGTATGATATTTTTTAAGGAGCGTCTCAGAAAACAAGAATTGTATCACGCACATTTATACAGGACTAATTTACAATTGCCGATTAGTCTCCCACTCACGTATTTGGAAATTTGGGATGAAAACGTGCAGAGTTCACCGGACAACGGTTGGTCCTGCGACTTGAATCCGAGACTTTGGGACTTTTGAGACAGCATTGCTTACCGATACACCTTCGTGCCACCCTGATGAAGTTAACTTTTCAATTGTTATTTTATTTGCAGATTATATATCCACAGTACACTTGCCTCTGCATTTCTAAATGTGAGGGGTTCAGACTATAGCCATTAAAGGCTGTAATGCGTACGTCCTTATTCATGCTTAGTTTTTCAGTAAATCTATGGGTTGCCATTGATAACTCGGGGGTTGGTGGCAGGATTGGCACACCAGCCACTGTAAAACGCCCTCACAATGTTCATTCGAACTAGTGTGGTGTTGAGGTGTTACACGGCTGCGCTCGGGCCTAATTTGGGGATCCTGAGGTGGTTCGGCACGTGGTGGGTGCAGCAACGTGCTCTATACGTTCATTATCCGAACTTTTTCTTCTATGGGCTGGCTCAACATCCCACTGCGCCACTATCATGTAAATATGTTACAGGAGCATGAAGAAAAGAAAACTTGAAAAATACAATATACTTTTAACATTCACTTAAGTAGTTCATGTTACTTTTGCATTACAGTATTTGTATTATTCTCAAGTTTGAATTCCACACTCAAAAGAGCAGATACACGTTTAGTTTTATGCAGACCTGTAGTTGAAAAGAGGGAAACCTTTAATGCCTTTGATCCATTCCCCTACAAATGTAATTAAGATATTAAAAAGACTAAAATGACATACTGTATTGACTTTGTATAATAAATGTGTAAAGCTAGTATTACAGTATGTGACTTCTATTCGTAGGGTATGGCAGACTTGATGACTGCTATGTGTAAATTTTAGCAACTGAAAACCGGTAACCTTGTCAATTTTAGCGACTGTGTGCTGACCTTCCAGCACATTATTTACTAATTTACAAGTCAACCCCCCACCCCCCAATATACTCTTTAACTTTATTTAAATAGATTTCTGCATTTCTGCTTCCCCACCACCAATGTGAAACAATCAACAATGATTTATTAATCTGTGTAAGATGTGTAGAGTGATTTTTATTGCATCGTATCTTGGATTATGATTACAATGCATAAAAATTGTTAATTTATTGTATTGTTTTTGTAAAACATATAATAAAAGATTTGGACTCCTTTTCTTATTTATTTTCTCATCATTAAAATAATTGTTTTATTATTAAGAGATTGACCACAAGAGGCTGACATTATTGCAAACAGTAACAACCAACAATAAAATTTGTACTTCAGCATACCTACCAGCTTTTTATGGAATAAAATGTACATAATATTAACCAATGCTGTATTTTTTGCTTTAAAAGACACAATGATATTTCTGATTATTATAAAGGGTATCACATGTGAAATGAAGAATTAGTTATTCAGTCACTATGTACCTTCTTATTCCTGGTCCTAGAGGACCACATTGACTACATGTTTTTCTCTTTCGGCTATGTTCCTTTTAATTTTTATGCGTGGATAACCTTGAAACACAAGTGAATTCACTTTGACAGAAATGAGCAATTTTCAAATGAATTTATTCATGTAAATGTGTAAAAAAGCACTTAAGATAGTCTTGTAGTTAAACGGTTAATAAAAACTCTGTAAAAGGGTGGGATTTCCTGTTTAATGTGTGTCCAATCATTGCTTGTGAATTTGCATAATAAGTTAAAGTAACTTATTCTGATTGGCTGCAAAGGATATAAGGCTGTCATTGAATAATAAGTATATGACCCCTAAATAGTATAAAATGGAAAAGTCGAGAAATGTTCAGTTATAGCAAGTAGGCCCTACATCACACAAATTCTTTCAGCCAAAACCTTAGGGATTAACTACTATATTTTTTAAAGCATATTCACTCTCATAGGTAAAAATGTCAGAGCTGCAAGAGACAGAACATCTTCCAGGTATGGCCTCAGATTATAACTAAGAAAGCTGATGATATTATATACAGTGCACATTTTAAATTAATTAACTATTTTATTTGAAAACAAACACCATTTGAATGTTATAGGATCCCCAAGGTCTGATGTCTTTTCTGATTCCTGGTTTTACCTGTTTAACTTTTGCTTTATGCCATGTTACATAGCAAGTGTTTAAAGAAATAAAGTTAATCAAAAAAAAGTGACAAACCAGCATATCAAATTCTCAATCTGTACAGCGTGATCTTGCTGTTACCAGAAATAATATTTTACAATAATTCAACTATGTAATCTGCTTGAAAATATCAGTTTAATGTGTTCTTTCTACTAGATGTGTCTGCTGCACTTTTATCACATGTAAAGATCAATTGGTTTCATTGAGTCATTGCAAAGATTTTACAAACAATAAAATGATTTCAAATTTAACTTGAGCGTTCATAAAGTTTAGGGAAAAGATGTAGAGTTGTTCAGGGTTGTAGCATTAGCAAGATGGATTTTAGGATATTGTAACATTCAAGCTTGCCAAGAAGCACACCAATTCTGTTCATTTAATTTCTCCAAAGTATCATCATATTTTTTGCACGTCCCCAAAGTCCTACACTCTCTGCCCCACTACTTAGTAATTTTTTCCATGTGACTGTGATTCCAACAGTTGTGAGAGATCTGCCCTTAACAAGTTTCTATCCGTGTTTTTGTGTTCAAGATAAAGAATTAATTTTAAAGTAACAGTGCTGGTCATTGCACTCATTCCCTTAATAATTTTAAAAACTTTAATCTTGTCATCCCTTAACCTCCATTTGCTTAAATTGATAGGGTTCAGCTCCATCAATTTCTCCTCACTGCTCATATATCCTAGACCCGGGATCAGTCTAATTGTTATTCTGTGGTCCAGTACTGCTATGTCTTTTTTTGTAATTTGGAGAACAAAACTGCACACAATGCTCCTGGTGTGTCATATTTAACGTAATCATTGCCACCTTTGAGTTGTACTCTCCACATACACTGTAACCTAACATCCTATTAGCCTTCTTAATATCTTCTTTACATACGCTTTGGACAGCAACAAGGCCAGTAGGATTCCTAGGTCCCTATTTTTAACTTTAAGACCTTCAGTTGTACATTCAAATCTAATAGTTTTGCTTCCTATGTTTAATATTTACATTTATTTCTATTAAATTTCATCAGTCACAGTGGTAGTGCTGCTGCCTCGCAGTTAGGAGATCCGGGTTCGCTTCCCAGGTCCTCCCTGCGTGGAGTTTGCATGTTCTCCCCGTGTCTGCGTGGGTTTCCTCCGGGCACTCCGGTTTCCTCCCACAGTCCAAAGACATGCAGGTTAGGTGGATTGGCGATTCTACATTGGCCCTAGTGTGTGCTTGGTGTGTTTGTGTGTGTTCTGCGGTGGGTTGGCACCCTGCCCGAGATTGGATTCCTGCCTTGTGCCCTGTGTTGGCTGGGATTGGCTCCAGCAGACCCCCTTTGACCCTGTGTTCAGATTCAGCGGGTTGGAAAATGGATGGACAGATTTACCCAAGTCTTTATTCTGACCAGGTTCCCCTGTAACGATTCTGCTGATTGCTGTCCCATCCAGTTTGGTATTATCTGCAGGCTTTACAGCTTGTCATTTCTATTCTTTTATTTATATTCGTAAGAACAGTGATCCTAGAGGGACAACACTTTTATCATCACCTCATTCTGAAAATGTTCCCCTCACCATAACTCTTTGTTTTTCATGCTGAAACAGATTTTTCACCCATCTGCACACTACGCCTCAAACTCTCCCTCTCTGAAAATCAAGATAAATATTATTATATTCACCTCTTGCCGTGATCATTAACAGGAAAACTGGACGAGAGGAGGGGGTGAGATATCCATTTCTCCAACAGTATACTCATTTTGCTTCTCCTAGAATTCAAGTCTAATAGTGAAACCACATCTAAATTGATCCTGATTACTGACTAATACACCATTTGTTGACATGTGATGCTTGATATTTTCTTTAGTATTAATGATTAATCCATGCATTGTAACACCTTGATTATTATTTATAAGAGAAGTGCAGTGAATACGGGAAGTAGTGGATGCAAGAAACAAGCTCATCCTGGAAGAGTGCCCGACTATTAGAGAATTCACACATATGCATTCATTCACATATGGGTCTGAAAGTGTATCTTTGCCAGCTAAAGTCTTGGTGTAGGCAGGTGAGAAGAAACCAACTTTATCTACAGAAGATTACAGATATAAATTCTTTCTTCTTGTGTCCATCTTATGAAGCAATGTACTCACATTATCTGTCTTTTGGCAAGAAAATGTGGGCCTGCTTCACTCAGTAAATGTACCCAAAACCAAGTCCTGTCCTTTCCTACCTACTACTCTTTAAAGATCTGTTGTTTATGCAAAGAGGGCTGCTCACTTATGAAGATGATAGCTAAAGATAACAATCGTAACTGATGTGTTCAACCCCTCAGTAGTCCTCTAATCCAGTAGGAACAAGCACATGAAAGAATCTAGTCAGCAACAACATGTGTATATATAGCACATTTTCATACAAATGGTGTAGCTCAATGTGCTTTAAAGGATGATGAAAAAAATGTATATGAAACAGAAATAAGATTAGGCAATACTAAGTAACAAAGTAAGGTCAGATGGGCCGGAGGAAAAAATAATAACAATTTGTCAATAACAAAGGTAAATGGAATTGTGAAGAAACATGAAACTAAACAAAAAAAAAACATTTACTATCTTACCTCAAATGGATTTCCACAGTGAACACATTTTACATTTTTGTTCAGGATCAGTCAGTAAGTCATCAATTTCTCTTCACACCCACATGCTTGAATTTAAAGCTCTGAGGAGCTGTAGTCAGTCTCAGCCACAAAAGGCACAAAGTGGTATCTTTTCCTATTGAAGAACACTTTTATACTGCTAATTTAGAGTTTAGTCAACCCACACAAGGAATCCCATGTGAATATGATGTTTAAGTTCAACTTGACATAGATGCTCCCCAAGCATGGATATAGTCAAGTGATTGGTCCATCATCCTTGAGAGGCTTTAAAATCCTGAACTCTTCATGCCAATGGCTGCCCTTAGGAGTTGGTGGTATTATTGTTAGTTTACATGTGGGTGTTTTACAATTTCAAGATAGATTACAAGATCACTTTTTACAGTTGGAACACAAGCAAGTTAGGTGACTTCTTTAAAGTTTTACACAGTTACTGAACTAACATCTTTGTAGTTTACAGAAGAAGAATACATTATCTTTATTTAGTACTTTTCTCACTTCTCAAAGTAAAGCCCCATTTAATAAATGTTTGGAAGCAATAGGAAAGTGCCATAATTAAAGTGACAAAAAATGGAAGAATTGATTGTCCAGTATAATGTCTTCTCACGCATCCC
The DNA here is from genome assembly GCA_026402145.1 of Polypterus bichir lapradei. Classification (NCBI taxonomy): domain Eukaryota; kingdom Metazoa; phylum Chordata; class Cladistia; order Polypteriformes; family Polypteridae; genus Polypterus; species Polypterus bichir. Next base: position 42,529,495 of record JANRMT010062852.1, on the reverse strand, counting down.
TTGGCCAGCTAATGCTCTGTTTCTGACTAGGATGTTTTTATAGCTCGGAAATCAGAAGGGGTGGAATTGATGTCAGTCATCATCAGGTGGGACTTTTGTTGGCCTGAGGATGGGAACAGAGTTGTTAGCGCATAGTCAGTGCAACTCCTTGTTCCTTCCCACTGGTGTTTGTTCAAATCAGTCCCTTTAAGGAACCCATTTCACAAGTCTGATAATATACAGTATATACTGTACATATATAAAAGTAATAGATACTCTGGAAAAATCATATAATTATAGGAGACATTTGCTCTTGGTGGGACTAACAATCAAATTACTGAAAAAATGTAATACTATGCAACACGCGTTTTAAGTTGATGTTTTAGAAATGACTTTCTAATATTAACACAATGGAGGAGCTTGTGTGCCTCCATGATCCTCTGAGATGTGTTTTTGGGAGCCTTGACCTCTTGGTAGGCTTACTCATGGAAAACTAGTTTAAGGGGTGGACCCAGATTAAGAATGTAATACCAACAGGGCTGTTGTGTTGGTTCTAAATGAACATGATTGAACCTCCCTTGGAACAGAACCCACTGGGACGCTGATCCGGGCCATCAATCGCCAGTGAGCTCCCGATGGACAAGTTGTCAAAATAGCCTGTTGGGTCACAGTCCAAATGAACAGCATGGAGGTCATTTGAGTGAGATGCCTGTGTAAGGCACAACAGATCACACTGAACTTTGAGAAGAGGAACAAAATGTTTCGTGCAGGAGGAGCTGATGCTCATGCAAGAGGCTGAAAAATACCATTAAGATATAGTTGGGCTGACCTTTATGTATAGGAATGGCACCATAACCAGACATTTGAATCAAAGGTGATCTCCACATTACTTTTTTGTTATGGAATATCCAAAAGCTTTCAGATGGGTGCTGCACAATGAGAGCATTCCAGGATTACATTTTACGTCTTGGCTGTCCTGGGAATTTATCAGGAGGAGCTGGGACTGTGATTGAGAGTAGGGTGTCTTGAGCAGCCTTGTCTTGTTGCCTCTTACTTGGTTAAGCAAAATGAAAAGCATTGCAACTTGAATAAAAATAGCAACATTTGCACTGCCTGCCTGCCATAATCGCAATATTCTTTTCAGTAACAGCAAAAAAGCTGTTCCACACATATTACAGGATAAATAAATAAAGCATTGTCATAAATCTGTAAACTGCATTTATTCCACATTTTTGATCATTTGTTAAAGGATGGGGAGCAACCATCCTTTTGATTACAGATTAAACTGCTGTATGAGATTATGGAATTTCAGATCAGTAGAGTAACTAGATTTTGATGGACAACAATGTAAATTAAGTAAATAAATTAAATTCAACTGAAAAACAACCACTCCAATGAGATGTCAGTCAGTCATTTTCCAACTCGCTATATCCTAACACAGGGTCACGGGGATCTGCTGGAGCCAATCCCAGCCAACAAAGGCAAAAGGCAGGAACAAATCCAGGGCAAGGCGCCAGCCCACCACAGGACACACACACACACACACACACACACACACACACACACACACATACATACACCCACACACCAAGCACACAGTAGGGACAATTTAGAATCGCCAATGCACCTAACCAGCATGTCTTTGTACATTGTACTGTGCACTTGACAAGAGAATGAGCCAGTTAATGGTGTTATCATTCCCCCAACTCCATAAGCTTACCTATGACTATTGACTCTTTATGTAGCTTATATGCTTAATATATGTCATTGAGGGAAGCACGTTGGTGCAGTGGTAGTGCTGCTGCCTCACAGTAAGGAGGCCTGGGTTCGCTTCTCAGGTCCTCCCTGCTTGGAGTTTGCATGTTTTCCCCTGTCTGTGTGGGTTTCCTCCAGGTGCTCCGGTTTCCTCCCACAGTCCAAAGACATCCAGGTTAGGTGTATTAGTGATCCCAAATTGTCCCTAGTGTGTGGGTGTGTGTACCCTTCGGTGGGCTGGTGCTGGCTGAGATTGACTCCAGCAGACCCCTGTAACCCTGTAGTAGGATATAGCAGGTTGGACAATGGATGGATGGAATTTCTAGATCCTGTAATGGTAATGCTGATCCCCTTGCCCAGTGGTATGATTGTGGTATAAAAATGCCTGTCCACATTTGTTGAGATTTTCTGTTACTTAAATTTCAGATCAACCTATGAGGACAGCTGAGCAGATCCAAAGTATAATCAGTAAAAACAATATTCTCATTCTTCAAATGAAACTCTACAACAACATGCTGAAAAAGAAGCTGGAAACAAAGCTAGAGGTATATTTTTTAAACTATACCTCCACACACGTGCCATACAATTAGGCATTGTTATTTGTCCCTTATACTGTAACTGTAGTAAGGTCCTTGTGTTTGTTATTCAGCAAGTACAGAGCTGATTTGCTATCTAGAATTGTAACTAATGTTAAGTACCAGGTACTGCTCTTTTTATATGTAAACAGGGTAAACATCTGCATACATTTTATTTTAATATGTTGCTTTTTGTCCCCCACACTTTCAATAGAAAAATAATTAAGAACAAAAAAGTAAACAGATAGATAGATAGATAGATAGATAGATAGATAGATAGATAGATAGATA
>JANRMT010062852.1:42363820-42526885 GCA_026402145.1 Polypterus bichir lapradei | reverse complement strand
ATAGATAGATAGATAGATAGATAGATAGATAGATAGATAGATAGATACTTTATTAATCCCAAGATAAAAAACTTGGAAAAAAAACAGAAAAAATATCTTCTGTAAACTAATAGATGGGTATCTTCAGAAATATTTGCATGGTTTTTAGTTTGAACAGAATCAAAATAAAATAAAAAATAATAGTTATAGCATAATATTTAACGAAAACTGATGCATGGACTCTGTTTAGACAGACATACAGATGACAAGATAGATAGATAGATAGATAGATAGATAGATAGATAGATAGATAGATAGAAAGGCACTATATAATACATAGATAGATAGATAGATAGATAGATAGATAGATAGATAGATAGATAGATAGATAGATAGATAGTATTGCAACCTGTTTGGTGCGTCTCAGAGTCAAAGCCCCAGACACGACCACAAAGGCAGCAGTCCCAAGTTCAAAAGACCTTTTATTCCAAGTTTTAAGTGACAGGACCTGAGCCACATCCTGGAAATAGTTGATATACGGAGGGAAATTCACAACTTTAAATGACAGTCACCATGAGACTGGTGGCAGATTTAGACTAGAAACCTGCAAGATGATTGCCATCTCATTTATTTTGTCTCTGACCCATCAAGGCGGCTGTTTTATTCCTTACAGTCTTCTTTCAATACACAATTCTTTCTTTCTCTCTTTCTTTCCTCCACCCCTCTCAGGTGAGCTTTGTCCATCTCCTGCTGATTCCAATCCCAGAATCAGTTGAGGCAGCTCCTGTTATACCAAAATTACTTTTGGTGCCAAAAATTTTGCACACAGGAAGCACTTCTGCGTCGGACAGAACCACCATAAAACAATGGAGTGCTCTCCCAGCAGTTGTCCATGGAGGCATTCGAGGAACCTAGCAGCACTACCCTGAAGAACCACACTTTTCATGGAGTGTTGCAGGGTGTCCAAGCCTGAGCCATGCCAGAGGAGCACTGCCACCTAATATAATAGAGGAATAACTGCTCTTGGCAGAAAGTCTTCATCTATCCATCCATTTTATCCCGACTGGGAAAGGGAAAAGGAACTATTCTGGCCAGAAAGCGAACCCATCCACATCATCCTTCTATTATGGTCTCCTGGATGGGTAAGGGACACCACTCACCATCCCATTCAGGAAGCCAGTCTACCCATTATGTCCACCACACTATATTATATACAGAAAAAGATAAACAGAAAAAAATCTATCCATCCATTATCCAAACCACTATATCCTAACTACTGGGTCATGGGGGTCTGCTGGAGCCAATCCCAGCCAGCACAGGGCACAAGGCAGGAAACAAACCCTGGGCAGGGCGCCAGCCCACCACAGGGCACACACACCAGGGACAATTTAGGGTCACCAATGCACCTAACCTGCATGTCTTTGGACTGTGGGAGGAAACCCATGCAAACATGGGGAGAACATGCAAACTCCACATGGGGAGGACCTGGGAAGTGAACCCAGGTCTCCTTACTGTGAGACAGCAGCGCTACCACTGTGCCACTGTGCCACCCCAAAAACATATTATAGATAAATATCATGAATAAAATGATATAGATAATGAGATGGATGAAAGCCACTATAATTGATGTAAAGGTAGGTAATTTATTGACTACCAAGGTGTCATTGCATTGTTGAAGCTGTCCACACATACTACTACAGTATTATACACAAAAACTACACCACATAAACACAGTTCTAAATAAATACCTCTATAATCTGTTAATGTGGAGGATGCAAGACATTGTTCATGATAGCCAGCATCTTGCTGAGCATCTTTCTCTCTGCTACTGCCTTTATAGTGTCCAAGATCAGAACAGCAGTTTGCATCTCGTAGTCTCGTGCTTTTGCCCCATAATAGCACCCTATAAAAGAGCTTAATTAACAAAACACATGCAAGAATGTTCTGTCCAAGTGACAGGACTTGAGCCATATCCTGGAAATAGTTGATATACGGAGGGAAATTCACAACTTTAAATGACAGTCACCATGAGACTGGTGGCAGATTTAGACTAGAAACCTGCAAGATGATTGCCATCTCATTTATTTTGTCTCTGACCCATCAAGGCGGCTGTGCAGAAGCTGGAGGAACAGGTGAACAAGAAAATAGAACAAATGAGTGTTCAGAGCCACTACAGAGAGGTTCTGAAGTGCCGTCTGGAAGAAATGAAACAGCATCACAGTAGCCACATGCACATGGGCCAGACTGAACAAGAAATATGTCAGCAAAAGGAGCAGGTAAGGAGCTCACTTAGGAAGCTCTCTAAAACTGCACCAGTCTTTTGAGATTTATGACACTGCACTATCTCATATTGAAGAGAATTGTGAGTTGCAGCAACATTCATATGCCTCCTTCTTGGGATAAGCCACAAAAACAAATACAAATCGTTTTATTTTCTGGAGTGCAATAATCATGCAGTGGTTAATGCTGCTGCCCTACAGATTGTGTGTAAATCCTGGGCCTGGCTCTTGTTTGCATGGAGTTTACATGTTCCCCTCAAATCTGCACAACAAACCCAAACACAGCCTTTCAACAACACTTCTTTAGTCCTTTGACATAACATTATGATAAATGAAAACGTCCTTCCATTATACACAAAATATGTCAATGGGCTTCATTTATATTACAAGTGGTAAAAATAAAAAGGAAAACACTAAGCTAGGACTGACCAGGGACACTTTCTTAATAATCTCTATATAAACAAAATCCAACATCTGTCTGTCCGTCTGCCTGTATACCTGTCTGCTTTTCACGAGAGAACTACTTAACGGATTTAGCTTGGGTTTTTTCTATAATTTGCTTGAACATTCCGGTTAATTTTGCAACCTCTCACATAGTTTGCTTGAGGTTACCGATTTATTTGTGCAAATCCGAGAAAGACATAGCGGGCTGAGGGAAGGGGGGTGGGTCCCTCCTCACTCACGCGCCAGCTTTGGGACGTATCTTATATCCGCTTAGCTAGTGAACGAGAGATTTACTTAACGGGTTTAGATCAGGTTTTTTTCTAGAATTTGCTTGAACATTCTGGTTGATTTTGCAACTTCTGTCATCATGCTAAGAACATTAGTTCACTTGTAGGAGCAATATATTCACGGTAATCTGAGACAGAGGCTGCGAGGCAAGGGGAGGTGGAAGCATGATGTCAGGAGTGGGGAGTTGATCTACCTCTGTGTTTTGGAGTGTACCTTGCCTCCGTTTAGCTACCGATACCTTTTTGTTTGTTGATTTTTAAAATTTGTCCTGTTTAACTACTATGCGGGCGGAGCTGCAGGGAATGGCTAGTAATAATAGTAATAATAATAATAATAATAATAATAATAATAATAATACTGTTGGGACCACTTAGTGAGTCTAATAAAGGAAGGCACTTGCTCCAGGATAAAGGTCGTTTCTGCTCTTTATTCAAATGTAGCAAATAGAGCACATTGAAAACGTATACTAACCCTAAACCCTAAATCTGTGAATCTGCAACTACTTAACTATCCCCACTATTGGGGCCAAGTGGGACACCCTAATTGTCTGGTGCTGTGACCCTGGAACATGCTGTAAACACTACACTACCGTAATGTTTTATAAATTGAAACGGTTCCAGTGTTACAGCCCCAGAACACGCTACATACACTCTACTACAATTGGGCTGTACCTTGATGTCGTTACAGTGTTATGGCCCTGAAACACACCACACGCATTATGCTATGCACTAAAGTGTTGGACAGCTCTTCAGTCAGGTGAATGAACCAGCATGGCTGCAACTACCCTTTTTTCCCCCTATGGGGAGTAACACTCCCTGCTACTTCCCCTAATAGAGTCCTTGCTGGCTGTGTTGGCAGGTTGTCTGCCTCATTTGACATATTCAATAATGCTCTGACGTGGCAGATGCTTCATTTCTCCCAGGATTGTTTTGTAGTCCAACTGGTTATTAGCCCCGTCAAACAATCTTACTGTCAAGTCATTACAAAATTAATAACTAGGGGGCTTTGCTCACCAACCCCCAGATGGGCTGTACATGCTAGCCACTTCACAGCTCTGCGTATGGGAAAGCGGATGTACAATTTAAACAAATTGTTGTTTTGATGGGAATTGTTACATATGCATAATAGAACTAACTATTTTACATTAGAGCGTTTAATTAACCATAGTAAAAAAATAGTAAAATGTAATAAATTGAAAGAAAATTATGTTTAATGTTGCGTCAGAGGTATTCGTTGCATTATACATTTTTGTTCTGTTTGGCTTTGAAATTAACACGCAAATACCTTTTAAACTTACACTTTTACTGTAAAACTTCAGTAAAAACAATATTTGGAATTAACGTTTTGTCAATATTGCATTGAATTTTGATTCCATGTTTGGATTTACATCGTGAGAACACAACGTATAACTAACTGCCTGTGAGTGAATATCATTTCTTTCTCTCTAATAAATAAACCGACTTTTTCAAATGTTTGTCCCTGTGATTTGTTAATTGTCATAGCAAAAGCTATTCTAATGGGAAATTTAAATGATTTAATAAGAATGGCATATCAAGATCTCCTTTGGTGTCTAATGTTTTCCGCGGAAGGTGTACTACATTACCTTCCTTGTCACCTGTTAAAATTTTACATGTCAGAATTGTTCGACCAATTTTGAAAACAACTAATCTTGTCTAGCCCATCACTCATACATAAATTACGCAATAACATTATGATACATCCTTCTTTCAACAGTAATTCGGCCAGTGGAAGACTGGACGGTGTTAATGGTTGTAGATATTCTATGGGATATTGTAAGTTGATGTTTTTATCTTTCACACCATCATCACCAACTGTTTCAGCATGGTCTATTAATACGCATTTAACCAATTTGACGCGTAACTGATCGACAATTTTCATGTTAATTCGTTTGACTTCAGCGTTTCTCTGTGCTAGGATTGCCTGTGTACTCATTTCTTCTGTTGATAACCCTTCGTGAGGAAAACGTAAAAATTTATAGGAGATGAGAGCGCAGGAACTGTGTCTGACAAAAGCATTCACACGAATGAGAGGAGAGGGGACCGTGGGCGTGGGCTGTTAACCGTAAATGGTTGAGAGGAGGGCGGGACTTGAAAAAATCTCTTGGTAATAGATTTGTCTTTTTTAATAGAGAGATTATAATAGCAATAATAGTTTTATTTGTATTGCACTTTTCAAGCCAGATAGCACAAAGTGCTTTACATTGAACATACATACCAGAAACAAATAAAATAAGTAAACATAAAATCAAAGGTTTTAAACAATGCTTTGGTAAAATAAAGAAAACATAAGAGATTTACATTTAATTTATATTTAAAAAGGCCAAACAATAAAAGTGTATCTTTAAAGAAGATTTAAAAGTTGCTGCTGAATCAACTAACCTAATACCCAGCAGTAAGCTGTTTTAAAGTGTAGGTGTCGTCACAGAAAACACTTTGTCACCTTTCTTCTTTAATCTAAAACTTGGAACACCAGGTAGACCTTGACCAGATGATCAGTGGTCTCAATGTTTGATAAGGTATCAGCATTTCAGTGACATATACAGGAACTAAATCAAAAAAGGCCTTAAGAGTAATCAATGCAATTAAAAATAATTCTACATTGCACTGGTAGCCTGTAAAAAGGTGCCAAAATTGAGGTATTATGAGCACAAAGTTTTCTTGTAAGTAATCTATCTGCAGCATTCTGTACAAACTTAAGTAGCAAACAAAGCATTGCAGTAATCAAGACAAGACAATGTAAAGACACATATGACCCTTTAATCATCTTAAACTGAGAAAAAAAATCCTGGGCACTGATTTAACTCTTGGTGCCAAAAACCCAAGGGTCTGCTTTACCTGAACTATATTTTGTTGTTGGCCAATTATTAAAATCGGGGTTTTATCAAAGTTATAAGATATCCAAGTAGAAGCATTATATAAAAAATAAAACTGGACCTAAAACGGAGTCTTGAGGAAGATGAAAAAAACTTTCCAATGGCTACTAAGAAAGTTCATTTGGACAAATAAGTGTCATATAGGGCATATCTAGGAATTCTTGTCAAAGAAGCAAACATTTAATTGATACCTAAAAACCCAACAAATAATATTTGCTATTGTGCTTTAAAAACAAAGTCTCTGTTGCACCCCACACCCTGAAATGTCATCAATTGTCACATGCGCAGTGATATGCCATTTTGAAGAAATGTGGTGAAAGCAAAGTATGATGCCATTAAAGTGCAGACAAACAAAAGACTAGGAACAATGAATTTTGCAAAGTAATTAAATGTGGAAAAATACCCAAAACAATTTAGCCTGTAGAAGATGTTAAAAGCAACAAAACCAGCTCTGCACGGCACCATACTGACTAAGGACACCACTGCATCACCACCAGGTTGTTTTGGAATGGCACAATAGATACTTTGTTCAGCCAGTTAGAGTGATTCATTCAGAGTCCTCCACTGGGAGGTGAGAAGCCCCTGCTTTTCCCTAACAGATGACCTTGTATTGGTGTACAGAGACAGTGAAGCTGGAGAAGTCAAGGAGAACAACAATTTGAGGTAAAGGAGGAATTGCAGCTGACAATATCAGAAAAAGTGAGCCAGAAATTGAAGAACAAAAATCAAAAGCTGGGAGACAAAACTATTTACAAGTGCACAATTGTGCTGGGAACAGTGACTGGTCAAAGAACACATAAAGGATCAGGACAGAGTATGACTTGTGAGGGGTTTTCTAAAAAGTGCATATTTTTAAAGTTAGAAAACTGCTGATTAGGATTCCTCATGGAACTTTTAACATTTCTGAAGGTGGCAATTAAGTGGGGAGATGAAGATAAGATGAAATCCCAGGTCAATTAATGGGTACAGAACTGAAACAGGCTTTCTGAGATGGTAAAAGGAACTTGAAAGAGAGATGAAGATGTCTAGGTAGATGTGATATAAAAGAGACCCATGCAGGCCCATAGAGAATAGAAGCAAATATCAGAACAAGGAAGAGGAAGAAGTGTTAGATTTTAGAATAATCTGAGGTCAGAACTAACAAACACATAAGTCCACTTGCTCATGCCAAGCCACGTCCATGCAGAGAGAACACTGGGATGACCAACTATCAGTAAGACATTATTATTATGTGCCATTTGGGTGTAAAGCCTAATTGCCTTTCTGTTTTGTGCCATAGTAGATGGTCAGAGAGTCAATGGGACATCAGACTGAAGGCACCAAAGTGATACATAGGCTTCTGATCTGGCATAACAGTTACAAGTATCTATCAGTGGATGTTAGGAATAATATCATTACCAAACAAAAAGCATTAAAGCCAACAGTGCTATAGACTTTGGCTTCACTGTGACTCTATTCTACAATGTTTTGGGGGTGGGAGTGTAATGAAACTCCTAGGTTATATAAGAGTAATAGGAAAACTGACCAAACGCCTTGTGAGTAGTTACAGTATTAAGAATTGAGAAAGAACACCACACATACATTCTGGAGTTCTTAAAACTGAGCTGGAACAATAATTTACTTCCCATGTTCTGCAAGATGCTACACCAAGAAATATTATTTGGTCATAGAAATAGGAGGACCCTTAAAGAGAGACACAACAGAGCCAGGATAAAACCACTTAATCAAAAAAAAAAAAACTAAAAACATCCCATGGACAGATGAAATGAAAATGGAACTGTATTGAACTTCAAATTATTCTTTTGTTAATACTAAGATAAGGTTTTCAAAGTAAAGAGGAGGCGAACATAGCAGAGGGTCCATAGTGCTGTGGAGTTGCTCTTCTCTTTCTGGTTCTGGAGACCTTGACAGTAATCATGGCATCATGACATCTAAGATTATCAACACATTTTGTAGCAGAATAGAACTTAGTGATGTTCAACTGGATCTTAATGAGCAATTATGGGTCTTTCAACTGAACTCAAATATAACAGCACTCAGATATTACTCAAGAGGTGACAACCGGACTGTTCTGAAATGACCATCAATTTATCCTGATCTGAATTTGATCGAATACCTATGATGAGACCTAAAAAAAACTGCAGTGACATGAAGGCATCCGCCTATCATTGAAGATTTATGCTTAGAGTGGAGCAAAATGTCAGTTGAATGAAATTACGCTGATACATTTACAGGATATAATTTAGTTCTTTGGTGCCAATCAGGGCATTGTTGTGCCATCTTCTCCACTTTTCCAGTGTGAACACTTCATGTGAGGTCTTTGGTGATATTCACTCTTGCAGTGGCCCCATTCATAGTTCTGGTGGAGTTTACGCCTCCTTGCTTCCTGTTACTGCTCGGTTTTGGCATTAGTGTGCCAGGGCTCTGACATCCTCTCTGCATTCAGTCTCATTATCTCTCTCAAAATTCACAAAGTTGTTAGACCTGTTCCTAGCCATGTACTGTAGTCATGGGTGTAGAGGGAATATAGAATAGAACACAGCACACATCCTTGTTGAGAGTGCTAATATTTATTTAAAATTATATGTTTGGCCTTTTTATTGTTCTATGTTCACTGGCAAGAAAAAATGCAATTAATAAAGGAAGACAAACTGTAGGTCTTTCCTTTATAGAAAGTGCAAAGAAAGCCAGGGTGTCTGTGAGTTCAGTTTCCTACTCCATCAAATGGGACTTAGGAACTGGACGAAACTAACAGGAACAGGTCTAGCTGACTCAAAACCACAAAAGAATCAGAAGACAGCTTGCTTGATAAGTGCCTCACAAGACAACACCTTCAAGCAGAGTCCATATCTCAAATTGTTTATTTGTTGTATGCTTTAACTTCAAAGCACATTGAAACTGGTGGTGCCTGGCCCAGGCAGGCCTCTTTTTCTTATTTTGCAGTTTTAGCAATGGCTTTCTTACTGTTAAGCTGTTCTTGAAACTGTTGTCCATGAGGTGCCTATCACATAAGCTGCTGACTCTTAGAAACTTATCTTCTACCTGTAATTCTGATGTGGCTTTGACTCTGTCAGACCTGTTGCTGTCAGTTTCCACATTCCTTTTGATGATACAGGAAACTCCACCTGTCTTCTTTTTCTCGTCATTATGATGGTATTACCAAGAGGAGTCCACAAGGTGGCAGTGTTGGTGGTTTCTAATATGTTTCTGTTTACAGGCCAGTATAGTTAAAAAAACGCTGGAAAGCCTTTGAATTAGAGGTGATAGCTGTACAAGAACCACATTTAATGCTTTGAAAATGATTAATATTGATTGCCTTTCAACAGGAAAACTCCTAATGGCAATTTGGATTTTAGTTTATTTTATATAAATATATAGTTTAATAATACATCAAATGATGTATTATTGGACACATCATTAGTGATGTCACTCGGAATCACAAGGTGTTTCAAGTCTTTGGAACATCAGACACCCTCATCTAGATGACCCAGCCAAGGCTCATAATGCCTCAGCCTGCATCCAAGTAGTACTCTCCTCCCCTCCACCACTCTCCCCTTTTTTATCCAGAGCCACCTAGTGGCTCTCTGCTGCCGCTGTGTTAGATCTGACGTTTCTCTTCCTTTACAGCCCTGTGATATCCAGAGCTCCATATGCCTTACTGAGGGACTGGCCTGTGAAGCTTCTGCAGCCCCCCCTTCAATTGGCATACACTTTGACCTCCACCAATGCCTGTGACAGTCATTCACCAGCTCCATATATTTTGCACCCTTCATCTCTTGAGCCTCTTCCATTCTCTCTTGCCACCGAACACTTAATTCAAGCATGATGACCTGTCTTGTTGCTTCTGAGATAAGGATGATGTCAGGCCTGAATGCCATGTTTGTGATATAAGCTGGAATTTCATCTGCCTTTCAATGTCAACTTGCAAGAAGAAGGCATACCAGCCTGAAAGTGGAAGTGTCTGCTCCTCTGTTGCAGCTACTCTCCCTCTTTAACAAAGCCAGTCTGGTTTGCTGGAGGATTGATCTCCCAACTTATCATTATCCCCTTTCTGTTGGGTTCCATGATGAACTTAGTCATGCTGACAGAGATATCACCCTTTAATCAAAGCCTTGGAGGGACTGCTCAGTATGTGTTTCAATGTCCCTGCCTTGGGATATGCCATTGTTTCAGCTATGCCCCATATGAACAAGATGAATGGACTTGGGAAGATATTGTAGACTCCCTGGATTAAAAACTTGATCCTTTGGGGATCTCATTGCCAGATTTCCTCGTAAGTGACTCTCTAAAGCCTGAACCCATCTCACTCAAGCACCTTGTTGTTTCATAGTCAGTCTGCTCCTATAAGTTTCTTCTTTCTTTCCTAACTACAATGTCATACCACGTTATGTTACTCCCAAAACCAGCTCTGCCAAGAGCCAATCTTCATACAAAAACCTTGTGATGAAGCCAGGATGCTGCCAGTTTTACAACATCTTTTTAGATACTGTAGAGATCATCTACATAATAAAGCACTAAGGTCTGGGTATCCAGTCCCTCTGAGCAATCTGAATGGTCAGTTTGGCTTTGATGATGGAAGGGTGAGTGAGAAACGCACAAGGAGGAGTAATGGTGTATGAGGTATGCTGAGAGTCACCTTCATAGACAGCAAGTATAAAACCAGACAGGAGGTGAGAAAAACACCACGAACATAATGACAGGGCCTGAGAAGAAGGCTTCACAGGAATGTGTTTGATAGGGTGAGTGTTGGTGAAGAGCAGCTCAGGCAAAAGCTAATTTTTATTGCATTTATTTAGTAGCTTATATATTGTGGATGGTGGAAGGACACTCATGGATGTCAAGTAAATGTTGAGGTACCAGTAGGGCCTGCCATATTTTTGCTGGTACTGCAACTCATGCATGCATCATGTTAATTTCTGAAGACGTGCTCAAAGGATGTGTCAAAAGAATGTTGGGAATGCGTGGCATGATGAGTGCGCGTACACATTCTGAGAGAGAAGTAGAAACCGACCCTAACACAAATACTGTAATATCAAACAAAATCTGCGCTTGATGGCAAAAAAGACAAGAAAAACTGAAAGAAAAAGTAGTTTTTGTGACTTTCTCTTTTTTTCTAAGGTTAGCAGCTTGATAAAGCAGGTCATTCTAAGGAGCTCCGCTCTGGTGGCAGTTCGGGTCCAGATTGAGACGCCTCTCTCTGGGGCGTCTGGTCTTTTATAGGACTCTGACCAGAAGGGGCGGAGTCATTTCCCCTCACTGGGCACCTTCACTTCACTGTGGATAAAAAAAGATGACAATACTAGCGACAGTGGCCCCTCTTGTCCTAGGGTAGTGTTGCTTACCTCAGGCAAACCTGGAAGGCAATCTTCCGATGCCCATGAGTGACTATATGTATATTCCTCTAATGTACATGTCCCATGTATAATAATTTTTTCACTTTTTTTTTAAATGATTTATCTTTATTCTTACACAATTTCTTACACAATCTCATCATGACTGCTCAATCTTTATTTTAAATTATATGTCTCCAAGTCTTGTATTGGCTTTCTGATTCTTCCTCCAGCATTGTGTTTTAGATGACCTAATTCCTAGACGTTAGCTTGATGTCTCTTTTACAATACAATACAATTTTTTTTCGTATAGCCCAAAATCACACAAGTGCCGCAATGGGCTTTACCAGGACCTGCCTTTTGACAGCCCCCCAGCCTTGACTCTTTAACTAGACAAGGAAAAACTTCCAAAAAAATGCTTGTAGGAAAAAAATGGAAGAAACCTTGGGAAAGACAGCTCAAAGAGGGACCCCTTTCCAGGTAGGCTGGGCGTACAGTGGGTGTCAACAAAGGGAGGTAAATATAATACAATATACAGAATAGAGTACAAGTAATCCTCAATACAATATAAGCGTGCAATAGAAATATTACAAGTACAGAGCAGAATTCAACAGTAGATGATATCACATAATACGATTTGGATTTGTTCAGAGTCCTAGAAACCTCGGCCATCAAGCTGCTTCCCCCTATTGGCCATTCCACAGCTGAGACAGCGCTGGGCCAGCCAATCCGATGAAAGGACCACTCTACCTGATGATTCCTGCAATCCTTTTTTTTTTTTTATTTTTTTTTTTTTATTAATTTTATTACAATCCATACAAAGCAATCAAGTTTTTACAAAGAGAAAAATTAAGAACAGATCGATCCCCACCCCTGAGAGAGAGAGCAAGCCAAACGGCGTTAAATTTAAGGCTTGGAGACATACCTAAGTTAATAAATTCTCTGTGCCTTTTGAACTTATTTTAAAATATTACTGATTAGATCCTGCCATGTTTTGAAAAAAGTCTGTACGGATCCTCTGACTGAGTATTTGATTTTTTCCAACTTCAAATAATATAACACATCGGTTTCCCACTGACTTAAAAGAGGAGAGTTTGGGTTCTTCCAGTTTATGAGAATAAGTCTACGTGCCAAAAGTGTAGTGAATGCAATCACAATTTGTTTGTCTTCCTCCGCTTTAAACCCATCTGGAAGAACACCAAACACAGCTGTTAATGGGTTTGGAGGGATTGTAAGTCCAAGGCTATCTGAAAGGTGATTAAAAATGTTTGTCCAGAATAATGTTAATTTGGTGCAGGACCAGAACATGTGACCTAATGAGGCTGGGACTTGGTTACAACGTTCGCAGGTTGGATCATGCCCTGGGAACATTTTGGAGAGTTTTAGTCGAGACAGATGTGCTCGATATATAATTTTGAGTTGTATAATTGTATGCTTTGCGCATATGGAGCTCGAGTGAATTCTCTGCATTGCTACTTTCCACTCCTTTTCTGATATATTAATTGAAAGATCTTTTTCCCAGTGTCCTCTTGGATCTTTAAAAGGGAGGGATTGTAAAATGATTTTATATATTGTAGAGATGGAGTCTAAATCCTTGAGATTGAGCAATATTTTTTCCAGCATGGATGAGGGTGCAAGATGAGGAAAATCTGGAAGGTTTTGTTTAACAAAGTTTCTGATTTGAAGATAGTGAAAGAAATGTGTAGCTGGAATGTTAAATTTGGAATGTAATTGCTCATAGGATGCAAAGACGTTGTCTATATAAAGATCTCTAAGCAAGTTAATTCCAAATTTTTTCCAAATATTAAAAACTGCATATGTTTGTGAGGGTTGAAAGAGGTGGTTCTCTTGCAGGGGTGCCACAGATAGAAGCTTCTCCGTCTTAAAATGCTTTCTACATTGGTTCCAGATTCTAAGTGAGTGGAGCACAATTGGGTTATTAGTGTATTGCCGATAACGTGTGTTTATTGGAGCACAGAGCAAGGAATACAAAGAAGTACTGCAGGAGTTTAATTCTATTGCGGACCAAGCCTGTGTATGTTCTTCTATTTGTGTCCAGGTTCTTATCGCCTGTATATTTGCTGCCCAGTAATAAAACTGGAAGTTAGGTAGAGCCATGCCGCCTTCTGCCTTTTGTCTTTGTAGGGTCGCTCTTTTGATGCGTGGATGTTTTGAATTCCAAATAAATGAGGTTACTGTCGAATCTAATTGCCTAAAAAATGATTTATTAATGTATATTGGGATGTTTTGAAATAAAAAAAGGAGCTTAGGAAGAATATTCATCTTAACAGTATTAATTCTTCCAGCTAGTGTGAGATGAAGGGTTGACCATCTATGCAAGTCTTGTTTAATTTTTTCCATGCAAACGGCGAAATTTTGTTGATATAGAGCTTTATATTTACTTGTGATGTTTACCCCTAGGTATTTAAACTGTTCTGCAATGATAAAAGGTAGGGTATCTAATTTAATATTATATGCTTGAGAGTTCACTGGAAAGAGTACACTTTTATTCAGATTAATTCTGAGACCAGAGATCTTTTGAAATTCTGTGAGTGCTGCTAAGACTGCAGGTACAGAATTTTCTGGGTCTGATATATACAGTACCATGTCATCTGCATATAATGAGATTTTCTGTTCCAGTCCTTCTCTGCTAATCCCCTTTATCTGATCAGTGTTTCGACAATGTATTGCCAGTGGTTCAATGGCAATCGCAAACAGCAGCGGTGACAAGGGGCATCCTTGTCTAGTGCCACGTTCTAGTTTAAAGTAGTCTGAGCAAATGTTGTTGATGCAAACTGAAGCTTCTGGGTTAGTATACAGTAATTTAATCCATGCACAGATGTTTGGGCCAAACCCAAACTTCTCCAATATAGTAAGAAGGTATTTCCATTCAATCATGTCGAATGCTTTTTCTGCATCTAATGATAATAATATTTCTGGGGTGTTTGATTTAGTTGGTGAGTATATTACATTAAACAGGCGTCGAAGATTGGAAGATAAGTGCCGGCCCCCAATAAATCCAGTTTGGTCTTGTGATATTACCGAGGGGAGCACTTTCTCCACCCTTCTGGCTAAAATTTTTGAAAGTATTTTAACGTCGTTATTCAGAAGTGAAATTGGTCTGTATGATGCACATTGTAATAAGTCCTTATTTTGTTTTGGAAAGACAGTGATTAATGCTTGGCGAAAGGTTTGTGGAAGAGATTGGTTATCTCTGGCTTCTGTAAATGTTGCTAATAAGAGGGGGGCTAGCTGAGCGGAGAATTTCTTGTAAAATTCTGCAGGGTAACCATCAGGGCCTGCTGCTTTCCCGCCTTGGAGTGATTTTATAGCATCTAGTAATTCTGATAACATCAGAGGTTTATCAAGTTCCTCCGCACTACAAGCGTCTATTTGTGGTATCTGTAATGTATCCAGAAATGCATTAGATTGTGTATTGTCTTCCTTAAACTCAGTAGTATATAGGGATTTATAGTAGTCTCTGAAAGTGTGCATTATATTTTGGTGTTCGACGATTTTATCTCCGTTCGTACTAGTGATTACCGAGATTGCGTTTCGCACTTCTTGCTTGTGAATTTGTTGAGCTAAAAGCTTATTAGCTTTCTCCCCATGTTCATAGTAATGATGTCTGGATTTGTAAATTAGTTGTTCAGTTTCTTTAGTTGTCAAGAGGTTTAATTCCGAATGTAGAGCCTGCCTTCTCCTATGTAGAGTCTCGCTTGGTAGTCTGGCATGTTCTTCATCTATTTTAGTAATTTCGCTTTTTATATCTGCTACTTTCTTGGCCTCGGATTTATTTCTGTGGGAAAGATATGAGATAATCTGTCCTCTTAAGAAGGCCTTAAGAGTTTCCCAGAGTATCCCTGCAGAGATCTCGGGGGATGTATTTGTCTCTAGAAAGAATTTGATTTGTTTGGATATAAATTCAGTACAATTCTCATCAGCTAATAGAAGCGGGTTGAGGCGCCATCTGCGGGGTGAGTGCATGGGGCTTAGTAATTTTAGCTCCAAGATCATAGGTGCATGGTCAGAAATAACAATAGCATCGTATTTGCAAGATTTAATCTTAGGCAAGAAGTTATTGTCTATAAAGAAGTAATCGATCCTTGAGTAACAATGATGTACTGGTGAGTAGAAAGAATATGTTCTTGAATTTGGGTTTAAAAACCTCCAGGGGTCTGATAAGTTGTGATCAGTTATAAACTTTGTAATTATTTTTGCAGTGTTAGATGCCGTTCCCCCTGTGGAGGAAGTCCTATCTAAAAGTGGATTCATAACACAATTAAAATCCCCAGCCATTATAACTTTATGAGTGTTCAGATTGGGAATGGATGCCAACAAATTTTGTATAAATTCCTTATCATCAACATTAGGTGCATAAACATTTATCAAGATCATTTTACAGTTAGATAAGTCTCCCATAACCATTACATATCTCCCTTCAGGATCCAATACTACATCTGATGCTACAAATGGAACAGTTCTATGTATGAGAATTCCCACACCTCTAGTTTTCTTCGTAAAGCTAGAATGGAACATTTGGCCAGTCCAGTCTTTT
The DNA here is from genome assembly GCA_026402145.1 of Polypterus bichir lapradei. NCBI lineage: Eukaryota > Metazoa > Chordata > Cladistia > Polypteriformes > Polypteridae > Polypterus > Polypterus bichir. The sequence goes on along the minus strand of JANRMT010062852.1, from coordinate 42,511,114 downwards.
TGCAGCCGGAACTGATCCTTGCTTATTAAGTGAGTTTCCTGTAAAAATACTATTTTAGCATTTAGACCTGTTAGGTGAGAGAGTACTTTCTTTCTCTTTAATTCGTGATTCAGGCCTTTAACATTCCAGCTTACGAAGTTAACTGTCCCATCATGGAGACACTGATTCTGAGTTTTTGATGTCATTTTATAGTCTTATTATAATTATAAAGACTGAGAGGATAGATTAGGTATAGATCAGGCCTGCTCTCTTTCTCTCCCCCCCTTAACCCCCCACCCTCCCTTTTTGCCTCCCCAAGTGAGGCTAAAACCCACTTCACATAGTCCCAGTCCTCTGACATACCCAGAGACAGAGTACGTCCAAAGCAAAACAAGCTCCAATGCAGCGGCGCTTAAGGGTTAAAAGATAGAGATATCTCTAAAAAGAAACAAAAAAAAAAAAAAAAAGAAAAAAAAAGGAGTTTTACACTTAAAATATATATATAGTCTTCAGCAATTTTAGTGCATTAAGATGATACACCCAGATAATAAACCCAGGGGATGGTATTAAAAATGTGTCCAGAAGAAGCATAACCAGTCTTAATGCAGTAATAGCAATAACAGTAAACCTAGGGTATGATATTGAACAGTCTCGTTTAGGGTAGAGATGAGATAATTAGAAAAGAAAAAGAGAAAAATAAATAAATAGATAAATAATTAAGCACAATAAAACATAAACATATAGCGCCCTAGTAATACTAAGTAATAATGAGAATATATGCTGATAAAAACCCGTATTTTAAAACGAATAGATCAGACAAAAGATTATTAATCTTTCCTTCATCGTTTTAACCGCCATGACTCACTATTATGTATCAGAATAGTCCCGGGATCAGCTTTCTTAATTCTTTTTCTGCTTCATCCTTGCTAGCGAAGACATAGAATTGACCCTGCCATTCCACTTTCAGTTTTGCCGGATACAGGAGGCTGTATTTCACACTGGCTTGCCGTAGCCGCTGTTTAATATTATAGAAGGATGCGCGTTTAGTAGCTGTTGCTGGAGAGAAGTCAGGGAAGATAAGAATGTGGTTATTTTCAAATATAATACCTTCCTTGTTTCTGAGGAGTGCCATCACCTCTAGCTTAAATGATAATCGTTCAAAACGAACTATAAAAGATCTTGGTCGGGGTCTGACGGTGTTTGGTCCACGTACGCGGTAAGCCGCTGCTATCTCAGATTCTGCTTTAAAGTCGTCCCCGATTATTTTAGAAAAAAGTTCAGCTGCGAATTTCACAGGGTTTGAACTTTCTCGATTCTCCGGCAGACCTTCAATTCTGACATTATACCTTCTACTGCCATCTTCCAAAGCAGCCAGTCTGTCTCCAAGTTTCTCTCCGAGTTTTTTGCATTCGGAACTGACATCTATTGCTCTCTCTTCGGCACTGGCAGCTGAATGTTCGACCACTTCAATCCGATTCGTGAATGTCTCCTTGAGATGCTCCAATTGATCAGTAAGCGTGCTCAGTTTAATCGAGTTTTCCTGAATGCGCTCTTCAATTTTACCCAGCACCTGTCGAAGCTCAAATTGCACCTCTTGACGCAGCCTTTCATTTGCCTGTTGGAATTCCTGTCGCAGCCTTTCATTTGCCTGTTGGAATTCCTGTTGGAATTCCTGTCGCAACCTTTCAGTTGCCTGTTGGATTTCCTGTTTCAGTCTCTCATGTGCCTTTGCCCTTGCTATCTCATTAGCCTTCTCGCTTTTCTTTATGTCTTGCGCGAGCTCAACGAGCAACACCTTCAGTTCAGATAGTTCAATTGTGCTTTCTTGTACCGTAGATGAAGCAGCAGACTTTGCTGTAGCCGGTGTCCCCGCTGCTACAGGCTCGCGTAATTGCGCAATTGAAGCCGCGGACTTCGAGGCCCTTTCCAGTTTCATGTGATCTCCTCCAATCGGCGAGCTATCCAGATCTGCACTCACGATCGCACCTTCGCTCCCCTTTTCGCTCTCAGCCGGCGACGATGTAGCGGACCGTGGTCCCGAGGAGTCTGTGCTTTCGCCCATCTGATCCAGGTCTGTCTCTGAAAGGCCGTATCTGGAACCGGGGCTTGCTGATCGCAGCTTGGGTGTAGCTTTAGCTTGGTCTCGTCCGATGCGAGAGATGGACGTCTGAAGTGGAGCTCCGCTAGCAGTGGTGTTATTTTTCATATTATTTGCTTATTATCTTGAGATATCCTGTATTTATTCAACCCGAGAGGGACTGCTACAGTATATGTAAGCACATATAAACATGGCCAACAAGAAGGGGGGTTCGAAAGAATCGAAAACTAAAGCTACACCCAAGCTGCGATCAGCAAGCCCTGATTCCTGCAATCCTTCATCAGAGATGACATGTCTTAACTTTCCTTGTTTTGTTGCAGCATCAACAAGTTTTTGCTAACTGAACTAAAGAGTAGCTTGTGACAGATTGGGTCCATTATCGCTCCCTTGAACCCTTGTCCAAGATGCCAGACACCAGATAAAAGTCCAAAAGTAGAATTTATTAATACAGCACAGTGCACAAGACACCTTCCCCTCCACAATACTCATTAAACACAATCACTAATCAATAAAACACAATCCTCCACTCCCAGACGCGTTGCCACCCTTCCACCCAGCTCAGCTCATTGTCTGGGAGTTCCCACAATCCATTTATAGTCCGTGACCCGGAAGTGCTTCTGAACCCTCAGTCCATGTGACTTCTTAGCACTTCCGGGTCAGATCAAAACTCTTCTTTTTCTTCACCCCGGAAGCACGTCATTCCCCTTGTGCATGTGACTTGGACGTACTTCCGGGGTGTAAGGCAAATAATTGTTGTTCCTCCCTGCAGCGTCTCCTAGTGGCCCCCGTGGTATCCAGCAGGGCTGTGAATAAAGACTCCAATGTCCATGATGCCCTGCTGGCCTTCGGGGCACTTCCCTGCTGCAGGGAGGGCTCCACCTGGCGGCGTGGGGGTATTGGCTGGGATGAATGGCCGGCCATATATCACAAGCTTAAGATCATCAGTACCTACTTGCTGGAGGGGCTCAGTGTAGCTACTGTCCAACCTCTTCAACTCATTCAGACTGCTGCTATCCTACTTGCATATTCAAACGTTTGTACATCCACTAAGGTCCTCTGCTTTGTTTTCTACCCTGGCTTGCCAATGCTACTGAAATCAATTAAAAACCTGTTGTCTTTGCCTGTTATACCCTGAATGGTTGTGCTCCTCAATACCCTCTCCATACCTATTTAAAGTAACTGTGTCTACCCTCCTCAGAATCAATGCATTTCATAGCTCAGTAATTTGTGATGCTCCCAGGCTATAAGTGTATTGTCCTCTCACTATCAGAACGGCTCCAGATGAACCTCCTTAATATCAACCACTTCACATGAACCCTTGGCACTGCTTAACATTTGTATGGTTTCTGCTGTTGTTTTGGACCTTCTTAGCCCTTAGTTTACCATGTTCTTTGTTTATAGGAGACATCTGCTGTTTGTGGTAATTGCATTATAACAGTTCATGCTTCTCAATTAATGACTAACTTTGCATTTTCTTTCCAGTGCTCAAAGGTTTTGCCTGTTAATTATTGTGCTGGTGCTATGAAATATTTCTTCATTACATTTCCCTCTATTATAAAAGGAAATCTTGAGACGAGAGTATTTTCAACCATGCTCATGGTCTTCTCACCTCTCATTTGTGTGAATGCTTTTGTCAGACACAGTTCCTGCGCTCTCAGCTCTTATAAATAATTTTTACGTTTTCTTCACTTTAAGTTCCCAATAAAATTAGACTTATTATGTCCAAATCTAATTGAAGAATTTCATCCCGAAGGGATATCAACAGAAGAAATGAGTACATGGGCAAACCTAGCACCAAGAAACAATGAAGTCAAACGAATTAACGTGAAAATCCAGTTACACATCAAATTGGTTAAATGTGTATCAATAGACTATGCTGAAACAGTATACAAGAAAGGTAAATAAGCATACAGGAAAGGCGACAAGAAAGGTAATGTAGTACATCTTCCGCGGATAACATTAGATACCAAAGGAGATCTTGATATGCCATTCATATTAAAATGTTTACAGTTTCCCGTTAGAATAGTTTTTGCTATGACAATTAACAAATCACAGGGACAAACATTCAAAAAAATCGGTTTATTTATTAGAGAGAAGGAAACGATATTCACTCACGGGCAGTTATACGTTGCATTGTCACGATGAAAGTCCAAACATTCAATGCAATATTGTCGAAAAGTTATTTCAAAAAATTGTTTTTACTGAAGTTTTACAGTAAAAGTATAAGTTTAAAAAGTATTTGCATGTTAATTTCAAAGCCAAACAGAACAATAACGTATAACGCCACGAATACCTCTAATGCAACATGAAACACAATTTTCTTTCAATTTATTACGTTTTACTATTTTTTACTATGGTTACTTACTCGCTGTAATGTAAAATAATTAGCTCTGTTATGCATATGTAACAATTCCCATGAAAATAACAATCTGTTTAAATTGTATATCTGCTTCCCAATCAGTGAGCTGCAGATCCGTAAATTGGCTAGCGTGTGGTGCCGGCCGGGGGTTGGCGAGCAAAGCAAGCAGGGGTCAAAGCCCCCTAGTCTATTTTAATATAATGATTGATGGCAGTAATCCATCCATCCATTCACTACAAAGTATTTATTTGCTGTAACGATGCAGAAGTATCAAGTCAAAATTTATGATTTTAGAGTAAACACAAAGATATTTTAACCCAGTTGTTCATTTAGATTCCTTGACTTTTTCAGAAACCTTTAGAGCTTCAGTCCAGTCTTGAAAAGGCTCATATGAAGTATGAAGAAGCTCAGCAACTTACCCTTATCTATTTGGATATTAAGAAAGATCTTCAGGTAAGAATCAATCACCCATCGATTTTCCAATCTATTCTATTGTATTGTAACAGGGCCTTTGTAATCCTGGTTTTAATGGGTGTCACATGTGTGTATGTGTGTGGTTGCTGTGATGCTATGTGGTTGGTAGACATGTCATATGATGGCCATGTTACAAAAGGTGGCCACATCTTTAAAGAAATGTCCAAAATTTGACTAAAGTGAAGTATTTCATATAATGCCTGGAGATGTTTCCTGATGTTAAAGGTCCATCAATACTGTATACTCCTCTTCAGATTAACTTAATTAATTCCAGGATCATTTGGGCTGGAGTCTAAGTCTGTCCCAGGGGATCAGAAGTGAACCCTGGAATGGGTGCCAGTACATTAAAGGGCATAATCACAACTGCACAGGGCAATATAGAGTTACCAAATAAACAGGATAATCTGCATACAGATCCACTAAGAAAGTAACCAGACTAGGATTTGAACTACACTGTTGTGTCTGCCCCGCTAAAGATAATGTATACAGTAAAATGTCAAATGGCTGACACACTATTAGAGAAAAACGTATCAAGCATATTGCTCTTTGTACTTTTGTGCTGTTCACAAAGTTCAGTCCTGTTTTAAATGGCAAATGTTTCCTTGTTGACCAGCAAGATGACATTAATTACCTCAGTTGATAAATCTTAGTTACAAAGGACATTGTAAAAGGTTTGTGTTTGTATATATGATAATTGTGCGACTTTGTTCCAATACTTCTAATTTCATGCAGAGTTGTGCACTCTGAAAATCCTTTTTCTTCTTTCGGCTGCTCCCGTAAGGGGTTGCCATAGTGGATCATCCAAAATTGTTGTCCGCATATTTACCAGTTACAAATTAAAAATTAAAAAAAAATTAGAAAATAATCAAATGTTTGTGAGAATACACAATGACAGATCACTATCACATTTAAATATTAAAGGGTTTTCTGGCTTTGTCACGCTGGAAGTCTCATCCTTGGTATCTTCAGCATTGACTGATTTCAGTGACTCCTCCATTTAATTATATATTTCTGCATTCTCGTATGTTCACAGGGTGAAATTCTGAACTTTAAAAGCTGCCTGGAGAGCATGAAGATAGCAGTAGAGAGGCAAAGGCTGGTGGTGAACAAGTTGAAACACATTGAGAGGGATCTCTGCATGGCTAAGGAGGAGGCAAAGGTATTTCTTTGGCTCAAACAGAAAACGCCTTATTACAACATGTAACACCAGCTAACATACAACAACATTTGGAGTGATAGGGTCAAGTTTGTTTGGTTGCCTTTCCCACAGGTGCTGTCCGGCTACAGTCTTAAATGCACTGTTTCTTAATTTCCACCAGTGTCCTTATGTTTGATTCACTATTCAATCAAAATATTTGCTGAATGAAGTTTATCAAAGCCTTTGAGAATTATCAAGACTTAGATTGGGCCCTCACACAGTCTTCTGTGTTCAAACAAGACATCCATCAGTCAAAAAGTGCCCTTTTGTCTGGTGACGCATGTGTTGCTCTTTTCTGGTCAGGAGCTGTAATGTCATTTTTATAGTGTGATGATAAGTCCACACAGCTCACCAAATTCTGTTTCACTAATTCAGGTTAGAGTCTGAGTAAAACATATATTGATTTCTATTCAACAGTTTCTTTCTGACATTTTAATTTCTTTTGCACATTGCTTAAAGGATTTAAAGAATTTACCCTTCTATTTTCAAATATACATCACCTAATTTAAGCTTGAAGAGGATGTGGCCTATCATAGAAGCATTGGGTTAAGAGACTATATAACGGTACATATTGTCCTGGAAATGTTTTTGCTGCATTCTCAGGATTTACACTCCCAGATGCGGCAGTGTGGAATAGCTTCATTGATCAGTCATCTCAGTTATACAATATATAACTGATGATTTTCCATAATATACCTCACAATTTTGGAAGTTCAAACAGGATACAAAATACCCCACTGTAACCAGGAAATCCTGTTACTGCTCTGTGTTGGCTAAACACTGAAATCTTTCTTTGGTACTACAGAAAATCCAATAAACCAGCTAAGGAGAATGCTATTACTTAGTACAGTGTTTTTCAACCTTTTCGCTGGAGTGGAACCCTGCGTGAATCTTTACCTTGCTCACAGAACCCTGTGCAATTATCCACCAGTATATCCTATATCATGGGACTTTTTCGGCGGAACCCTTGGCTAGCAAGGGTTCTGTGGAACCCTGGTTGAAAAACACCGACTTAGGATATGCAGTAGACAAACTGCATTATATATGGATACATACTCCAAAAAAAAAGCCACAGCATCTTGATTTGTGTAAGCATCAAGCAGACTATACACTTTTCCATGACATACACACACTGAGATGTTGTATGTTTGCAAAACAAATCCAGTTATAAATACAAGATAGGAGAAACTGTCCTAAAGGAAGCAACCCATGAGAACGATTTAGGGGTTAATGCTGACACAACATTTTCATCAGCTAAGCAATGAAAAAGGTAAATAAAATATAAATATAAATATAAATATAAATTGAGGGGCATTATGCTCAGACTATATAATGCACCTGTGAGGCTGCATCTGGAGGACTGTATGAAATTCTTGCCTCCATGCTAAAAAATAGACATAGCAACACTTGAAGCTGTGGAGAGGAGAGCAACCAGATGCATCCCAGTACTTAAGGACATACCCTGACAAAGTCAGACCAGATGAGACTGTATGGGGACTTAATCCAGGTCTTCAAAATTCTTAAAGCCATTAATAAAGTAGATCCAGTAGAATTCAACTCAACTCTAAGACTTGAGGACACGAGCAGAAATTAAGGGCAAGTAAATTTAAGACTTAAGCCAGGAAGCCATTCTTTACTCAAAGTGTAGTGGGAATCTGGAACAAACTACCAAGACAAAACCTTGACAACCTTTAAAATTATCCCGGTTACAGTATAGTTATCAGCTAAACAAATGAGCCTGATGAACTGAATGGTCTCGTCTCGTATGTCAAAATTCTTATGTTCTCCTGTATGTAAAAGACAGCCATAAATAGCTTCACTGTAATCCTTTGCTCCTGCTGAATGTCGACTCCCTTAAACTGCACACTTCCTCCCATCCACCCCTTGTGTACCCTTGTCGATTGCTGGGTCTGGAAGTCCTCTTGGTAGCTCTGCGGTAGGTTCATTACAATAATGGGCTTGTCCTCATATAGACAGACCGCCCTCAAATTAACTTTACCTCAGTAACCCAATTGCTGCTTTATGAGAACATCTGCTTCATCTAGTCCCAATTGCTTAACATTTTAACTTTTCTGCAAACATCCTTATCAAGATTAATGTCACATGTCCATTTTGTATATCCACTTGATTGGACAAAGGTGTTCTTTTCACCTCCAAAACTTAATACTTTTCTGCGATGCTGATTGGATAATGAAAAGTGCAGTACGTCTAATTTGAAGATGCAGAATTTTCCAGCACAAGTCGTGGTTAGCAGACACCCAAGCTGTACAAATCAATTACCTAGTACTGTTTCTGACTTTGTCAGTAATGTATAAATGTGAATTCTTTTTTCAAAGAACAACCCAATTTCTGACAAATTGTTACACATAATTTTAAATAATTAAAATGCATTTCTTCGATATAGCATAAGTATTCTTTTAAGTAAGTTTATAGTTGTTATTTTTTTTCTGATAAAAATAGGTGGGGTGGAGCCCAAGCACCCATGGTGGACAAAGATGCCACTGCCCAGTATACAGAAGGGGCAGAATGAGGTCATAATTGTTTCAAACTCACACAGTGCGGCTTTGTCTTAAACCATCTACTGATCCAGTCATTCACACTGAAGGATAACCAAAGTATTGCATCTCTCTCTTTTGAAAGGCTGCCCTGCAGACTCAAAAAGACCTGACAAATACAACGCATCACCTGAGAGAGCTACACAGGGACGACTATGACATGGAAGAAGAGGAAGAGAGCGAGAAAGACAGAGAGAGGCTGGAGTCCCCGATGTTGCTGGTGAGCTAATGTGAAATGCTGAACCAAAGGGGAAATTGACTTGACAAATATGAAGGGACTTTGGAGGGCATTAGTAGAAAGCGAGAAGCTTATCTATATATGGTGAAGAACTAAAACTTTCAAAAATAAAGAGACATATGGGTGAATGTTAAAAAGATAATCTTACCAGTTTAAACTAGAGTACTCTGGTACTGCATGCTTTGTTATGATATGTTTGTTTTATTATGACTCTGGTCATTTCCCTAACACATCTTTTCATTTTACTGCTTTTACTCATATTTTTACTGAAATATAAAAAGAAAAAAGTAACAAGTTTTTGTTCATACTAACTTTCATGTAACATAGTGACACATAATTTTCATCCTTTTATTAGGCGCAGCATGATCCTGAAGTCCTTGAAGGGGAGACTCTGTGTGAAGCTCCTGCAGAGACTGCAACAGAAACAACGGCTACTGACTGCAATGAAATTTTCCAAAAGTTCGAAGATCCCTCAATTGACCCTGAACCAGAGGTAAGATACAAAGCAGCACTGTGGAGATGGCTGTTCCAATGCCTTCCATTTTCTGTTGTTCCTAATAACAGCTCTGAGTTGTCTTTCCAACAGAGTCATTCACCTTCAGTGAATCAACTTTTAAGGCTAGCCCTTTGCATAAACCAGTGACTGATGGTGGTGATGGGGAATGTGTGTCTTATGAAGTTTTTATATATCTAATAAAGGGGCAATCTATAAGACAGAGAAAACGTAAAGGGTCTACAAAGAAAGTGAGTTATTACAGATTATTAAACTATTGATCAAAGATGCCACCACTTTCATTTCAACCTGGATCCCTGTACATAAGAAGTGTGTTTTAAGGAGACATGCCTTCCTCGTTTCAGCAGGGAGTAAAGTACAATTATTCAGTGTGAAGTGAACAATATTGTAGGAGCAGTATGCTTTATGATTATGAGTGAAATTGGAAACTATTTGAAATGTACATGCTTACATAAAGCAAAAGGACCTCTTAGAGTAAAGGAAAGCACTCGAAAAGGTGAATCTTTCAGAGTAAACAAATACAGAGTTAAAGTGTTTAACTCTATGAGAAGCTAAGGTGGTTATGAACTGTTAATTTATAATACATTCTTCATTAAGAGCCCAAGGATACATGAGGATGTTACACGTTGGAAAGTTCTGAAATACACTGTGCCAAAAATACTCAAAAATGTCTACTAGATGGAGAAACTGACAAAACCTGTCTAGTGACAAGGGCAAAAAACACAGGATCTTTATAAAATACGAAGGGTTATTTTCCAAAAATGCCCAGAGACACAAAATAGAGCTCAGTAGAGCACAAAAGGCAAAAGGAGCTGCCTGTGACACTTAAGCACTCCAAAGCAAACCATGGTGTTAATACAGTAGTCCAATGGTGAAATCAAATAACAGAGCAAAAAGGCTGAAATCCCAGAAATAAACAGAAGCACAGCAAAATCAGAAAGAAACACTCCCCAACTCCCAAAAAAACTGAAATGAACCCCAAGGAACTGTGGGATTATCTCAGCCTTTTTAGTGCTGAGGGCAATCCATTGTGGTGATGGGCAGGTGGCCCAATCTTTTGGGGAATCACAAAACGCAAATGTAACAGAGGCATACATATATGGACAAAATCAAAAACAAGGAATAATGCAAATAATAAACAGATATAACATTAACAAAACAAAAGGATAAAAAATGAATAAAGACATTCAACAAGGATTTGAATCCTAGCCAGGAGGAAAATTCTGTCTGAAACAAAACAAAGGCTAATTAATAGTTTCACAGAAAGATTAGAAAAGAATGTGGGTTCCCCATTATATATAATTTAGTTTCTCCTTCTTCTTCTCTATTCTTCCCTTCACATTCTAAAGATCAAAGTCATTCTTTTCAAAGTTTGGTTCTCTCATTACTTACCCTTTACCCCCTAAATTCTTTGGGTGCTCCTGTTTCCTCTGACTGTTCAAAAACATGCAGGTTCTGTGAATTGATGATGATAAATTTGCCCTTGTGCGTGACTGGTGTGTTTGCCCTGTGATGGACTGGTACCCTGTCCAGGGTTTGTTCCTGCCTGGCCCCCTGTGCTAGTTGGGATATGCTTTAGTTCTCTACGCCATGCGTAGAATTCACACTAAAACATGGCATACTAACAAAGTGAAAATTTGTGTATACACAGAAAAATTCAGATGCACAAAACCATGCGTAAGCCAACTGCCATGCACTTCAGCTCCATAAATCCCAGTCAACGTGAAAAGTAATGCATATGCATGTGCTTGCCATCCCACCCTGATACTCCCATAATTTTGCTTATTTTAATAAGCAAATCAATATAAATATCACCTTCCGTTCAGCGTTTGGTTGGCAAAAGCATGTCTGAACTGCAAGGTCCCTACAGGAAAGGTTCTGAAACATTTGCCAAATAGGAGAAGTTCAAACAGACTGTGAGCATGGCTGTGTCCCAATAATTCTTTGTGCTCCCAACACAACCTGCTATAGAACTTTCCGATCAGCTGCTGTACAGCTGTGATACCATACTCAGATACAATGGGTTAAAATACTCTGAGTGGTGCACTGAGAGTAACAACGCTAAAGCAGCTATGGTATTTGGAATAGTTTGGCCATTCTGTGGACCATTATACTGTTACAGGTTGATTACAATCAGATGCCTTAAATTTATAAATGATATGTAGTTAATTTCAATGTATTTGATAAAGCTGTGTCAGGGATGTGAATCTAAAAAAGAATGGGAAACCACATAGTAACAGTAGCACTGCTTTGACACTGGGTGTCGCCAGTTTGCAAAACCAAGCAGAAAATGTGCATACGCAATGGATTGTGCTGCCTTGAGAATGTGTGTGGCTTCACACCAAGTTTAGTTTTATACATCATGATATGAGTGTGGAAATGGGTGTATGCAACAATTTTGTGCATATGCATCGTTTATAGATGAGGCCCCTGGTCTGGATTAAGCAGGTTAGAAAATGACATGACAACGAAAGACCTTTGAAACAATTAAATCACAATATGACATCATTTTGGAATTGGTAAGAAATGTTAGGATAAACAGAGTGTTCTACTTAAAGCCTCAAGGTCTTGTTTTATTTGTGTTCTCTCAGAATGTCGTACAGCTCTTTATTTCTCAGAGTGATACCCTCCAGCAGCTGGAGCATCTTGCATCCAAAAACAACACATTCCTAGAATGTCTGAAGGAAGAACAAAGGAGAATCAAAGAGGAACTTAACCAGATCAGATACACTGAAAACAGCAGACTGACTCGGTATGTCCTCTCCCTACTTCTACCACAGTGTATATCTTGTTCTTGGTAATCTAATTACAGCTTTTGTGTCTCCATTATATATTGAAAGGTCTGTATTTTGATCATATCAACGATTTGATCACAGGCATGCTTAGATCAATGGACTTTGTTGTTTTGTTCAAAGAGGCAAATGCATTTTGAAGAATTTAAATAGCCTTACTTTACTTTTTTGAGTGAATATGTTGAACAGTATACATTTCTTAGTACTCATGGAGTAGAAAAAAATGATGCTTCCTCATTAAGTCATTTCCAGTCATCATTGTTATGCGGTTTTAAATTTCTTAGACTGGTAGGTGTCATCCAATGCTTTCTGGGAGGATTTGACATGGGGATTGTGATTGGAATGTTCTGTCACATGGTAGTTTGGGAGTAAGGAGAATTTGTGAGCTATTTCTGAGAGTCCAGAGGCTGAAGAGGAAGTAAATAGAATAATTTAGAGTTAAATATAGCCTGTAAAACAGGCCATAAACACCTACCACAACAGTACTGTAATTCTAAACTGGAGGAACACTTACAAATAGTTTAATTTTAATGAAAAAGCATAAGTCATGTAAGTGGAGAACAAGTTAACCCACCAAGGATGGGAAGCCAGGCCACTGCATGATTTATATAAACACAGTGATCTCATGAGAAATGTGTATCGAAGATTACTAAAACTATGGAAGAATTTAGTATTATCAGTCATGCTTAGCAGGTAATCTTTGGTCGGGAAGAAGAAACTACAGTCCTGGGACAAGTGAACATGAACACAGACAGAACCCATAAATTCCATATAAAAACAACTACTCCATAGACATTTAAGAAAAAAAAATTAAAGCATGGCTTGACAATTGTAGATAGTGTGGTAACATAGTGTTAAATGTTGCTGCCTCATAGCTCCAAGAGACTTTGTTCATAAGTCTTATGACCTGTATATTCCCATCTGAACCTGCATTTTTGTGCTGTATCTTTTTTTGCTCCATTTTCTGATTTTCTGGCTTTCATTTTTATATGATTATTTTTATTGATATGATTACATCATCATGCCAGAATTTTGTGGTGTTATTTTTTTATTGCTTGCCTCCATTTTGTGTCAATCCTTGTGGCCATGCAGTCATGTGCTCCCATAAAAAATGTTCATTACTCATGTTCTGCCACTAGTGGCACAAGGCAGGCCATTAAGATCACCAATGATGGATCACAAGATGAAAACATAAGTCAGGAACAGGCAGGGTCAAAAGCAGGAGATTGTATTTTCCAAATAGCCAAAACCCAAAACAGAAATTGTAAGTCAACAGAAAATACAAGGCTTTTGCCAAAATAAACAGTTACGGAGCAAAAAAAAGAAGAACACCAAAAACAACATTTTAGACAATGTAAAGCATTAGGTTCATAAATTGTTACACCGATAACATCATGTGGCAAGACTCCTGGATCGCACCCCCTTAACAACTGATCATTGCATGATAGCAATGGTGGCACACAATGGCATCACCCACGAAAAAAACAAAATGGTGTCAAAACATAACCATGAATTAAATTAATAAAGTTTCAGACAAAAGATACAGAAAAAACAATAATAAATTTCAGTTCCTGCACATTAAAACCGCCAGTGACAGTGTAAACCCCTATATCTTTTTCAGCTATTTCTAGAGGGCAGCTTGTATTTTTGATTAATTTTAATAAAAACACTTTGCACTTTTTTACATCAAGGCTTCACCCATTTATAAAGGGTTTCCAGGTATTTCTAAATTCTTTTGTGAGCCTACTCAGAGTTTACATTTTTTCAGTTTTAGTGTCATTGTGTATTTTGCTAATTTACTAACAATATCTGAACCAACATCATTAGTATAAATTTGAAAGAGAAATCCACTGAGGACTTTACCACATGTAGAGAATTCTTCGCTTATCTATAATGCTGCCTCTTGCCAGTTGACCAGCCTGAAATCCAGTTTTGTACAGTAAGTTATCTCTAATACTAGTTTTAAAATCAATCTTTTATTGTAAAACAATATCAAAGATTTTTTGAAAGTCTTAAGTAAATTTCCTTTTTTTAACACCTAACCATGATGATGGTGCAGCACTTATCAACAACACAATCATACAAGCATACATACATCTGCAAAACTGTTAATCAATTCAGGGTTGCAGTTAGCTGGAAGATATCCTGGTGGAATCAACCCTGGTTGAGATGCTTGTAGACTGCTGGACACATACACAAGCCTCAGTCTAGGTCCAATTTAGAGACAACAATTAACAAAACCTAACTTATCATTTACCCATACAAAAACAGGGAGAACATGCAAATACCACAAAGACACAGGTTTAAAATCTAGGACTCCTGATCCAGGAAGGAGCAGTGCTAAAGTGATCCATGCAGGTGGCTCAGTGGTAGTGCTGCTGCTTTGTAGTCAGGAGATTGTGGGTTTGCTTCCTGGGTCCTCCTTGTGTGGACAGTGTTTTGAGTATTGAGAAAAGCTCTATAGAAATGTAAAGAATTGTTATTATAAACACTGCATCCAACCATACCAAAATGAACACATCGCTACTAAAACATATAATAGATCTGATGTGCTTCTTACTCTTTTTCCCGTCCTTGACTTTGGTTTATAATTTAGTGATATTCTCATTTTCTGGTGTTTTGACATTTTTTTCTTGTGGTCACCTCTATTATTCAAGAAGTCTGTCTATTGTTCATTGCAAACATTGCAGAATACATCCTCCATGAGCAGATTATTAGGAGCACCTGTTCACCTGCTTATCAATGCAGTTCTCTGATCAGCCAATCACGTGGTAGCAGCACAATGCATAAAATCATTCAGCTGCAGGTCAGGAGCTTCAGTTAATATTCATATCAAACACCAGAATAGGGAAAAATAAGATATGAGTGATTTCGACTGTGGCATGATTGTTGGTGCCAGATGCGCTGGTTTGAATATTTCTGTAACTGCTGATCCCCTGGGATTTGCATGCACAACAGTATCTAGAGTTTACTCAGAATGGTGTAAAAAACAAAAAACACCTAGTGAGCAGGGGCCTCATGTATAACGCCGTGCATAGAACTCGCACTATAACATGGCGTAAGCACAAAAGCTGAAATGTGCTTACGCACAGAAAAATCCAGATGCAGGAATCTGTGCGCTACTTCAGCTTCCACGTTCTTCCTCTACATAAATCCCGATCAGCGTGAAAAGTAACGCTCGTGCACGCGCTTTATGTAACGCCCCAACTCCTCCCAGAATTACGCCTCTTTGAATATGCAAATGAATATAAATCGCCCTTAAGCTCAGCCTTCTGTGAAAAGACAATAGGAAAAGCACGGGGGAAAATATAAGAATTTCAGCGAATACCAAGTGGAGGCAAAGGAAAAACATACAATTTGTTCAAATAAACCGTGGTATAATCAACAAAAGGAAGTTGATCGAGTGACATACCGTGTTGGAAAAACTTGAAAGCTCACGTTCACAAAATCGCACAGTGCCGGAAATAAAAAAGAAGTCACATATCAAAGTCGCCGTGAAAAGACGAGTTGTAGCCCACTGTCTGAGTGTCATATGAAAGGTTATTAGGGTACAGAGAAAAGAAGGCACACAGTGGGGAAAAAGCACGAAATGTCAACTTCAATCTCGACATTTCCACTTTAATCACGTAGTTTATTTTGTCATTAAAGTAGAACATCATAAACTTCATCTTAAAATCGTTTTATTAACCAGTTTCTCAAATCACATCATAATTAAAGTAGCACGTTAAATGCTTTGTTTTGTATTTGATCTTCTATGTGCTCTATGTGTGTGAATCACTACTTGCTTCTTAAACGGCTCTCTTCCTCCAACTGGACACAGAATCAATTACATTCGTGATATTACAGCTCTCTGAATAACTAAAATACTGAGATGTATATGTGATATCATTTTTATGATGATAGGAGTTAAAGCACGTTATTAAACATGAGTTTCACGGCGCAGTGATTGTGTGCGACCTTCGATGAAATAATTTATTGCAGCAGTACTCAGGGGTGGCTCTAGGCTTGTGGTGGCCCTGGGCAGAGGAAGAATCGGTGGCTCCTTCGCCCGCCAATGTCAGTAAGGTAGCTTATGCACGGCGGATGGCCACGTCCGTTGCGGACACTCCATAGCCGCCTCGTGCTCATGACACAAGCATTTAACTTCTGCCGAAACTGGTTGCTGCGTTTTTAGCTGTGTTGTTATTTTCTCTTTCTGTTTTATATTCAATATATATTGGCGTAGCCGCCACTGTAGTCCTTGCTTTTCTTTCCCCAAATACCCAATCACCACACAATCAGCTCTGTAATAGAAGTTAAGCCATCTGTAAGCTTAGAGCGCCGATTCTTCAAAACGTTTAAGGAACATTGAAATATCTTCGTAGTACATGTTTAATTATTCTATCCTTCACGACACTCCCAGTGAAGAATATAGATTATTTAAATGAAGTTAAAGTTTTATCTGTATAATATAATAAACATAGTTTGCTGCATTTCACCTTAAAAGTGATATCGTCATCATATGTAAATACACGTTTTATAAAGTGGCTCAGGTTGTGCGATAACTGTAGTGTAAGTTTATAGTGGGGTGATGTTTGTATAAGTACAAACAGTTCTACAAGGAGCAATTGATTGAGTGCATTTAAAGTTCTTGGGATGAAACTGTTTCTGAACCGCGAGGTCCGTACAGGAAAGGCTTTGAAACGTTTTGCCGTGGCTGTGACAGCGTG
The DNA here is from genome assembly GCA_026402145.1 of Polypterus bichir lapradei. Taxonomy (NCBI): domain Eukaryota; kingdom Metazoa; phylum Chordata; class Cladistia; order Polypteriformes; family Polypteridae; genus Polypterus; species Polypterus bichir. Next base: position 42,494,198 of record JANRMT010062852.1, on the reverse strand, counting down.
TCCTTGAAGCTGTATACCGATAATTTCCTTTCCGATCAGCTGCTGCTGTGATTCACACTCAGATACAGTGATATAAATACTCCGAGTGGTGCAGTGAGAGTAATATGGAAAAAGATGATCCGCTGTGGCAACTCCTAACGGGAGGAGCTGAAAGAAGAAGTAGAAGAAGAAGAAGGTACAGCAAGAATAACAACGCTAAAGCAGTTATGGTATTTGGAATACGTTGGCTATTCCCTGGACCATTATATTGTTACAGGTTAATTACAAGCTGATGCGTTACACTAATAAACAATATGCGGTTAGTTTCAGTGTATTTATAAAGCCGCGTCAGGAAAATAAGGTGTAACCACACAGGAACAGTAGCATTGCTTTGACGCTGGGTGCCGCCAGTCTGCAAAACTGCAGAACTTGCGTACGACAAGGTATGAGGTACCGTGGAAAAGTGCATGGCTTTACGCCAAGTGTAGGTTATATACATCGCGATTTGAACGTGGAAAAGTTCTTACGCAACATTTCTGTGCGTACGCACTGTTTATACATGAGGCCCCAGGAGTTCTGAGGACAGATGATGATGAGAGAGTTCAGAGGATAATGGCTAGACTGGTTCGAACTGACAGAAAGGTTACGGTAACTCAGATTATCACTCTGTGCATTATTGATAAGCAGAAAAGCATCTCGTAGTTCACAACAGACAGAACCTTGAGTTCGATGAGCTACAACACCAGAGGACCATGTCGGGTTCCACTTCTGTTGAAGGAAAAATGTAGCCGAATCTGATGAATCTCGATTTCTGCTGAGACATACAAGTGGTATTGTCAGAATTTGGCACCCATGCATGTAACCTGCCTTTTGTCAACAGTCCAGGCTGCTGATGTAATGGTGTGGGGAATGTTTTCTTGGCATACTTTGGGCCCATTAATACCAATCAATTATTGCTTGAATGCCACAACATATTTGGCCACAATTTACCCTTCTGTTGGCTACTTACAGCATGATAATGCTCCATGTCACACAGTAAACATTGTCTCAAACTGGTTTCATGAACATGACAGTGGGTTCAGTGTTCTTCAGTGGCCTTACCCAGTCGTTGAATCTGAATCCAGTAGAAGACCTTTGGAATGTGGTACAATGAGAAATTTGCAGCATGAATGTGCAGCAGATAAATATGCATAAACTGTGTGATGCAGTCATGTCATCATGAACCATAATCTCAAGACAATGTTTCCAACATTTTATGGAATCCATGCAACAGGATTTAAAGCTGTTTTGAAAGCAAAAGGAGGCCTTACCCAGTATTAGTATAGTGGCGCTAATAGTGTGTGTGTATTATGACTTAGTGGCTAGGTTATTGGTCTGTAAATTTCAAGATGTTTAATCAGTCTCCACCACTTATTTAATATATGACCCTGAGCGAGTTATTTATCCTACCAGGGTTCCAACTGTAAAACTAGGAAAATAATTCTACTCAATATTTATGATTTTACCTAAAGTATCTCTTAAATAAATAAATGTAAATTAAGCAGAACTGTAACAGGTGATTAATGTGCAGTAAAAAATAAGATGAGTTGAGGTATGGTGCTGATACTCTTAACCTCTAAATATTTGGGTATTTCTGACTATTTTACATATGGGATTCAAACAACAGCTCTAATTTTGAATCCCTGTTTTTATTGCTCTTACTGAATAACAGAAACAGGAATGGGTCGACACATCCTGTGTTTCTATGTTATCTTTGGGTGCACCAGTATAAAGACTCATCAGTGCCTTTATGCATAAACTACCTGATTGCTGAGCTATATGGGAAGAATTTATTCATTTAACTGAACCCCTCAGTATTCTAAAAGCTTTAAATTCACTGCTGTGTTGACTATTATTTCTTTGGAAGAGCAACAACAACTGCATGACCTACTAAAATCCCAATGAATGTTGTTTTTTTAATTTTCTGCTCAGTCTTGTGTGGAAACTGATATATTTGTTTCCCATATCTGAATGATAGCGAGCACCAGGACCTGGAGGAGCTTATAGTTCAGCTGCGAGCCATAGAGAAGCGTAGAGATGATGCTGGCAAGAGAGCAAATGAACTGTCCAGCATTCACGACAAAGTGAGGACTGTCTTAGAGAACCTTGACAGCAAACTACAAGTAATCAGCACAGTAAGTCTTACCAAGTGATTTATCAGAGGCTTTGTTAGGTAAAATTTTAAAAAAAGAGACCTAGCAGTTTTACCAATATAAAAAAGAGACAAAAGGAGACCGTTCAGTATATTGACCATGTTTGGCTAGCAGTATCTCATCTAGATGGTTATTACAAACTGTTGACAGGAAAATTTTATTTGTGTAAAGAACGTCTTTCATGTTACCATTCTGAATTTATTTTCCTTTTTAATTTCATTGGTGTAATTAACTCACTGAATAATATCAATGCCTGCATGGTGTACTTTTCTCTTTTGAGCACTGAGAAGCTTCAGTTCTCCTAACACATCTTCCCTTTTTGTCCATTGGATACACTTGGTTGCTCTTCATTGCATAGCCTTGTATGCTGCAATGTCTTTTTAGGACTGTGCTTAAAAGAGTTGCTCACGTAGTTACTCCAGAGGCAGTCTCACTTCTTCTTTTGGCTGCTCCCATTAGGGGTCACCACAGTGGATCATCTACTTCCATATCTTCCTGTCCTCTGCATCATGTTCTGTTACACCCATTACCTGCATGTCCTCTCTCACCACATCCATAAACCTTTGCTTAGGCCTTCCTCTTTTCCTCTTCCCTGGCAGCTCTATCCTTAGCATCCTTCTCCCAATATACCTAGCATCTCTCCTCTGCACATGTCCAAACCAACGCAAACTCACCTCTCTGACTTTGTCTCCCAATCGTCCAACTTGAGCTGACCCTCTAATATACTTATTTCTAATCCTATCCATCCTCGTCACACCCAATGCAAATCTTAGCATCTTCAGCTCTGCTATCTCCAGCTCTGTCTCCTGCTTTCTGGTCAGTGCCACCGTCTCCAACCCATATAACATAACTGGTCTCACTACCGTCCTGTAGACCTTCCCTTTCACTCTTGCTGATACCTGTCTGTCACAAATTACTCCTGACACTCATTACACCCATTCCATCCTGCCTGCACTCTCTTTTTCACCCCTCTTCCACATTCCCCATTACTCTGTACTGTTGATCCCAAGTATTTAAATTCATCCACCTTCGCTAACTACTCCCTGCATCCTCACCATTCTACTGACCTCCATCTCATTTACACACATGTATTCTGTCTTATTCCTGCTGACCTTCATTCCTCTCCTCTTTAGAGCATATCCCCACCTCTCCAGGGTCTCCTCAACCTGCTCCCTACTATCACAATGTCATCAGCAAACATCATAGTCCACAGGGACTCCTGTCTAATCTCGTTTTTCAACCTGTCCATCACCATTGCAAATCAGAAAGGGCTCAGAGCCGATCCTTGATGTAATCCCACCTCCACGTTGAATAATAATGCATCCAACACTCCTACCGCAGACCTCACCACTGTCACACTTCCCTCGTACATATCCTGTACAACTCTTATGTACTTCTCTGCCACTCCTGACTTCCTCATACAATACCACAGCTCCTCTCGGGGCACCCTGTCATATGCTTTCTCCAGGTCCACAAAGACGCAATGCCACTCCTTCTGGCCTTCTCTAAACTTCTCCATCAACATCCTCAGAGCAAACATTGTATCTGTGGTGCTCTTTCTTGGCATGAAACCATACAACTGCTCACTAATCATCACCTCACTTCTTAACCTAGCTTCCACTACTATTTCCCATAACTTCATGCTGTGTCTCATCAATTTTATTCCCCTGTAGTTACTGCAGTCCTGTACATCCCCCTTATTGTTAAATATCGACACTGGTACACTTCTTCTGCTCTCCTCATGCATCCTCTCACTTTACAAGATTCCATTAAACAATCTGGTTAAAAATTCCACTGCCATCTCTCCTAAACACTTCCATGCTTCCATAGGTATGTCATCTGGACCAATGGCCTTTCCATTTTTCATCCTCTTCAAAGCTGTCCTTATTTCCTCCTTGCTAATCCTTCCTGATTTACTATCTCCACATCATTCAACCTCTTCTTCTTGCAAAAATTTACACCGGATGACTATTGCCAAGAGATTTTTTCAAGTCCCGCGAGACGAGACTATTTTCAACTCCCAGCCCCCCTCAACCATTTCCCGTTAACGGCCCATGCCCACATTCCTCTCACCTCTCATTCGTGTGAATGCTTTTGTCAGACACAGTTCCTGCGTTGTCAGGTCTTAGAAATTTTTGCGTTTTCCTCATTTTAAGTTCCAAATAAAAGAAGACTTATTATGTCCAAATCTTATTGAAGAATTTCATCCTGAAGGGTTATCAACAGACAAAATGAGTACACAGGCAATCCTAGCACTGAGAAATGATGAAGTCAAATGAATTTATGCAAAAACTGTCCATCGGTTACCAGCAAATTGGTTAAATGCATATCAATAGACTATGCTGAAACAGTTGGTGGTGATTGTGCGAAAGATGAAAACATCAACTTACAATATCCTGTAGAATATCTACAACCGTTAATATTGTCCGGTCTTCTACCAGCCGAATTACTGTTGAAAGAAAGATATATCATAATGTTATTATGTGTAAAATTTTAACAGGCGACAAGAAAGGTAATGTAGTACATCTTCGTGGATAACATTAGACACCAAAGGAGATCTTGATTATGTCATTCATATTAAAATGTTTACAGTGTCCTATTATAATAGCTTTTGCCATGACAATTAACAAATCACAGGGACAAACAAAAATAAACTGAAAAAGTCGGTTTATTTATTAGAGAGAAAGAAACGATATTCACTCATGGGCAGTTATATGTTCCGTTGTCACCATGTAACTCCCAACACGGAATCAAAATTCAATGCAATATTGACGAAAAGTTAATTCCAAATATTGTTTTTACTGAAGTTTTATAGTAAAAGTGTAAGTTTAAAAAGTATTTGGGTGTTAATTTCAAAGCCAAACAGAATAAAATTGTATAACGCAACAAATTCGTCTAACGCAACATGAAACAGAATTTTCTTTCAATTTATTATGTTTTATTGTTTTTTACTATGGTTAATTACTCACTGTAATGTAAAATAGTTAGCTCTATTATGCATATGTAACAATTCCCATGAAAATAACAATGTTTAAATTGTACATCCCCTTCCCCAAACGTGGACGGCAGAGCCGCTGTGATGGCCTGATACCACGTCTGGAGCAGTTCCCTGCCTTCCTATACAAGTAAATGCTGTTGTTGTTGTTCCCCCTAGTGTTGAAAGGAAAGAATCCAGTCCCAGCAAGATCAAGAATTGAATTATGCGGGTCTGAGAATGTTGTGTCATTAATTCATTTTTTTTTTTGTTAATTTCATTTCTTTTTTATTTCAAGGACCAATTTTTAATTTTGTTACTTTTTGTACTTTTTAAAAAATTTTAGGCACTCTTTGCTTTTATTTTTACACTTTGGCTTTCAGGGCCACAGAACTTTTACCTGTACATCAAAATATACCTTTCTTCATTGCTTGTCTTTTATTCTCCCCAGAAAGTGAAACGAGTTAAGAAGATGACCAAGATGCCACCACTGCAAGCAGATGAAGCAAAAACTGTTGAAGGGAAAGGACTGAACAAAGCTAAAGTTCAAGCACCAAATGTACCAAGACCACTAAAAAAGAAAAAGAAAAAAAGGTTAAAGACAGAGCTACACCAGCGCATGTGATTTGGCACCAATAAAATTATTTGTCAAACCCTGAATTCTGATTAATATACAGTATATCATGTTTTGTTTAACAGAGTAACTGAACAGGTCAAGGCAAGGCAGGCAGCGAAAGGCACCCCCTACTTCTAATGCCCATTTATTATTATATTATAATAGGAATTATAGTTCTAAAAACATCCACATTAATCATTTCCCACTGACTAATTAAAGGTTACTCATGTTATGTGAATTCATATACTGTAGCCAGAGATTGAGAGTACATACTGTACAAGTAATTACTGAATTTAGTGTTACTTGCTCTTTTTCACGTGCAATATTACTCTAAGTCTGATGTAGATGCTGGTGATCAGGGTCTTCCAACTGTCTCTTTTCCTTGCCATTCTAACTCCTGTTGTTCCCAAACCATCTCATAGCATTTCCACTAACCCTGTTTAACTGCCTTATTCTTCCTTTCTTCTCAATGATATTAACCAGCAATGCAACACTATCAATGCCTTCACCTCTAATGATGTTTCCCACATATTTTAAATGTCTATTCTTTATCTCACGTTGTGTCTTTTCACCTGTGCTCTTTTTTAATACTCCTTCATTTGTTACTTTATTTGTCCAGGAAATTATTAGTATTCTTCTAAAAAAAACTCATTTCACAGCTTTCCAGTCTACATTCCATTGCTTTGATCACAGTCCAGGTTTCACAACCGTTCACTTTTGTCATTGCAATCTTGCTCTTGATTTCCTGATCACTTATTCCATCTTGTGTTAACATGCCACCCAGATAACAAAAGTGATCCACTTACTTGACATTTTCAGATTTTACTTTTAACTTGCATTTTGCCTCTACTGTGTCTTTTTTTACAATAGACCTTGTTTTTGATTACTTGAGGAATATACACTGTAAATTAAACACAGAAACAATGTCAAAGGTTTGGGGGATCTCCCCGTATGCTGTAGGTGTTAGATGAATCAAATATGTATTTATAGACTAGAGTCAAAAACAGAACTGAGTATAACAAAGATCTATATGTGTTTTGTGGACTTGGAAAAGGCATTCGACCGTGTCCCTCGGGGAACCCTGTGGGGGGTGCTCCGGCAGTATGGGGTACCGGACCCCCTGATAAGAGCTGTTCAGTCCCTGTACAACCAGTGTCAAGAACTTGGTCTGCATTGCCGGCAGTAAGTCAAGCCCGTTTCCAGTGAGTGTTGGACTCCGCCAGGGCTGCCCTTTGTCACCGATTCTGTTCATAACTTTTATGGCCAGAATTTCCAGTCGCAGCCAGGGTGTTGAAGGGGTCCGGTTTGGTGGACTCAGGATTGGGTCACTGCTTTTTGCAGATGATGTTGTCCTGTTTGCTTCATCAGGCCATGATCTTCAGCTCTCTCTGAATCAGTTCGCAGCTGAGTGTGAAGTGGCTGGGATAAGAATCAGCACCTCCATATCCGAGACCATGGTCCTCAGCCGGAAAAGGGTGGAGTGCCCTCTCAGGGTTGGGGGAGAGATCCTGCCCCTAGTGGAGGAGTTCAAGTATCTCGGGGTCTTGTTCACGAGTGAGGGAAGAATGAACCGTGAGATTGACAGGCGGATCGGTGTGGCATTTGCAGTTATGCGGGCTCTGCATCGGTCTGTCGTGGTGAAACAGCGAAGCTCTCAATTTACCAGTCGATCTACGTTCCTACCCTCACCTATGGTCATGAGCTATGGGTAGTGACCAAAAGAACGAGATCGCGAATACAAGTGGCTGAAATGAGTCTCCTCCACAGGGTGTCTGGGCTTTCCCTTAAAGATAGGGTGAGAAGCTCAGTCATCCGGGAGGGGCTCAGAGTAGAGCCGCTGCTCCTCCGCATCGAGAGGAGTCAGATGAGGTGGCTCGGGCATCTGATCAGGATGCCTCCTGGACGCCTCCCTGGTGAGGTGTTCTGGGCACGTCCAACTGGGAGGAGACCCCGGGGAAGACCCAGGACACGCTGGAGGGACTATGTCTCCTGGCTGGCCTGGGAACGCCTTGGGATTCTCCCGGAAGAATTGGAAGAAGTGGCCGGGGAGAGGAAAGTCTGGGCCTCTCTGCTTAAGCTGCTGCCCCCGCGACCCGACCCCGGATAAGCGGAAGAGTATGGATGGATGGTATAACAAAGAGAAGGTGGCATATATGGTCGACTGAAGGAAATGACGTCATGAGTCTGAGGGATTCTGGAACCGGAAGTCACATCAGAAGCTGGTGGATCGGAACTGGACATGATGTTATCTGGGGGCCAGTAGTAATGGGTAGGCTGACGGTTCTTGTGTTGTTCTGTAGAAAGATAGGAGAAGGAGTTAAGAGGACAGTGCCAACCTCTGGTCTGGTGGGCAAACACTTATTTGAGCACTTAAAATGTTTCCTAATCGTACATGTGTGACAACACACAAAAATGTATTATGGAAGTAATCTCTCTCATATGAAATACAGCATTCTCCTTGATTTGATTTATTACTCTAGAATAGAAGTTTTAAGACAGCTATTGTAAACTGACATGATACAGTGCATGATAGTACACGTTAGAAGAGCTGAGCTAAGAAATTGGCAAAGTGTGAATACTTTCCTGTTGGAGGACTAATAAATATTGTTCATGCACTCAGACATGTCATCATCAATATAACCTTGGGTCACTGGTGGTGTGTAAAATATCCAGTATGTACAGTAGGTACATTTTATTACATTTGTTTTGCCTTTCACTTTGTACGTTTTTGAGATGTATGTAGTGAAACGGGAATTTTTTTTAAAAACTAAAAATCATTACTGTCTTCCCCAATGCCATTTTGGATTGCTCTCGGGCACTGCTGTTTTGCGTCAGCTGTTGCCTAGGCAACTCTCACAGTTCCACGGGAGAGTGCAATGCATGCCGTCGTCAGACTGACATATAAGGTCTGGTGCTTGTGATTCTAATTTTTCCATGTTTGGATAAAAATATTTACGTGCAACTCTCTGTGCCTTTCTCATCTGACTTTCTTTTTCTAATTCTTGTCTTACATTTCTGACTTGGCAAAAGATTCACTTCTCATTTTTGGTAATGACCTGGCTTGTATTTTTGACTATGTTTTATCTCCTGCTCCTTTAAAATCTTTTTCACAGTCTCATGTTAAGATAGCATGCAGTGGTAATGAGAAAGTCCTGTTTGTACTGCCAGTGCACAATGGCAGCAGATTTTAGATAGATACAGTTAGGTCTATAAATATTTAGACAGAGACAACTTTTTTCTAATTTTGGTTCTGTACATTACCACAATGAATTTTAAATTAAACAACTCAGATGCAGTTGAAGTGCAGACTTTCAGCTTTAATTCAGTAGGTTGAACAAAACGATTGCATAAAAATGTTTTTTAACACAATCCTTTCATTTCAGAGGCTCAAAAGTAATTGGACAATTGACTCAAAGGCTATTTCATGGGCAGGTGTGGGCAAGTCCTTCGTTATGTCATTATCAATTAAGCAGATAAAAGGCCTGGAGTTGATTTGAGGTGTGGTGCTTGCAAGTCCACGATCCATGCCACCAGGTTTGAATCTACTCCCATCTCTGTCAGCTTGTCCTTAAGGAGCAGAGGTTGGATTGTGTTGAAGGCGCTAGAAAAGTCCAGAAACATAATTCTTACTGAATTACTGCCTCTGTCCAAGTGGGAGAGGGATCGGTGTAGCATATAGGCATCCTCCGCTCCCACCTTCTCCTGGTATGCGAACTGCAGAGGGTCTAGGGCGTGGCAGACCTGTGGCCTCAGGTGGTGAAGCAGCAGCTGCTCCATGGTCTTCATCACATGTGACGTCAGAGCGACAGGCCGGAACTCATTCAGCTCACCAGGACATGATACCTTTGGGACTGGGTGGATGCAAGATGTTTTTCAAAGCCTTGGGACTCTCCCCTGTTCCAGGCTCAGGTTGAAGATGCGCTGTAGAGGACTTCCCAGCTCCAATGCACAGGCCTTCAGCAGTCGTGGTGATGCTCTATCTGGATCCACTGCTTGGCTGGCACGAAGTCTCCTCAGCTCTCTGCTCACCTGGGCTGCTGTAATTGTGGGTGGGGGGAAACTCTCTCTTATATTGGTATCAGCAGAAATATGGGTGGAGGTTGCAGTACTCCGAGGTGAGGGTGGGTTAGGGTGGTCAAACCTGTTAAAGAAGTTGTTCATCAGGTTTGCTCTCTCAACGTCTTTCTCGATTGTGGCACCCCGCTTTGAGCTGCAGTCAGTGATGATCTTCATCCCATCCCACACTTCCTTCATGCTGTTATTCTGCAACTTCTGCTCCAGCTTTCTCCTGTACTGCTCCTTCGCCACCCTGAGCTTGACTTGGAGTTCCTTCTGCATGTGCTTGAGCTCATGCTGATCACCGCCTTTAAAAGCCCTTTTCCTCTGGTTCAAAAGGCCCTTGACGTCACTTGTAATCCATGGCTTGTTGTTAGCATAGCAGCGTACTGTTCTTACTGGAACTACAATGTCCATACAGAAGTTGATGTAGTCAGTAGTGCATTCAACAACCTCCTCAATGTTCTCACTATATGATCCCTGCAGGATATCCCAGTCCGTAACTCCAAAGCAGTCTGTCAGAGCCTGCTCTGCCACATTTTTAAACTGGAAAGGAAATTATTAACATAAAATAATAAGTTTTCCAAAATGTTTAATAAAAAATAATAAACATTTGAACAATAATGTTTAATAAACAATACATAACATGAAAAAACACTTCTGCACATTCCTGCCTACACTATAGCAACCATCCATCTTAATAAAAGGACAAGTGTCTTTGTGTGTGTCTGTGTATCTGTCTAGTTGCTATCTCTCCGTTATATGCCATTTAGTAAGGATTTGTAAAAGCAGTGCTAATGTTTGTGATGTGCCATCTGTTGGAATGAAGAATGTAATTCATTTCATTACTGCATTCATAAATACTGCACTGCAAATGTTAATGCTGAAATGTCCAACAGAGAGTAACTGTTAGCTTTGTTAGATTAGATAAATTTTATCTACCTTAATAAAAGGACAAGTGCCTCTCTGGGTGTCTTTGTATCTGCATGTCTGTCTGGTTGCTAGGGTTAGAAAGATAAACGTAAAAATAGGCAAAATGTAAAAGAAAGGACAAGAAAAATCAAACAAAAATGATAACAAAAATACCAAGTGTCTTAAAAAAAGAAAATTTGCCATATCGACGTATTCTGTTCTTTGAAATTATATGCCAGCAACAGCAGTGATAGTGACTTTCCTGTGCCTGCTTGGGCTCTGTGAACAAGGTTTATACCTGCAATGCAAATGACTACTAATTTTGCACGGTGGGAAAATCATGTTTAAATAGAATGATGGATTGACACGCACGTTCAGAAACCAAATAACCAACACAAATAGGCCTGGACAATGTGGTAGCAACCACCACCTAATTTTTCTAGCAAAACACTTTGACTATAAGAGTAGTCAGTTTGATAAGCGATGCAGAGAAGAAGTAGAGAAAATTGGTGGCTCTATCCGAAATGAAAAAGACCACCTCAATGGAAAGGGATTGGGTGCATATTGTTATAGCAGATAAAATGGACAAACCATGTATCAAATAAAAAACATGAGGTCTACATTGATAACTCAGATATTAACCCACCTTAGATGGGTAGCACAGCTAATCACTCCACCACTCTAACACCCACATTACGTTCTCCACTGCAACATGACTTTCCTCTTCCACAGGGCTGCAGCACCGTTTTTAAAACCCTTATACTGTCTGGGATCTTGACAGTCTGCATCACACAGGAAACATTGGCAGATATAATATGGGTCAGAAATGTAGAAAACGCCTTGCCTACTCAAAACTAGCTAATTAGTCTTACTGTAAATAATATGGTGGTGTTGATAATGTCACTTGAGGAGAGTTTTGGGTGATATTGTATAGCAACCCACAACACTGCAAATGTCAGCGTCTGTAACAAAAACAAAATAGTGTTGTGGTAATTTCAAAACTAATAAGAATTCATTTGATAAATGGTATAACAATAATAACTAGCACAAAATAAATATGCAAAATCAGCAATTTTAAAAATACTGTATAGAAATTTTGCTTGACTGCAAGCTAGAATAATTCCTGAAGTTAGGAAAAGAAAAACATGATAAGTTTAGAATTCACAACACAAGGTTTTTGTTTTGGGTTTGCTATTTGCTCACAGTTTCCCTACATAGCACTCTGTAGATACACACATTAGTCTGTGAAGTCTGCAGCTCTCTTTAGGCATTTGGAAGAGGGAAAGGAAAAAGAGATGTGGTGCTGACTCTGGGAATGTGTTGATCACAATGTGGTTTGCCCAACTTCAAGCCAACCAATCTTAGTCTCGTTCCTTCCTTGGCCCTGCCACTGAGGTGATACAGTTCCATCTTTGTTTTGACCACTGCTTCTATTTTGTCAAAATTCACAATAGCTTAAGTTGAAAAAAAAGAAAATTACTTCCTTTTGTTAAAATTTAGTCCATTTTTTGCTACTTACATGTTTCATGTATGTATAGAACTCTGTTTTTTCATGCAGTCAGGAACAAAGGTAGTCAACATCATATGTCTTTATTTTGTTTATTTATTTTATTTATTTTATTTTTATCATAATGTCTTTATTTTGGAAGTGCCTTTAAGCCTCTGCTACACTAGGTCTTTCTTTTACCAAGGCAGTTAAAGTTCATACACTTCCTTGTGGATGTCACCATGCTTTAAAAAGTGACGTGAAGACATCACAAGTCATGTAACTCTCACATCATGTAACTAATAAATCGAGCTATGAACAAAATGGTGGCACCCATTAAACAAAATGACAATGCAATAGCATAACAAAATTAACATAAAATTATTCTTCTATACAAAATAAACTACAATATTGTACAACACGTGCACCTGACTGTACAATTACTATATCCATCCATCCATTATCCAGCCCGCTATATCCTAACTACAGGGCCACGGGGGTCTGCTGGAGCCAATCCCAGCCAACACAGGGCACAAGGCAGGAAACAAACCCTGGGCAGGGCGCCAGCCCACCGCAGACAATTACTATATGTTCCAAATAATTGTATTTACAATTTAAAGAAATGGCTCACAGCTCTTTCAAGCACAGTTTACTACTCTGTTATTTTATAGTGTGCTGTGAACTTGCCAAGTGTGAAACAACTAGCAATGCTGTCAAAAGGACTTTTTGCACAGGATGATTAACAAAGCTCAGAATGAGCAGGAATAAAACCTAGTTTATTTATACTTAAAGCATCCATATAGTGAAAATGATGTAAGATTTAGAGACACGTCCCTGCATATTGGAAATTTTCTTACTAAATTCTAACTTTAGCAGACACAAAGGCCACATATCCAAAATGGTGAATTTCAAAGAGAGGCTTACTATGTGAATGCCAGAATGATGAACGAAGGGCCGAATATTACTCAACAGGTCATCAAAATACAAAAACATTTGAAATGCATCTGCTCATCATGTAGGTCCCCCACTCACGAGAATATTACACTTGCTCTTCCTTCACTATTTTTGATCAATTGGTTTGACGCTCTACCTTCTCCTTTTCTTCCTCTTAAAGTCAGTAACAGCAGGCACAACGGCTATCAAATGGGCCGCAACAAGTATTGATGTGTTTTGGTCTCTCACCACACATGCGCTTTGTGGTGTGGTCTGCGTTCCAGCTTCTCACCACATGTATAAACCAGGCTTTAGGAAGTGCGATTACAATTATAGCACAAAATATCTTCTTATATAATACGCTACCGTGGCTGTTCGTTTGTCTGTACAGGATTTTAAATCACCTGTTGCTCGCAAACCGTTTCACCTATTGACTTGAAATTTGGTACACATATACTACGTGACGTCTGCTATCTGCTTTCAGGGTGACTATTTTTATTACTCTTTTTATTTCGTTTTATTTTATTGTAGAATCAACTCTCAGCAGAACGCAGCAGGGCGGCCATGCGGCGCATGCGTATGGGCGCCATTCTCATTCCCTACCACCTTTGCTAATCATCCTTGAGGCAGAATGAAGACTTAAGTGCCAGCTTAAGTCATAAAATTAAAGAAAACATACAAAGTAATTGCAACACAAACACTGACTTAATCAGTTTTAACGCGAAAAGGTGCCGACAAAAGAAGAGAAGAAGCAGGCCGCTAGGGTGGAGAAAAGAAGAGCTGCTCAGGAAGCAGTAAACGTATCAACCTCTGAGCAAACGAACGCTAAACGTACAGAGAAAGAGGATGAGAACTATGAATGCTCAAGTCAAGTGGAGTCACTGCACGTTATCGTACAGTGTGCCGTTACTGGTATATTATATTTACTACTGTACTACAAAAGCAGGTGCATAAATGATGCACCGAAAGTTGAGCTATCTTAGTCAAAAATAACAAGAGTAAAATTGTGAAGACTAGGGGGCTCTGCCCCCTGCTCACTTTGCTCGCCCACCCCCGTGTTTGGTTTACCGGATATACAATTAAAAGGGGTTGTTATTTTCATGGGAATTGTTACATATGCATTATTTTCACTTTTACTTTAAAAACTTTTGTATAAACAATACTTGTCCTTTATTTCGGCGTGGTTACATCTCTTGCTCGCATTGTAAAGGGGGGGTGGCTGAATGCACGCTAAGGAGAAGCCGTTGGATCATCTGCTGTCTTTCTGCTGTTGGCGAGCTGCGTGTTCTGCTTGTTGTTGTTGTTTTAAGAGCTGGGAGCACATGAAGCGTGTGAGAACAGAGAACAGAACATATCCCCATGTCATACAAACTGAACTGGACAGCATGTAGTTGTTGTACAATTTTATAAATGTCTCTGTGTGTTTTCTATGTTTTTGCACTTGGCACTGTATGTTGATCATATCAGCAAGCACCAGAAACCACATCACTGTTACACTGTGTGCTAGCATATGAATACTGTATCTATTGTTAAACAGGTGTCAATAGGGAGTATTCTCAGGCCTAGCGTAGCGATTGTAATTCCATCCTGGATTGAGACAGCGTGCTGTTATGTATATCCTCTCCTTTATCGTCTGCAGACCAGAAGCTCTGACAGTAGGGGATCCATGAGGTCACTTCCAGTTCCGTGCTTAATCCCTTCTCTTCTGGTCTGGAAGGCATTTAAATTCCAGCACTATCTCTATTTAGTACTCCGACTGATGAACTTGCATCTGCAAAGACATCTTCTAAAATCTTTGTGAAATTGTTGGGCTATTTTTCTTTATGATTCCACAATATATAAGGATTACCGGCTGGTATCCCAGAAACTTTACCTGTATTTTGCCTTCTTATTTAATGTATATATTATTTTGTATGTAATACACATTTTAGCTGAGTTTAGTTGAAAACATGGACAGTACACTTTCTACTTGTGGAGCAAGAGTACCACAGCAAAGGTCAAGAAAGAACAAGAAAATCCCAAGAGCAACATTTTCTTTAAGTGATCACGAAAAGCAAATTATTACACTTCCCTTGGCTTTAGAAAAAAAATTTAAACAAAATATGAACAACCTGAAGATTCTATAAACAGGCCAATGAAGCTGACCAGTGCAGATTTTAAGGGTAGGCACTTTTATTACTAAATAGGTACCAATTTAAAAAAATACAAGAAACAATTATCCCATATTACTGTATATGCTTATTGGTGGAACTAGTTTTATATAGTTTATGTATCAAAAAATAAAACAAATAACATGCATCAAATAATCTCATGGAATGTGAAGGTCCCACACACACAGTGACTAAATAAGTGCAATAAATAACAGCACAAAACTTCTTTATGGCCCTGTCAACATTACTACATTTTTGTTTTAAAACAGAGACATTAGCGTCCATTTTGCCTTTTGTCCACACAACCCCACCGTTTTCAACCCCTGAAAATGTAAACTTTTGAAAATGCTCTCCAGAGCCACATACCTCTGAAAATGCAGCCATAGCATTGTAATGTAGATGGGAAAAAGCATAGATTTTTGAAAATGCAGGCTGTAAATGCACTCAGATTGATTTGTTCTTATTATGAGGCCCTTCCCTATTGGATCCTATTCATTATAATGCCTTATTCCCTGATTGGTGTAGGATAAAGTGGGCATTGCCCGTACTGTTAGACTGTAGTGGCACACCAGGGCTGTTAAAGCAGATTCTGTACTTCATCTGATAACAAAGGTGTAAAAAGATGCTGAGCTGACATCTTTTCAGAGGCCCCTCCACAAACATCTTGAGCCAGAAGGTGCAAAATGGACTTGAGCAAGAACAAAGAGCTATAATTCAAATATTGACAACTCTGATGTACAGAAGAACTTGCCTATAAGGACACGTTTATTTTTGCAACTGAAAATGGCTTTAATACAATCACAAGAAGTTATACATTTCCTTAAACACTAGTTACAATCGTCCCATGTGAAGATATTCTCTGAAACATACTCATGGCCCTTTAATGGGAACTCAAGAGAAAACTCTCAGGGCCATCCCTTGGACACTCAGCCCAGGGATACTCCTGAGGAGAGTCTCCAAAAATTACAGGAAATCTCTGAAACATCCTTTCTCTTTAAAACTAAAAGATGATGAGCCTGTCTCTCTCACTCTCTTTGGGGAACTGACATTGATAACTTTTTCTCTATGTGGACCTGTGATGGTGCAGGTCAGCTCCATTCTACTGGGTCCTTTCAGGATGCCTCTTGAACCGCCGCTACTGATAACGTACCTCAGGGATGAGCCAGCAGATGAGGACACAACATACAAAGCAAAGGGTTGGTGCAAAAGTGTTCCAGTGCTTTTATCAAAACCAATCAAAAATCAAAAGTGTTCAATAAGTGCAGTGTTCCAATAGTCAATAAATAAATACTCCATAAAAACAAGTGATCTGTGGAGGTTAAAGTCCAAATAGAGAAGTCCATAAAAACAAGGTTAAAACCTGGCAGAAATCTCCTATTTAAAAATCTCAGTCCCTGGTACAATCCTTTAGAAACATCTCCTTAGCTTAACCCCAAATGGGTCCTTGTGGCCAAGGAGGCACAGTTCAACCAACCTTCTGTGCTGCTCCCAGGCTCAGGCCCCTGCTGTCCATGTCTCCATGTGCAGGACGCCTCACTTAGTGTTCCAAAACCCCCACAGCTCCCATTGCCTTTCTCCTGGCCTTACGCAGAGTCAATCCAACGGAGCAGTGCCTAAGTCACTCCAGCTCCTAAACCACTTGACTGAAGTGCCTTCTTCAGCCCACAAGCTTCAGTCTGGACTCCTGAGGGACTTCCTTCCAGCTGCCTGCTTTTTTTCTCTCTAGTTCACCCACATCAGCTTCCTCAACCACCCACCTTCTTCTCTCCTTCCTTTAACCTCCTTTCTTCCTATCTTTCTTTCTTTTGTTTTCATCCAGAACAGTCTTCCTTTCCTCTTATTCTCTTTTGGTCCCCCCGATCTTACCCTTCTTAGTGTACCGGCTCCTTTTTATCTCCCTCCATGGTCACAGAGTCTCAGTCATGCACTGAAGATAGCCAATCAAGGAAATTGAGACAGACTGCACCCTGACGTGCAGGCTCACCTTGCCTCAGTTACCTCTTCAAAGTCAGCAGCTGTGTGATCATGCACACCCAATCGAGTCAGCCAATTAATTATTTATTTAAAACAAGCTTCTGATTGTTAAGCCATGGGCCTGTTAGACAATACCACAGGACCAGAAAACTGAAATCCAGTTTACCATTCTGAAGAATGAGAAGCGGACATCACTTCAAGAAGAGAACTTCAGCATCTGAACTCTTGTGCCATTAAGAGTAATGTTTTTTCCTATGAAGTTGCAGTTGAAACAGGCAAAGGGCCTAACAGCTGAAAGCCCGCTGAGAATGAAGCATCACAGAACACCACAAAGGACCATGCAGCAAAGTGAAAGAGTACACTTTGATGGATAAAGAGTCCTCCATTTGGTGCAACAACAAAGCAATAACTCAACAGCACATTGGACACCATCTTATAAGACTTATATTAAGTATTGTAAAATTGTTCTTCTGCGCCAACATAAATTGGAACTCTAAAAAGCAAGTAAACAGTCAGCTTTTCCATGTTAATATTTGTTTGTCTGCGTCCTGTCTTATATGTCAACATATATACCCATTATCATATTTATATAATTGTTGTGTTTATCAATAAATTGTATTATTCTGTTTTTTAAAATGAGTGTGCCTCAGTTAATACAAGTGTAAAGGCCATAGACCCATTTTCTACAAGAGAGAAAAGTAAGGTACATAACCCTCATAAAGTAGGAGCCATGTCAAATTATTTGATTAATTACCAGTCTTGTTGAAAACTAATAATAATTCATCTTTCCATTTCCAGCATTTATTAGTGTCCCTCTGGGAGGGCATGATAAATCAAGTTCTTTCCTACATTGATCACTATTCATAGAAGAAAGCCTTATTCCAACATATTAGGCATAGAAGATTGGCTTTTCGTGCTATGTTGCTTACCTGTATGAATCTAAATGGCATTTTGTACATTTTGAATGCAGCATACATGCGCAAAAAGCAAGCAATTTACTGGTTGCTACAGTTTTGAGATTCCACAGCCAACAGCTTTACCATCTCCCCAAAGAATTTTCTGCTGATGAAAGGCGATAGTCAGCAATATATATGTGTTTCTGGTTGTTTTAGAGAGAGAGAGAAATACTTTTGTAAAATTTGTTAAAATATTAGTATAGGCGAAGATCATTTTTATTTAAAAACTCTCTTTAAATGAAAAAGTAATAGTGTGAAAGGAGCTTATTGGTTTTACTGTAGATATTGGTTTGGTTTTATACTTTGCATTTTAATACTCTTGTACACCCACTAAACAACCCATTATTTGAATTGTTAAGGGTTTCAAAATGCAGTGCAAATCTTGGATGATAACCTACAACTCTCCAGCAGAAGGAAGTAGCTTGTTTAAAGAAAATATATCAAGATAATCTTTAAAAATCCCAAAGGAACAGAGGCCAAGAACCAAACACAGCCCACTCCTCCAAGAACAGGAAATACACATCACTCTACTTACTCCTTGCTCACAAGAAAATAATTCAAGTTGGGAAGCAGCACAGGTACAGTGCGTTGCCGCACCTACTGCACAACGACCCATGGGGACTGAGACAATTCTCATAGCCAGCCCTGTCAGTGCCAGTGGCTGCATTGAAGTCATCCGTGACCAGAGGAGTGTCACCTCGTGAGCACCCATCAACCACCGAGCGAAGCTGCGAATAAAATGTCTCCCTCACCAAGACATCACTCACCGCGTTCGGAGCATACACTGAGACAACAGACAAGGCACCCAGAGAGTGCCGTAATTTGAGTCTTATAATACGCTCGTTGAAAGGAGTGACATCGGGCACCATCAGAAGAAGCCATTCCGCTACAGCAACAGCTACTCCACGAGCATGACAGCCATCAGACTGACCAGACCAATGAAAGGTGTATCCACCTGCAGAGATCTGGCCAGTTCCCGGTCTGCGCACCTCAGAGAGTGCCGCCACTGAAATGCGGAGTTTACGCAGCTCCTCCGACACCAGAGGAAGATGATCGTCTTGCCGGAGAGACAAGACATTCCATGCGCCCACCCCTATGGGCCGCCTCAAATTGGGACCCGAGTGCTGCCGTGCAGCGGGCGACGCCTCAGCACCACACCAGTTCCGATTCCCAACAGACCTGACCCTATTGGCTATCCAACGGTTTCGACTCTTCCGGGGATGGGGCTCCCGAGGGCTTTCCCCCGTCCCCTTCATGATACGAAGTAGCCTTCCTATGGATGGCTGCAGCAGGGCTACTCCCGCGGAGAGCAAAAAGGATTCCTTTCTGTCGTCTCGGGGCTTTGTGAAGTTTTTTTACGGTGGCTGGAGTGCCAATCCTGCCACCAACCCCCATGATTTCCCGGCAAGTTGGAGGACCGCTTTTAGCAGTTGCAGTTTAACATCATACCCAGGACATAGAAAAGAAAATAGCCTACATAAAAACGAAATTTACTAATGGAATAGTCTTACGCTTTAATGTTAAAACACCCCCAACCTTCAGAAAGAGAAACACCAAAACACGTGCCCTGGAACACAAACAAAAAATAATATCATGACCTCATTCTACAGTAATCACAATAAAGTAGCTACCATGTCTTCCTTCCTGTACTGGCTATTACAGATATAGAGAATCAGCACAGCAACTTCAGACCATTCCAATGCAGAGAAAGATTCCCTGTCTTACTGCTCAGCTATCACATTTAAAATAAGTTGCTGTGTGAGAACTGAGGGGGATGGCTGCTAGGGCTCTGAAGGCAGATAAAGAGGCGTTTGTTAGAGGAATCTGTGAGCAAGTGACACACCATCTGTGGTCTAGCAACCCACGTCCTGCTTACTGAGGAATCGAAGAATTACACACATCTGAATCTGTTCCTCGGAGAGTCACAGTCGGGGCAGCTGATGGAACGGTCCTTACGGATGACTCTGTAGTTGTGACCCCCTGGGCTGGCTACTTTGAGCAGTTGTTCAAAGCTGATCCTCCGGCTAGTACGTTGGATATTTCTGGGTCCACAGTTCTTGAGGCTGATCCTCCAATTAGCTGTGAACCACCTAATCTCACTGAGATTGCACAGGAGATGAACCAGCTGAGGGGTGGAAGGGCTGCAGGGATCTGTGCTATCCAGGGTGAACTGCTCCAGGCTGGTGGAAAGTCTATCCTCCTGGCATTGCAAGCAATCTTTGCTTCCATTTGGGAGACTGACATCATCCCAACTGACTGGAAAACAGGACTTGTCGTCCCTATCTGGAAAGGGAATGGTGATCGCCTGGATTGCAGCAACTACAGGGGACTAACACTGCTCTTGGTGCCGGGTAAGGTCCTTGCTAGGGTCGTCCTCAATAGGATTTGTGATCACTTGCTCACCTACCAGCGACCGGAACAGTCTGGTTTTACGCCTAAGAAGTCTACCATAGACCGCATCCTGGCACTGAGGGTTCTCATAGAGTGCAAATGCAAATATCGGCAGAGTTTCTTTGCAGCCTTTGTCAATTTTCGCAAAGCGTTTGACTCAGTTGATCAAGCTGCCCTGTGGGACATCCTGAGGGTTTGTGGGATCCCCTCGAGGTTACTGGATATCATGGCTGGCCTGTCACTGGTGCTGTGAGTGCTGTGCAGAGTGGAGGCAGGACCTCTGCGTTTTTCCCAGTTGATTCTGGGGTTCGTCAGGGGTGTGTTCTGCTCCTACTCTGTTCAGTGCTTGTATGGACTGGGTGTTGGGCAAGGTCGTGGGGCCCAGCGGCTGTGGGGCATCTGTTGGTGAAGAAAGATTCACGGATCTTGACTTTGCTGACGATGCTGTGATCTTCACGGAGTCAATGGAGGCTCTGATCGGAGCGCTCGAGAGACTGAGTGAGGAGTCTGAGTGTCTGGGCTTGCAAGTGTCCGGGATAAAAACCAAGATCCAGGCCTTTAATGACCTCTTGGGCACAGCCATCAGCAGCGTGTTTGTTTGCGGAGAGAGTGTTGACCTTGTTGAGAGGTTTGCTTACCTTGGCAGTGACATTCATGTCTCTAGTGACTCTTCCTGTGAAGTCAGTAGACAGATTGGGAGAGCATGGGGGTTCATGAGGACACTGGAAAGGGGTGTGTGGCGCTCACGATATCTATGCAAAAGGACAAAGGTCCAAGTCTTTAGAGTCCTGGTGCTTCCTGTCTTGCTATATGGTTGCGAGACATGGACGCTATCCAGTGACCTGAGACAAAGACTGGACACCTTTGGTATTGTGTCTCTCCGGAAAATCCTTGGGTACCATTGGTTTGACTTTGTGTCTAATGAGCGGTTCCTCATGGAGTCCTGAATGAGGCACATTACCTGCATTGTGAGGGAGTGTCAATTACAGCACTACGGCCATGTGGCGCGTTTCCCAGAGGGTGATCCGGCTCATAAGATCCTCATTGTTGGGGACCCAAGTGGCTGGACCAGGCCAAGAGGTTGCCCATGTAACACCTGGCTGCTGCAGATGGAGGGTCATTTCCGGAGGGTAGGACTGGACCGCGTGTCTGCCTGGGGGGTTGCCAACCGGGATCCCAAGTTGTTTCGCCGTGTAGTGGATGCGGCAACGCACTGTACCAGTGCATGCTCCCCAACTTGACTTGACTTGCTGTTTGAGGCTCATTTTATAATTAACAATTTCAGCCATGCTCCCTTCCACAGCTTCGTTATATAGTTAAAAGCACTTAAATGTACATTAACTCATTTACTGCTTTCTTAGGCTACATGAATTTTATACAAGTCTTAATTTTACAGCTTGTTTATTCAGTTTAGTTACTTTTTAAATGACAAATTCACTTGTTGCATTAAAGGGTTAATAAAATAACAGCAGAATGTTCCACATTCAAGAGCGGGTCATTCCACTTTATTTGAGTCATTCTACCTGCAAGGGGAGGGGTTCTCTTGTGCAGACTGCTTCTGATTGGCTGAAAAGTTCAGAACATTGGAATCACCGAGTGTCTGTTACCGTATAATGGTCACGTGACTTAAGTTCAGTATAAAAAGGAAACTAAAAGGTCACTGGAAGCACAGTAGAAAACCTCTTCTGTATGGGTAGTAGTTTAGATCACATTACAGGGAGGTTTTCAAGTTCAGGCCTCTGAATACATTTATTACTGTAAATCTCAACCATCCTATTACACAAACATGGCAACACTACAAGGAAGGAAACATCTTTCAGGTAGGTATTTCATAAAATAGAAATAAAAAAGTCAATAAAAAGATAATAAAAATACCAGTCCCTGCAATTACCCCTCATCCAAATAACCACAGACAACATGGTACCACCAGCTTAAGGCATTAAACATCCACCTCTACCCTAAAGTCTTTTAATAGTAAAAAGCTAGTTTGTTTTTCTACATGTAGCAATTTTTCCCTTTTACTTTTTCCAAGATAATAATGATAATTTTGTGATGCATGGTATAAGCTATAAGTATAGCATATATGTTATTATGGAAAGGATATAACATGGACAGTTCTCATCCATTCACTCATTGATTTCCAAGATGTTTTTAAGCCAATACAAAGTGACGGGAAAGGCAGAGTATTGGATGCAAGGAATGAACCAAACTTTCATGGCATATCAGAACATCACAGGGAACATTTGTCCTACACACACCTCTAGAATGTGAGAGGAAGCCAGAAAAAAATAGAATGCACATATGGGATTAAATGCACAAACTCCAATCAGATAGTGGGCAGACAGGAAATTAAAGCCAGGCCTCAGATTCAATAAATCAATGCCATCATGTTATTAGAACATTACAACCATTTTGATGAAAACAAGCCTAACTAAAACCTCCTTTATTACTATAATATAAAATATGCAAAAGTCCTGCAAAAGAAGACCTTTGTGTCATGCTGTGCTTCTACAGAAGCCCATTTTGACATATTGCCTATTACTGACTTCTCATGTGGTAAAGACACTAGTGCATGAGATATCATCAATGTTTTCCCTATATACTTGTAAAGCCATAATCATTAAAATATTTTTAATAAGTCGGTTATGTCTGACCAAGGTTTCCCCAGTACACTTGTGATCAGTCTGTGTAGATATATAGTAGATAATATACCATGGTTACTGGCCAGTAAATGGTGACACAATACCCTATAATAGAAATAAGAGGGAAACCGATGTGTTATATTATTTGAAGTTGGAAAGAATCAAATACTCAGTTAGAGGATCTGTACAGACTTTTTTCAAAACATGGCAGGATCTAATCAGTAATATTTTAAAATAAGTTCATAAGGCACAGAGAATTTATTAATTTAGGTATGTTTACAAGCCTTAAATTTAACGCCGTTTGGCTTGCTCTCTCTCTCAGGGGTGGGGATCGATCTGTTCTTAATTTTTCTCTTTGTAAAAACTTGATTGCTTTGTATGGATTGTAATAAAATTAATAAAAAAAAAACTAAAAAAAAAATTAAAAAAAAGAAATAAGAGGGGAGTGCCCAAGCAGAGTGTCCCAACATCTTCAAGGAGCAACAAGCTCTCCTGTCAATAACCTGATCAGGTTGAGCAAAGCAACAGTGCTTGTAGTTATCATGTCCTATATCTTATTTTAGATCAATTGCAGCCACCACATAGGGGGCACTAGGAATGACCAAGCATAGAACGCATGAATTTAAGAAAACATTTTTTGATTATTTCAAAAGAGCTTATCAATTTTTAGTCACCTAATGATCTGCATAAAATATTGAGCTGACACTGTAAGATCTCAAATGTAAATTGTTAGCTACACCATGAAGTAACACATTTATATACAATGTTGTATGTGGAAAAGTAGAAATAAAATAAAATGTTTGGGACTTAAACATTTATATGGTATGCTCTGTTTTGGCTACATATCTGAATCCCATTATGGGTATGAAGAGTATTAAGCCACTCGGTGCTTTAGATCAGGGGTCGCCAACTCCGGTCCTTGAGGACAACCGTGGCTGCAGGTTTTCATTCTAATCCTTTTTTAAATGAGTGCCTTGCTTGTGCTGCTAATTAACTTCTTGTGATGTGAATTCACTTAAATTGAATTGCTTTTTTAAGATTTCTTCATCATTCCTCTGAATTGCTTCATTTCTTTTCTTAAATGCCATCCAAACAGAAATTAAATGTGAAGTGAGTGAGCCAACTGAAGACCAACTAAGTCAGGGCCTGAAACTCCAACCAATTTCACTCCAACCTGCTGCTCTATGAGGTGCCGAGTCTTGTCGTTAATTAAACCAGTTCTGTAATTCTGTGGCTTCTTGCTGCTCTCGTGGTGCATTAGCAGACATTTCTGAATTTGTTGATCTTTCTAAGAGCACTGTTAAAATGTTTTGGGGACCTGAGCAGATTCCTGAGACCTTCACCTTTCTTTATTTTCAGATATTGTATGATGGACACCAGTTGTATTGGCTCATTTTGTATCTCACTATTGTTTGACTGCTAATTAATGAAAAAGAAACAATTAAGGGGTTTGAGTCTTTAAGAGCAAGTCTATTAAAATGAGTTCAAAAGAAGGTAATTAGCAGAAAAAACAGGACACTCATTAAGAAAAGGGATAGAATGAAAACCTGCAGCCACGGTGGTCCTCCAGGACCTGAGTTGGAGACCCCTGCTTTAGATGATGAGTTTGTAGTCACTGGCAATGGGAATGACAGCCACATTCTAGTAGTAAGAAAGCAATTTTTGGAAGAATTTACATAAACAGTGGTGAATAGATACAAATTACCACCAAGGTATTCTGATATAGCATGCCTAACAGATAAGATATATTAAATATGACTTTTTGTAGTGTATATTAATTTCATAAACGACTCGCCAATTATAGGATTCATTAGGTCATCTACATTACTAAACAAAGGTTGTATATATGCACGGATGCCAGAGGCTAGAAGCACCGAAAGAGCACGCGCACAGCGCCTCAGCGCCCCAGAGTCAAACCCAGCGGCTTCCCAGAGTCAGTAAGTGGCGCCCAAACAACACAACCTGTAAACTAAACTTCAGGTCACAATATAACCGCCGCCTGAATGCGAACGCCCACACCACCGCATATACAACCTTTGTTTAGTAATGTAGATCTCCAAGCTGGGATCAGAGGCCAGAAGCAAGCCGTGCACAATACAACCGCCGCCCGAACGCGCACACCACTGCATATACAACCTATTGATGTTGACCAGATAAATAACCAAGTGATTGGATTGCTTCCTGGAGAAAGCAATGTCTTTCTAAGTACTGACAGTGTTGATTCTGAAGACGAAACTGAGCATCTTAATTTCCCATTAGAATATTTAAACACTATTAACCCGGCCGGATTACCACAACACAATCTTAACTTTAAAGTAGGGACAATAGTCATGCTATTAAGAAACCTTATTACTAAACAAAGTTTATGCAACAGTACACGGTTGGTCGTGAACAGCATGAGAGAAAATGTTATTGAGGCACAAGTGCTTACGGGATCCCATAATGGCAATACTGTTTTGATTCCCAGAATTGACCTTACAAGTTCTGACCTGGAATTACCTTTTAAACTTAAACGACGCCAATTTCCCATTAAGGCTGCATTTGCCATAACAATCAACAAATCCCAAGGACAAACCATGGACAAAGTACAGATTTACCTATCTGAGCCTGTATTTGGACATGGACAACTTTATGTTGCCTTTTCAAGAGTCCGGCCTTTGTGTGCCGTTAAAGTGAAGGTTTTATCTACTCCATACCAAGGAGAGCTAATTCAAGGACAGGAAACCATCGTTACCAAAAATGTTGTTTATACGGAAATTTTTGATTAACTATTTTGAATTTACCATTTTATGAATTTTTTGTTTCCAACTTACTTCATTTAAACCTGTGCACTCCGATATTTTTTTTACTTATAAGTGCAGCAACTCACAGACATTTTGGACTTAAATGATATAACAATTACATTTCAATTTTAGTTTTAATAAATTGGTTAATTTTAGTATAAATATATTTATTTAATTAAATGAAAACTTTCCTAGGATGCTCCCAACCTCCATCATTTTTCATCCCTCCAAAGATCAGAGGAAACAGAAAGTGATTGCCATTCTTGGATTTGCGATTCTTTAGAGAATCAGGGGTTTACTGGTTATTCCCTAATGTACAGAGTACAGTAACATTCTTACAATTGGTTTAGTATTTTTTAAGGCATCTATACATGTTTTCCTGGTGAAGTCTACTTTTTTCAAAAGTTCACAAACCAAGAGCCTATATCTGTCGCACTGGGCATATGGTTGGATCCAACTCTGATTGTATTGTGTGTCTCTTATTGAAAGCCAGTCTGAACCATTAAGTAGCCCATGTCAAACTCACAGAAGCACTTGGAGAGCCAGCCTACACTCACCATGTTTATTATGTACACTGCCAATCACTGGGGCTCAGTCTGTCTGTTGGTTAAGATAAACAGGTTCACGTACTGGATGTATTGCATCTTTTATTATCGTGTGTTTGCATTGTACCGTAGCAGGGTGGACTGAGTTGCTGCTTCATGGATTTGCATTCAACACTTAATAGTTGTCCACATATATACTTTATGTCAATATGTTTGCGTGCGTTTTCGTCCGCAATTGAATGCATATTAGGTTAAATAGTGATTTCGTCTTGCCACCGTTAGCCCTGGCATCCGCACCCTGTCCACGTTGTTTCAACGTGCAGAATACCTCGCCTGCCCCGCAACTTTAAATTAAACGGGCTTTTCATGTACCGACGGCTCGCAGGCAAAAATCATGTACCGTAGTGTGTCACGGGGTGGCGTCAGTAACTCTATGAGGTAATATTACCAGCATGCGTTATTCAAAACCCTAGGTAGGTTCTTGGAAAAAAAGAAAAACGCCCTTTAGTGCATTGGAATAAATACGTACTTTCTGCGAACGAGTAGAGCTAAATCATCAGGTGAAGGAGAGAAAGGGTTTCATTGGATGGAAAAAGGGTAGTTCTTGAGTATGAATGAGCTCATGTACTTCGTAAATTGTTAATTATGACAAAGTGAGGCGCATACCGGCAACTGCTCGGCGCGCATATTTAATCAGACTTCTCGGCGCGCACTGTTGAAGAGTCTGATTGGTTGAAATTAAAAGGCTGGCGCGTTTTGTCACGGTGAGTGAATCCCGCCACCAGCCCCTAAGTTTTCGGTGTAAATCGGAGGACCTGCTTGCGGGTATGAATGCAGAAATAAAATCATACCCAGGACGAAGCAAGCAGGGTAAGGGCCTTGCTCAAACGCCAAACGGAATATGTCACATCTTGCGAGTACGTGATGGTCCTTACGAAACTGCGAGAAGTAATGGCGACAAAGCTGGAGTGGACTGCATGCAGGTGATATTATGACGAGCTGATCTTTTTTGAGCCGTTTCTAGAACTCTGTTTTTTTTTTTTTTTTGAATGTGGAAAGTACTTTATTAGTTAATATATTTTTTTATCTCATATAAGGTAATGAAGATAAAGTTCAAACTTCCTTAATCAGTTGCCAACTCTCACTGTTAGTGGAACTACTTTAATTTGTGCGATGTTTCTACCAAATGTAGGAACAGTTAGATTCAGGTTTTAGCTTAGCTATTAAAAACTTATAGCAAACTGCAGCAACAGTCCTCATCATGTAGCTTCTAGCACATCCTTGTGTTCCTCTGCTGCCACTTCTGACTTGCAGGAAATCTGTTGCTGAAGAGTCAGAGACTATGTGGATGGTCATTCTTTGGGATGCAACACAACTTGGCACAGTGTGAGACTGGGCTTGTGAGGAATCTGAGCTGTAGACAGAACAGACGGTAGTGAGATAGTGCAGGAGGGGAGGAATGGTTTAGCCAGATGGTGTAGGTTCAGATAAAAGAATTAAGTCTGGACCGTACTTGCAGAGGTAAAACACTACAGCAAAACTATATATGACCCTCTTTCTACTCCATAGTTTACTGAATTGCATCAGAATAAGAAGGAACATTCAAACTTTCGTTTTATTTCAAAATAAATATAATTGATAGCTAAATACTGTTTAATACCTCAAATATCACAATGTGTTGGTCTAAAATCATGAGAGAAGGACATTTGCCAAAAAGATTTATTTGCCACTGCACATGTTGGTATGTTCAACAAGAAAAGACTTTTATAGTAAGTCAAGTTTGCTCACAGAGACGGCTGATGATCCATGAGCCTCAGGTATGCACAATTTTAAAGGGAGCCGGTAGGCAAAGCAGAGAAGAAAACCTTTTTGTCTTCATGAAACCCAGAGGACACATTTCTGGAATTTTCTGGGATGTAAATTGCAGTCATCCATGTCCCTTTTGATCATTAAGTGATATGGCGAGGTTTTCTCATTTTGAGTCCCAGATTTGGGTAATCGTACCCTTTCTTTGAAAAAAAAAAAATAAAATGCATCTTTCTGTTCGGTCTTATTGTTTGAGGACCTCATGCAAAAACTGAGTAAAAGTGTGGCACAGATTGTGTTTACCAGCCTGTGAGTGTCATTAAACTTCCATCTGTTGCATCTCTTCTAGTATTGCCAGGAGCAGGAGCCATTTCTTGCACCATTGGGCAAAAAGCTGGATTGGTCAGGAGCCCATGACACAGAACACTTATGGACATCTCAATGATTATACTTGGCTAAATTTGAGTTGGATATTATCTAACATGAAGGTTTTTGGGATGTAGACAGAAACAAAATTGCTTGTGAAAAAATATATTTAAATACAAGGAGAATGTATTTACTCCACTCAGTGACTACACAGAGATTTAAATTATACCCATAAAGCTGCTGTGAAGGACCATTAAACACTGCAAAATCTGCACTGCCTTTATACAGTCATGTGTTTTTATATATCATTATTATTGTCCTGCTTGTACCCATTACAAAGATGCTCCGACAACTCAGTTACTGCATTTTTAGTGTATGTGTTTGAGTCAGGAACACCCCAGCAGGACACTGAACAAAGGTAATGCAATTAAAGCCTATGCAGATTGGTTTCCATGACCTGTTCTTATTAGGTTATGGAGATTCTGGCACTGGGTTAGTTGCTTGCCTGAATTCCTCACTCTACAACTGATGTTAATCTGTTTAATGCCCAAACCTCCTCTCTTGGAAGAAATATATCTGTTCCAATCTGCCCTCTAGTACTAGAGTAACCTTCCTTTGGGGTCATGGATTCAGAATTACTTATGTGTTTGTGATTTCTTTCCAGATGCTGTTAGTTCCTGTCACATTCCAAAATGTGCATTTTAGATTAATTGACCCAGTGAGCATACTTGTGTGTGTGTGTGTGTGTGTGTGTGTGTGTGTGTGTGTGTGCGCGCGCATGAGTGTATCGTACAATATGTCATCCTGGAATGATTACTGCTGATGCTCCTTGAGATTTTGTAATAAAAAAAAGAAAGTTAAAAAAGCTTTGATGAATAGATCCTGAGATAGTTGTGAATTTCCCAAAATAGCTCAGATGAGTATTAAATTATGTTTTCTTTCAATTCTAGATAAGCAAATGAGAACAAATCAAAAAATTCAGGAAATAATCAGCAAAAACAATGTATTGATTCTACAAATGAAACTTGATAATAATTTGCTGAAGAAGAAGCTGGATGAGAAAATAGAGGCAAGACTTATTTATTTTTAAATATCTAGTTTGCTGTATTTTTCTTGATCTGCAGTTTCCTTCTTTGGTAATTTTTGCAGATTTCTTTATTTACTAAATCTGAGGCCTATATTCACAAATGTATCTGAAGCTGAAGCATAAGAATGTCCGTACAGTCAGCATTACTTTGTAGAAGTGAGTCAGTTATTAAATCTACAAGTGCTTAAATTTTCAAAATATGACATCAGTGTTGCTTTACTTCTAAAGTGCCTGTGTATAGTGTTATATATGGAAAGCACAATACAAGACAAATTGTTTAAACATTTAATAAAAATTAAACTTGCAAAATTGTAATGAATGGACCATTGTTATTTACTATACACAACCCAAAGCACATTGTGCCTCTGTATCTGGCCTCTAATTTCTCTTTAATATGCTTTACACTTACATTTCTGTGTTTCAAATCAAATCTTGCATTAATGGGACCAATGGTGGACTTAATGTATCAGTGTCTGGTAAAATATAAAATACAGTACTGAAACCCACTAAAAAGCCAATGCTAGATCTTTACATTGGCGGTACATCTGTTGCAAGTTAATAGACATTGACCACCTATTTACCACAAGTTTACAGATGAAACTGTTCAAGTTGTGTCATATACACCTCGATGAGAATAAAAGATGCAGTTTTTAGGGCTAAACACTTTAATTTTGACTTATTGACTATACCCTTCTCTTTATACTCTTGTAGCATAGTGATTATTATGTTTTTTGCACTATTACTTCATACACAGTGCCATTTATACAATATAAGTCTCTGGGTGTTTTATATCAGGTGCATATGACATGAGGTGGATAGGTTAAAAATGAAGGAGCCAGTTGTTCAGAGATGTTTTCAATGGCACAGATTTTTTTAGTGAATAGTTTGGCAAAGAACCTTTGAGGAATATTCATGAACAGTGTCATTGGGTATTTGACGGCTGCGGAGTGTTAGCATTAAATGTAAATCGGGGCTTCTTTTACAACTCAGTATCCTGTATCATCCTTGAATTTCAATTCCAGAAGAACGTGGTCTACCTGCTAATCCACCACCATCTCTTTGCAGAGATCTATTTTATTCATGGAAGTCTTCAAACCAAACCTTTACAACATGCAGTCCTACCTGTTGTCCAAGACCTGCCAATTGTAGCTTTCAGAGTTCAATAACTTCCCAGCAAACATTTTTTCACTAAAGAGATGTTAAGTATGTGACACAGATTTACTTATAGAACTGTTCAAGCCAGAGGAATAACTGGCACCTCTCATGCTGGGGGATGAATTTTTTCCAATACTCAGCCTCCTTCAGTCCATCCATTATTCACTCATTCATTCATTCATTCATTCTGACTGGGATAGATATGGAGGATCATCCGGGCCGGACTCAGCCTCCTCTTTTGTGGTCCTTCCATTACACCATCCTGGCTAGGTAGGGAATCATTCTCCATCTCAGTCAAGATGTCAGTCCATCCTTTCTGGGACTTACAGTATGATAACTGCAATATGAATGGACTCTTCCAAAAATCTATAGTTTCAGATTTTTATGAGAAAAAATGGAATGTTATGTTATCTTGTCATACTGCATACAAAATATAATGTAACATCTTGATGTACAGTAGAGGAAGGACTCAGACACAGGCACAAGCAGCTGCTTAATAGTCCTTAAAAGTTTTGTTTATTGTCCCTTTAAGAAAGGACCCTGATCAGCTCTCACTGTTTGGCTAAGGAGATGATGCTGTTCCTTGTCTTCATCAAAGGGGATTGCTGTCCTCATGAGCCTTCATGCCACACTGGCCACCTTCTATCCTTAGCTGGGTCCGAGTCAGACCATCTGATCCACCGTGCTGTTCATCATAGCTCCTTTTAAACTATGTGCTGCATCAAAGTATAGCAAGTTGAAGCCTTTATGGAGTGCTTTGCTGAATGGGAATGTCTTTAGCTTTTACTCCTTTATTTAAACCAAGTTTACCACCAATAGAAGGCTTCACATCTTCTTATGCCCTTAAGGAAATGCCATTGGCCAAGGAATGACAATCTAGCTCTCAGTTTGCTAGTGACAATCGGACAGAGTTAAAACTTTTATTTAATCTTTTACTTAAAGATTGTATCTATTTGCATTGCAAGCACGTATACTGAATACAAAGAATCTGACAGTTTGAATGTGTCAAGTCTTTGGCAGTCTTTTAAGGAGCACCTCTGAAAAGTGTTTTTGTTTAAAAGATCATCAGCTCATCCTCCCTTCTTGCCCAAAAATACAAACAGCAGCCATACTGGTTTAAATCTCTGTTAAAAGAGCATTTTGACATTGTTTTACAGTTTCTCACAGCAAAAAGTATAAAACGGCTCCTAGATTCCTGCTTCATGTTATACCTCCCCCAGAATGCATCTTGGCAAAGCTTTAGAAGCAAAAAGCCTATTACTTGAACAGTTTAAAGTGTCTTCTGAACAACTGCTGTAAATATTTTTCAAGTAGTTTTACAGTTAAATCTTCTGAGCTTCTTGCAGCATTTTCTGTAACTCTTCCTTTGATTTTGGCTGCTTCTTTATTTCCCCTGATCGCACAGCTCGATTTATGTTGAGGCTGTGGTTCTGAAGTCTCAGTCTAATATTTTTAGCGTTCCATTTAAAGACGTCCTCTCCAAGTTGGTCTGAATTGTGTTTGGAGTGTACTTTGGGTTGTTATCATGCTGAAAGGTGAAGTTTTTGCCAATAACTATTTTTTACAGTATTACAGACTAATGAAAAAGGAATCAAAAACTTTTATTTCCCAACAGTCATTATTCCATTGATTTTGGCCAGATCCAATGTCATACTGGGATCTATGCAAATTACATATTTCATATTTGGACCCATTCCTCCGTTAGACTTTCTGTGACTGATTGTTTTTCCATGCTATGGTCTTTTGTGTTCTGCAATCATTTTGGCTTGTTTTCTTTAAAAGAATGATTTCCTTGCTGCTGCATTCCAATCAAGATCATTTCTTTTAAGACTTAAGCACACGGTTAAAGCACTTACACGGCAGATGTAACTGTAACTTGAAGTACTGATGCAAGCACCTTTTTGGGTTTTTACCATGAGTTCAACTTACAACGTTTGGTAACATTTCCTCATGCAAACCTGAACACCACATCATGAGAGTCATGTTTGCTGGTAAAAACTCTTGATTTTAAGTTTATTGAAGTCTCTTAGCTTAGCCATTTCCAAGCTCCTATATGAGGCACCACATTTTTGTTAAACTACACCAACTTATTTTTTATTGTATCAGCACATTCTATTGTAGCACATAATTCTAAGCACTTACTGCCCAGATAATTAACTTTAGAATTATTTTCTTGAGTAGCCTCAGACTTTTACAATTCTTTAATTTGTTCCTTGCAAATTAATGCATACATTACACTGTAAAAGAACCTGTGCCACCACTATTGTGTTTAAACAAGCACTGGATAGAATACCAATCATTTGCATAGTATATCTGTAGAAATTCACATATGCTTACACATTCTAGGCCAGTTACTACTGTCATATAGCACAATACAGTATGCATGTTCCTGGCGTATGGAAAGAAAGCAGAGTAACAGAAGAAAGATTCAGAAATAGCAACATTTTAAATTATTTTAGATAGTTACAGGGCCTTGGCCGGAAGTCAAGTCTGTAACGTCGTAGTACTAACCGTGGTGACACGATGCATTTCCTTATTTAGCAACAACTTTCTTTGCTGTATCATTTTTTAATAAGGTATGTACAAAAACTAAATTAAATGAAAGATAATTCAGAGAAATATGAGCCATGCCTTTTGTTCTCCACTCAACATACAAAAATTGAGAATCACATAGAACTGTAAAAGTCCTTCTTGCCACTGTATTCTGCTCAACATTTATAGAAGTACATGCTTAGACAGCTTATGTATACATTTCATGTTTCTTTTTTAGCGGCATGAGTTGCTCAGTAATGAACTGGTGAACAAAGAAAAGGGTGAAAAAGGTGACATTAAGCATGTCACTGGTAAGGTAAGTGTCAAATGAGGCAGTGTTAAATTCATTTGATATAAGTGGACCACTGGAGCAATCCCTCTCATATAAAGAAATGAAAATTCAAATGATTAATTTACGAATATAGAACATTTGTTTCAAATAAAACCATTCCTGATGAAATTTTAAATTGTAAGTGGAATTACACAACTGGTTTAGGATTTAATTGAATATATATTTTTTTACTGTAAATGGAAGGAAACTATTCAATTCATCAAGTTTGCATAAACTGCATATGTTGCCTTGAAGCCAGAAGAAGATCTTTTATCAAAGCTATCAAGCTGTCCCCTTCAACTATGTGTGTTGATTCTGACGACCCTTTGTGCGAAGAAGTGCTACCTTGTTCCTGCTTAACATCCACTTGTGTGTTTGAGCACATGGTTGACTATTTAACTCAATAAATTCCAATTTGAGACTTTATTGATACCATTAAGAATTTTAAAAACCTGGACTGGTTCCTCACTAGCTGTGTTAGTCTGAGACTAAATCAAGTCTTTTTTCTACAGCCTCTAACAGGAAGTTGTGGCATTTTAACTACTCATCAGGGTTAAGGAGCCTTTATGTACGAGAGATCACTGGCTGCTGAGATTGACATGTGAACACTTTCAACAGTTAAGTCCAAGCAAGACAGAGTATTACACTCCAGGGGAGCCCAAAACATGATTAGAAAGCATGGCAGATATCTATATTATAGCTGCACCTATATTGTGATCTCTGTTGTTAAGTCAGTTATAAGAGAATAGCTTCCTTTGCATATATGCTGGCATTAAAATGAACTAAATAGTTTATGGACCTACAAGAAGATTCTCTACTTCATACAGAAACCTAGGAAAGTGTTAGTTAAATGGAAAAGCAAAAATGTAGTTTAAAAGTTTACTGGTTTATTGTATTACTGGACTACCCACCACCCACTAATGTGTTTTTAAAATAGATGTAGTCTTTTAATTTCTTTTAATTTTTTGGACTCAGTTATTAGTCTGAATTCTTTTTTGCTTATTTCTATACCCAAAATATCAAACAGATTTAACTACAAGTGTGAAACTGTTATGATATATTGTAACTAACTAGTGAACATGACAATTAAGTGCAACGCTCTTATGAACCTAGCTTTCTACACGGCAGGCATTTTATAGCAAACAGGAAATGAATAAATGAATGACAGACGCTTATGCAGGACTTATCAAATGCTGCCATATTGTTTTGTTGAAGTGAAGTCCTCTGTTGTAGAACTCCTTAGAACTGTGGTTCTCAAGCTCAGTACTGGGGATCCCATGTGGCTGCGGGTTTTACCCAACTAGATTCACAATCAGTGAGCCATTTTACTTTTAATTGATCTGATTTAATTAGCTGTTCTACTTTCTGTCTTATCCTGCACTCAAAACAGTGCAGCAGTATTATTTACATTTATGAGGCATTTAGAAATATTTATATTTTTCCTACAGATTTAAATGTTGATAACTTTCTTTTTGTTTTCCTATTCATTTACCATTTTCTGTGTAGTTTGCTGCCTTATTTGTTTTACCACTGGGCAAATAAAACTAAATGCTGGAAGGCTGCAAATACTTTAGCATCAGACCCATTAATGTGCTCATTAGTTAACTAATGAATTAAATATACTGTACAAAAATCATGATAATGATAAATATAAAAAACAAGTTTTAAAAAATCAGTAACTTACCCCTTATGTAACATACATAAATGCTTCCTGCATTCTAATAAATATTAACCAAACTCAGCTTTATAATTTCTACTTTGACCCCAAAATACAGAAACTGGGAAACAACAGCTTACTTAATTAGTCTGCAAAGAGAAATGGCTTAAAACAAAAAATGGTAGTCATTGGGTTCCCAGGAATGTGTTTGAGAACCACTGGTTTAGAACAGTCATTCCCAAACTCCAACCATATTCTGTTTTTAATTGAACTCCCAGCCTAATTAAGTAAACTCTTATTTCCCAGTTTCTGTGTTTTGAGGTCAATGAAGAAATTACAAAGCTAATTGTGTTAATACATTTTAATAAAAATGAAGCAATTATATGTGGAAATGGGTGGCATGGTGGTGCAGTGTTAGCACAACTGCCTTGTTCTTAGGGAAAACCACGGTGTGCATTCTGGGTCCTCCATGAGTGGAGTTTGCATGTTCTCCCCGTGTCTGCATGGGTTTCTTCCAGGTGCTCCAGTTTCCTCCCACATTCCAACATTAGAACAATCTAGACAAGAACAGACCATTTTGCCCAACAAAGCTTGCCGGTCCAATCTTACTACAGTACTTCTAAAAAAACATCAGTCTAGTTTTAAAAGTCTCTAAAGTCCTACTGTCTACCACGCTATTTGTTAGCTTATTCCAAGTATTTATGGTTATCTGTGTAAAGAAAAACACCAATTTTTGTGTGAAATTTACCCTCACCAAGTTTCTTGATAAACTCATTTTAAAATAACAGTCTCAATCCACTGTACTAATTTCTTTCATAATTTTAAACACTTCAATCGTGTCACCTCTTAATCCTCTTTTGCTTAAGCTGAAAAGGCTCGGCTCTTTTATTTTTCTTTTAATTCATCCCCTGTAGCCCTACAATCAGCCTAGTCACTTTCTCTGGTAGCAAGGAGACCAAAACTGTACACGGTACTCCAGATGAGGCCTCTCCAGTGTGTTATAAAGCTAGAGCATAAGTTCTTTGGACTTATACTGTACACATCAGGGTGCTATATACCCTAACATTCTGAACACTGACTGGAATTTGACAGCATAGAGTCCAGTATAACTCCTAAAACCTTCTCATAAAATGTACTCTCAATTTCAGACCTCCAATTGTGTATTCATACCTTACATTTTTACTTCCTACATACTATAGTAGGGTGTTGTACCATGTTAGCCATCATGGATGCAATGAGAAGTCAAGCAAAATGACACCTTTAATTGGCTAACTTCTTCATGGTCAGCTTTTGAGGTAGCTCAGGCCTCTTCTTCAGGCATGCCTGAAAAAGGGGCCTAAGCTGCCTCGAAAGCTTGCATATTATAATCTTTTTTAGTTAGCCAATAAATTATGTCATTTTGCTTGACTTTTCATTACTACTTACATGTAATACATTACATTTATTGACATTGTCCAAGTCCCTCTGTAATGATTCAACGGATTCCAGATTATCTGCCAATCCTAGCTTGCTATTATCTGCAAACCTGATCAGCTTGTTACTTATATTCCTATCCAAATCATATATATACAGTATATATATATATACGGTGGCGCAGTGGTAGCGCTGCTGCCTCGCAGTTAGAAGACCCGGGTTCACTTCCCGTGTCCTCCCTACGTGGCGTTTGCATGTTCTCTGTGTGGGTTTCCTCCGTGCACTCTGGTTTCCTCCCACAGTCCAAAGACATGCAGGTTAGGTGGATTGGCGATTCTAAATTGGCCCTAGTGTGTGTTTGGTGTATGGGTGTGTTTGTGTGTGTCCTGTGGTGGGTTGGCACCCTGCCCGGGATTGGTTCCTGCCTTGTGCCCTGTGTTGGCTGGGATTGACTCCAGCAGACCCCCATGACCCTGTGTTCGGATTCAGTGGGTTGGAAAATGGATGGATGGATATATATATATATATATATATATATATATATATATATATATATATATTATATAATACATATATATATATAATATATATTAATTAAAAATAGCAGCGGCCTTACCACTGATGCCTGCAAAGCCCAACTCTTAACATCAGACAATTCTGATAGGGTTCCTGTGTCTTAGCCGATTCTGTCCCTATCTAAACACTACATCCTGAACTCCCACTTCTTTTAGTTTGATGCCCAACCTCTCATGTGGCACCTTATCAAATGCTTTCTGAAAGTTCAGATAAATATCATATACTCCACTTTGATCATACCCTGTTTTGCTTCCTCATAGAATTCCAGCATGTTCTTTAAACATGACATCCCTCTTCTGATCCCATTCTGACTGTTCAGTAAAACTCCTGTTCTTGCCATGTGCTGCTCAAACTTATTCTTAAAAATTCCTTCCATTATTTTTCCTGTGATGCATGTTTAACCTAGTGGCCTATAGTTGCTTGGATCTGCTCAATCACCCTTTTTATACAACAGGATAATATTTACCATTTTCCAAACCTTTTCCCCAGTGCACAGTGACTTCCTAAAATATGTATTAAGGTATTATATATGTGCTTGCTAGCCTCCGTAAGAACTCAAGGGTAAATATTATCTGGTCCTGGAGATTTGTTTGATTTCAGCCTATTTAATCTGAGCAGTACTTCTTCCTCTGCAATGTCTAAATCACTCAGTACCTCCTTAGTAGTCCCTTTTATCTACTTCCTCGCCTTTGAAGACCTCAGAAAAATGTAAGCTTCGAGCATCTGCTATTTCACTGTCTCTATTTTTTAATTCCCCTTTAGGTTATGTGAATCGGTGATTTAAATTGGCTCTAGTATGTGATTGGGGTGTGTGTGTTTGACCTTGTTCCTGCCTTGTGCCTTATGCTAGCTGGGATAACCTCCAGCAGGCCCTTGCAATCCTGTTCAGGGTAGAGTGGGTTAGAAAATGACTGACAGTTATATGTTATTTATGTTGATCCTGATTTCCATTCTGCCTTTACATTATTTACTAATTAGTGGGTCTGAAGCTAAAGCAGTTGCGCTTTCATCATCTTCGCCTGTGTGTCTGCTTTGCTTGTTTTTAATTTTCACTATTAGGATACAATAAAGAGAGTAGATTACAGATAATAAGGGAAAAATAATTGGAAAACAACAAAAAAAGAGTTAAGCATTTAAAGCTATAGTGGAAAATAGAACTATTTCTAAATGTCTGACAATGTAAAAATCATACTGCTATGGTTTTCTGAATGCAGAATAAGAGAAAAGAAAAAAAAGACCAGCTAACTAAATAAGATCAATTATTATCACTTATTGAGAATCTAGTTGGAACAAAAACCTGCAGCCATAGGGTGTCCCCAGGACAGAGTTTTGGAACAACAGGTTTAGATGAAGCTTTGCTCGCCAACCCCAATTTTAGGTTTTCCAGATACACACTGTTAAGATTTTTTTTTCTTTGAATTGTTGCTATTTCATTAGTTGCACTTTTATTTTAGAACTTCTGTAAAAACAATATTTTGAATCTTTTGAGTCCCAATATGCTGAATCTCTTAAATGAGGTCAGTGAGACTTGTGTTTAATGACTTTGTACCATAATTCAGCATAGGTTTCTCTGTTTGGAATTTTAGCACAGACAAAGTGATTATCAGCAATTTTTTTTGCAAAGTAACCAATAAATACATCTGAGGTAAACCCTGTTTTTGAAATTGTCTGACTTAAACTTCAAAGTCTTACAATATTTATATACTTCTGACATATCACCTGTGTCCACATATTCGATCTCTATTCGCCTTTTCGTTATTTCTCCGAGTAATAATTTCTCTTTT
Source organism: Polypterus bichir lapradei (assembly GCA_026402145.1). Classification (NCBI taxonomy): domain Eukaryota; kingdom Metazoa; phylum Chordata; class Cladistia; order Polypteriformes; family Polypteridae; genus Polypterus; species Polypterus bichir. Next base: position 42,454,902 of record JANRMT010062852.1, on the reverse strand, counting down.
TTGTGCTAATGCGATGTTTACTTTCTTTGGTTTGACACTGTCATTTTTTTCTGCTTTCATATTCTGTATCTTACTCTGCATGTGTTTCGCGCCTACGTTTTTTTTTGAGTCTTTTGAATTCCAGTTTTCATTATCTCTAACCTGCTCTGCATGTGTTTGGCCCCCTTGTTTTTTAACTTCTTTATGACATTTTACTTTGTTTTCTACTTTGTCTTTTATTTCTGACCTCACTTTGTCCTGCTTTTTTTTCAATGACACCTGGTCCATGGTGATTATTTTCCCTTTTTCGAGTAATCATTTCCGTTTGTTTGCGCTACTGCGATGTTTACAACAACAACAACAACAACATTTATTTATATAGCACATATTCATACAAACAGTAGCTCAAAGTGCTTTACATAATAAAGAATAGAAAAATAAACACAATATGAAAACAAAATAAATCAGCATTAATTAACATCGAATAAGAGTAAGGTCCAATGGCCAGGGGGGACAGAAAAAACAAAACAAAAACTCCAGACGGCTGGAGAAAAAAAAATAAAATCTGTAGGGATTCCAGACCATGAGACCGCCCAGTCCCCTCTGGGCATGCTACCTAACATAAATGAAACAGTCCTCTTTGGATTTAGGGTTCTCACGGAAAGGCTTGATGATGATGGTCACGTAGAATTCTGCCTTTTAGTCCATCCATCATTGTTGGAGCATCATGAAGCTTTGAGTAGGTGGAGGTGGCGCAGGCCACCACCACAAAGAAACCGGAAAAAGAAACAGAAAAGAGAGTAGGGGTCAGTACGGATTGTAGAGCTACCCTGAATAGTTATTATGAGGAAATTGAACATATAGAGTATCAGGATTAAGTTAAATTAAGTTAAATTGAAGTTATAGAAAGGCCATGTTAAAGTAATATGTTTTCAGCAGTGTTTTAAAGTGCTCTACTGTATTAGCCTGGCGAATTCCTATTGGCAGGCTATTCCAGATTTTAGGTGCATAGCAGCAGAAGGCCGCCTCACCACTTCTTTTAAGTTTTGTTCTTGGAATTCTAAGGAGATACTCATTTGAGGATCTGAGGTTACGATTTGGAATATAACGTGTCAGACACTCCGATATATAAGAAGGGGCGAGATTATTTAAGGCTTTATAAACCATAAGCAGAATTTTAAAGTCAATCCTGAATGACACAGGTAACCAGTGTAGTGACATCAGAACTGGAGAAATGTGTTCGGATTTTCTTTTCCTAGTTAGGATTCTAGCAGCTGCATTCTGCACTAGTTGCAAACGATTTATGTCTTTCTTGGGTAGTCCTGAGAGGAGTGCATTACAGTAATCTAGTCGACTGAAAACAAACGCGTGAACTAATTTCTCAGCATCTTTCAGTGATATAAGAGGTCTAACTTTACTTATGTTTCTTAAGTGAAAAAATGCTGTCCTAGTGATCTGATTAATATGCGATTTAAAATTCAGATTACAGTCAACAATTACCCCTAAGCTTTTTACCTCCGTCTTGACTTTTAATCCTAATGTATCCAGTTTATTTCTAATAGCCTCATTGTATCCATTATTGCCAATCACCAAGATTTCAGTTTTCTCTTTATTTAACTTGAGAAAGTTACTATTCATCCATTCTGAGATACAAGTCAGACATTGTGTTAGTGAGTCAATAGAATCGGGGTCATCAGGTGCTACTGATAAATACAGCTGTGTGTCATCAGCATAGCTGTGGTAGCTCACGTTGTGCCCTGAGATAATCTGACCTAACGGAAGCATGTAGATTGAGAATAACAGCGGACCCAGGATAGTGCCTTGTGGAACACCAAATCGGATATCATGTGTCTTTGAGTTGTAATTACCACAACTAACAAAAAATTTTCTCCCTGTCAGGTAGGATTCAAACCAATTTAAGACACTGCCAGAGAGGCCCACCCATTGACTAAGGCGATTTCTAAGAATATTATGATCAATAGTGTCAAATGCAGCACTCAGATCTAAGAGGATGAGAACAGATATATGGCCTCTGTCTGCGTTCACTCGCAAATCATTTACTACTTTAACGAGTGCAGTTTCTGTGCTGTGATTTATTCTAAAACCCGACTGAAATTTATCAAGAATAGCATGTTTATTTAGGTGGTCATTTAACTGCATAATGACTGCTTTCTCCAGAACTTTGCTTAAGAAAGGCAGGTTAGAGATGGGTCTAAAATTTTCAAGGGCCGAGGGGTCAAGATTATGTTTCTTAAGAAGGGGTTTAACTACAGCAGTCTTAAGACAGTCTGGGAAGACCCCCGTATCTAATGACGAATTTACTATGTCCAGAACATTATCAATTAGCACGCCTGATACTTCTTTGAAAAGCCTTGTTGGTACTGGGTCAAGGACGCAGGTGGAGGATTTTAATTGAGATATTATTTTTTGTAAATCAGGTAAATCTATCCTAGTGAAAGAGTTTAATTGGTTTATAACAGGATGCTGGGGTTTAGGAGGATCCTTAGTGTTTGAGGGATATACTATGTTATTTCTAATATCATTAATTTTTTGATTGAAAAATACAGCGATAGCCTCACAGGTTTTACTGGAAGTACTTAGGAGGCATTCCTGTGAGTTACCTGGGTTTAGTAGGTGATCAATTGTAGAAAATAAGACTCTGGGATTACTAGCATTGTCATTTATAATCTTGGAGAAATAACAGCGTCTCTCAAGACGGACAGTGTTATTGTATTCTGTTATTTTGACTTTTAATATTTCATAGTGGATAGTTAGTTTAGTCTTCCTCCATTTACGTTCAGCTCTGCGGCATGTTCTCTTTAAGTCCGACACTCTTTGGGTCTTCCATGGTATAACAATACTTTCTTTTTTTTATACTTTCTAATTTTCCTACTTTCATATTCTTTAACTTTCTCCACATGTGTATCGCACCATTTTTTTTGAGCCTTTTGAATTCCACTGCTTTCATAATCTCTGATCTGCTCTGCATGTATATAGCGCCAACGTTTATGAACGTCTTTATGAAGTTCTACTTTGTCTTTTACTCTCTGCCTTTTAATTGTGAGCCCGATTGGACCTGCTTTTTTTTCAGTTCCACTTGTTCCAGGCTGTTAATTACTTTCCTTATTTTCTGAATTTGCACCTCGATTATTCTTTTTAATTTTTTTTTTTCCTCTCCAATGCTTTTGAGTCTCTTTTCTCCACGCTGCATTCTTTTTCGCTTAGTCGTCTACGTTTCATTTATAACGTATTGTCCTTGTACGCTTTATATGCGCTGAGAGCCTTGGATCTGCGTGTGCTCAAGGCCTTTGCATGACTGAGTGTTTTGCTGCCCCGTAGTCTTATTTGATATTGGTTGTAAGTAGGGCATGTCTTGCAAGGATCTCATGTTGTACGTCCCCGTGAGATGGTCCTGGGTCAGTCTCTTGGTAAAAAGTCTGATGTTTAAGGTCCCCGCAAGATGCTCCGTGGACAATCTGTTTTGTCTCACGGGTCTTTTAAGTGTCTTCCGTGATCTCGTCTCGTATGCCTAGTGTTTCTCTCCAGGATTTTTTTTATAATAGAGAGAGAGTTCCGTGAATCTCAATTCTTGAAAAGAATTTAGGTTGCCAAAATTGTAAAAATGGAAAACCTAAACTTTCAGAATTTTTCATTCTAGTCTAAGAAACTGCGAAGTAAATACCTTAATAAGTTAAATTGAATAACAAAAACACAAATTAGACTCAGGCTAAGAGGCTGGGTCTATCTAAAACCCACAGCCACCTTAGCCATCCACTGACACAGTGGAATTCATTTACAATTTATTTACCTTACATACAGTATGAATGGGCAGCATGTAGATGATAGACTGGAGTGGTCACATGGTCAGTGAAATATTCATAATATCTTCTTATTTATCATCTGAGTCCATTTTTCCATTTTATTGTTGCATTTTATTGTTTTATTTTTGGGTTAGCTGACAATATATAGCAGAGCATACTCACACACACAAACTCTGTCTACTTGATAGACTGTAACATTTTTAAGTTCATGTTATTTGCAGTTGTATGTACCTAATATAAAGGTTTTTTTTGTACATTATAATGGAAAAAATTCCAGATGTTATTTGCAATTGTTTACACCCAATTTATGATTGTTTTTTAGGTTTTACATAATGGACAAAATTCCAGATGGACATTAAAAGTAATCCCAACTAAATAAACCTGTAGTAGCCTCTCAGGTTGGCCTCTGAAAATGCAGTCATAAGAAACATTTATCAAAAATTGATATTTGGCATTAACCAACAATTAAAAACAAAGTTTACAGTAATCAATCCATTGTCTTTCTCCTTTGAGTTAGTCTGCTGTGCAGAAGTTGGAGAAGCTAGTGAACAAGAAAATTTGGCAGCTGAATTCCAAACAACATGTGAAAGAAGCCCGGAAGCGCCGTTTAGAGGAGCTGAAACAGCAGCACAGCTCCCATATTCATGTGGTCCAGACTGAGCAGGATCTGTGCAGTCAAGAGGAACATGTAAGTGGCCTTCCAGATGATATTATCACATTATGGTAATTGTGTTTTTAGGTTTAGGTTTGTCAGTACATTAAATATTGTTATTTAGTTCTTTAATATATTTTATTATACTCTCCCTTTTATTTAACTTAAGTTAAAGTTAAAATCATATCCACATGGGTGCAAATATGTAAATCTAAAAACCAGGTTAAACCAAAGCAGATGTTGGTTATGGAAATTATTACAGCCAAAGAGTTTGCCATTTGAACAAAGATTGGGGTTTTTGTGCTGAACGAAAGGGACTATCATGATAACATGTCACTTCCTAGTGAGAATATCATTGTCTCTCAAGCTAAATCTAGGTCGAGGATATAAGAAGATTATATAATGTTACCAAAAATTATGGAAGTTCTACACTGTTGACAACTTCTTCTATCACAAGGTGTATCTAGAGGAGATGAACCACAGGTTTATGGGATCATCAAAATGCAAAAACCATGGATCCCTTTACACCTTATTGTCAGTATAGTAAATTTAATCACCTATAATGCAATAGCATTCCTGTCCTTCACCTGTAGTCTGCTAGTTGGCAGTAAAGAGTACCACATACAAAACATCAGGGTTTTTTCTATATGCTTTAAGGCTGACCATAGGACATGAAGAGGCTATGGATTACCATAATGTAACCTCACTTTTCACATATGTTCTAGTTGCAAATGCAATAGAGGTGATACTCAGATGACTGCAAAAAGACACTATACTGAAGCAAAGGGCACTAATCGCATAGACCAGTAGCTGTGGTTTGACTTCCCACACAACCTTGCAACACAAACTAGAAATAATCAAAATGTTGTTTCACCGAACAGACAAAATTCCATCTGACATCACAATGAGGAACAAAGAGAGAGCCCACATCAGGGAAGCCTTGAGTGAATGCAGATAACCCTAACAGGATGAGGCATAAGCAGACATTTATTTCTGTTGACTGTTAGCTGGTTGACTAAGGGAAAGAGTGGGCTGTTTGGGATCAGATTTCAGAATCTTTGTCTATCATACTCTGGTATATATATATATATATATATATATATATATATTTATACTCCTGTGTTCTTTCTGTATTTCTCTTTTGGCTGAGTACTTTTTATGTTTGTGTATACATGTAAGTAAAGTTTCACATCAAAGGAAATGTATTTTCTTTAAAATAAATCATACATTTCAAAACCTCCGGTGAAGATTTCAAGTGAGTTGAAAAAAACTTATTGGTACCTAATCATAAAGCGTTTTCTGAAAAATTAAGTCAATTAGTTTATAAATTAAATTTATATATATAAAGCCAATTTTATATGTACTGTATAATTTACATAGCTTTACTGATGGCAGTTGAGTTATTTAACTGCTTTAGAGGCTAATGTCTTTAATTGTTGAAAATAGACAAATTTTGTTTCTGGTATTTAAGTTTAATCTGGTATTTTAAGATTACTTTGAAAAAACTGAGGTACTGATAAAATCCTGCATATGTCTATGTATCAAATCAAGAATGACAGTCAGAGACTTGTTTTATTTACTGACAAGAAATTATTTTTTATAAAAATAATATAAAAGAAATTAAAATATGGCAAAACAAAACATAAAACAGCAACAAAAAAAGACAATGCACAATTTAAAAAAACAGAAAGGCATGTAATTTAAAGGATAATTGTACTGTGCAATTTATTGTACAACATTTTGTGCAATTACACTCAAGTCTAAAAGCAGCTCCCATTTGTATGTTGTATTACTTTGTAGCTGTTGTAGGCAGAGACTAAGGTAGACATATCTTAATTTGGATGTAAGAGTGGGCGTCCTGGGAGAAAATCGTATTGTATTATAATGTAAAATTGTGAGAGTTTCATAGATATTGGCATGATATTGTTGAACATGCTTTTAAGATTGACCTGAAAGAGTTTGTTTTAGCAAATAACAAAACTCTTGTACATTCATTAAGTTCTGACTAAAATACAACAAAAGTAGTATAAACACCAGTTTTGGGGAGCATTACATTTAAAAGTAACGTAATTACATTACATAATAGTTACAAAACAAGTGAATAAATATATATATTGTTGTGGAATTTTGCCTAAATAGCACTTTATAGCACCCCACATGTACAGCCTTATCTGCACATGGAAATCTGCTTTAGGCAATGACACTTACTCCAAATCACTAAAGCTGGTGCCCACTCACTGTGCTGCTTTTATTATTGTCCCCCCTCAGCTGTTAACCCTGTTGGAATATTGTAGTCACCCACACTAGGTGCTGTTATACTGGGGGGCTCTGCCCTCTGCTCTGCAATTTTACTTAGTCGTTAACGTGCCATCTAGAAAGTTGAAAATTTTTAAGAGCTGGGAGCACATGAAGTGTGTCTGCCAAAAGCATTCCAACAACTGAAAGGTTAGATGTCTGTGATTTTGTTTTAAATGGTTTGTAAGTAGGGTGTGACATGCAAAAGTCACCATCTCACGGGTCTTGCTTCCAAAGGTTGTAAAGTCTAGTCTTGTGAGATGTCAAAGTGTCTTTCTGAGAAGGTCACGTCTTGGCCCAAGATTTTTTTTTATTATAATAGAGGGACAGGTGTGTTAGGTATCTACTTTATAGTGCCCTACGTGTACAGTCTTAGCTGCATGTGTGCAGCAACTTCAAGAAGGAGACTTGCTAACTTTGCACAAGTAGGACAATTTGTTTTCTTTCAGACCTGAGCTATACTTGTGCCATTTACCAAAACAGGTGCCCGCTCACTATGCCGTTTTCTTTTGATGACTTCTCTTCTTAATTGCTTGCCCCTGCGGGTATATAGTAATCACCCACACCAGATCTTCTTAACAATATACCTTGACCTAATCAAACCGTATAAAATCAATGTAGTTATAAAGCAAAATTAATAAAAACATAGTAAAACTAATGGAAGCAAAAGTAGGAATCATGTTTGAAAAGGGACTTAAAAGGTTTGGAAATGTATCTGAAAAAGAGTCTTATTAAAATACTTATACAGAAAATATAGGTAATGGAAAATGAGTATTTTCAAGTCTAGTTGCAGATTTGGTTTAGATTGGTGTTCAGTTTGCAGAGGTCTTCCCAATTGTTTGGGTTGTTCTTTCGCTTGTTGTTCCTTTCTCTGCTCTCCTTATGCTTCCTCTCTTCTGCTCTGCTCTTTCTTCTTATTTCACTGGCTAGCATTTATTCAATCCTAAGTCCATATATAGCCCTTGATGAAACTGACAAGAAAAATATACAAATTTCATAATTTTATTGTGTTTTATAAATACAGTATACGTTTAGTCTTTCATGTATTTCAGTAGGATAAATAACATCCATTCCCAACGCAAAGATTCACAATATAAAAACATTGACCGCTGCACCCCTCAATTACACTGCTTCAAAATATCTAGAGCAAATAGCTCGATTTAAACTAAACTGACACTTTTATAGGTTTCTGTTACTGGACTACATGCAGCACACTGTTTTCTGCTTGGGTGTGCAACTTTTGTTCAGTTCTTTTTACTTAATTGCACACTATGCACGTACTTAACCTTTTCCTGATTAGCTATCACCAGATGGCCAGAGTGTGTGTCTGCATGATGTTACAATGACAGTAGTAGGCAATGTCTTTGTGAAACAAATCTGCAAAATAAAGTACTAAGTATCCCTAGTAATTTAATAACACATTGCATTAGGTTACTCAAGAGTAAAAAAAAGGTAAAAATGACTACACCATGCATGTTACTTTTAACATGTCACCCCAAAATTGATCAGCACAAAACTCTTTAATCACCCCATTCTGCTACACCTTTCACTTTCACTCTGCAAGTTTTTAAGAAATGGGAAAGAAAAAGATATCTATTTCTGTTCCATAACTGTAAATATTTACTCTTTGCACATGTTAAGACATATTTTAAATTTGTTTTATTTTTTTTTTAATTAGTGGCACTGATTTTTGGACTTTATAGATGGTTATAGCTGTCATCAGCATCCATTTGTGAAATATTTTTAAATTAGACTATTTGCTTCTAATGAACTAAGTTGTCATTGTGATATCATTGTCTCTTTCAGAAGCAACGAGTGCTTCAGTCTAGTCTGGAAGAGGCTCAGATGAAGTATGAGGAGGCTGAGCACCTTACACGCATTTACCTTGACATCAAAAAAGAGATCCAGGTAGGAGAATACCTGACAAGGCTATACAGCTTAAACTGAAAAAAACAATTATTAAAAAAATCAAAGTAAAAGCAATGGAAGAGAAAAGCAGACTTTACTTGAAGGTGCTGAAGGAGTGAGGCAGATAATGTCTGCTTTGGCCATGTTTTGCTAAAATAAATAATAAAAATGTTATTCCAAGTAAATCTATGCAAAGGTGTCCATAAACATTAATTTTGTCTTGAGAATATGAACCCTTCCTCAAGAAATGTGTATATAATGGATTTTTTAAAATTATATAGAAGGCAGTTCCCTGGTTGAGCAATAATAATACATTTTAGATTAATAGGCAAGATCATGTATGAGCAAATCCTGGGGTTAGTATTCATAACAGCTCAGCTTACTGGTTACCCAGGTGAAGAGTTGGTATCTTCTTCTTGTCATTCACTTAAATGGACATGTTGTCCTCCCAAATAAATGATGCTGTACATTGTAGGTCCTCTAAGCTGCCATACAGCTATCGTGTCACTGGTGTTTCCTCCATCCAGATCTGGTGTCTCATTGCCTTGTGCAGTGGACAGTCTTGGAGTAGAAAAGACTTTATAAGATTCTTGAAGTGCCTCTTGGCCTATGGATGACCAAATGCATAAAATTACCATGTCAAGAACAGAACACATCTTAGCAGCCTTACATAAGATGCACTGACATTGATGTAAGTCAACCAATTATAAACGCCTCAGTATAGTTAAGTCAAAGGGCTAAAGACTAGAAACACTTCACACATTGGTGGCCACAGACCTTTTTTCAGGGTATCCAGTTTTCACTATGCTTTGAGTCTTTCTGATTTGTGACTTTCGAATTTAATCCCTATTAATCCAAGAAATAACTGTGATGTCCTTAAAAGTGTCAATAAATAAAATCTCACTAAAATTCTTTGGATAGGGAAACCTGGTAACATTTGGGATTTTATATGTAAACCTGGATATCATTTAACAGAAAGTGAATTGCCAATTGAAAAAATATGAGGCCTGTTAAAAACTATAGATACAAAACAAAACATGAGAAATGGAAAAAGCTGACCAGAATTTATAAATTGAGGTCTCTTATTTTTTTTTTCTACATAATCCATCCATTATACAACCCGCTATATCCTAACAACAGGGTCACGGAGGGGGGGTCTGCTGGAGCCAATCCCAGCCAACACAGGGTGCAAGGCAGGAAACAAACCCCCGGTCAGGGCACCAGCCCACCGCAGGGCACACACACACACACACTAGGGACAATTTAGAATTGCCAATGCACCTAACCTGCATGTCTTTGGACTGTGGGAGGAAACCAGAGCACAGGGAGGACCCAGGAAGCGAACCCAGGTCTCCTAACTGCGAGGCAGCAGTGCTACCCACTGCGCCACCATGCCACCCTTATATAACCTCATATTTATGCTAATGGATGATTAGCTTTTTTTGTTTTGTTCTTCACATACTTACTTAACTGATGGGAAAACGATATAAATCTCCTGGCACTAAAACAAGACATTGTCTGGGGTTCATGAGCATTGTAATTTTAATGGCAGTTCCTCTGTTTAGTGTGCATATGTATAACTACTCATTTTTGGCCAAGAAATGTAAAATTTTGAGGACTCGTTAAACATCAAGTCTATACCGGCAAGGCGTTTGAACCACCCTAGACAAAAGAGAAGAATGTGATATTGTGAGGAAGTGCAAAGTTAGTGTGGGACACAGTCTTTAAATTCAAATTTTGTGTTGAATTTTTATTTTTTTTTCTTCTACATTAGTGTGTCAGTAGAAAATAGAAGTGGGTTAAAAAGTACAATCAGACAAAAAGATGGTGCAGCAGGTGGAAAATATAGCCTTTTAAATCATTAATTCTTATGCCAAAGCAATAATGAGAATACCAACAAGAAACATAATGGGCATCCTGCATCACCCAGGTCTTTACCAAATAGAACTTTCATGGCAATCAGCAGTTTCAAAGTGTGCAGTCCAGACTCTTCTGAAGAAGCACAATGAAATGGGTAAGTGGTCAGTCACAAGAACCAAGTAAAGCAGATGGAAAATACATCAAACTGATGTGCCTTTGAAATCGGAAGACATCTAGCACTGCTGTCAACTTTGAACTCACAGACACCACTGGAAGCCAAGTATAACCCCAACAATCCAGAGATGTTTTGTCAGATGTGGTAATGCCAAAATGCTATTCCTGCAAGTTGGAAATAAAACCAAGAGGCACAACTCCATACACAAGCGCAATAATTGGGGTGCTGAACAATGAAAGTAAGTTCTGTGAATAGATGACTCAAAATTTGAAATTTTTTTTGAAAAAGGAGGAAGTTTCTCTATAGAAGAGCTAGAAATCACTACATAATATGAGCATCTGCAGCCTACAGAGAAACTCAGCAGAGGTTCCCAGCAGGTTTGATTTGGTCTGCATTGCTGCACAATTAATGGAATCCTGAATATTGAGAAGTACAGGTAGATTCTTATCCAACATGCAATGCAATCAGAGTGGCATCTGATCAGTCCCAGCATTCTTCAGCAGGACAATAATTACAAACACATGGACAAAATCATAAAGACCTTTCTCCAGCAAGAAGTAGAACAAGTAGTCCTTAATCAGATGGCATTACCTTCATATATCCCTGACCTCTGCATCCTCACATCTGCTTGGGATTGTAGAAGCATGTGAGACAACCAGATTCTTGGAACAAATGACTAGCAGACTTTCTTACAAAACTTGTACAATAGTGGACCTTAGAGAGAGAGAATGCAGTTTTTAAGGCAAAGGATGTGCACCCACAAATATAGAATTTTTTTTTTAGGTTTTTACTGTTTATTCTTTGTAGTGAATTTTTGTTATCTATAAACTTCTCATTTCATTTATTATTATTATTATTATTATTATTATTATTATTATTATTAATAATAATAATTTTTAAATATTTGCTTTACTTATTCTCTATTAACATTGTGTGTATAACATTTAAATGATAATATATTCATTTTCTCTATAAAAAGGGTAGGGTTACATGCTTTGTGGTCTTTTGACTTAGTGTTTGGCTAGTGCTCATGTTGTAGAAATGTTATAAAAATGATGCATAAAATAAAAATTGTTATTTAATAGCTGTAGATAACTTTAAAAATATGGAAAATAATACATTGTTCCAAGTAAATATTATCTCTGTAAATCAGAATGATGTTCAACATATCCAAGTCCCCTTGACCAAAGACCGATTGCCTGCGTAAGCAGTGAGGCCATTAGGCTGCTGCAGAGGAAATGTTTGACTTTGGAGATCATAATAAAGAAAATTCTGCTTTACTGTTCATATGGTTACAATCTAAATGGTAGAAATTTCTGCCATATCTCCACCTCAAAACATCCGTCATAAACCCCTTTTGGACTTCTCACTTTTTCATTAAAGATTTAGCCACACCTACTCAGATTAATTTAGTTGAGGAACGAAAGCAGTCACGGCTCCGCAAGCCTTTAATTAGCTCTTAAATTGGCAGTATAATGTGTCACTGGTGTATGAATGTTACTGTCCAGTCATTTATAATTATAGAATCCGCCCTGGTTTGTTTTTTTTTTAGCATGTTTTTGTTCATTTTAGTTCTGTGCGAGGGTAGCAGAGTGTAAGATTGCAGGATCGTATTTCAAATTTAAATTCCCAAAGTTCATATTTCCTGTTTGTGACTGCTTAATATATATAAACCTATTAAACAACCTTTAATCTTGGAGAATACTCATTTAAATTTGTGTTTGCTGTTCTGTAAAACTCTCTTTTTCTATTTGTTAGACTACATCTGTATTGACACTAATTTATGCTAGAAACCGACATTTCTTCTCTTTTAGTTGAGATTCTCTAAACTGAAGTAAAAAGGGTATCTGGAGAAAACCCATGCAGATATTTGGAGAATGTAAACATGTTCCACAGACAGTTAATGGGCTGAGATATGATCTCAAATCACTAAAGCCCATGAGTTCACGGATATACACGTGTCAATGCCGTGCATAATGCATTTTGAGGGGACCCATTGTATAGCAATGCTGAGCCCCCTGCTGTTACAAGGCTAAAATACTCAGCCTGACGGGCAGTTAAGTAACATGCAGAATGTGTAGACAGTTAAAAAGTAGAAGGTTATTATTTTTATCACAGCACAGACACTTAAATACGGTTTCATATTTTTTGCAGTTGAGGTGGTTCTCATTGCCTTTGCAAATGTCCACAGGTAAATTGAAAGTTTCCCTTCAAGGTTTTGTTAATTCATCTTCTAAGGAAATTAAGAATGTTGGTGTTATCATAGAATTTACAGTTTCATTTGAATCTCATGTTAAGTTCAAAACTAAGACATGTTTTTTTCCTTAAAACAAAAAAGTGCTGCTGCTGAAACTCTCGTCTACATCTTTATGACATCCTTCTTTATGTGGTGTTTCATTCTCAGAGAACACATTACTTCTGCATTTTATCATCTTTGTTGGTACCTAGTTAATTTTTATACAGTCAGGTACATAAGTATTTGGACAGTGACACACTTTTCATAATTGTGGCTCTGTACATCACCACAATGGATTTGAAACAAGGCAATCAAGAACTCATTGAAGTATAGACTTTCAGCTTTAATTGAAGGGGTTTAACAAAAATATTGTATGAGCTGTTTAGGAAAGGCATTTTTATACATGACCCCTCCCCCATTTTCATACAATTAAAACCTTTCCAGACCTGCTCAATAGTTAGTGAAATAATGAATGAACTGCTTCCACCTGCTATGGAACAACTGTTCATTCAAATGTCATAAACGCCTCATAAAATATTTTTGGTAAACCCCTTAAATTAAAGTGGAAAGTCTACTCACATAATCATTGCTTAATTTCAAAAATAATGTCAAAATACTTATGGACCTGACAGTGTGTGTGTGTGTGTGTGTGTATATATATATATATATATATATATATATATAGTGATATTGGACGCTATATTGCGCACGACCTGGCACAGATTCACACTGAGGCATGTGTAAAAAGACACAGACTTTGATTTTTCTTCAGCTGGAGGGCACGTCATCCCCGTGCACCCTCCAGCCACAACACAGTCCCAACACAAACAAAGCACCTAAATCACCACACTCTTCTCCTCCACTCCTCTCAGGGCAGCTTCGTCCACCTCCTCCCAACTCTGGCACCCCGAATAGTGGCTGCAGGCTCCTCTTATAGCGCACCCGGAACTGCTGCAGGTGATCGTTGACCTACTTCTGGCTGCACCTCCAGGTGTGGCTGCGCTCCCACCCAGACGGGCTCATTAAGCCGTGCAGCTCTATGCAGCTCCACCTGACGGAGGCCACAGAGCCCAACCAAGAAGAGCTGTGGTGTTTCATAACAGTGGCACCGACGCAACCCAGGGGGGCTGCCACCAAGTGTTCCGGGGGACGTAGCGTGCATCTAATGGCTGCTCCCCTGGATCCAGTGTTGAAGGGGCGTCCCGGCAGGGCCCCGGCCATCCGCCACAATATATATACAGTTAGGTTCATAAATATTTGAACAGAGACAACTTTTTCCTAATTTCGGTTCTGTACATTACCACAATGAATTTTAAGTGAAACAACTCAGATGCAGTTGAAGTGCAGACTTTCAGCTTTAATTCAGTGGGTTGAACAAAACGATTGCATAAAAATGTGAGGCAACTAAAGCATTTTTTTAACACAATCCCTTCATTTCAGGGGCTCAAAAGTAATTGGAAAATTGACTCAAAGGCTATTTCATGGGCAGGTGTGGGCAAGTCCGTCGTTATGTCATTATCAATTAAGCAGATAAAAGGCCTGGAGTTGATTTGAGGTGTGGTGCTTGCATGTGGAAGATTTTGCTGTGAACAGACAACATGCAGTCAAAGGAGCTCTCCATGCAGGTGAAAGAAGCAATCCTTAAGCTGCGAAAACAGAAAAAACCCATCCGAGAAATTGCTACAATATTACGAGTGGCAAAATCTACAGTTTGGTACATCCCGAGAAAGAAAGCAAGCACTGGTGAACTCAGCAATGCAAAAAGACCTGGACGTCCATGGAAGACAACAGTGGTGGATGATCGCAGAATCATTTCCATGGTGAAGAGAAACCCCTTCACAACAGCCAACCAAGTGAACAACACTCTCCAGGGGGTCGGCGTATCGATATCCAAGTCTACCATGAGGAGAAGACTGCATGAAAGTAAATACAGAGGGTGCACTGCAAGCTGCAAGCCACTCATAAGCCTCAAGAATAGAAAGGCTAGATTGGACTTTGCTAAAGAACATCTAAAAAAGCCAGCACAGTTCTGGAAAAACATTCTTTGAACAGATAAAACCAAGATTAACCTCTACCAGAGTGATGGCAAGAAAAAAGTATGGAGAAGGCGTGGAACAGCTCATTATCCAAAGCATACCACATCATCTGTAAAATCTGTTCAAATCCAGCTAAATGCAGTCAAATTGATTGGGCGGTGTTTCATGATACAGATGGACAATGACCCAAAACATACAGCCAAAGCAACCCAGGAGTTTATTTAAGCAAAGAAGTGGAAAATTCTTGAATAACCAAATCAGTCACCTGATCTTAACCCAATTGAGCATGCATTTCACATGTTGAAGACTAAACTTCGGACAGAAAGGCCCACAAACAAACAGCAACTGAAAGCCGCTGCACTAAAGGCCTGGCAGAGCATTAAAAAGGAGGAAACCCAGCATCTGGTGATGTCCATGAGTTCAAGACTTCAAGCTGTCATTGCCAGCAAAGGGTTTTGAACAACAACATTTATTTATATAGCACATTTTCATTTTTCAAAATAAAAATGTATCTCAAAGTGCTTTACAAAATGAAGAAATAGAAAAATAGAAGACACAATAAAAAATAAAAATCAGTCAACATTAATTAACATAGAATAAGTAAGGTCCGATGGCCAGGGTGGACAGAAAAAACAAAAAAAAAAACTCCAGACGGCTGGAGAAAAAAAATAAAATCTGCAGGGATTCCAGACCAAGAGACCGCCCAGTCCCCTCTGGGCATTCCAACCAAGTATTAGAAATGAACATTTTATTTCCAGTTATTTAATTTGTCCAATTACTTTTGAGCCCCTGAAATAAAGGGATTGTGTTAAAAAAATGCTTTAGTTCCTTCACATTTTTATGCAATCTTTTTGTTCAACCCACTGAATTAAAGCTGAAAGTCTGCACTTCAACTGCATCTGAGTTGTTTCATTTAAAATTCATTGTGGTAATGTACAGAACCAAAATTAGAAAAAAGTTGTCTCTGTCCAAATATTTATGGACCTAACTGTGTGTATATATATATATATATATAGTGAGAATGACGCTATATTGCACCCGATACAGATTGGACACGGAAGGTACATGTAAAATAAATAAACTATTTATTTTCTTCCCCTGTTGGCGCACGTCTTCACCATGTCCCACAGGCAATACACAGTCACAAGCACACTAAATCACACCAAGCACTTTCTACTTTCTATCCCACCACTCCTCCCAGACAACCTTGTCCTCCTCCACCCGACTCTGGCTGCTGAGTGGTGGTTGCTGGCTCCCTTTAATTGGGTTCCCGGAAGTGCTCCAGGTGCTTGATTGGAGACATCCACCTGCACTTCCAGGTAAGGAAAAACCAGTGCCCAAAAAGGGCCAACAGTTCCTGCTGCAGCACCCCCTGGCGGTGCCTGCGGAACCCCACAGAGCTGCACAGAACCCCAACCTCCATGCAGCCCTGGGGTAGTCCGAGGTGCCGCTGCAATTCAGGGAGGCTGCCATCTAGCGTCCAGGGGGAGATATTGGGCTTCCCACCCTTTGTCCCCCTGGCAGATGTGGTGAAGGGGCGTCCCAGCCAGGCATGGACCCCGGCCATCCGTCACAATATATATATATATATATATATATACACATGAAATGAGTGTGTTCCAAATAACAATCTATTATTTCCACTCTAAAACTCCACTTCACTCCCAGATAATTAATCAAGGCATGAGCTGGGAGAAGTTCGTGCACACTCAAAGTTGGTGGGGGAATGGAATAGCCAGCTGCTTGCAGCTTGTGTTTATCAGCACATTTAGATGAACAAAAGACGCTGGCGGAGAGGCAAGAACAGTTTTAAGAAGCGATTTAAGGTGGGACAGATCTATGAGTTTTTTCGTAGGCTCTGGTAATTCTAGTGTTAAAGACGGTATATGAGAACATTTAAAACTAGGAATCTATGTAGAAGAGGATGTCTTCCAAAACTGAGGATCTGAGTGACAATGGAACTAATGAGGTTATGCACCAGGCACCAAGGGGTTTTGAGCAGCCCTAAAGGAATTAAGCCCTCAGTGCTGCTAAGATGGAAGAAACTTAAGATGCAGCCAAGATCACTCTTAAATATACAAGTGTGCACCAAAAATTCCCAAAGCTGTTGAAAAATCTTACAGCAATTCCCTTTTAGTCACATTCAATATACTCTACTCAAGATTCAATGCACTTGTCCTATTCCTGTTAACATTTCCTGTACTCATCTTTTTCTTACTGTGTCTGGAACCTCTGGCATTTTTTCCTGAATTTCTTCTGCAGTACCAAAGCTTCCCTTCAGTATCGGTTTTAATTTCAGGACCAAAAAAATTCTTAGAGATTGAGATCTGGCAAAGAAACAACTACATTTTTTGGCCAAAAGCTCTGACAGACAGCACAGTGTGTGCAGGTTTACTGTCATGGTGCAAAATGCAGTTTTACTTGCACCATTTCTCCAGCTGCAGATTCCTCGCAGTTCAATGCAGTGCCACTATTTAACAGTCTGTTCATGGGGATCAAACTCTTTATAAACAAGTCAATCCATGTGAAAAGATGTGATCATCATTGATACTTAAAAATCTGCCATGGTCACTTAGTAAAAAAAAAAAAAGCTATTACTGTATAGTGTAGAGATACGTGGTTGTGTGCTGGGGAGGCAGCATAAAGAAGAGGGACGCCTCATGCCTGGACAAACTGGTGAGGAAGGCAGGCTCTATTGTAGGCACGGAGCTGGACAGTTTGACATCTGTGGCAGAGCGACGGGCGCTGAGCAGGCTCCTGTCAATCATGGAGAATCCACTGCATCCTCTGAACAGGATCATCTCCAGACAGAGGAGCAGCTTCAGCAACAGATTTTTGTCACCGTCCTGCTCCACTAACAGACTGAGGAGATTGTTCCTCCCCCACACTATGCAACTCTTCAGTTCCACCCTGGGGGGTAAACTTTAACATTATACAAAGTTATTATCTCTTACACTTGCACTCTTGCCTTGCACTCTCCACCTTGCACTGCTTTTTTTTATTGCTCTTTAATTAATATTGTTTTTTTTATCAGTATGCTGCTGCTGGAGTATGTGAATTTCCCCTTAGGATAAATAAAATATCTATCTATCTATCTAGATGTCATTATACCCCAGATTATCATTATGACAGTTGTCCAGTTCTTCTTTTGTTAGTAAAGATAATTTACTTGGTTCTACAGTGAAGTATATGAGAAATATGGTGCCTGGAGTTCAGTCCATGGTGGGCAAGCCTAGAATGGTGCCAAGGGTAAACCTGGTATTCCTGTTTGAAAAGAAAAAGGAAATGTTGAAAAATGGAATGATCAGATTAAAGAAGTAGCAATATTGTTTGTAATTACAGGACAGAGTTTACTCATGAATAATATACAGCTTGTTAATCGGATCTTTCTGTTTGGTAATTGTGTAAATAACCTGCTTTTAATGAATATGTGAGGATGACCACCCTCTTGCTGTAAGATCCCACTGTATGATAGATGGTCAAAGAGAGAGGTTGGGAGCTGACAGCACATTGCTGCACCCACCACACGATGAACCACCCGGCTTGGGACCCGAGTGTGCAGTAGGTGACACTTCAGCATCACACTGGAACAATGTGAGGTTTTTATGGTGGCTGGAGTGTCAATTCTTCCACTAACCCCCATGTTTTCCCTGCAAGTTGGGGGACCAGGTTGCAGGGCTGGATGCAGATTAATGTCATACCCAGGACAAAGCAATTGCAGGTTAAGGGTCTTGCTCAAGGGCCCAACAGAGGAGAGTCACTTCTGGCGTTTACAGGATTTAAAACAGTGATGGTCAAGGGGAAGTTTAAAAATGAAGGCAAAAGATAAATTACAGTAAAGCATAAACATAGCTGAATAGTACAAACTCAGTTGAAAGTTAGTGCAGTCATTTCCTCAAATGTGGAAAAAATATGAAATCATTACCACACTACCTACTACTTTTGACCTTGCTAAACGTAGCTGAAGGATGAGAAAATAATTTCTTAGCTACCGAAGGACCCATTAAAAGAGAGATGTTGATTAATTAAGAGGCTTAATTAAAAAATATATATAAAAGATATATTAAACAATATATGAGGCATTCCCTAAAAATGGAAGTACTTCAAGGAAGAAAATCTCCCTGAAAAAATTAATCTGTGCCTGTGAAGTATGTGGTAAGTAGTATACTGCAAATCTGTGGTGAAAATATTGCCATCTGATGAAACTGGAATGTAATATTTTGGTGTATTGTCATTTTACAGCACGGTGGTGCTATTATGATGTCTTTTCAAAAGAAATTCCTGGCAATTTTGTCATGATAATCAGAAAAGTGAATGGAGAAAATGCATTGAAATAAACATTTGTCAGTAAATTAAAACTAGAAATCCGATTATGCTTTAACATGACAATGATCAGGACAATAAGCAAGTGACTTGAAATGAAGGAATAAAGATTTTCTTAACTTGCAGTGTCAGGCACCTGACCTTATTGTGATTCAATTGAAAATATGCAACAAGATCTCAAAGTTATTTTAGTTTTCCAACTAACTTGACACGACTAGAGCAATTTTACAAGGAATAATGGTCAAACTGATGTACAAAGTTCTTATGATGGCACACACTTTAATTTTTTTTATTTGTATTTTCTTTTTTGGGGGTGGCTTTGGGAAGATGAATGTTTAACTTGCAACATGTTTCTCAATTTAAAACATTTTTAAAATTCTAAACTGAGACTTTTAAGGGTGAGATAAAGGGCTGAGCACTTTCAAGTCACTATGTATACAGTACTAGCAAAATACCCATGCTTCGCAGCGGAGAAGAAGTGTGTTAAAGAAGTTATGAAAAAGAAAAGGAAACATTTTAAAAATAACGTAACATTTGCTTTATATTCGTTTGCATAAGCACAGTCCTTCACCAGCAATTATTTAATGTTAGCTCAGACCTGGCACTTAAAAGTTTCTCTCGCACTTTTGCTGAGTTTGTGCTAAACACTATTCTATCCCTGACCATCTAATCTTCGTTTGCATAAGCACAGTCCTTCACCAGCAATTTTAACTCAGTTACAAAGTGATCAAAAGTCTCGTTTATACCCTGGGTCCTCTCTAGCGAATATCGTATTTGTCTTAGGCATGACAAACGCAAGCAGCAGCGTGTCTATGAACTTAATTTAAAGTTAAGCTTTACACCTTGCTTTCCTATTTGTTTGCATAAGCACAGTCCTTCACCCGCAAGTTTAACTCCGTTACAGCAATTTTAACTCTGTTACAAAGTGATCCAAAGTCTCGTTTATACCTCGTGTCTTCTCATTAAACTTGTATCTCGCGAATATCGTATTCGTTGTAGGCATGACAAACGCTAGTGGCAGCGTGTCTATAAACTTAATTTAAACTTACGGTTTACACCGTACTTTGTTTCCACAGTAGCTGCACTTATGAATATGCTTGTATGTGTCACTCGTTTCATATTCTTTTGCTGCCTTCTCAATTGTGTAATGTGTTTTTTGTTCAGCGCTTTTTGGAGATCTTCCTTGTTCTCTACGTACTGCGTTCACAGTCAGTTCACGTGAGCCGCTCTCTTGTGCGATCTTGCGATGTCCACGGCTTTATTTAATGTTAGCTAAGACCCAGCACTTAAAAGTTTCTCTCGCACTTTCGCTGAGTTTGTGCCAAACACTAGACCATCTCATCTTCGTTTGCATAAGCACAGTCCTTCACCCGCGAATATTTACCTTATATGGGCAGGCACTCAATTACATGGGAGGCGTGATGATGCGGGACGCAACTCCGTCTCACACGGTGACCGAGCTGCAGGCTATGGCCATATATATGGACGAAAGTAGGTTCCAATTATGACCGTTACGCATAGAATTTCGAAATGAAACCTGCCTAACTTTTGTAAGTAAGCTGTAAGGAATGAGCCTGCCAAATTTCAGCCTTCCAGAGTATATATATATATATATACACACACACATACTGTACTTTATTACTGTTGTAATATTACTGAATTTTACTAAGCTGATGGTAAAAAATGTTGTGTTGCTGGTTAACCAGGTTCTTCGTAAGTTCTCTGTGTTGAAACATAGATACATGCAACAAGATTGGCAGCAACAGAAAAATTACTGTCAAGTTGAAATAAATTGATGGGAGTTAATTGCTATTTTGTAGTTTTATTTCAATTTCAAACTTTGTTTTCAGCTTTCAACTACAAAATTAGTTTATATAGTAAATTTAAATAATTCAATATTTTTAATAACAGGTTATAACACTTAAGGTTTGTGATAAAAGATTGCTTAAATTGTTAACATTTCTGTTACAGAAAGTGGTTAAAAAGAGTCAACGTGGTTCTTCTATAGCGGTGGTTCTCAACGTCAGGACTGGATTTAGACATTATGAGGGATAGCTATGGGAAGCTATACATGCCTTATTCATACAAGAAAATAATAATTACTTTCTAATGACCTCATGTAAAATTCCTAAAAGTAATTGACAAAAAATGAAATACAGTTTTCAGGTAAGGAAGACAGGTTTGGAGACAGGTTAGTTATACTCATTACTCATGGAGCTGGAGAGTGGTGATATGTTGCATATTGATTACATGCAAGTAAGTATTTTACTGTGTCGTGAATGCAAAAAGGGTGTGAGACCTCAAAAAGGCTTCACTGGCCAGGAAAGCCCTCTTCCTGCCTGGAAAGTAGGCTACACAGGCCTAAAAGAGGAAAATATAATGAAAAAAATAAAATAAAATACAACCAAAAATAATATTTACAACTCCAAAAAACTTCAGAGTAACAACAAATCGCACTAAACTGCCTGTCTCCACTGCTTTTATTGAGCTGGTAGCAGTTCCTAAATGGGAATAAAACAGGTAGCCCTGCCTCTTGCATTTCCACCCACAAAGAATATGGAACATCAGTAATGGCGTACTGCACGATAACGTGCAGTGAATACACTTGATGTGAGCGTTCCTAGTTTTCATATTCTTTCTCTGTACGTTTATCATTCATTTGCTCAGAGGTTGATGCGCATGCTGCTCCCTGAGCAGCTCTTCTTTTCTCCACCCTATAGCGGCCCGCTGCTTCTCTTCTTTCGTCTGCATCTTTTTGCATTAAAACTGATTAAGTTAGTTTTTGTGTTGCAATTACTTTGTACGTTTAATTTTTTACTTAAGCTGGCACTTAAGTCTTCAATCTGCCTCAAGAATGATTAGCGAAGGTGGTAGGGAATGAGAATGGCGCCCCTACGCATGCGCCGCACAGCTGCCCTGCTGCATGCTGCCGAGAGTTGATTCTACAATAAAATTAAATAAAAATAAAAAGAGTAATAAAAATCATCACCCCGAAAGAGGATAGTAGTTGTCACGTAGTATATGTGTACCAAATTTCAAGTCAATAGGTGAAACGGTTTGCGAGCCACAGGTGATTTAAAATCCTGGACAGACAAACGAACAGCCAAGTTAACGTATTATATAAGAAGAATGAATATTCACATTTAAATAGACAGTGCATAATTATAAACATCACAGAAAATACATGAAAATAAAACACATAACTGCTCAGAAACCAGAATAATAGAATGCATAAATATGTGCAATGCCATAACACACTGTACTATGTACATGTGATAATGATGACCCTATAAACATATAATAAAAGTAGCTTTTAAAAATGTATAGCAAGTTTTTCCTGGGCTTTCAATAGTAGTAAATAATTGTCTTCTTGAGTCCATAGAGCAAATAAGTGCAATTTTATCACCGGCCACATGAACTTTCTGCTTATGTTTACAGGGTGAGATTTTAACTTTCAAGAGTCGTATGGAGACGATAAAGGCGGAGGTGGAGAGGCAAAAGCAGGTGTTGATCAGACTCCGACACATGCAAAAAGATGTGTGCCTGTCAAAGGATGAGGCAAAGGTATTTCTTTAATTATTTCAAATCCAGATGTAGATCCAAGTATATGGCCATATTGGGGCAGGTAATCTTATGAACCTTAAAACTTATTTATATTCTTTAAGTATTAATTTGATTTGAATTAGCCAATAAACCATTTTAGGGGTGGGGTGTTAGGTATACAGATGCATTTTTTAGCCCTTACAGTTGAATAATTTTGAAATTAAAAATATCACTTTTCTCTGCAAAAGGTTTAATAAGAGACTGAATTTTTTACGGTTCTACCAGAAATATCTAGCTTTGTGCAACTAATATTTTTTTTTTACAATTGGAATGATGAGAATGCAAAAGATACAGAATTTTTTGTACTTTAAAAAAGATTTATATATCAAATTAAACTAGTTAACTTGGAAAACTAAAGTGGATTAAGCAGATTTTATTAAGGATGAAGGATCACAGAAACCTCCTTTGCTTTCTTAATATACAATACAACAGTGCAACAGAACCTTGGCTTATGTAAAATAACTTCTAAACGAACTGGTGGAGGAGCCTTAAAAAGAAGGAAAAGAATGTAAAATAAAATTTGAGTGAACAATGACATCGGTCTCTCGTACTATTTTACACAAAAAGCTGTCCACAATGCAGCGGCAACAAGTGAGATACACAGCTGCCGATCTTTCTTCCCATCTCATCCAGAGCAAAGGAGAAGAAGATGCAAGATGTGCTTTCTCTTACTCTTACAGTATGTCACTAAATAGGGCATGCAGTGGCGTTGGACCTCCCCTGGCTAACTGTGATGTTTGTGAAACTGCTTGGTTGTAACTTTGGCTTTGTTGAACTACAATTTCAAGAGCCTGAGTGGGCCACATTGTACCATTAGTCTACATTGGTGTATTGTATTTAGTAAGTGATCTACATTTGCATTTGAAGCTGCTGATACACATGCACAATATACCTGTTACAGGCTAGTTAGCTTTACTTAGGGGTACTGTAAATGGTTGATGAAGAATCTAGAAAGTACCTGTTGGATATCGTGAGGCTCCACTTTATTGAGTCTAAACAAATTAGACATTTTCACTGCATATAGGTGGTCTGTATTCAGCTGATTATATAGCCTTTATTTATAACAATAAATATTGTTTTCATTTGACTTTTTATTTGGCTTTATTTGTTATTCAAAGTCAATAAAATTAGAGTACATATTATAAAAAAATAAATATTACTTATTACTATTTAAAAAAGTTAAATACTTCATAAATAATTTTCGGAGACCCTTGTTTTTAAATAATTTCCGATATACCTGTATATGTAACACTAATTTCAATAAATGATGGTTAAAATAATAAAAAAAATTAATTGTATAAAAATAATATTGTTCTGCTCTAGGAGGCATCGTGTCAACCATCAGAGAGTGTAGCTTCACCAAGGATCTCTTGAGTTCCAGTTCTCTGTGTTAACTGGCAACAGTACATTGTCCAGTTAATTTATCTAGTTGACTGGTAACAAAACTATTTGTCTATTAATTTATTTATTAGGCAGCATTACAACGTCAGAAATTGTTGGCTGAGAGAAAGCATCATGCAAGAGAGATACTCAAGGCCAAATATGCCAAACAAGCAGAAAAAGAACGAGACCGTCTGGATTCTGTTGCGTGGCCGGTGAGTTTGAGTGGATTGAAAGGTATACAGTAGACACTGA
The DNA here is from genome assembly GCA_026402145.1 of Polypterus bichir lapradei. Lineage (NCBI taxonomy): Eukaryota > Metazoa > Chordata > Cladistia > Polypteriformes > Polypteridae > Polypterus > Polypterus bichir. The sequence goes on along the minus strand of JANRMT010062852.1, from coordinate 42,430,379 downwards.
CCTCTTTTAAAGTTGTTTTGTGTGTCTGATGTCTTTTTGTTGTCTCCACTGTGTTATAGAAGTGTTTATTAATATGGATCATAGGTAGAGCTATGACCAGATGAGGTAAGTCAAAAAGTGCAGTGGTCCTCGTTTTAGCAGGTTTAATGCAAATAAACCACAAAAACTTGCAGCCTTTTGTGAAAGTTTCTAAAACCAGTCTGTGGAAGAAAAATGAGCCAACTATCAAATTGGAGGTCTTTATTACAGCACATTAATCTGTTCAAAGATAAGATTTGAATAATCTACTGTGCTCTGAGTTATCATATTTAAAGGACCCCCCCCCCCCATCATGCCTGATTTTGCTGACTAGTTGGTTCTGTAGAAACAATGAACACATCATTTTTGGTTTTTTAATTAGAGAACTGATGAATTTGTTCTTATCAGATGTTTCCAGTAATCCCATCTCACCTACATAATACAATACCTTGTTTTCAACCAACACATCCTTGTGCCCATGAAATGACCCACAGTTAACACCTTCATATACTAGAGTTAAAAATGGGAAATTGCTCGTCTTCTAAGGAAATACATTTATTCTTTGTGTGACATTTCGTCTTGAAAATGCCACATTGCAAAAATGCAAGTATCCGCTCTGTTCAGATAAAAAGGCAATGTGAACAAATGTCATATAGAGAGAAATATAAATCAATAAAGCAAAATTCATAAAAGATAAATATGTATATTCATAGATAAGCATATTAAATTCCAGAAGACTGTCAGGCAGGAATAAAATAACATTTACAGATTATTATCATATATGGTCAGGATAACAGATGAATTTAATAAGTTAGTGTCACTCTTTAGTTACTGTCAGGACATATCCCGAGGTGGCAGATGACACAAAGTGACTTCACAAAATGAAGTTTCACTGCCTTTATTACTTTTTTTATACTGAATATTTTTGTTTGGAAAAACCAGTAAATCCTAGCAAATTAAACAGTGCATCTGCTCTACAGAGATCACATCGACACAAAAGGTTACTTGTTCTTAGATTGTTCCTGCCTTGCACATGATTCTTGCTTGGATGGGTTTCAGCTTCCCTATGACTTTGCCCTAAATAAACACGTTAATAAAAAGTATGGATACATTTTCTCTACCTCCTTGCATGCCTTGTTAACATGAATTCACCACCTGCCCATTTCAAACTTTCTGCATGTGCCTGATTTTATAGATGCCAGATGTTTAAAGATTCTACGTTTAATATAACTGCAAAAAACCCCCAACTTAAACTACTAATTAATGATCTGGTGTTTAGGTACTTCTAGAACCATTCACTCTCAGCCTGGCCACAAAGTACACTTTCTCCATTGTGTCTTGTACCTGTTCAAGGTCATTTCCTGGTAGACTGGTACCTTGTGTGAAGCACCATCTTTTCTGAATGCCCAAACCAAATCCACTGCCTCCTCTTCATCTTGAAAAATAGCAGTCGCTAAAGTAATTTCATATTGTTGATCTTCTTTTACTGTCACAGAACTTCAAAAGCATTTGTAACAAGTTTACTAAAAGGAAAAGAAGAAACATCACAGTGAATATGGAGATATTTGAGCAGATGAAGTAGTTTGTTTTTCTTAGGTTTACTGATTTCACACATCAGAAACAATGACAACAACAACAAAAAAAAACAAAACAAAATTATGTGACAATCTGTGCTTAAAGATAAAGGGCAGGAAGGTTTACTGAGGGTCACAACAGGGAGCTTAAGAAAAAGGTCATTAGAACAGTAGTGTGAAGCTAAAGGACCACATGCTTGATTTTATTTTTGTTTTTGTTAATTTGTTTTTGCCCAGTTGGCATCCTGGCCTTTTTCAGTAAATCATTTATTTATGTCCTCTAGCCAGCCTTATCATTTGTATCAGCATTTCAAACATTGTTGTTGTCTTTATGCTCTCCTACTAGCCAAGTCCACTTCATTGCGCACTACCGACTGCTCCATGGGTGAAATCTCACTTAGGGAAAAAGCAGAATATACTGGGGCCAAGGAAGGTAACTGTAGCTTGACCCAAAGCCATGGTGCATCGCATAGATACGCTATAAATGGGTGTCCTTTGTCATACTTTATTAAAAGGAAATACATTTTGTTACAGGTTTGTAATCATATAAAAAAAAGTATTCAAAATTGAATTGCCCTCATAAAACCGCCTAACACTTGTTATTACCCACCAATGTTTTACAGTAAAGTTTCACAGAGAGCTGGATCTTCTCTATAGGTAGTGAGGCAAGTGCATCACAGGGTACACAGAATTGATAAAACAATAGTATAAATAACATTACAACCATAGAGAGGCTAGTGAGGAGCAAGATCACAGAGGAACGATATTAACAATACTGTTAATGATATAATTAAAATCAGCAATGCCAAACAATAAAATATGTAATCTACCCTGAAGATGAGAAAATGAGCATTTTGAAAAAACAAACAGCAGAAAAGATGAAGGCTTTCTCTCTACTGATCTAATCTGGGGAGCCTCATGGTATAAGTATTAATTTAGAGAACACCGCACTGATAGGGAGTGGCGATTATGTCATAGTCCATGTGGCATCAGGCTTCGCAGCCCCAGAAATGAATTGCATAAACATATAAAAATAACAGTATAAAATCCATTTAAAACTAGTATTTCCCTAGATTTCTTCCATTCTTTTCCCTTTTTGGAAGTTTATTCTTGTTATCTTAAGGAGTCAATGCTGGGAGGCTGTCAGAAAACAGTGCCTACTAAAGCCCATTGCGGTACTCCTTGTGTGATTTTGGGCTATAGAAGAAATAAATTATTGCTGTTGTTCTTGATTGTTGTACTGTATAATTTGTTTATTTACAATGAATTGTATTCCTCTTTTGTACAGAAACAGCCTCAGATTATTTGGAGACAGAGCCGATATGATGCCCCTGAAGAGGAGGAGGCTGAGAAGGCAGGCGACTCTTTAGAAGAGGCATTTGGAAAGCTCAGAGAGGCAACTGGTGCCACTGACACTGAGGTGAGACTTTGTTAGGGTCTTCTGGAATGGAGTGCAAAGTGATAGTGAAATGAGCCTGAAATGGCTCATTATGGCATTTCATTTTATTTTAAAGAAAACCATTTTATATAAATGAGGTTATATATTTCAGTTTATACGATACAAAAAAATATACAACAATAATACTGTACTTCATATGTTTTCTGACAGTTCAGTACAGACTGGAGATATTTTTCTGAAAATGTTCTATACTTGTATGTACAGCACAGGCCAAAAGTTTGGACACACCTCCTCATTCAATGTGTTTTCTTTATTTTCATGACTGAAGGCATCAAAACTATGAATGAACACATGTGGAGTTATGTACTTAACAAAAAAAGGTGAAATAACTGAAAACATGTTTTATATTCTAGTTTCTTCAAAATAGCCACCCTTTGCTCTGATTACTGCTTTGCACACTCTTGGCATTCTCTCGATGAGCTTCAACAGGTAGTCACCTGAAATGATTTTCACTTCACAGGTGTGCCTTATCAGGGCTATTTAGTGGAATTTCTTGCTTTATCAATGGGGTTGGGACCAGCAGTTGTGTTGTGCAGAAGTCAGGTTAGTTGGACAATCATTTATTTTTCAACAGGACAATGACCCCAAACACACCTCCAGGCTGTGTAAGGGCTATTTGACCAAGAAGGAGAGTGATGGAGTGCTGTAAATGGTCATGAAAATAAAGAAAACACATTGAATGAGGAGGTGTGTCCAAACTTTTGGCCTGTACTGTATTTCTTAAAAGGCTATTACTAGCTGCCAGTTCAAGTATTCAGACTTAAGGCTGTTGTGACGGTTTGACAGAATAATGAACAACATGTATAATAATTCCTCATGAAGTCAGTTTATTTTTTAGCTGTTTCTCAAATTTGTTTAAAGTCTCTGTTATGCTACTTATGTAAATTCAAATTAATTGCATGTACTTCTTGGTACTATCAGCATACAGACTGTGCATGCACAATAAAATATGAGTGGCATTTTTCCTTATTTACTGCAATTCTGAAATTATTCTCAGAAAAGTTGAATAACTACATCCTTATGTGCTGTTCTGACTGCAAAGACATGATTTGTTTGTGAAAACAAATGTAGATTTAATAAAAGAAACTCTTGCCTGGGAAACCTAATATTACTTAAGCAATAAAGTTTTTCAGGGGAATATAATAATCCATCCATCCATTATTCAACCCGCTATACCCTAACTACAGGGTCATGGGGGTCTGCTGGAGCCAAGCCCAGCCAACACAGGGCACAAGGCAGGAAACAAACCCTAGGCAGGGTGCAGTAAATCTGTCTCAAGGTTACCTAAGACAAATCAAAATGTCCCCTGTTCCACTGCACTGCCATGTTACTCTTAACATTTTTGTTGGTTTTCCACATGAACAAGAACAGTGACTATTAGAGAATAAAATTGTCTTAATCATTTTAAAACTTACGGTATATTATGTCATTAATTAAAACTTTAAAATTTAAAACAGTGTGGATGCATTTTATAAATGTATTTGTTTTTCATCCATTGTCCCCTATTAGCCGTTTCTAATCTTATGTTGGTGGACTTGTTGGTGAGAATACATTTAGTTGTATATAAGTTTAAAATTCTATTTTGACAATTAAATTGAATTTTCATGCAATAGATTGTATTGAGTTCTATTTATATGTTTGTCTATAAGTGAGTTTTCATATTCATTTCTGTTTATTCTTTTGTAATGCTGTTCACTGTGTACACAAATTACACTGAACATTTATAGTAAATACTTGCATTATAATAACCTGAATAAATACTGTGCCTGCTCTTTGGTATACTCTCCCTAATATATGAAAATAAGTAGCTATATACAGTACTTGAGTTTATGTATATTTTCCTATTGTCATCTCATAATATTTGTACTTGATTTATGTTGAATGGGGCTACGATATGAAGTGTTACTGCTTTAGTATACCCACTGATATCTGTCGTCTTCTTCATGTCCTTACAGAAAGTGGTGCAGTTCTTTATTTGTCAGGGTGACACTCAAAAGCGCTTGGAACATCTTGCTGCAGAAAATGATATGGTCCTTCAGTGCCTTAAAGAAGAACAAAATAAGCTTAAGGATGAACTTAACCAAATCAAATATTCTGGAGGTGCCAGAATAATTCAGTATGTACTACCATCCACTTTATTTTAACAGAGTTAACAGACTCTAGATGTAGTTTTCTCAGTACTGTGATAACATTTAGAGCCATAACTCACACAACAAGTCATTTTAAAATACTGCACAAGAGATAAAATTGTCAGACCCACTTAATTGCAATTCAGGGTCTAATTGGGCTGGAGCCCCTTCTAATCAATTAACCTTGTATTAGGAAACGGTTCACTACATTGCCCACTTGTACTGTCATCCATCCATCCAGGGCCCATTTACTATTTCCATTTTCTTTTGTATATATTAATAAAGTTCTACTTATAGATTCTTAACAAAGGAACTTATTCATTCTTTTATTTTCTCTACCTTTTTAAGTATATTTATATTGTCTGCCATATATTATGATCAACAACGTGTTGACACAGCTGCTTCACAGTCCCAAAATCCTGTTAGATTCTCATACTATATTTGATGTTGTGGAGCTTACAGTTCCTCCTAAAACTGTTCTCAGACAAGGTGTATACAATAGAAAGAATTAATCACTTGAAGGACAATAAACACATTTATATGTCTCTACACAACAAATGCCATAGCTATCATACGATGAAATTTAAATTCTTGCCATCAAAGAAAGCTCTGGTTAATGCTTCTCCTGGTAAAGATGTTACTTTCAACTCCACAAATTGCAAACTTGCTGTATATACTATGTGTTGTAATCTAGCAGTCTGCAAAACCTGCAGATAGCAGATTTTATTTATTGACTATCTGGGATTATATCTATAGGGTGGTCCAGATCTAATTATGCAATTTTCATTATGCTATAACTTATTAAGTTTATTACATAGAAAATCACCCGAAAAATCCCGGACCATAGAAAAGTGTGCGAACTGACGACATATAGAATCGTCTTCGAGCCGAACTGGAATTGTTCCCGCATAAATCAAAGTCATCCAGACGACCTGGATCTGCATAATTATACCTGGACCATCCTGTACATTATATTATATATATTCATGACACAGTACTGAAACACAACACTACTTTGAAAGTTAAAAATGACCAAGCAGTATCTCAGAAGCAGAAACAAGATAGACCCTAGACCTATTAATGAAGGGGATGGACACTATCACATGTTTGCTTCCATCTTCAGCTTCTTGCTCAGATTTGAATTCCATCATAATAGATTGTCTAGGTTTCTACTGGTATACATTGTTAAACACCAATACATTAGGCCAGATAGTAATGAGTTCTTATAATTCTATGAAAAGTCATACACAATAGACAGATGACATTATGTTAGCTGAATTTATGGCTGTGATTGTTTGCCTTTTCACAAACTACCCTTGGCTTTAATGTGTACACTGATAACGACTTATGTTAGACTGTTAAAAAGATAAATCGTTAACTAGTTAGCTTAATATGAACTTTCTTTGACAACATTTCCCATTACCTCACCTTTGACTGGAACCACCGACAGGATTTTATTGGTGCCAAACTTCAAAAATGTATGTGTGTTCTTTATTTTGCCTTTAGGGAAAAAAAGGAGATAGAGGACTTCACCTGCATGTTAAAGGCAGAACTGAAACGCAGGGACGAAGCCAAGAAATGGGCAAAGGAGCTGTCCAACAGAACTCTGAATAAAGTGAGGGCTGTGCTTGAAACCCTTGTTGAGAAGCTACAGCACATCAGCAAGGTACTTCCTATAAAGATTTGGGACTTTCCAGAGGCTAAGTAAATAATTTTAAAGTGTCAAGTATGTTTTCAAATGGTAAAATTGATTTCTCTAATTCTGTACATATACCTGTATACTACATACTCTCTATTTGTGCAGAGTTATAACTAATACATATTTAATATTACTGTACTGAGAGTCATTCATGGGCAGAAATAGTGTGTAAAACAATTATGAAAGAGTGCAGAGAAGACTTACCAAACTGCCAGGTTTAGATGTTGTATCTCTTAACTGGATAATTAGGACAGAAAATGGGCTTATGGGGTCATTATTATCACATGTAAAGAGTACAGTGAATTTCTTACTTGCACGTGCTAATCAACATGCAACATGTCTCTCCGGCGCCCTTATTAGTGAGTGTAACAGCCTTACCACAAAACTTCTGTATTTCTTACCTGAAAATTTTCAGAACTCAATTTACAACAGTCTATTATTAGGAGACATACCAAATTTAAAATTGTCTTTGCTTTGCCCAGCTACCATCTTTCCCTCATCCTGGTCAATGGCTCAGCCCAGAATTTTGGGTAGTCAGCAGCTGCTGCAAACTTTTCCAGGAGTGACAACACATAATCACTTCTAACCTGGTGTGCATGTTGAATTCTTTACCAGTAAGATGAATTTGCTGTATGTGGATGTGGGTTAAGAGTAAATCCTGCAGTCTCCAGCTTGGTTCACCTGCTACAGAAATCTGTATGTTCATCACTCGACCTGGGGAGGAGGTAGAATAAGTGACTGAATGTAAATATTAAGTAAATCACCAAAATAATTATCTGATTTGGAATATGAACACTATATATAAACTGCTCAAAAAAATTAAAGGAACACTTTGAAAACACATCAGATCTCATTGGGAAAATAATCCTGCTGGATATCTTTACTGATATTGACTGGGTAATGTGTTAGGAACGAAAGGATTCCACATTGTTTGATGGAAATGAAAATAATCAACCTACAGAGGGCTGAATTTAAAGACACCCTGAAAATCAAAGTGAAAAAATGATGCGGCAGGCAAGTCCATTTTGCCGAAATTTCATTGCAGCAACTCAAAATCGTGCTCAGTAGTTTGTATGGCCCCCACATGCTTGTATGCATGCTTGACAACGTCTAGGGCACATGCTTCTAATTAGATGATGGATTGTTTCCTGGGAGATCTCCTCCCAGATCTGGACCAGGGCATCACTGAGCTCCTGTACAGTCTGAGATGCAACCTGGCAGCGTCGGATGGACTGAAACATAATGTCCTAGAGGTGCTATGTTGGATTTAGATCAGGTGAGCATGGGGGCCTTCACCAATTCTTTCATCCTCCAGGAACTGCCTGCATACTCTCACCACATGAGGCCAGGCATTGTCGTGCACCAGGAGGAACCCAGGACCCACTGCATCAGCATAGGGTCTGACAATGGGTCCAAGGATTTCATCCCGATACCTAATGGCAGTCAAGGTGTTGTTGTCTAGCCTGTAAAGGTCTGTGTGTCCCTCCATTAATATGCCTCCCCAGACCATCACTGACCCACCACCAAACCAGTCATGCTAAATGATGTTACAGGCAGCATAACATTCTCCTTGGCTTCTCCAGACCCTTTTACATCTGTCACATGTTTCTCAGGGTGAACCTGCTCTCATCTGTGAAAAGCACAGGGCAGCAGTGGTGGACCTGCCAATTCTGGTATTCTATGGCAAATGCCAATCGAGCTCCACGGTACCAGGCAGTGAGCACAGGGCCCACTAGAGGATGTTGGGCCCTCTGGCTAACCTCATGAAGTCTGTTTCTGATTGTTTGGTCAGAGACATTCACACCAGTGGCCTGCTGGAGCTCATTTTGTAGGGCTCTGGCAGTGCTCATCCTGTTCCTCCTTGCCCAAAGGAGCAGATAACAGTTCTGCTGATGGTTTAAGGACCTTCTACGGCCCTGTCCAGCTCTCCAAGAGTAACTGCCTGTCTCCTGGAATCTCCTCCATGCCCTGCAGACTGTGCTGGGAGATGCAGCAAACCTTCTGGCAGTGGCACGTATTGATGTGCCATCCTGGAGAAGTTGGACTACCTGTGCCACCTCTGTAGGGTCCTGGTATTGCCTCATACTACCAGTAGTGACAATGACCGTAGACAAATGCAAAACTACTGAAAAAATAATCAGGAAAGATGAGGAGCATAAAATGTCAGTGGCCTCCACCTGTTAAACCATTCCTGTTATGGTGGTCGTCTCATTGTTGCTTGTCTAGTGTACCTGTTGTTAATTTTATTAACACCAAAGCAGCTGAAACTGATTAACAACCCCCTCTGCTACTTAACTGACCAGATCAATATCTCAGAAGTTTCATTGACTTGATGCTGTACTCTGATTAAAAAGTTTGAGCAGTAATATATATATATATATATATTTATTTTTTTCTAAATGCAATCAACATGTTTCTCCTCTGTAAACTATTTAAAGTGGTCAAGTACCTTGTATTTTTTGCATTGTGATTTAGTCTCTTAACACTTTGTTTCATTCCCTGGTTTAGTGGTTTGACAAATCCAAAATTTAAAAAGGCTCTCCAGCAGGTTACCAGATGATTTTGGTAACTAAGTGCATGTTGGAGGTCAGTGTTGAAGAAACTGGAAATTTTCTGGCCAGATGACAAATACCCATTACATGTACAACTTTCCTTCAGTTACTCGGACAATAGTAGCTTTAATGACCCACACAAACTGCTTCAGAAGTTCCTTTTTTCCAAGTGCCATATGGCTTTTTAACCTGAAATGTGTGTAGTTTTCATATGTATTGTGTAACAGTTTTAGTTTAAGTAAAGTTTTTGAACTTAATGTCAAATTTTTAGAAACAAAGTGCTGCTTTTTTCAAAAGATATAAATGTTTCAGAACTTTTGTGTAATTTCTAACCTGTCTGTATATGTATTGTCTGGTATTGGATGCAGCTGAGAAGGCAATTTCATGTTTACTCTTGTAAATATGACAAAATAAAAAGCCTTGAACTTGACCTCTGCTCATGCAACTGCTTTTTTTTTACTTAGACCAGCAAATTGATGTGCTTAGGTGAACGAATACATATATCTTTCTACATTACAGAAGCATGCCAGGGCATATGAGATTAATTGTTGCATTGCTCACACTTCTTACAGAAAATATCAATATGTTCCATACTCCTTCACCATTATCATAGCCACAAAATCTTGTAGAATGTAAAGCAGATTTAACATGTTTACACTCAACATATTGCAATCAGCAAAACTCAGTAGATATTTACTGTAGTTATAGGAATAGACTTGTTACCAAAGTTCAACACCAACGTTATTTGAGCAGATATTTTTGTGAGTAAACCTAGTCAAAGATAATGAAACTGTGTCTTTGGTCCTCAGAAGTTAAAGACATTTACTCTTCACTTCTCCTTAGGAATACCAGTTGAGGTGTGCTGTTTTTATATCTGTACCTAAAATTGGATGCGTAGAATGAATTAAATATCCTCTGTGAAACAACGGACCTTACCTTTTTTTATTCTACAAATCTTCAGAGGATCATGGCAATTTGCTGCATCTGCCTTCCTCCATTATGCTGTGCTTTAGTAATTTTATTGCCTGGTAATGACCAGTTTCACGTGATATCTTTTCTATATTTTCCTCTGATATTTAAGAGAACAAGGTGATGGTCATTATTGCTTAGATGTGAGTGCTGTATGAAACTTATTTTTGATGTTCAACAAAAGTTTTACTTTTATGTACAGTATTTTATTGGCTCAGTTAGAGACCTTTTATTGTTGTCATAGATTACCTCCTTGTTTACCAAACCTGCCTGTACAAGTATAAAGCCATTCTATCCAAGCCTTAATATAGAGTGAAGTTATCCATCACTGAATCGCAGCAATAATCTTTCTCTAAAACAGTGGATTTCCCCAGAATAAAGAAGGCACATATAGAACCTTTCTCTAGAGATAGCTATTTACATGTACAGAAATAAAGTGCAATTGTATATATACACTAGGGGGCTTTGCCCCCTGCTCGCTTAGCCCCATTGTGAAGAGGGGGGATGAACACACCCCAAGGAGATGCGTCCGCTCCTCCAAAACCATGTTTAAACGGTGATACAATGGGATACAAATACATTTTTTAACTCCTCTTTGCTCGACCAGCTGTTGGCTTACTGCTGCTATTTTGCCGCGTGATCTGCACTTCGCTCACCAACCCTTTTCTCCCCACCCCGCTGGTGCTAAGCGCTGCTATGCCATGTGATCTGAACTTCGCTAGCATGCCAATCACCTCCAACACCCCGCCCCACCACGCGCCTTTGTGAACAATGTGGCTGAATGCACACCAAGGTGACATGGTCGCACCTCTGAAACCCCTCTTAAATGATGATACATTGGGAAACAAGTAACAGTTGTTTTTTTAACCTGCTCTTTGCTTGATCAGCTACTGTCTTGCTGATGCTTTCATTCCACATGATTGGCATTTCAGGCTGCGCTTCAAACGTTTAAAAGCCTGTACAGCACCTGTCCTTTTGTCCTCAAACACTATGCGATCTCTTTTCGCTTTTCCATTATTTCACAGAGTAATATTTTCTGTTTGTTTGTGCTAATGTGATCTTTTCAATCATTTTTTTTGAGACTTTTGAATTTTCCTACTTCCATTATCTCTAACCTGCTTTGCATGTGTATCACGGGACTTGCTTACAAAGGTTGTAAGTATGACGTGATGCGTCTGTCTCGCGGGATGTGAAAGCGTCTCTCTTCAAAAGATCACATCTCATCGCCGGAAAAAAGTCTCATCCCAAGATTTTTTTATATAATAGACAGATTTCTTATGATTGGAACACAAAATTAGAATTTGGTCAGAGTCACACAGTGAGTCACAGGCGAGGGTTCAACTAACCACCTTGTACTTCACAATCCAAGATCATAGCTACTAGGATACATTTCTTGACTAGAGGTACAGATTTGAAGGCAGAAAAAACATAACTAGAAGTGATGGATTAAGTGTCTGTCTTAATCCCAATATATTACAGTAGAGCAGGAAGGAATAGCTAGTCATTATCTTATTCTGCTTCTGCTGATTCATAAGCAACATAAAAATTAATTATTACTATTCAAGCTTGCGTTAAAGATCAATAATAAAACAAAATAGTGTCACGGTAAAAAAAATAAAATAAACATTAACAAGATTTAATCTATGTCCAAAACCTTTGGGATTTTCAAATAATGCTAAAACAAAATTTTATATAGGGCAGTAAAATTTGATTTTATCTGAGTCACAACAAAATGTATCTTTATAATGACAAATCTTTACAGACAAGTAATTTATTTTCTACTCTGCATTTGGATGAATAAAAGCTGTAATACAGTTGTGATTTTTTTTTATTTTCTAATAACACTCAGTATTGAATTTTTTTGGTTTATGGTTTTCTTCATTAGCCTAAGATCCGTCTCCCTTCAGTGCGCCATGTTCCATCCTTAGAAGAATATGTGTTGGTCCTCTTGTCTAGTGTGGAGAAACAGCTAATGGTGATTATGGAGGAATTTCGTGGCAAGGATCTGGCAGCCATTCAGAAAGAAATGAAAGATAGTAAGGTAAGAAAGCAATAGTCATGGGTCAATAATGCCTGTAAATTAATTTTGGAAAAGGATAACACAATTCCCATGGACCTGCACTGAGTTGGTCCATTTTGTGATTTGGTTAAACCTGTATGAATTCTGCTGACAGTGGACTTATCAGGAGAAATCCTGTGAAATGTACCAGTTGGGCATCACCACTTCGTCTTGCACTGATTCAAGTTAAACACAAAAGAAGACAGTTATATTTCAGAATGGTAGCAGGAGATTTGGAAGAATAGTGTGGTGCAGTTCTGCTTCCTCTGTCCTCTGGCTCCTTTTATTCTGGATTGATTTTCTTTTAACAAATCCCTGTAGTTAGCCAGTACTCTTCTCAGTATATCTCTCTCTCTCCCTCTCACTGTTTACATGAGACTCCACTGTAAGACTACAGAACATATATGCCCTGAAGTCCTCAGATCATTGAGCTTAACTTTATCAGTTTTAGCTCTAGACCACCAACTTATGGGCCAAGATTTAATAGTGAACCCATTATGAATTGAAAAACAGCTAAATGTCCCTTCTTGTCAAACAATGCTAGTGGAATGAAGGAAAAATGTAGCTGCATTTTGCAATTCAGTTGGACCTGGAGAACAAACAATACTGCAGTTTATGAAAAATAAAAGTGTCAAATACTTTGCCAGTCTTATCACAAAACATCTTCCTCAGCAGGTGACTTGACTGTAATCAATTCATTTATTTGTGATATATCATCCCATGCTGTCCATTCTATTCTGTGATTGCCCTTTTGGCTCATTGTTGCAAGAGAATAAGACCAAGAAGACCAATAGCAATTGTATCGACCTAGTGCTGTAGTCACTGGCAAGCATAGCTGGGTTCAACTGACTAAAATACTCTTAGGACAGTTTTCTGAAAATCAGCAAGAGAAACAGACACAGTCCTCACTGGGATCAGATAGGACTTGGACAGGAACATTGCACATTGTATACAAATTTCATTTAAGTTATAAATGGATTACAAACCAAATATTATGGTGGTGTGCAAACTCCCCAAAAAACCTTCACCCACCATCTGGCTTTCGGAAGTTTCAGCTACAGCAGTAAATGTTGACATTTTGACAGTCATTTTAAATGCCATATTATTGCCCCAAAGCAGATGTTGAGTTTTAGTGGCAGAATCAAACATGCAGTTTGTTTCCATACCTCAGGGTTAGCTGGTGCACAATATACTATGTTTGAATTGAAAGATCATTTCTGCTTTGACAATTGTTTTTGGTGCAGTAAATTGTGTTGGCACAGATATCAAAACATCAATATTTGTATCTGGTAAGTGGTAATGCAACTGAGAGTTGAACTTATGAATGAGAGTAGCTAATGAGCTGACGAGAAACATACCAAGTCCAGTTCCCAAAATCTCTTTGAGGGTGCTTCAAGGCCATTCTCCATGGCACCCATCACCTTACAGCAACCTTAACCACTGACGTCTTTAACACTAGAATCCCTGAAGCCTACGAAAAAAATTTGTAATCCCGAGCCACCTTAAATTCTTTTGCACTTCTTCATCAGCGTGCTTTTGTTTTGTAAATGTGTCGATCAGCACAAGCAGCATGCAGCCTGCTGTCCCATTACCCCCACCACTGCAGCTCAACTTGGGCAAAAACTTTGTCAGCATGCATGTGTCAGTCAAACACAGGAAGCTCTGCAGTCTACATGTGACTTTATGCTGTAGGAAGATAAGTAAATAAATCAGGGTAAACAGGTAAATAACATTCGATCTGGCTTTTATATAAATAACAAATACATTTTTTTTTATATAAAGACCATCAAAAAACATAGTTACAAATAGAACTTTGCACGATACCTTGGTGAGTTTGGCATGCCCTGCTCATCCTCATCTGAGTTCACCTCTGTTATAGCACATCTTTATTTGAAAACAGCAGTGTCAGATCATGGGGAGCGTAAACGTGACTGAGAGAATAAAACTGAATAATAAAAAAAAAAAAACACTAAACTTTACAAGTGCCATAAATTTACACTGGTTGTTACAGACTCAAATCAAATGTATGTTTTTATTGTATAGTAATAACAATAAGAGCAGCTCATTACTGAAAACAGTATTTCTGGGAAGCAGCCAGAATCGAACCCACAGCTTCTTGATTATGAATCAGCAGTTCTTACTGCTACACCATCCAAGTGGTTGTGTCAGTGTCGTACCCTAACCCAATTTCTTTTTCTTCGGTTATATTCTTGAATAAAAGCACACTTGTTTTGTTTATTTGATTTTTATTGACAATTCCATTAAATGCCACCCGCTTTCCTTCGCACCGATGTACCGAGTATCTAAATATGCTTGAACTTCGTCCTGAGACTCTTCTTTGAATAGCGTTATGTGTACTCTATTGTGCCCTTTATGAATGTACTTATAGATGTACTTAATACTCATCACTGATGCACAATACTTGACATTAATATGACAATCGAATTGTTTGAGCAAATACAGGTTATATGGTACAATGAATTATCGATCATCACAATTTTACCATCTTTCTTTCCATGATAAGTGTGTTGTTTGTGACTATTATCTCTTCGGTGATAATCAGGAAAGCCAGCCTTAGTCATATCTGTTGATTGAACGAACTCTTTAGGAAATTTCTTTAAACACTTTTTTTCTTTTGAGTCCCAACATGCTGAATCTTTTAAATGAGGTCAGTGAGACATGTTTAATGACTTTGTACCATAATTCAGGATAGGTTTCTCTGTTTGGAATTTCAGCACAGACAAACCGGTCTACATCATCAGTAGTTAATAATTTATTTTGCAAAGTAAACAATAAATGCATGTGAGGTAAACCCCGATTGTGTAAATGTATGCTCTGATTTGACTGAACACCGTTTTGAGTTCATTCAATAAAACTAAGACTTTCTGATAAAACAACTAACTTACAAAAGTCAGAATATCCAGAGCTGATGTACCCAGTGGCATTGTTCTCAAGAATTGACTGATTTCTGGCTACTGTGGATTGCACGTCATTGTAATAAGTAAATCTGGCCGGCTGATAGTTCGGGATATTGTCATTGCATCATGATATAACTATTGCAATGATCTTGGACTACCTTGATATGATGATGGTAATATTACTGCTTTAACTATTTTGAATTTGTCTGAACGATTGAGATTTAAATTTTGAACGTGATCAATGAAACCTTGCATATGTTCTGTTCTAAGTTTTGCTTGATTCGATTTAATAAAGAAGAGACGATTAGCTTCGACTTTTAGACTTTGAGATGACAGAAGTGGGTTAAATACATTGGAACGTATCGCTAATTTTGACCCGAAATATTGTGTGGGTGTTATTCGTTTTTCTGAATTTGCGTGTTTCATATTGTACAACCATCCTGTTTTACCATCAGAGAAAAGCAAAGGAAAGAGTAAAGGATCGGAATGTGGCAATTTTTTTGACAGAAATGACAAATCATGCTTTGCTTTTGGATATACACAAAAATCTACACTGTCTTTGATATCTCTGTCTTTCGAAACTATTATCACTGGCAATTCATCACATGTTAGTTTATTATAAATGTGACCGTGATCTTTCGGATTCATATAGAAATCCAAGAAAATTTCTTTGTCCGTGTTTTGCAAATAAATTTAGTGTGAAGTGTGATACTTTTGGATGAGTGGATTTGTATCCATTAGTGGCTGTATAATTTATAATTCGTCCGATCATTTATCTCTTTCAATTCTATGTTGCATCAGTTCTCCATGATCATAAATATACACCTGATCGAATTGTGGTTTCTTCAGAATTAAACTTGTCATAGCTTTAATTGTTGAGGCACCACACATTCTCATAGAGTATGGTCCATTATTGTGTAAATCTATGTTTTGTGCATTGAATGATGCAAATGCAAACAGATTATTTTAGATACAGATATTTTGCCTGTAGTGTTTGTGGATTTCACTTTCACCAAACAAGAAATCATTTAATTCTCGTGGATACGCCTCTTCATTGACAAGAAACACTACTTCTCCCTGATGGCAACACAAATTAGATGATCTACAAGTCCCTGACTTAAACTTGAAAGCCTTACAATCTCTACTTACTTCTGATATATCACCTATGTCCATATATTCAATCTCTTTCTGCTGTTCTGTTATTTCATTGAGTAATAATTTCCATTTGTTACTGCTAATGCGATCTTTACTATAATTTTTTTTATAATTTCAAATTTTACTACTTTCGTAATCTGTAACTTGCTCTGTATGTGTATCGTGTCATTTTTTTTGAGCCTTTCAAATTCCACTGCTTTCATAATCTGTAACCTGCTCCGCATGTGTTTCGCACCAACGTTTTTGAACCTCTTTATGACGTTCTATTTTGTCTTCTACTCTTTGTCTTTTATTTCTGACAATGCTTGGACCTGCTAGGTTTTCAATTCCACCTGGTCTGGGATGATTATTATTTCTCTTATTTCACCGAGTAATAATTTCTGTTTGTTAGCGCTAATGCAATCTTTACTATCTTTTTTTTGATACTTTCGAATTTTACTACATTCATAATCTCTAATCTGCTCTGCATGTGTATTGCGCCAACGTTTTTGAACATCTTTATGAAGCTCTACTTTGTCTTTTACTTTTTGTCTTTTATTTCTGACCCCAATTGGACCTGCAAGGTTTTCAGTTCCACTTGGTTCAGGCTGATTATTACTTTCCTTATTTTCAGAATTTGCACATAGATTATTGTTGTTCTTTTTTGCATTCTTTTCCCTCCAATGCTTTTGGGTCTGTTTTCAATGCGCTGCTCTTTCTTCTTCACTTAGTCGTTGATGTGTCATCTAGAATGTATAAAATTATTGTCCTGATAAAATTTATAATAGCTGAGAGTGCAGGAAGTGTGTCTACCAAAAGCATTCACACAACTGAGAGGTTAGATGACCATGGTCTTGTTTAAAAATGGTTGTAAGTAGGGTGTGACTTGAAAGAATCTAATGGCAAAAGTCACTTGAAAGAATCTCATGTTAAAAGTCTCAGTCTCGCGGGATTTCTTTCAAAAAACTCTCTTCAAAAAGTCATGTCACGTCCCAAGATTTTTTTATTATAATAGATTGATTTAAGTTGATGGGACTGGCGAGCTTTGTTGTGCTGAATGGCCTGTTCTCATCTAGATTGTTCAAATGTTGTAACCTGCATGTCTCTGAACTGTGGGAGGGAACCAGAGCACCTGAAGGAAACCCACCCAGACTTGGGGAGAGCATGGAAACTCCATGCTGGGAGGACCTGGGATGTAAACCCTGGACTCCTAACTGCGAAGCAGCAGTGCTACCACTGCGCCACCCATTACCCCATATAGCTGCTTAATATTTATTAAAATGTATTAATACACTTCAGTTTTGTAATTTCTTCATTGACCTGAAAAAATAGAACCTGGGAAATAACAGCTCATCTGGACAACGGTGGCTGAGTTATGAGAAAAGACTAACAGAGCTGAGCTTTTCAGTTTAAGCAAAATGAGATTAGGAGAAGAAATGATTTAAATGTAAAACATAATGAAGGGAATTAGTACAGTGGACAGAGACTGCTACTTTTGAAAGAGTTCATTAAACTTGTTAAGGATAAATTTTGCACAAACATTAGGAAGGTTTTCTTCAAAAAGTGGACCATAGACACTTAGAATAAGTTACCAAGTAGTGTAGTAGACAGTAGAACTTTAAGGACCTTCAATACTAGACTTGATGTTATTTTGGAAGAATTAAGTGGATAGAACTGGTGAATTTTGCTGGGCTGAATGGCCTGTTCTTATCTAGATTTTTTTTGAAGTATTTATATTGTTAACTGTGACTCCTATTCATTTTTATCCCTTCAATCTTTTAGAAAGATTATTCTGTGCTGGAAGAGATCATGCCACCTACTAACGTTAGAATCAAGCTGCCAATGCTTCCAGGTCAAGAGATGGATGAAGGTAAATGATTATACAGATTAGACTTGAAACATAAGTAGTTGCTTACTTGAACTAAGGAAGTTACTTTTTTCTTGAGGAAGAATGAGTTTTATTATTAACTTTTCTAATTAATGTTGCACTCCACAATGGACCAGCAAACCATTGTGTGATGCCCACTGCTGATGTGTTGGGCTCTAGCTCTTCTTGATGCTAAATGAAATTCTTCTGTTTTAGACACAGATAAATAAATGATGAATAAAGCTATTGTAGTGGCTGTGATTAGAATGCGGATGCAGCTATGCCTCTTCTAAGATGTAAGATTGAACCTGGGCACTGTTACTTTTGCTTCTTGCTCTAATTCCCTGCCATTGCCATACTTCCTGCTCATTAGGGACTTTGTGAAGGAAATTATGCTCTAATTTTATTTTGTTTACTGCCTGTTTTTTACAGAAATTGAGGACAGTGAAGAAGAGGATCCTGATGTTCTCACTCGTGAGCAACTGAAACGGCAGTCACAAAAGATTGTCAATTCAAAGAAAAGAAGAGGCTAAATTATAGATATTGGACTTAGATGAACAAAAGCCTGACAAAATAACAAGTTGAACCAACTTAATGGAGCTGGTGTTTTGCTAATGGTATGAAGAATTTCTCTCTAAACGATTGCTTGAATGATGATGGAGTTTTCTTCCCAGTGTAACTTACATTTCAGGCCATCATCAATACCATAAAATAAAAACCCTGAATTCTTTCCACTGACCTGCCACTTATTTACCATTTGTCTACATAGATTAACTTTGTGTTGACGAACTATGGCTTTCCGGCAGATTTTGTTTATTTAAATTAGATTTCACATAATGAAAAAATGCCTCATCTCCTCTTTTTAAGCACTTTTGCTAGTGAGAGTCATGGTGGCAATAGGTCAGCCTAAACTTCCCTGTCCCCAGTAACTGATCACAGCTCTTCCTGGGGAATGCTCAGATGTTTCCAAGCCAGCCAAGAGATGTAATTCCTCCTGCATGTTGTAGGTCTGCCACTGGGTTTCCACCCAGTGAGACATGCCCAGAACAGCTGTAAGGAGAGGTGTCCGGGGAGCATCCTTATGACATACCCAAACCTCCTCAACTGGCTCAGCTTGATCTGGTGGAGCAGTGAATCTACTCTGAGGTTCTCTCATATCAATGAGCTTCTTCAGCCTATTATGGAGTGTCAGCCCACCCACCCTGCAAAGAAACCCCATTTCTACCTCTTATACTTGCACTCTCACACTATAGGTCATTACCCACAGCTCATGACCATAGGTGAGGATAGGGATGTAGATTGACTGGTAAACCGAGAGTACTGTCTTTATTCTTGGCTCCTTCTTCACCACCATGGGCCGTTACAGCGGCTGCAAAACAGCTGTTTAAATCTGATTATCCATCTCACACTTCCTTTTCCATCACTTGTGAACAAGACCCCGAGATACTTGAACTCTTACTCGTATAGCAGTTACCTCCCCTCACTTGGAGAGATAGAGAACCAGGACTTCAGACTTGCAGGTGCTGATCCTCGCCCAGCCGCTTCACACTTGGCAGCGAATAGCTTGAGTGCGTGCTGAAGGTCACTGTCAGATGTGGCTAAGAGGACAATTTTATTTGCATAAAACAACGGTGCTCCCTCTTGTAGATTGTATGGTTTTTATTGTAATTGTTACAGTTTTCTGTACATTCTAGCCTTTTAAAATGCATTTCTCTTTAAAAAAGCTGTCTATTGTATTGACCTCTATGAATATTAGCTTTCCATCTTTGTTAACATTTTCAAAGACAATGAGCATTATTTCTGTAAAAATTAAAAAGAAATTAACCCATGGTAGAAAAATATACCACAACGAATCTGTAAAATATTTTGGAAGCCAACTTGAACATGAACGCATTTTACGTAGACAGTTTAATATACTTAAAATTTTAGAACAAATATAACAAGTGAGAATATCCCAAAGTGTTTTCTTAAGATATGGGCTTTATACTGTATATTTTGTTAAAGTTAGGCACACCTGTAGTCCTCGCTAACGATTTTTGATGTGAACAGAGGTGAAATACATTGCTGTCCAATAAGTAATAAAAAGAATTATAACTGCAAAACAAATATCACTTATTAGAGCTACCTTTCAAAATGCTGACCAAAATGCTGACCATAACTAGTTCTATCAAGAAATATTACTTAATTCAATTACAGTATTCATATACTTGAGGCATCAGTGTGTTGTAGTAAATAGCATTGCAGTCTCATGGTTCCAAAAACCTGAGCCTGAGTCTTTATTCAAGCACTGCGTGTGTGGAACGAGGATTGCAGATTCGGTGTAAGAAGTGTTTGTTGGGTTAGCTGGGGGCTGTTGAGTGCTGTCTGTCTGTTTTTTAGGAAAGGGGACGGCTCTTTGTAACTTTGCTTTGTTTTACTCTCCAGTTCAAGTGAACCAGAGCATCACAATAAACACCCATTGCGTGTGCAGTGGACTTCTTTCATTGGGCAGAAACAGTTTTTTCCAGGGAAAAATCATCATGGAGGGTTGACAACAGCTGCGTATGTGCACTATCTGTAATAATTATGTGGTTTGATTATCAAATACAGCTCTCTGAGTAGAATTCCTGTTAACTACAAAGGTACATGTAAATTATTCACTACTTTGCGTGCAGCAGAATGGACATGTTTCACCTAGGTGACTCTCCAAAAGATGGCATACAGTGATGTGTTACATTTTCATTTTGACAGTAGATATATCAGGGGACATTTCATTTCACCGTGTGACGTTGTGTATATACTGTAATCTCAAGAAACGTCCTATTTAAACATAACCTTTATTTAGTTTGTCTCAGACTAGACTATAAACATTTGTTAATGATGTTCTTTTACAGTATATAATTAAAGTTAATGTAATTCCAGTGTCTGTATTGTGACTAAAGATGGATTGTATTCAGGGGTCTCTCCACCTGCATGTATCACTCTTGTTATAAAAGTTTAGGGGGTGTAGTCGCTGGTCGCATGAGGCACTGCTGTTCATTTCCTTCTACTCTGTATGTGCTTTGATTGACCTAATCAACAAGAGAATGCGTGTCTTTTTTGTGTTACATTTATATGTGCATTTGTTTTCAGTTAACTTTTCATTTGTTAGGTTCGTATATTCTAGATGGAACAATCGACAGAATTCTGCAAGTTTAGGTCACTTAACTTAGCTTCACAGGACTGGTAAAGGTATGATTTAATGTTGCTGTTCTTAGTTTCAGTCTAAATTATTTTGGTAATAAAATATAGATTGCTGGTAAATAATTATGCCAGCTGACAAATTTAATTCAGAATATTCAAACACACTGTAAAAGTTAAGCACCTATTGCTAAATTTGCATTCATTCTGCACCCACACACTCTTTAGTACAAATACAGATCAGCAAGCAATCCATTAACTAATTAAGCAAAGACTTTAGTTCAAAGGCATTATTAAATTAAATTAGACACATAAAATTCTGCAGCCAATATGGATTTGCAAGAGTGATACAAGTAGGCAGTGCAGAATCCAGTAAACTTGAGGTGAATTAAATTACAAGACATGCATTCCAACTAAGTCACTAGTTATATTGAAAGTCATATATACTGTATAGTCATATATCAAGTATGTGCGATGAATAGTATTGCTTACACTACATGACAACTTAAGAGTAGAAGACATTATTTACATAAGGTTCACAAAACAAGATTGTTTTTATTATGTTTTAATATAGGACAAAAGTAGTAACCAGTAAACACAGAAGTGTGTTGTTCGTCATTTCCGTTTAGCAGCATGGTGGGGTACTTCTCAGTATAAATTGCACACTTACTTCAGACTGAGTACTGGATAGAATAATACTAATTTATCCAAGACTCACAGAAGAAAGAACCTGTTGCACAGTTACATACTGACTTGACTTAACCAAACTAAATTTACAATAATGACCATAAGGCTGCTATAATGAGAAACATTGAAGAAAATGTTGTTTTGTTTCTTTTTTCAGATTTATTGAACTCAAAGAGAAACATTGTCAGACTCTGCTGGGAAATTTCTGTTAAAAGTTGACAAAGATGAAGGCATCTGCAGTGGTTAAAATGCTTACTTTCTCTTTCTCTCTCTTTTTCTCTGTTAGCCGAGGTGCTCTTGTTGCTCCTGCCATTATCTTCTCCAGATGCTGTCGTAACGTGCAAAAATCTGAAGGGTGGAAGGTTATGGAGGGCTGCAATTCAAAAGGCCCAGGTCTGAGTAGGTCAACGGTTGTGGTGCTCCGGTGTGTCCAGAGTCCAGCAGTTGTGGGGCTTTTATATGCCAGGGTTGGGTAATATACTTTATAACTTTATCGTAACATTGTTTGGGTAAAAGAAACCTATCACCATTTAGTTAGGAGTTTCACTTTTTTTTGGTAGAAATCTCTGGAAACAAAAACATTTCTCATAGACAAATGGCTATTAAACCAGCAGCTTGACTGATACAGTATAGTAATGAAAATAAAAAACATTAAAATATAATTAAAGGTAAAACAAACAATGTAACATAATATTAAGTAGAAACTATACACACATACACACGTATATTGTATATATACTAGGGTGCCCCGCTCCCTGCTCAATTCACTCGCCCACCCCCAGGTTTGGTTATCTGGATATACAATTTAAAGAGGGAATTGTTACCTACTCTTTCGATTCTATGTTGCATCGCTTCTCCTTGATCATAAATATACACCCGACTGAATTGTGGTTTCTTCAAAATTAAACTTGTTGTAGCTTTAATTGTTGTGGGACCACAGATTCTCATAGCTTATGGTCCATTATTGTGTAAATCTACGTTTTGAGCATTAAATCATGCAAACATGAAAAGATTATTGTAGACTCGGATATTTTGCCTGTAGTGTTTGTGGTTTTAACTTTCACCAAATAATATCACTTAGGTCCATATATTCAATCTCTTTTTGCTGTTCCGTTATTTCACCGAGTAATAATTTCCATTTGTTTGTGCTAATGCAAACTTTACTTTCTTTTCTTTGATACTTTCGAATTTAACTACTTTCATAATCTCTAACCTGCTCTGCATGTGTATTGCACCAACGTTTTTGAATGACTTTATGAAGTCTTTTATTTCTGACCCTGATTGGACCTATGAGGTTTTCAATCCCACTTGGGCCGGGCTGATTATTACTTTCCTTATTTTCAGAATTTGCGCATAGCTGCTCTTTCTTCTTCGCTTAGTCGTTGACATGCCATCTACAACTTATTACATTTTTAAGAGCTGGGAGCACATGAAGTGCGTCTGCCAAAAGCATTGCAACAACTTTGTAAGTAGGGTGTGATGTGCAAAAGTGACCATGATATATATAGATCAGGACCAGGGCATTACTGAGGTCCTGGACAGTCTGAGGTGCAACCTGGCGGCCTTGGATGGACTGAAACATAATGTCCTAGAGGTGTTCTATTGGATTTAGATCAGGTGAGCGTGGGGGCCTTCATCAATTCCTTCATCCTCCAGGAACTGCCTGTATACTCTCGCCATGTGAGGCCAGGCATTGTCGTGCACCAGGAGGAACCCAGGACACACTGCACCAGCATAGGGTCTGACAATGGGCCCAAGGATTTCATCCCGATACCTAATGGCAGTCAGTGTCCTTGTGTAGCCTGTAGAGGTCTGTGTGTCCCTCCATGGATATGCCTCCCCAGACCATCACTGACCCACTACCAAACCAGTCATGTTGAACGATGTTACAGGCAGCATAACGTTCTCCACAGCTTCTCCAGACCCTTTCACATCTGTCACATGTGCTCAGGGTGAACCTGCTCTCATCTGTGAAAAGCACAGGGTGCCAGTGGTGGACCTGCCAATTCTGGTATTCTATAGCAAATGCCAATTCAGCTCCATGGTGCTGGGCAGTGAGCACAGGGCCCACTAGAGGTCATTGGGTTCTCAGGCCACCCACATGAAGTCTGTTTCTGATTGTTTGGTCAGAGACATTCACACCAGTGGTCTGCTAGAGGTGATTTTGTAGGGCTCAGGCAGTGCTCATCCTGTTCCTCCTAGCCCAAAGGAGCAGATACCAGTCCTGGTAATGGGTTAAGGACCTTCAATGGCCCTGTCCAGCTCTCCTAGAGTAACTGCCTGTCTCGTGGTATCTCCTCCATGCCCTTGAGACTGTGCTGGGAGACCCAGCAAACCTTCTGGCAGTGTCATCCTGGAGAAGTTGGACTACCTGTGCAGCCTCTGTAGGGTCCTGGTATCACCTCTTGCTACCAGTAGTGACACTGACCGTAGACAAATGCAAAACTAGTGAAAAAACAGATGAGGAGGGAAAAATGACAGTGGCCTCCACCTGTTAAGCCATTCCTGTTTAGGGGGTCATCTTATTGTTGCCCCTCTAGTGCACCTGTTAATTTCATTAACACCAAAGCAGCTAAAACTGATTAACATCCCTCTCTGCTACTTAACTGACCAGATCAATAGCCCAGAAGTTTCATTGACTTGATGCTATACTCTGAATAAACCTTTAATTTTTTTTTTTGAGCAGCACAGTGTGTGTGTGTGTGTATATATGTGTGTGTATACAGTATGTGTAACAACATCCAGGCATGGGATCTGAACACACACACTGCCTTATTCATGAAACAGCACTAGCCACTGTATGCTTCTTCTGAACACTCTGCAACAATCATTGTAAAGTTTAAAATTCTCCATCCCTGCAAACAAAGATATAAAGGTCGCCACATTAATTTTACACTTGACATAGTTACATATCTATTACTATTACAGAAAGGATTTTTTCCTTGAAATTACAATCCCTTTCTTTCATGCATAAATAATATTAAACAAAACAAGTAACTTCTCCTCTCTTTGACCTCAAATGGACCTCCACTTGTGGAATGAAATCGACTCCTAACAAAGTTTGAATGGGAGGGGACGACCATATTGGAGCTTTCACAATGGCATCCCCTCTTTCTCAGTAATCTGACTCACTTTATTAGCTCTCAAAATTCTCCCTTCCTTCATCCATGGGAAAAAAATAATTTTAGTCCAGTTTTTGTGCATCCTCTTTAGTGACACAGGTTACTTAAAGCTTTATCTACAAGGAAATCAACATCCCATGTAATGATATCTGTACCACAATGGGAGTGGGTGTCAAGACGCACAGCAGGCTCCTCTCTTAGCTTCCCACTTCATTGACTGTTAACAACCAATTCTTCTGCTTGAATAGCCGCCATCTTTGCTCTTTGCACTCTGGAATCCATTACCACTTAACTCTCATTCTTTTTTTCCTTCAAACAAATCAAATGATCATTTAAAAGTTATATTGTGCTTACTCAGGTTGTCTTTTGTATTAAACTAAATTTGTTTGGACATCAGCTTCAGAACTGGGCATGCAATTGGAAAATGCAGTTTAATGTTGAAATGTGTGAAATGCTACTCGTGAGCAGGTGGGCCATTGGCGATCTTGTTTGTGATTCAAAACTGCTGAACTGCTGAATACCCCTAATTTATTAAGTTAAACAGTGTGTATGGTGAAATATAGATCCCCAGTATTATATTATGTATAGTGTGGAATGGCCACACATCATGGTTTTGTATGTCGTCCTTGCTTGGTTGATATTAACAAGTAAAATGCTGACAGTTGTGAATGAGTGGCAAAAGTTTAGCTGCAGAAGTGAAGTGTACTTGCACTTTTTCAAGCCTGAGAGCCGCAACATACTATATGTGAATAAAGTGTGGAAGGATCATCCATGGAGCCAACTTTAGGAACCTTCAGGTGGACAGTCAAATGAATTCATTTATTTTATGAATAAAGCTCATAGTATTCCCAAACCTAAGGTGTGTGGCTAAGTGGACTGATCCTAACATGACTGAAGACTTTATTTATATTACAAAAGCTCACACATATTTTTTCTATCTGCTCAAATGAACAGAAGATCACCCAAGTTTCCATCATCAGATCAACTCATGTATGATATCCACATTATCCAAAAGTCATCTCCTTAATTTTGGTTCTCTTTTCTTGCTCCACTTGATGAGTCACTACAATCCAAATAAGCTGGTGTGTGCTACTCCACCTGCCGCCATTCCAGCCCTAATCACATTTAGACACTTAATAAAGCCTTCGTACTGTCTGTCGTAACGTGTGAATCGTTAGGCTGCCTTCGTCCTCTGAGTACGCCTATTTACATCATACAAACCATTTTTACAGGGCCGTTCTGGATGTGTTCATCATGTCAATGTAGTTTACAAATAAAGTACACAATCATTGTTTTCATGTTTTTAAACTAGGAGGGAGTGCTGACGATGCAGTGACCGGGTCAGGACAAGCAGTGAGTCAACGGCGGAGTTTTACAGCCTATCACCTTAGCCATAAGGATGCCATGCTGCCAGTTCCAGGTACAGTTTCTTAAATCCAGGTCCTATAGGGTGATGCATGACCACACGTCTCAGTTTTGACAATGCTATTTAGCCATTTTGGAGTTTCACTTCAGGTGTACACAAGAAATGTTTGGGGACCCCTTACAACAAGTGTACCTTTGTTTTAATAAATCCATACAGTATATCATTTAACTTCCTGCAAACATGAAAGACCGAACATGCAAATAAAATGATGTCTTATTCACCACATAGGCAGAAGAAAGAAACCAGGTGCTACCATGACACACAAATTAAATAAATGATACTTATTTTTAACACTTAATTGTTTCTGATCTCCAAACAAATTTAGTGTAATACAAAAGACATTGTGAGAAAACAAAACACACAGCTTTTAAATGATCGTTTGATTTAATAGAAGGAAAAAGTGTACTGACAACTGTTGTCACCTATGTAAAGATGTAGTCACTATGAACCAATTTTACAGATAACAGATTAAATTAGACCAGACACACACATGCATTATGGTTCCAGCCCAGTTTAATCTAAACATCACTAAAAGAGAATCTTTATAGCAATGTGAAGTTGACCTAAAGGTTTCAACAAGCAGCACACCATACCTGGACTAAAAAAATTTCTAGAAGGCCTGAGAAAGTTCCTGAAATATACTGCATCAGTTAGAAAAGAGTTTCAAAGCAATCTCTAAAACCCTCGAGTCCAGTGAACCAACATGAAAGGTGTTATCTCCAAATGGAGAAAACTTGGAACAGTGGTAAATCTGCCCAGGAGTGGCAGGCCTATTAAAAAACCCAGACGAACATCTAAGGAACTGCATGCCTCTCTCAGCTCAATTAACGTCAGTTTGTGATTCCATCATTAGAATTACATTAGACAAGAATGGCATTCATGAGAGAATTGCAAGGCGGAAACCTCTGCTTAAACATAAGGCACATAAAGGCTTGTTTAACATTTTCCAAAAAACTCCTTTATTACCCCCATAACCTTTGGGATAATGTTCTGTGGACTGATGAGTCAAAAGTGGAAGACATGGGTCCTGTTACATTTCGCCCAGAGCTTTCCACTACAGAAAACATGGTGGTGGTAGTGTGACGATGTGTGGAAGCTTTGTTGCTTCAGGGCCTAATCGAGAGAAGCATGAATTCAACTCTCTACTCTAAAGTACTGAAGGAGGATGTCAGGTCATCACTCTGTGATCTGAAGATCAAGTGCAGTTGGATTATGTGGCAGGACAATGATCCGAGGCACAAGAGCAAGTTCACCTCTGAATGGATGAGAAAAGCACAAAATGAAGGTTTTGGAGTGTCTTAGTCAAAGTCCTGACTTGAACCCCATTGAGATACTGTGGCAGGCCTTAAATGGGCATTTCATGGTCCAAAACACTTCAACATATCGGAGTTAAAACAATCCTTAGAGAGGAGTGTGCCAAAATGCTTCCACGGCGATGCCAAAGGCTGATCTTTTGATTGCAGTTGTTGCCCCTAAAGGTGGCACAAACAAGTATAAAGTTTAGGAGGGAACAACTTTTTCACATGGGTGATATGGGCATTATTGATTTTTTTTTTTCTTCAATAAATCAAATGATCATTTAAAAAGTGCATTTTGTTTACTTGGCTTGTCTTGTCTTTTCCATTAAAATAAATTTGTTTGGAGATCAGCTTTAGGATTGGGCAAGCAATTGGAAAATGCAGTTGAATGTAGAAAAGGAATGTCAGTTATAAACACTAGATGGGAGACATTGTCCTGATGGAAGCAACATCAGAGAAGAATTTAGGGGTCTTTGTTGATAAAATATTTTCATCATCTAAGCAATGTGCAGAAACAATTAAAAAGGGAAATAAAATGTTAGGTTATATCGTTAAAACTGTTCAATATAAATCAAGGGCCGTTCTGCTCAGACTGTACAATGCACTAGTGAGATGACATCTGGATGTTTGTCTGCAATAGTGTTGGATTGGCACTAACTAAAATTTTTACTTCAGTATCCCCCATAAAAATTCAGATTTCCCCTGTGAAGTTCTGAGTGCGTTGAAGCTTGTAGTTTCATTTTGTGTACTCGATGAAGCAAATATTTTTACACAACTACAATAGCGAGTGTTGAGGGAAAGAACCAGAATCGAAATCATATCAGTAAACTTTATTAATCCTAAGGGAAATTGTTTATGTTACAACTGTACACATAGACAAAGACACAAGTAACAACACCAAGAGAAAGTATAAAAAATAAGCATGTAAAATGAAAATATACATAGAATATAAATATCGAACAAAGTGCAGTAAATCATCATTCGGCGGCACGGCACCGCAATGGGTAGTGCTGCTGCCTCGCAGTTAGGAGACCCGGGTTCGCTTCCTGGGTCCTCCCAGCGTGGAGTTTGCATGTTCTCCCCGTGTCTGCATGGGTTTCCTCCCACAGTCCACAGACATGCAGGTCGGGTGCACTGCCGATCCTGAATTGCCAACACACCCGACTATTCGAAGAGCTATTCTAAATTCTAAATCCCTAGTGTGTGTGGGGGTGTGTGTGTGTGCCCTGCGGTGGGCTGGTGCCCTGCCCAGGGTTTGTTTCCTGCCTTGTGCCCTGTGTTGGCTGGGTTTGGCTCCAGCAGACCCCCCGTGACCCTGTAGTTAGGATATAGCGGGTTGGATAATGGATGGATGGAAATCATCATTCACTAAGCTCTACTGGTACATGGTAATGAAATACAATAAATAGTATGCATGTTAGTATGTTACAAAATTCCTAGTATACTAGACAGTAATAGCAGACTGAGCTTGAAGTACTTCTCATAATAATATTGCATGTTAAGTGAAGATATTACACATTCTGAGAAGAAAAGATTATCCTTATGAGAAAAACAGACAAGTTATTGCACATCTAAGTAGTTGAAAAGGTATTGGGCGATCCATTACAGAAAAGGAAACAGCAGTTACAGAGTCTGATGGCTGCAGGGAGGAAGGATTTCCTGTGATGTTCAGTGGAGCACTTCATGCTGTCAGTCTACTGCTAAAAACACTCCTCTGTCCAACCACAACACTATAAAGGGGGTGATTAGCATTTTCAATAATAAACTAAAGTCTAGACAGCATTCTCCAATCTGCCAATTTCCAAGCTGTCCAGTTTCTCTCCTACCACAGCCTTCTGAATTAGTTTGTTTAGCCTCTTAATGTCTGCCACTTTCATATTACTGCCCCCAACATGCCACCGCGAAAAAACTAGCACTGGCAACCACGTACTCATAAAATGTCCACAGCATCTTATTGAGACCCTAAAAGATCTGAGCCTACTTTGACTCTTCTTGTATATGACCAGTGAGTTCTTGGACCTGTCTAACTTAGTGTTCATATTCCCCCCACATAGGTGTAGTGCTGAGTGATCTCCACATCCCTAATGGACAGGGGAGTAACTGGAGATTGTGATCTTCTTAAATCCACCACCAGCTCTTTACATCTACTGGTGTTGACCTGCAGCTGATTCAGCTTCCACCGGTCAACAAAACTGTCCCCTACCTTCCTATATTCTGTCTCTTCACCAGTGCAGTGTCATCAGAGAATTTCTACAGATGACAGCCCTCCATGTTGTAGATAAAATCTGTGGTGTACAAGGTGAAAATGAACGATGACAGAACTGACCCTTATGGAGTACCAGTGCTACACAGCACAGTTTCAGACACACAGCCCTGAGCCACACATACTGCAGCCTTCCAGTCAGATAGTCCATGATCCACACAACTAATGGAGCATCCGTCTGCATTGCTGATAGCTTACGCACCAATCGAGCTGGCTGGCTGGTGTTAAAAGCACATGAGAAATCAATGAACATAATCCTAAGAGTTCCTCCTGGCTTGTCTAGGTGGCTGTAGGCATGGTGCAACAGGTAGATGATGGCATCGTCAACTCCAGTCCTTACCTGTTAGGCAAATTGGAGGCGAAGGGGCGAAGTATTTCCAGGACAAGTCTATTAACTATGTGTGCGGTGAGTACCACTGGCCTGTAGTCAGATGGGGCATTAGGATGTTTTCCACAGCACTGGCACCCTTTGAATGGTCAGCTCATGTTGAAAATGCTTAGTAACTCACCACAGAGCTGTGAGGGACAGATCTTGAGCACCTATGAGTTGATGCCATCAGGGCCTGCCACCTTGGCAGCATGAAGTCTGTGTAGTTCTCTCATGATTTGGTCTTCAGTAAATGTGATGGATGGTTTGCTTGTATCAGCATTGTAGACAGACGTGGGGTGGAGGCAGTGATTCCACACACCCCTTCCCCTATAAGGAGGTGAGTGAGCTAACAAGGCACTAATGGGGGTACGTTGTTGGCCAAAGAAGTGGAGCAGGGTAGGTTGGACTGAGGCATGTTGTCAAACCTGTTAAAAAACTGGTTAAACTCATTGGTCTTTACTCCGTCACCTGCAGTCCCCCTTCAGCTGGAATTAAACCAGCGATTGTCCTCGTACCCTTCCACAGCTCTCTGGTGTTGTTCTGCTGCAGCTTTTGCTCCAGCTTTATCTTACCCCTCTTTATTTTAATGGACAGCTGTTTCTGTACCCTCTTTATTGCTTCTCTATCATCTGACCTAAATCCTCTCTTTTCATTTACAAGGGCTTTAATGTCTGGCGACCTATGGCTTGTTGTTAGGGAAGCAGAGTACAAATTTTAAAGGCACAGCATTGTCCACACAGAAGTTAAATGTATTCTGCAACACAACCCATGAGACCATCAATGTCCTCCAAATGAGGCTCACAAAGAACAGCCCAATCTTTTGTCTCCAAACAGTCCTGCAGAGCCACATTGGCTTCCTTTGACCACATCCTCTCGGTCCTGACAGTGGCCGACTGCCTCTTCACAAGTGGCACATAAAGAGCTAGGAGGTGGAATGGCTGTACAACTCTATACCTCTTTAACATTAGCATACGTTAAATCCAGAGTTTTATTGATTTTATTGGATGAAGGTACTAAGCATCCTGTTTAGGGAAATGTTAATTAATTAATTAATTAATTAACATTAAATTAAATTTCTTTTAATTAATTAAACTAATTTCTCTGGAAATGAGGATGAAAGAATCCGTGTTTGGTTTGGATTCTTGTGATGACCAAGTGGATGATGTCACACCCTGTCATCACGTTAGCCGATGGAGGGATGTGAGCAACACTAGAGGTTATATGTGAGAACTCCCTGAGCATATAGTATGGGCGTAATCCGACCGCAAACAACTCAATGTCCGGAGTGCAGATCCGTAGGGAGAGGGATTGAGAGGAGAGCTGATGATGTTTACTTCTGGTACCTTACTGGTTTTAAATGGGGGTTTTTCAGTACTTTTGCAGTACTGGTATACCACACGATCATAGTGTGTAGTTCTGATCACCACACCACAAGAAAGACTTGAAACGGTGCATAGGAGAGCAAACAAGTGTATCCCAGGACTTAGGACAAGTGATATGAACAGGCAAAAACAGGGGAAATGGACAAGGGGCCAATGTTGTTTTTTTTTTCTTCATGTAACTGCACATAATAAAAACAAAAATAATTGCACAAAACATTTAATTTATTAAAAATGTCTGCTTCCATTTAAATGTTTAAAGTCAAAATATACTTGATTTAAAGAGAAATGTGTCATTTGTCACCCTTTGATAGAAGTCCACAGAGGGCTAGATCCCTAGGAAAGGATCAGAAATCAAAAATATCATCATATTCGTAATCACTGATCTTAAAATACTCTAAAATGATACTCCATGTGCTTATGTTTGAAATTATGTTTTTTTAACCTTCTGGGAGTGGCTTTTAGAGGGCTAGGGCCACCAGTAAAGAATCAAATATTAAAAATTATTTGTGATCAGCAACCTCAAAAGAGCATAAAACGACACTTCACATGCGTATATCGCTAAATTGTGTGAAAAGGAGTCGTTTTGACCTCTTGTGTATCCCGGTAGGGCGGTGAGGTCACCCCTGAGGCCAGTCGATGTGGTATGCACAACTTCAAGTCCGTCTGATCAATTTTGCTGAAGACACCTATTGGTTTACTCTTTATCATAACGGTGTAATTTCCAGTACAAAACATGACCTAAAAATGTGTTTTTCATGTCAAAAGGGCCAAAAATTGGAGGGGAACACCAAAAAGCTTGACATCTTGCATAATTAGACATCATGGAGCATCGAACGTTGTATCATATGTGAGGGTTTTCTCACCAGACAAAAGTCATTTCAAAGCATTCATAAGTTACTTTTCAGAACACAATACGAACCTTCAAGGTGGACCAACCTCCCTATTCATAGATGACATCTAATACTATTATCAACCTGCTAATACTTTAAAGGGTAAACTCTTTCTGCCCCCCAGTCTTAGACAGCATATACTAATATCAACGTGCTAATACCTTCAAGGATATGCTCTTAGATGGCAAATATTTCAAGTAATAATCCACACCTACCTTCAAGGGAGACTCCCTTATTAATCAAGGTGGTCTAGGGGCACCATTAACCCTCTGCCTATAAAGATGGTCAAAGCAGACAAACGTTATAGAGTACCTGACCTTTGTACAAGTAAAAAGATGAATCCTAACTCTAGCAAGCAATATTGTACACCTTTGTCCTCGATAGACCATGGCTAGAAAGTGGACAAGAGCATTGTCTGAACAGCGGTTGAAGTTCGAGAGGGGCCTGGTCACCAGCATGTGTAATACTTCCACACAGAAAGGGGTGGGGGTTCAGGGACCCCCACCAGCAGACCTGGGACAGGACCATTTAGAAGGACGACAGATCAGGAAGAGTGTACATAGTCCTAATGGTGGCATGAAACCTCAAGAGGAATTATTGTACAAATGCAACCTGCATTAACATTAAGTGTCTTATGAACTGTGTGGGAGTTAAAGCAGAACTCAAACCCAGATAAACAAGCAAGGGGGTCCTGGTAAATAAGGTGGGGCAGTTTATCTTAAACACAGAAGCACACAGGGAGAAGTGTTTAAACAATAACTCAACCCTCTATGGGCCTTCCTAAACAGCAATGTCTGTATCCTACCTGTGGGATGGCTGCTCCACTCTCCTACTATAGGGTGGTCCAGATCTAATTATGCAGATCCAGATCGTCTGGATGACTTTGATTTATGCGGGGACGATTCCAGTTCGGCGCAAAGGCGATTCTTCATGTCGTCAGTTTGCACACTTCTTGATGGTCCAGGATTTTTCGGGTCATTTTCCATGTAATAAACTTAATAAGTTATAGCGTTAATGAAAATTGCATAATTAGA
Organism: Polypterus bichir lapradei; assembly: GCA_026402145.1. Classification (NCBI taxonomy): domain Eukaryota; kingdom Metazoa; phylum Chordata; class Cladistia; order Polypteriformes; family Polypteridae; genus Polypterus; species Polypterus bichir. The sequence goes on along the minus strand of JANRMT010062852.1, from coordinate 42,396,370 downwards.
TCTGGACCATCCTATATTAGAATACTTGCTGACACTCATTTTACTTCCCTGTTCTTCCTCCAAGTATGCTAGCCCCTACTGCAAAAGGGAATCCTTGCCCACCCATCCTCTTCCATCATCAAACAGATCAGGCCCATGGTCTTTAAGTTCAGTCCAGAGAATACTTCTGTGGTCCTACCCAAGATATGTGCCACCATCACCTGGCCCTGTAAAACACCTAGGGTCATCTCTTTCAAGAATTAGTACAGGCAGCCCCAAACACCCCCAGTGTGACAGGTTGAGTCTGGCCTCCCTTCCAGAACGTCATATCCGGCCCTGATCACTGGTACCTTTATATTCTCGGGAGAGACCATTAGCTGATACCTGAGTGTTGTTATCCTGCATTTATGAAATGTGCTTTGTCTGTTGTCAAATTGGGTATTATAGTGCAGCAAATTCATCATCAGCCATGAGTCTCGTTTCTGTTTGTGAGATAGTGGTGGTCAGTGTTGGGTCCATTAAAGTATTGGAGGTGGGGATCTTCCAGAGGCCCAGAACCTTGGTTTGGGGAGCTATAAAATAAGATGGCAGATCTAAGCCGGCCGACCTTAAGGGCAGTAGTACAATATGCCCCCAAGCTCTCGGGATTTCTTTTATGCATCTGACTGAAAACACAATGCAGCCATCACTGGAGAAGCTCTAAGTCTTCTCAATAGCAATGTGGCTTCTCAGGACCCTTACCTGAATCCCGTCAAACACATTTGGGACATTTTTGGCAGACATTTGGATTCTTCCTTTTGCCCACCTAAACTACAGCTCAGCAGACCAGGAACACTGAATAGGCATGGAATGACGTCCCAGAGGGCAGTATCCTGACTTGACACAACCTCACCTCACTTGGAGAGACATGCTAATTACTGACATTTTTATAATAAAGCACTAAAAAAAGCTGTTCAAATATGTCTGTGTTTGTCATCATTTGTGCCCTAAGGTGAATGATAGCTCCCACTTTGAGGCAAACCCTCTGATATTTCAGAAGGCTACATAGACTTGTGTCTAAGGCTTTTCAGCCATTCGTGAACCAGGTGTCCATCTAGCCATCTGTTTCAAGTGACAGTGGAGCTTTACCTTATGTAGCACCCTTAACAGAAAGCACACTCACAAAACAGTTTAAAAAGAACAGATGAAAGAAAGCACAATAAGATGAGAGTACTACATAAAAGAAAAGGAAATATTAAAACATGGTGAAGAACAGTCTGCAAACATTGATATCAAGTCCGCTGCCAGTAAGAAGTGATACCACAGTGGTCTCCATTATTCAGACTTAAACCCACAAGGCTGGAGTTTCAGTCTCCCCTGCCTTTTTCAGCTGTAAAACGTCATGGGCAGCTCTTGTAGCCCACACGTAGATTTTATGAGCCGGATCACCCTCGGGGAAACGCGCCACATGGCCGTAGTGCTGGAACTGACGCTCCCTCACAATGCAGGTAATCTGCCTCATTCGGGACTCCATGAACAACCGCTCATTCGATACAAAGTCAAACCAGTCGTACCCAAGGATTCTCCAAAGAGACACAGTACCAAAGGAGTCCAGTGTTCGTCTCAGGTCACTGGATAGCGTCCATGTCTCACAACCGTGTAGCAAGACAAGAAGCACCAGGACTCTAACGACTTGGACCTTCGTCCTATAGGACAGCACAATTATCTTATGATGTTTAGTGGGGTCTTCAATGATTGCCCACATTCAGAGGAGTCAGAGGGATTCTCCTAGACACAAACTGCAGGAGGCATCTTCAATGAGTAACTGAGTCACAGTCATGTGAAAAAGTAAAGACACCCCATGAAACGTTTTTTTTTTTTTCCCCCACACTATGTGAACATATGATCTTCAATTAAACAGTATCTTTAGGTATAACAAACATCACACCACATTTACATTTTGTAATCCATTAAATGAGCATACATGCACAATTCACATGTGCAAAACGTTAAGTACAGCCTACATTTATCACTGTCCCACGTATCTCAAATTAGAATCAGTTGCCCAGATCAGGTTTAAATGCCCAGAACACCACTAGAGGGGGTCAGGTAGCCATTGCCAGTGTTGATGTCAGAGTATAGTGATGCACCCACTTACAGCTCCATTTGGCTGTATGTCGGTCACAAAGTCTACCGGTCACTACAAGTTGTGGCCCTGAGGGTCTGGTGTGGGTCACTGGTAAATATACTCTAACTGCTGGTACTGAGCAGCACAAACAGATCTTTGAATCTCGGCGTCAGCATGGAGGGTCTGTGTAGCACACTGTTTCTCAATCACTGCTGTGTCACAGGTTGCTGTCGTCGGATTGTGAATGGGTCCCTTAAGCCAGTATTTCTCAACCACTGGGTCATAACCCAGGCTGGCACCATTGGATTGTGGGTTGTCATTGCTGGATTGTGAAAGGGTCTCCTAAGTAGCGCTGCAGGTTATGTTTCCCGGTTTCGAAGTGTGCTCATTTCACAGAGGGGTGGTTTGCAAGATCTGCTAGTAGTGGGCTGCAGGACCATAAAGGCTGAGAAACACTGGTGTACATGAAGGTGGTGTGGGCCACGTGGGCATTAGCCATGTTGAGTGGTGCCAATCAAAACAGACCTTAAAGGGCTCCCCGAGAATCAGACCCTTTGAAATATTACTGTATATTAACAAATGATGTTATAAGTGCAGCTGGTTTTGTCAATTTCTAGAACTTTATTACCCTATTATTGTCCTATGGCCCTTGGCCATAACTCGGTCAGCTGTTTATCGGCACACAACTGTACTGTAAGAAAGAGGCTAAATAAAATGAGGTCTGTGTGGGAGGCCAGGAGGACACAAAGTCCAGAAAGGACATCAGGACACAACTTATGTTTGCCAATGACTACCTAGGCGAAGACGAAGACTTCTGAAACAATGTGCTCTGGCCAGGCAAGTTAAACATGGAGTTATCCGACTACAGTGCCAGAAGACATGTTTTAGCTAAAAAAACAAAAACGGCATCTGACCAGAAGTACTTGATACCTGCGGTAAAGCCTGGCTGTGGGGTTGTTATGGTTTGGGGCTGCTGTGCGGCTTCAGGACCCGGGCAGTTTACCATCATGAAATAACATTATGAACTCTTCATTGTGCCAAAGGGTCCTTGAGGAGAAGATGAGACCATCTGTCTGAAGACTGATATTCAAGCTAAAGTGAACCTTGCAACATGGCAATGATCCGAAATCTACCAGTAAATCTACCAATGAATGGCTAAAAAGAAAAGAAAAAAGAAAAGGAGTGTTCTGGAATGGCCGAGTTAAAGGCTGGAACAAAAGTGTTTTAAGGTGCAGTTTTTGGGGGGGGGGGGGGGGGTTTCAAATGGGCTGTGAACGCAAGACACCCCTCAGACATCACACAGCTGAAAGAATTCTACATGAAGGAGAGGCAAGAACCTCCTCCCAGTGAACGTCCGAAATGTCATTGTGGACACCCTTATGGTGACCAACCTGAAATTACCAATTAATGTAACCAGCACATCTTGGGATGTGGGTGGGAAACCCAACTAAACACAGAAAGGAAATACACATAAACAATGGCTGGGCACAAGATTTAGACCCACAGACTGTGAGGTGGCAGTGCTACCCTCTGCAGCATTCTGGCAGATATCTTATATATAAACGTCTACACATAGAAGTGTGTGTGTGTGTCCGGTCTGGAAGTGGGAGGTGGAGTCGGGGTAAGGGCTGCACCGCCGAGGAAACAGAAAACTCACTTAGCCGCTAACACCACAAGTGAGGCAAGCCAGCAAAACAAAACCCCAGAAGAAAGACAAAGTCGCTTAGCCGCTAACATCAGCAAAACAGTATCTCTTTTACTTTTCCTCCTGCCGCTAATGCACAAGCGATGGGAGCACATCGGCACAATGAATCCTCCTAGGAGAGAGACACCCAAAGTAGGTCCTTTCAATTACCCGACATCTCTACATTTCAGTTTTTTCAGACAATTTCAAATGTTTCTAGGACCCCAGGCTTACACAGCTTGTTAGATATTTCTGTTACTCACGATAACTAGATAGATAGATAGATAGATACTTTATTAACTATTATTAACTAGCGTGATGCTTTCTTCCACATCTTGCTGGACTGGATTAAGGGGCTCCACCAGGAGGCAGTACGGTGCACTGCGCCTTAACACCTCAAGGCTGCATGTTCAGCTTCTGCTGCACTGTGGGACCCCAAGGAGGTCCCCTGACCCGTGGCCAAAGACAAGCATTAGCAATGTGTATTGATGCCTTTCATAAATGTGTCACCCAAATATGAAATAACAATAATAATTTTCATATCAGTTATTTGCATGACTTAATTAGCATTATATTGTAATAATGTCTGGACTCTATATTAGACGATATCTTTAGCATTTTTCATGTTAGGGTTACTTTTTCCACAATCATTGTAAATATTAATTTGCCACATAAAATTGTGTTTTAAAATTCCTTTTTTTTTGTTTTAATAAATTTTTTAAAATTCCTTGTCAGTTTACAATGGGACTAAATGGGTACACTAGCCAATTAACACAAGGGTCTAATCCCTTTCCACTTCTATAATGTCCATTATTTTATTTGAAATACTAAATCTGTGTTCTTTTGAAAATTCCTGTAATATTGCTCCAGGAATGTATGAAAGTTCCTGTCGGGAAGGTAAAAGTCGAGCTGCACAGTGAAGTGTTCGGACACAAGTGATAAGCTTAGTATGGGATTTATTTTCTGCAAAAAAAAAAAAAAAAAAAGGAAATGAAAATTAAAATTATAAAATGAAAATGCAATCTCTTTTTTGCAACTTACTTTTTCAAGTCTGCATTCAAGAATGCTGCAAAAATTTAAATTAAAATGAAATGACCCCATTTGCAATTTCATTTTCAGCCTGAACCACAACGAAGCTGCAAAAATGAAAAGTAAAACGCAAATAAGCTCTGGCGCCACCTGCTGCTCACTGCATTTTCATTTTCAAGTTCTCAACATGCAAACAGCACAGGTCAGTGGGTGGGGAAAAGACTTCAACATGTGACAAAGTCGCTTCTGGAAGGTACCGGCAACTTCTAATATAATGGAAGGTGGTGTGCAAAAAATGGCAAGAGAGCTAATGGAGTTGGCAGATTGTGAGGATATAAGTTTTATATTACTTAGATGCAAAGTGATTATAGGTAGGCTTGGAGATGTTGAGGCTTTCACCAACACGGAGGTAAATGATGTTGTATGGCGCAATTTACCGGAGGCTGTACATAACGCATTACCAGGTTGGCCTTGGCTGAACATAGAAGTGATCCATGCAATAATATCCACTTGCAGAACCACAACACCATACGTCACCGCCGTTTCAGGACTCGCATCATAAAATTACTTTTGGAAGGTTTCAGCAGGTCTCAACAAAGCCCAGAAAGTAACGTCGGGTCAAAAACCCGTTCAGAAATTAAGTGATAAAAATGAGAAGGAAAAATTCTACATCAAACCAAATATCACGCATCATTGTGAAGTTCGGAGGGTTTCGGCTATCATGTCGTGTTGGCAACAGTGAATACATCACAGCCATCCTGCTGCACCTTCACTGCTCCCTGTGTCTTACAGGACTGAATATCAAATTCTGTTCTTGACCTGCCCACTAAGGTCCTCTCATTCTGCACCCCACACTAACCTGCACTCTGTGGGTGACAGCAGAGCCCTCAGCTGTATAGCGCCCTGACTCTGGAATGACCTCCCAATCAGCTGACTCACTTCATTTGTTTAGGAAGACATTAAACAGACCTGACATTCTGCCCCTTCTTTCAGTTTACCCCCTTCATTTGTCCAGGTACTCAGGGTTTGCATTTTTGTGGATGTGGATTTCACTTTCACCAAACAAAAAATCTTTTAATTCTCATAAATACGTCTCTTCATTGGGAGGCAACACTACTTTTTCCTGATGGCAACACAAATTAGACGATCTACCAGTTTCTGGCTTAAAGTTTTAATCTGAACAATATATTCAATCTCTTTTCGCTGTTCTGCTATTTCACCGAGTAATCATTTCCGCTTGTTTGTGCTAATGTGATCTTTACTATCATTTTTTTGAGACTTTCTAATTTTAGTACTTTCATTATCTTTAACCTGCTCTACATGTTTATCATGCCAACATTTTTGAAATCTTTACGATGTTCTACTTTGTCATCTACTCTTTGTCTTTTAGTTCCGGCCCCGGGCGTGGTTAAATCTCTTGGCGCAAAGCAACATCTCGCAGGACGTGAAACTATCTCTCTGAAAAAGTCTCATCTCATCCCAGGATTTTTTTATATAACAGAGAGATGTGGAAAATGAAAATTCAACGAGGAGCAGGTGTCGCCATTGCTTATTTGCATTTTACTTTTCATTTCTGCAGCTTCATTGCAGTTCAGGTTGAAAATGAAATCGCAAATGGGGTTACTTCGTTTTAATTTCAATTTTTGCAGCATTCTTGAGTGTAGACTTTGAAAATTAAACTGCAAAAGAGAGATTGCATTTTCATTTTATAATTTAAATTTGAATTTCCTTTTTTCGTAGAAAATACCTCCCATTGCTTAGAGGGGGTTGTTGTGTTAAATGGAGAATTACAGTCTATAAACAGTGTTCACACAGAATCCCCTCTCTTGCTATCCAGCTGTGCCAATGCGGTGTGAACGTGATGGCATCCTCTGTGGACCTATTAGAGTGATAGATACACAAACACTAATGGACCCAGTTCTCTTAGCGGAGAAGAGCATATGTAATTCTTGATTAGCCTCTCAAAACACGTCACTGTTACAGGCGCTAGCTAGTTCAACGGGATGGTAGTCATTTAGGCAGGTTGGATGTGAGTTCTTAGGTAAAGGGAACAATGGTGGACCTTTAAAGCATGTTAGAACAGCAGACTGGGTTAAGGAAAGGAAAAATGTTAGTATGAATGCAAGCTGATCAGCACAGATCTTAAAAACATATCCTGGAATGGAATACAACTGACTTACTCCATGATTGCACCTCCAGTGTGAAGTCACTCCTTCCTCTACTTGCTGAAACTAATTTTACATTGCCGGCTCACACTGTTGCAAATTCTAATTCAACAGCACAAAGCAGGCAGTAAACTTGTATACAACGTAAGTTACATTTGCACGCACAAAGCCACTGGCACACGTACAGGGCCATTTTGGAGTTTAATCTGCCGTAACACGCATGTCTTTAGGCTGTGGATGGGAACTGGAATATCTGCAGAGACCTCCTGCATAAGTGCTTTAAATGGACAACTCCACACTGACAGTGACCCAAATAGGTGGAGACTTAAAAGAATAATTCTTTAGGGGATGCATCTAATCTGCCTGCATCATTATCAAAATCTTCCCCTTGGCTTACTGGACCAATTTGAAATCTGAAATTTGCACCTTAGGCCCATAGAGAATAATCCACGCAAGGCCATTTGACTTCAGCCTCCTGGTGATGCCACTGCAGTGGGGCTACAATACTCCCACTTGAGGAACAGCCTGCCCACTATAATTAGAACAGCTAATTCCAGACTGAACACCCATCTCCTGAGGCTTTTTAACGTCTAAATGTCTTCTGTATGCTCGTAATCCACTTGTGCACTCGCATACATGCCGAGTTTTACTGCTCAGTAGTTATGTCTGTATGGCTTTTACTGGTGTCTACCTGAATACAATTTAACTTTCCTTCCTCACAGCAAGTGGTTATCTCCATCATTACACCCCCCACCCCACCTCAGTACAGTGTCACCTCGAAGTACAATAACAGCTCTAACAGCAAATTAGCAAAACTAATAACATTTTCACACACATGGTGCTTGGACTTCGGGAAATAGCACAAATACAACTAGAAATTAAAGGTCACTGTACAATTTTTCAAAATAAAACTACTGAGAATTTTCAAGATTCATAAGGCACATTAATGAGCGTGGAAGGTGCCTAATAAATAGTCAACATGAATTCCAAGTTGTCATAAGTTATAAAATAATAACTTTGGATATTAATGAACAGCTGAATTCTTGAAAATGCAGTCTGCATCTTTTAGACCATTCCTGCAAAATTCTAAGCTTTAGCATGTACTTATATGTTTCTAATGCCACAAGATATTAATCATCTGTTGTGAAGTTTCCTAGCATGGCATTTGTGAACACAGGCATTGTTCCTCTTGTCAGTGGTACTCTCTGTTCTCAGTCCCAGAAATTAAATTCTGTTCCACCTGAGGAGCCCACCAAGCTGCCAACTTGAATGATCCTGGACTTAAATTACATTCCAAAAATAAACAGATTGTGTAAACTGGAGCAGTAAAGTCTCTAAAGTGAAACAAACAGACTGCTTCCAACAGGCTGAACCCCTCCATGGCCATGTTTGTTTTAAAATAAAGTAAATATGCATTTAAACTAACCAACAAACTTCTTCACATATCTCCTTTATTTAAATTGTTACTTGCATGTGTACAATTAATCCTCTGACAATTCTTTTTTGAAAAGCATTACAATAAATACATCAACTATATACTGCATATAAAATATTATATGAATAAATATCACCATTAACTTTTGCAGAAAGTAAAGTAGGTGGGACTGCCCTGTTTATCAACCCACACTCCATCAGAACACCACTTGAATGGCTGAGGTTCAGTTTCATATATACCTGAGTTACATGCACAATCAAAATGTCTCCCCGTCACAGCAGAATACATTGAAAAGAGTGCAGAAATGAACATCCGCTTCAGTGACTTGCTATACACAAGGACAGTCGCAGGAAATGCCTTCAGCACTTACTTGTGGTATGTTGTTTCTATTGTGGAAAGATGGCCTTTCATTGCACTCCGTTCTGTGAATATATTTTAAGTGACCCTTAACACACACACACACACATATACATATACATATACATATACATATACATATACATATACATATACATATATATATATATATATATATATATATATATATATATATAAATATATGCAATGGCTACAGAAATGATCATATTTTATATTGTTAGAATATCAAATCTTTTGGTGTAGGATTTTGCTTCTCTTACCATCAAATATTGAGTCTTTGGTCTTGATGTCCACAGCTCAAGTGTAACATCTCTGCCATGACGTGTACAGGTATCAGTGTCCCGCTTCTCTGCACAGACACAAGTCCAGGGGGAAAAGGAGTTGGCAGCAGACCAAATCATACACAATGTAAGCCACACAAGAGTGGCTTTAAAAATGTAACAGTCCTCAACCCAATCAAGAAAGTGAGAGTCAGCGATGCACCAGTCGTCTCCCATCTAATCTGAAGGACAGAGAAAGTGGGCAACAACAAATAGGTAGAAAATTTTAAGAGTGCAGTGATACAAAGTTGGAGGAGACCAGTCCTAAAAGGCCGAACACATAAATTAGTGCTAAGAAATCCTGAATCAGAGCAGGGTGGTAGGAGATTTAGAGAGTCAGTCATTTCTGCTTGAGAATTAAAATTTAGCATTCACCTTGACTTGTCAGGATTCCATATTGTAATGTGTAACCTATAACCACTGATCCGTAAATGAACAACAGCAGTGTCATTTGTCACATAGGCTGACTCCCCATTTTTTAAAGCCCCTGATTTACTTCTAAAATCTGAATTCTGCAAGTTTACCACAGCAGTGTATCAAGAACTTACTAGTGTTTAGACTATGGGACCTGGATTCTTAGCTTTGAATAAAAAAAAATATCACGTCGTGTATATGACATAAGATTATTATTTTTATGATAGGCATTTTTAACACACAATTCATTCTTGGTTCCCCTTCATTGATTTAAATTCAATTTTAAACATGTTTATCATGTTTACTGTTTCATGTGAAGCAAAAACTGTTAACATCAGAATATGTTAATTTTGACCATCTTTAGCCTATCTGTAGTTTATTTCATTTTTTTGCCATTCTAAAGCTCAGTAGGTAGTAAATGTCTACAGTGTAAGATGAACTACTGACTAAAGAACTGAACTTCAAGCTTAGACTTCATCTCGCAGGACTATTTTCAAATGGGTTTTCTTTTAAACAGCGACTTTGATGGATCAAATAACAGGCTTCTATAAAAACACTAATCTGGAACAGAGGCAATTAGGCATTAATTTATACAGCAATAAAAGACACCAAAACCACAAAAACATGGTAGTAAACAAATTTTTGTGTAGGAAACTGTTAAAGTAATGCACAAAATGTCTATAATATAAATAAGACACAAAAACAATGCTCCAGACGAAATAGTGACCGGGCTTACATTTTGACATTGTCCTTAAAAGAATACTCCACCCAAACATGCTGCTATATGTTGCTTGCCCCATATACTTTGAAGTGGTGGCTGGGAAAATTTTAAATCTCAGTTTTTCCTGGGGAAAGTACATAAGGGATTCTCATAGATGGGATGGATAGGTGACCAATGCTGGACAGTGGCTAACATTTTGAAAAACATTCATGAAGACCACTTGAAGACCGAAAGTCTTTGATTTTCCTTTTTACATAGATGAATTGAAAACCTAACAGGTCCAAGCGGGGGCAGAAATAAAAGACAAACAGTAGAAGAAAAGACAAAGAGTAGAAGACAAAGTAGAACATCGTAAAGGGGTTCAAAAACGTTGGCGCAATACACATGCAGAGCAGGTTAAAGATTATGAAAGTAATAAAATTCAAAAGTCTCAAAAAACTGATAGTAAAGATCATATTAGCACTAACAAACGGAAATTATTACTCAATGAAATAACGGAACAAAGAAAAGAGATCGACTATATGGACATAGGTGATATGACAGAAAGATTTGTTATTTGGTGAAAGTGAAATCCACAAACACTGCAGGAAAAATATCCGAATCTACAATAATCTGTTCACGTTCAGATCAATCAATGCTCAAAACGTAGATTTACACGATTCAGGACCATGCACTATGAGAATCTGTCATCCCGCCACAATTAAAGCTACTACAAGTTTAATTTGAAAGAAACCACAATTCGGTCAGGTTTATATTTATGGTCATGGAGAAACGATGCAACATAGAATCGAAAGAGTTAAACAATCGGACATATCAGAAATTCTACAGCCAATAATGGATACAAATCCATAAGTATCTTACTTTACACAAAATATATCTGAAAAACATGGACAAAGAAGTTTTCGATATGAATCCGAAGGATCACGCTCGCATATATAATAAACCAACATGTGACGAATTGTCAGCGATAATAGTTTCAAAAGATGGAGATATTAAAGACAGAGTTGATAATCATGTTTATCCACAAGCACAGCACGATTCGTCGCAAGTGGCAGATCTGGGAAATGACTAGTGCGCTGGGCCCGCACAGGGGGTTGGCAAGTGAAGCAAGCAGGGCACAGAGCCCCCTAGTATTACAAAATGTCATTTTCAGGTGGAGTATTCCTTTAGGGCCTAAACTGATGCTATATTAGAACATGTTAACTTCAAACTGTTCTTCTAGTTTCCTTATTCTAAATTGCAGGTTTCAGGAGAATATGCTGGTATTACACTTCTGTGTTTTGCTCAATGGCTCCATCTGTACCAGAGCCCTCTGATTTGCAAACAAAGGCACGGCACCATTTTATATATGATGACAGTGGTACCTGCCACTTGGGGGAAAAAAAACACCAATTTTATTTTACTATGAAGCTGCAAAAATGGCTATTCTTTATCAGCCTTTTCAAACAGACCCACTCCTGGCCTACCTGGGGAGTACCAGCTTACACCAGTTTTATACCACCAGTGATACGTGAGCCTCCAACATAAGGTTGCAAGAGCGCCCCCTAAAAGCTTGTGAGTGTAGCGCTGAAAATAAACAAGAACGCAGAGCAGTAAGAAGTTCCATAGGATCAACAAGGCAGCACACATAAGAAAGACAATCCTTAAAGCTGTGCTAGCAGGCAGATGACAAGCAAGGTAGGGTTTAAAGACAGCCATCTCTTCTGCCATTACTAGAGAAGCAAAAGTCAGCAGGAAAGTGTCTTCAGAAATGTCATACCCACGCCATACAAAACCAGATGTGAGACAGACGGCTTTGTTCTGTGCCTCATGCAGCAGGAGTGCCACTCCTCCTTCTAACCCTTCATAGTTTCGTATTGGCTCAAAGCAGCTCCCCGTGGCATTCTCCACCAAAGCAAACCCCAACAACGCTGCCTTCCAGAAGATGGTAGCAATCACAAGCCGAAACATATGACGCAGGCAAATGCGTAAGCTGCGAGAGGAAGAATAGGAAACAAGGAGAAGGTAGCCACCTGTTAACAGGCAGGTCCATCCCCATCCTGAACGGAGAAAATACCTATATTGGCAGATAAGGGAAAGGAAAGATAACAATAATTAATGAAAACACACGTTAAGCAGCAAACACACTATGATGACAAACAAACAGCAGGCAGTTAAAATACACTTAAGCAATAACAAAGTGCTGGGACTTACAAATATAAGAAGTTCCTCTTGTTTGCAAAGACTGTACTGTGGCTAACATGGTAAGTCAGGCCAGGGCCCATCAGAACAAGTAAAGCCATCCACAGGTGATAGTGGCGTCGAAAGTACGTGTTACCAAGACAACATGCTGCCAGTTCGCTCAGCAGGGCCACGGGCTGCTCCACACCCATCCTGGCTAATTTTACAATAGGCAACAGCGGCTTATCTGCAAAGAGTGAAGAACCATGAAAGTTCTGGCTGTGTGTCAAGGTTGGAATGTCCCGTTTCTTTGACATTGGAAATTATTGCTCCATTAACAAATGGACACTAGCACCACTCCTACACAGCAGCTGAAAGAACACTCAATTATTTCATGATCTTGATCCAGAGTTCTTCTAGTAACTCCAAGCACCAGTGGTCAGGAATGCAAGGACTCTCCAAGGGTGATAAATCCACAGGATCTTCTGTCTTAAGAAAAATATTTGGCATGGGAGAGAAAGAATACGTATTTATGAAATGCAGTAATTGGCAACAGCAGTAAATACTGTCAGACACAGCCTTATGTGAAAATCGGGTTCTCTTTTGCCCTTCACACACTCGGCTCTGCACTGTGAATCCAGGGGAAAAATAGTTACGAACACACCCCCCACTTTGCAGCTGTCACACAATCCAAGCTGTCCATCCTTTACGAGTCCTGGCAGTCAGCCTCCGCAAGGAAATACGATCCTGTCAGTATAATAGCAGCTACTTTCTTGCATGATGTCTAATTTTGTCAGAGTAACAAAAGCTACTATTTGGCAGACTGTTCAATTCTCTGAAAGTAAAAACATGTCACTTTCTTGTTACTCTGCACCTCAAACAAGAGCAAACAACCTGTGACAGGTAACCTCCTGCTAGGTTATTTGACCCAATACAGATAAGAAAAACACTGCAGTCCTCACAGATCAGCTTTCAGTTTTATGTCTGAAAAATCAGATTTAAAAGAAAAAAGACTTCAGCTCTCACCAGCTGCTTCAATGAAACAGCTGCTAGGGCACAGTGGTTGTGTCAGCTGTTGGGGACAGCTGACAGAATGAGACTCTCGCAGCCGACTAAAACAAAAAAGAATGAATATTTTTTTAAAAGACAAAGGTAGCCACTGTTTACTACAATGATTATATAATAAGAGTCAAAGGATTGTAATGTGAATTGAAGCATGGTAGCTGGTTCATCTTTGTGGTTCCATAAATTATATGTTCTCAACAGTAAGGAGTAATCAATGCAAGAAACAGAAAATAAATATTTAAACACTGTACCTAGGTACAGCCCTCCCGAGTCTTTATACACAAGAGTCATTCAGTTTTCCTTAGTGACACATTTAATTCTCATTTAGTGATGACATTCTCACACCAGATGATGAATTCAATCATTAAGATACCTCTACCTATCATTATAAACTAAGTTTTCAGGGTGATACACGTAGATCTCTAGACAAAGTAAAGAAAAGAGGTTGTAGAGTAATTAATTTGTTGTCTATTTTGTCGACAACAACAGAGCAGTCTATTACATATCTGCATTTCATTAGACCCGTTTATTTTAAATCTGCAATGTCCATATATGCTTGACGCAGACCGGTATAGCAAACTTTCTTGATATGTACAGGCTGACGAGATCAAAGTATATTCCAATCACCAAATTCTTCTGTATGCTGATTTGGCAGAGTTCTGTTCTGCCCAGGCCAGTTGTTAACCCACCGTGGCATTGAAAAACTCTTCAAATTGAAATACAAGTTTAAAAAAATGTCCTAGCAATAAAATATAGCTTACGTGGCAATTAAGTGCCTGAACAGCTTCAAAATTCAGATCTGCAAAAATAAAAAACAAAAATCTGAATTATGCAGTAAAATTAATCCGGTAACTTCTGATGTTATCTTAAGAGTAACCAAAGTGCTGAGAAGGGGTCCTGTGCTTTAGAAAAGGCAGCAAACTTTCTGTTTTCTTCTGCCTTTTCATCTTGTTTCATCATTTTTAAAGTTTGTCCCCTTCATTTTCATTTTTAGTTTCAGGAATCTGTGCCTTAACACTGACAAAATCATCATCAAAGAACTGAGTCTGTCTGTATTCCCAGAGACGAATTGCTCCATCCCACTAGAAACAAAACACAAAAAAAGTGATAAGATTTCAGGTTAAAGCAGTAAACTCCACCAATTAGACAAAATGCACAATAAAACTTGTACAAACCGAGCTGCTGACTAGGTTCTCCTGAAATGGGTGCCAGCTCACATCCCGCACACAGGCATCGTGGTTTGACAGCTTTGTGACTATTTGTCCTGTCAATACGTCATATACTAGAAAGAGAAAAAAAAAAATTGATTTAAGTACCTTGCAGAAATTAGACATTACCTCTGACAACAGGACAAGCACTCACCGACAACCTTTCCGGTAGAGCACCCTGTATAGATATACTTCTGTCCTGTAGTGAATGCTGGAGAGAATCGACACCGAATAAGTGTGTGCAGTACACCATGACCACGATACGTCATTATCGAGGTGTCTCCTTGGAGCTTGTGTTTTTTCAAGGCTGTAGAGAAAAAATAATAAATATTAATCCCATCTATATGCACATATATCTTCTTATATAATACGCTACCATGGCTGTCCGTTTGTCTGTCCAGGATTTTAAATCATCTGTAGCTGGCAAACCGTTTGACCTATTGACCTGAAATGTGGTACACTTATACTACGTGACCTCTACTGTCTGCTTTATTACTCTTTTTATTTTTATTTTAGTGTAGAATCAACTCTCGGCAGCGGCCAGCAGTGCGGCACATGAGTACGGGCGCCGTTCTCATCCCTACCACCTTCACCATCACTTCCTCTACCTCTTTATATCTTAAATAATTGTTGAGGCAGATTGAAGACTTAAGTGTCAGCTTAAGTGAAAAATAAGAAAAACTTACTAAGTAATTGCAACACAAACACTGCCTTAATCAGTTTTAACGTTAAAAGATACAGACGAAAGAAGAGAAGCAGCGGGCCGCTAGGGTGGAGAAAACAAGAGCTGCTCAGGAATCAGCAAGCACATCAACCTCTGAGCAAACGAATGCTAAACGTACGTAGAAATAGTAAGAAAACTAGGAATGCTCAAGTCAAGTGTATTCACTGCACATTATAGTGCACTACACCATTACTAGTATATACATAATAGACATATATACACACACACTATATGGGCTAAACCCAAAATAATTTTAAATGGGAAATAAGTATTCCCATTCAACTCTATCAGACATATTTTCTTTGTTGTTGGATATTGACACTCAGGGAATTCAGATGCAGATGAAATGTATATTACATTAAACATACTTTGTAAGTTTGCAAGTTTGAGAATAACTGTCTTCCTTTAATTAAAACTGATTTTGATCATGAATAATGAAACTGTTCCACATTCTTGAGGATTTGATATATACACACACACACACACACCCACTGTATATATTCACGGATAAGTTCTCTCGTGGATAAGTCAGGACTTGCTTATACAGTATAATTTCATACAAGTCGAAAGCGGAAAACTCACGCTATTGGTACAAGAGATTATGATATGCTAACGCCCACCAGAGAGTAACCATCAAGTACACTGCCTTTTTTTTTTTCTATGTGGGTGCGGCAATGCGCTGTATCAGCGTGTGCTCCTAACCTCTCTCTCTCTCTCTATTGTGCCTACGTGACCACACTGTCATACCCAAACTATTCCGAAGCAACGTTTGCACTGTTTTGTGTTTTTTTGTATCTCACACCCTCATACACCTTTATCGTAAGAGCATCCCTTATCTATGATGGAGCGTTCGATCAGAAGAAAATATGAAGCTGGTTTTAAATTAAATGTCGTTGAAGTAGTGAAAGAAATTGGTAACTACGCTGCTGCAGCAAAATTCGGTGTCTGAGAAAAGGATGCGAGATTGGAGGAGGCAAGGAGAATTAAGTGTCACATTTTTGAATGGGTGTATAAGTCAGGGTCTGATTTTATAATCAATTTTTCGGGTTTCAAGACCCAACTTATATGTGAGTGTATACACTATATACAGTGGTGTGAAAAACTATTTGCCCCCTTCCTGATTTCTTATTCCTTTGCATGTTTGTCACACAAAATGTTTCTGATCATCAAACACATTTAACCATTAGTCAAATATAACACAAGTAAACACAAAATGCAGTTTTTAAATGATGGTTTTTATTATTTAGGGAGAAAAAAAAATCCAAACCTACATGGCCCTGTGTGAAAAAGTAATTGCCCCCTGAACCTAATAACTGGTTGGGCCACCCTTAGCAGCAATAACTGCAATCAAGAGTTTGCGATAACTTGCAATGAGCCTTTTACAGCGCTCTGGAGGAATTTTGGCCCACTCATCTTTGCAGAATTGTTGTAATTCAGCTTTATTTGAGGGTTTTCTAGCATGAACCGCCTTTTTAAGGTCATGCCATAACATCTCAATTGGATTCAGGTCAGGACTTTGACTAGGCCACTCCAAAGTCTTCATTTTGTTTTTCTTCAGCCATTCAGAGGTGGATTTGCTGGTGTGTTTTGGGTCATTGTCCTGTTGCAGCACCCAAGATCGCTTCAGCTTGAGTTGACGAACAGATGGCCGGACATTCTCCTTCAGGATTTTTTGGTAGACAGTAGAATTCATGGTTCCATCTATCACAGCAAGCCTTCCAGGTACTGAAGCAGCAAAACAACCCCAGACCATCACACTACCACCACCATATTTTACTGTTGGTATGATGTTCTTTTTCTGAAATGCTGTGTTCCTTTTACGCCAGATGTAACGGGACATTTGCCTTCCAAAAAGTTCAACTTTTGTCTCATCAGTCCACAAGGTATTTTCCCAAAAGTCTTGGCAATCATTGAGATGTTTCTTAGCAAAATTGAGACGAGCCCTAATGTTCTTTTTGCTTAACAGTGGTTTGCGTCTTGGAAATCTGCCATGCAGGCCGTTTTTGCCCAGTCTCTTTCTTATGGTGGAGTCGTGAACACTGACCTTAATTGAGGCAAGTGAGGCCTGCAGTTCTTTAGACGTTGTCCTGGGGTCTTTTGTGACCTCTCGGATGAGTCGTCTCTGCGCTTTTGGGGTAATTTTGGTCAGCCGGCCACTCCTGGGAAGGTTCACCACTGTTCCATGTTTTTGCCATTTGTGGATAATGGCTCTCACTGTGGTTCGCTGGAGTCCCAAAGCTTTAGAAATGGCTTTATAACCTTTACCAGACTGATAGATCTCAATTACTTCTGTTCTCATTTGTTCCTGAATTTCTTTGGATCTTGGCATGATGTCTAGCTTTTGAGGTGCTTTTGGTCTACTTCTCTGTGTCAGGCAGCTCCTATTTAAGTGATTTCTTGATTGAAACAGGTGTGGCAGTAATCAGGCCTGGGGGTGGCTACGGAAATTGAACTCAGGTGTGATACACCACAGTTAGGTTATTTTTTAACATGGGGACAATTACTTTTTCACACAGGGCCATGTAGGTTTGGATTTTTTTTCTCCCTAAATAATAAAAACCATCATTTAAAAACTGCATTTTGTGTTTACTTGTGTTATATTTGACTAATGGTTACATGTGTTTGATGATGAGAAACATTTTGTGTGACAAACATGCAAAAGAATAAGAAATCAGGAAGGGGGCAAATAGTTTTTCACACCACTGTATTTTTAGAGATTTTCAGGAATTTGTTTTGATTGTAGCGTGAAATGTTTCTATAACTTGTATTCTCATAATTTAACTGATTGTAAGGGCCAATGTTAATCTGAGATTTGGGCCTAAATTAGGCCTTATGTCAGCCAAAGTATTCAAATACTTGAGTTAGTTTATCTCTTCAACTGACTTGAGTTCACAGTGGGCCAATAACTTTTATCCCCAGCTAAAGACAGAACACCAAATAAAACAATATTAAACTTCAGAATCTCTACTATGAGTAGCTCATAATATTAACGTAAACATGTAATAATCATAAATAGTTTGGAAGGTAATTTTTCAAAATGTTGAGATTGGGAATTCATTAAATGCAAAATGTTCTATAGAAATTAACTTTCTATTTTGGCTGAATGTAAAATAAACTAAAATATCAGTTTTGTTTTTATTATACAGTGCATGAAGTATTTTCTTTTACATAAGAAGACTGTTGTAGTTTATGTTACAGTAACCTGATATCATATCCATCAATCAGTCAGTATTGATAGTATTTATAGCCTACCATTAAAATTTACTTTACAGAACAAGGAAGCTTACACTACAGTATCAAATATAATAAATATACAGTATAATAAAAACACAACACATAATGAAACATCCAACGGTGATAGATAGCAGGATGTTCTTGAAAGTATAACTGATTGTCTATGAGCTGCATGTGTAAAAAAACTACTGAACAAATCAAACACATCCACAGTATATACAAAAGAAAAGTACTAATTAAGAGCCGTGCTAATGAGAAGGAGAAGAATTTGTACTTAACTTTAGATGGTGCAAAAATTAGTTAGGTTGAAGTAAAAAGCCTGGAAACTACTCAAGTTAAAGTGAAAACATAGTCTGAAAAACTCCTCAAATACATTATACCTTTTTTGGAATGTACAAGGCAGGAACCCAACATGACAGGACACCTGTTAGTTGCAGAACAAGAGTGACTAGTAAATAGGAGTATATATATCCACTATTCTCAAAATGGCTGCTGACACCTGATAGATGGCGTTATATGCATGAACTGCATGCAGATATCTTTGTGCTAACTGTGGCTGACCTACGTAAGACAGATAGACTGTCTCATGGGAAAAAAGTCTTGCACGCCTTACTATGATTATTTTATACTGTACCAATCGGCACATGCATACAGTGGATCTGCAACGTTAATGTTAAAATCCAAATAGCCCTTATTTTACAATAATATGCAATGCCCTTCAATAGCAAATGCAATCTCAATGCACTTTACAAGCACAGAAACCCTTTACAATTGTACATGTACTTTCACTTTTTATTTTAATTTATTCCCCCCATCCCACACACTTTTGACCACATGACTTTCTTGGGATCAAGCTGTAGGTCAGAATTAGCAACTGACCCATCCCTGTAGATTAGAACAGAAAAAGAAAGTTGGGCAGAAAAATGACATGTTTAGTTAATCAGAGTAAGACTGAGATAAAGATCAGATCATACTTCAGGAACATTTTGAGCAGGAATCAAAAACTACCAAAGAGGCCTTTCATCTTTTTCTCAGACCTGCCATACAGTATATAGACCTAATAATAATAATCCTCTTTAATAAAACCCCTGTGTGCGTCCAGGTGTCCGTGTGTGTGTGTGTCTACTGGTGAAGTGGGCATGCGCGGGGCCACACGGCACATGTTCAATCTCTTCCTGTGCATTCCCTGTGTGTGCAGAGAGAGACACACACACAGGCGCGCGCGACAGTGACACATACACACAGAGGCGCGCGCGAGAGAGAGAGACACACAGGCGCGAGACACACACACACACACACAGGTGCGTGCGCGCGAGAGAGACACACACAGGCACGAGACACACACACACACAGGTGCGTGCGCGCGAGAGACAGACACACACACAGGCGAGCGTGAGACAGACAGATAGACACACACACACAGGCGCGAGAGAGACACACACAGGCGCGCGAGAGACAGACACACACACACAGGCGCGCGACATACGGAAATACAAACCAGTATTACTGAGAGAGAAAATTAAAGGCACACAATACAGTGACACATATTACAGCCCCATACAAGGTCCCTTGCCATTTAATATAGACTGTTCCTACTAATGTTTATGCACTACTGTTCTAGTGCCCGTTATTGTAACGGGCTTAATGTCTAGTCATAAATAATACTCCTGGAGCATAGAAATAAATCTAATTGTCTCCTTTTACATATACATAATAATGTTTATGTATTCAGGTTTAACCAGGATTAATCAGCATATTCATAATATTTAATCCTCATAGCAAGCCAGCTGTAGATGGGGTGTGGGGGAACCAAATCCTTACAGTTTAAAAATGTACCCCCTTCAGACACAGAGTCATACTAGTCCTTATTTTAACCTGCATACAGCTTTGCTTGCTTTTCTAATCTGGTCAGATGTTAAAAGTTTATTAAGTGGCCCAATGAAAAATGTTCAAGTATCTCCTCTGTGGTGATCAGGAAAAGTGATTATGGTTATGTTGCATAGTGGTAGGTTCAACAAATTATTTAATAATAAACTACAAGTTAGGACAATCGTTGGCAGTTTGAAGCAAATTAAGGGAAAAAAACAATCAACATATGCAGGAAACACAAGAAACAGTGTTACAAGCAAGGTTTCATTATCTGGACCTTTTTTTATTTTGACTACTTCATTATACACATTTTTCTTATGCTGATTAAAAAGGCCTGCTGGCTACAACTGCAATCTTTAAACCTAGGTCCACGCCATAAAAGGGAAACTTATGTGAAGCACTATACTGCATTTCAGAACCCATATTACTATATCACATGTGGTAATTTATAGCAGGAGTGGGCAATAAAAGTTTTACTTATCTAAACAACAGCAGAAGACTTTTCCTTAGCACATTATTTATGGAAAAAAGTTAACAGACAAGCAGATTGAAAAAAAGTTCACCAACCTCTTTTAGGCACCTGCTGCCATCGGTAGTCCCAGTTTTGCTGAGTAACTGCCTTCCGTGATGCTGCTAATCCTTCTTTTGGTGAAAACTTTCGAATATCCCATAATTTAATTGTCTGGTCTTTGGAATTTGAAATTAAAAACCGAGCATCACCCTAAATGCAGAAAGCAAAGTCAACATTTTTTGATAAGATAAAAATTAATGTCAATACAGGACCTGGATAATTAAGAACAACTGAAACCATAAAATATCTTACGAAAACATCATTGGGATATGGAGTAAAATTCTGGAAATAAGTTGTACTAATTACCTTACTATCAATAAATGTGATTCCATCTCTGTGGCCTGCCAAATGACCTACAGGCTGTGGATTATCTTCACGTAAAGTCCGTCTGTCCCAGACTTTGCAGAGGGCATCATCACCACCTGAGAAGAGGATCTGTGAGGAAACGTCTGCAAAGGCCACAGCATTCACATCATCTTCATGTGAATCAATCTACAAGAAAATAAACTTGCATCTTTAAGAATATTGAAAACATAAGAACTGTAGAAAAAGGAATAAGTACAGTGAAAGTTTATATTTCTAGTAAAATATTAGCCTTTCACTAAAAAGAATTTCTAATAAACATTGGTGAATATTGAACAGGGCAGCTTTCATTAAACATTTTGGGAGGCATGCTCATCACTTAAGAATGGCAACCAACACATTACAGGCAAGATATTATTTGGTAATTTCTGTGGTGAAAATATAATGAAAAATTAAAGTTTCAATGGGTGGAAAGGAAGTGGTGGTAGACTGTGTTTACACAGACAGATTTTTATAAAGAAAAAGGTGACATTTAGTTTACAGAACAGCCTGCAAGACGATATAATAAAGTCATGATCTTATATTGGCAGAGCCGCTTTTTTGTCTTGGTCATTGTGGACTTTAACTAATCTGTGCTGAGCTTGAATCACCTGAATAAATGTTGAAAGCTAAAATAAACAGATGGGTAATCTGTTATAAATTCTGACATCAATAACAGTAATCTATTGTATTATCTCTTGATACCTAAAAATCACCTTATGTCTAAAATAACCATTGATTATTAGTACTAGGGTGTTGTACCGTGTTAGCCATTATGAATGTAGAGAAAAGTCAGGCAAAATGACACCTTTTATTGGCTAACTAAAAAGTGATTACATCTTGCCTAAAGAAGGGCCCTGAGTTGCTTCGAAAGCTTGCATATTGTAATCTTTTTAGTTAGCCAATAAAAGGTATAATTTCGCTTGGCTTTTCTCTACATAGAATATTAGAAAGAGAAGTAAAATTGAAAAACAATTGAATACTTTCAAAAATATATTACTCAGTATCATAAAAACATAACTAAACTGAATCTCGCTAAATGTAAAATTACCCTTAATGTTTTCCAGATTTTACTTAAACGTTGTAAGCAAATGATTTAATGTATTGTGGCTTCCATGTCAACAACTGCCAGTAATATACCACAAAGGGTCTGGAATGAATTAGGCTCCAGGATTGAAGTGCTCTGTGTGACATGAGGGGCACAAATTGAGCATCTGTAATACAGATTTGAAAAATTTCTTTACAAATTGGTTAAGACTACATGTTTAATTGATACTTAGATGCTAAAATACATTTCTGAAAGTGTTCCAATTCTTTTTGAATCTGTACTAATTATTTAAAGTTAATGCATGGTTTTCAATAAAGAATTACAGACCCACTGGGGATTGTTTATCTGTAGGATTTAGAAAGGACTTTTTTCAGCATTACTGCTGTGTTTGGATCTTTATAAGTTTCAGTTTTCATAATAATAATAATGAACTGATTTGCATTTGGTCATTTGACCAACACAAAGTCATGTAATAAAAGAAAATACAAATTGTCACTGCAGTTGATAGCCTATAGATTTTGCTCCTTCAGCAACACTGTAACAAAACTGTTTTAGTTCTAAAACACACTTAGTTTCTTTTGGATGACCAAACACAAAATATGTGTGCCAAAATTGCCAAAAATGAAGAACGAAAGATCAAATATTCATAGTGTAAAAAAGCAATAAAATGTGCTTTTTGTAAAGTGTACAAAGAATGACACTAATCATACACCACTTTTAGAATAAGCAGGTATGTAATTTATTACAAATGCTTAAAGAAAACTGCATGATTGTCTAGATAATTCCCATGGTGATCCTTTTGAACTTTTCAAAATTTTATTTTTAATGAACTTGCAGATATTAAACTAAGCAAAAACAGATTTTACTATATTTAGCCATAGAAAGTAAGACATTTGACAAATGACAGGCCACCATTCAGTTCATTAAACTTATTTGGCTAGCAAATATCTATGTTGTCCCAATATCTGATTTAGATACTTTTAAAAAAGATGTAAAGGTTTCTGCTAAAACTACATTTAGCAGAATTTAGTAATTTGTTCCATACTCAATTCAAAAGAATTATGTAACAAAAAATAAAATTAGAATCATGCATAACAAATATCATTTAATAAGTCTTTAGTATTCTAACCTTAAGTGTCCTCTTGTTTTGTTCTCTATCAAAAACATACAAGCAGCCATCATTGGCCCTAAACAGGGGAAAAAGGTGACTGTAGATAGGAAAAATAGAATAATTTTTTGTAAACAACATATTTTAATTTTGAAAACTTACCCCCCAAGTATTTCACGACCATCTGAAGATGCAGTTAGAGAGAAAACACAGAATCTGCGTTCTTCTGGACTGTAAAGAGGAGTAAAAATAAATAAAGAAATAATTGGACTGTTGACATACTGCACAGTATGAGCATCGCCATGAAACATGTTAAGCATATTTGAAAAATCCCACACTTGTTATAATTAAGGTAAGGGGGTAAAATCCACAGAATTGAGCCTTTCCGAACATGAACACTTGAGTGTTACTCTTTTTATTTTATTTATTTGTGAATGCAATACATCAAAAGTTATACAATTCTGTTCTTTATGTTTCATTCAGAACAGTATTATGGTGCCTTATGTTCTTTTTCCCCAGTGTTTTTAATGCTTACTTGGGCACTTGGTAAACATAACTGTGTATAGCTTTTTACAGATTGTGTTTTTATATATTTATATATATTATGATATAAGCTGCCCCTCTAGCAGGAGTGGGAAATGACTGGGATCCATAATAAGGCAATATCTAAATACAGTACCTGGATCACAATATAATATTTCTTTTTTATGATGTGTTATGATTCAATTTTTAATATACTTTCAATGGCTCCCTTTATAATTTTACTCAAGTTTTTTTTTTAATTGGTGAAATGAATTTAAATATCTCAGCAGTCTACACAGTAAGACTGGGGATACTCAGTACATAACACTCACATTGTAACACTGTCTAAATTTAGTTCTGGTAGAGTCATAGAGACAGATGACCTTATATTTGTAGTGGGACTGTCAAACAGTAACTTCTGATCACTGCAGCCAAAGGTAATTAACAACTTCCTTTGAAATACATTGCTTTCTGATTGTTTTGGTCAAATCAGTTTGCAGATTCTATATTGAGCATAAACCAGCCTCCATATGCTACTGTAAGTTGTACAGGACAGACAATCTTAGTTTGTAGTATGCCAGAACTCTTGAGAGCACAGTGATTTATACCTATGTATTACACATGACCAAAAATGTTGATATCGGTCCTCATTTATCTGATTTCTAGTGACTACTATCAGTGACAAGCCAGAAACCAGATCAACTCTAATTTTGATCAAGACCAACAAGTACAGAAACAAAATGAAAAGAGAGAATACCAAGCGTCTGTAAAAAGGCTGCTGCTTCCACCAAAAGTGCTGAGAAAATGTCTGTATCTGAAATTTGTCACTTTAAACATTCTGGGAGTGGCTCTGAGGGGTAGGATCACTGGTAAAGAATCAGATATCAAAAATAGTGATTAGTAGTCCTAAAATAACATAACATTATATACGCCTTTATTACTAATCCACATTTTTTGAAAGCTTTGTGAAAAAGGTGTAAATTTGTCCCCTTGCATCTCATTAGGGGGTGAACCCCTGGAGTCATATAATGTGTCATGCACAACTTCGAGAGGGCACTTATTATAAGGATTTAATTTCCTGCACAAAACAGATCCAAAAATGTCCTAAAAATGAAGGATATTTGGGTCTATAGCACTAAAAATTGGGGGGAAAACTCCTAAAATCTAAATGATCTGCGTAACTAGACACCAAGATGAGCTCAACAGTATGTCATGCGTCGAGGTTTTCTCGGATGAGTTGAGGGGCCAAAAAAAAAAAAGTGATTTCAAAGCATTCATAAATAATTCACATGAGCACAATAATTCACCCTGGAAACACTGGGGTGTTATGTGGTGGTAAACCCTATATGTGTGCTAGGTGACAAAGGACAACGGGCAGGAGCACCAAGTAGCGGCAACCTGGGAGGAAATGTGACATTTTTTTCAGGACATGAGAAAGCAGGCTACACACAAGACATCATGAGGAGCTGATGCTTTCCCCTGGGAACAGGATGCTATGGGAAGTTCACAGGAGGTAGGGTACGGCACTTGGTTGATGGGAGATAGCAAAAGTTCTGAAGCAGTAAGAAACTGGGGCATGTTTATTTTCTAAAGATAAAAACCTGAAGATATCCACTTGGGAATTTCCTGGTCAGTAAGTAACAGCACACAGTCCAAGAGTAGACACGCTCAGACAGTGTTGCCTCTTTAAAGCAAGGTACTAAGGAGGCTGCCTAACTGCCCTTTAAAGGTAGCAAAAGACTCAGGGGTAGGATACCTGGAAGATCTAGGGGGAGTTCAAAACTGGCATGTCAGTTTAACTAAAGCAGGTTGCCACAAACCATTAATGTTATTCCATTTTCACAATCAATAAAAAAGTGTTTTTCCTTAGTATGTGTGTAATAGATTGACACATTTCTACTTATAGTTATGTTGAAATAAAAAATGCAATATATTGCACCATCATACTACAAATCTTAATATATTACACATTGAAAAGATAAAAACACTTAAAAAACGCATTATCACATGATGTCCCAAATATTTTAATATTACTTTGCAGTGTCCCTGTGAATTCCCATAATCAGTGTAGGAGATGTCCATCAAGTGTCATGTTACTTTGCACATTGTTATGTAAAATCTTGCATTTGCACGTTACATCATGGAATCTATTTTTATTTTTGATTGGATAATGTCCACTGCCACCAGCAAGAATTTTCTTCAGTGAAAGTCATGTTTTCTTGTTCAAAAAGCAGAACATATTAGAGTGAAGGTTCATTGAGGTATGGTGTTACCCTCTCTGTCAACAGGAGAACCAGGCACCAGAAAGGGTTACATAATCACTCTTCTGTATCCAACACACTACAGAAGATCCTATGCTTCAGGCATAGGCAAACATTTTCCTCAAGCACGCACATGAACACTACAAGTCCAGACAAAGAATCACACATAGTCCCACTAGTGCATACAAACCACTTATAATTACAATATGATGACTGAGGACATCCCCCCCCCCAAAAAAAAAGCTTGAAAATATGAAATAGAGCGATACCTTGGTTAACAAACCCTCTATGAATGAAGCTACTTATAATGATGTCAACGTAAAACACACTATAGCGCAGGTACAAATTCTAATACCAGTCTGCTTGAGTGCTGTGGTACACATTGTGCAAATTCCTTACACAAAAAAGTCATTTTCGGTCACAGATATTGAGTGTGCTGCAGAGTACAAAGTTATTATATGTGACTGCTTAATTATTTCATAGGTGTTGTAGCTATAGTAATATTTTATTGAAGCAATAAAAATACAATTTACCCAGTATATCATGAAAACATATAGCAATTATCTTTAAAAACTAAAATGTAGATTATAGTATGGGTAGAAACTGAAGAAAAGAAATGCCATGTTAGCGGTGCACTGAATGAGTCATAAAATATTAGGACCTCAGCAGCGGCATTTGAAGAGTGGCCAAGGAAGTAAAAGGCAAGAGCCCCACAACACCCACCCAAAACTCAGATCCCTACTCCCATCCAAAAGGGTATTACAACATACAGTATATCCATATGATATTTCTTGTGACAAACTAAAATGCTTAAAAACATTGTTAAGTGAGGTATCGCTGTATAATGTAGCTGTATTCACAATGTTTGGTAAAGAAAAACAAATAAAATGAGGAGCACCCAAGTTTTTTTTGGATGTTTAGGTAAAAATATTGAGAAATAATATTTTCTAGATATTTTGCTTGTTCACTGTAAGTATCACAACCTAGTGAAAGTATAAAAAACATTAAAAAAACAGCATTACTATGGTCTCTTTTTTCATCAAATATATCAGATTGAAATGTATGTATAGCCACTGCAGTTTTAATCCATGTAGAATATATTCTTGCATACTTCTGTTATTCACCTTTTATAAAAAAAAAAAACTCCATACGCACTTCAATGTGTAGCCTTTAAAAGCTAGAACTAACAAGCTCAAAAAAAAAACAAAAAAAAACAAACAGAACACAAATAATTATATGTAAGAAGTGAAACACTATTGAACATGGAAATGGATTCTATTAACATTCTATGAAAAAGAATATTTACTTTAAATCCAAAGCAGTGTGACTCTCACTGTCTCCATCTATGCTGCAGATGTGGACTGTTGGGAAGAAAAGCACAACATTACTATTCTCTCCTTCTTCTTAAATTCAAAAACTGAAAGCCTCTTTACACAAAACTAATCCTTACTATAGTCAGACCAGCTGGAATAGAGCAGATGTGCCCCATCAGGTGTGAAGGCCACATCAAGCACACTCCATCCAACATCTCTTGCCTTTATTGTCTTCAGCAAACGAAAACGACCATGGCGTGTATCATAAAGCCTCACATTCTGATCTAAGGAAAAAAGTAAACTATAAACTCAAGATCAGCTCATACTCCAAACAGAAGACTAAATCTTTCTTTACAATACTTACCCTGACAAGCAGACATGAACATGGACCCATTCTCTGAGTACACACCACAGAATGCCTTCTGTTGTAAATTCTCACGGTGTGCCATGTAATTGGGGAGAAAACTAACAAAAAATTACAAAATTAATTAAATATTCTACACCTGTCTACCTATGAGAAGTTTTAGAAACAAGTAACTGTACCATCTTGAAATGTGCTTCATTGTTAACAAGAATTTATTTTTCAGACGCCTAAATACAAACCATTTTGGAGTTGTCCAGCATTGTTGGTATGGCAAATTGCTATACTGTAACCTGATTCTAACCGCAATCGCTGTAGGAACAGCTTAAAGGATGAACTGATTAAACAGAAAACTCACTGTGATCGGATGTGACAACGCTCCCCATGAGAGAAACTGGTGCTGTGACATCGACCCTGCTCCCTCTGCACAGACAGATATACAGGGGGTTAGAAAGTCCCACTATGCAGATAAAAACTTAAAGGTAAAGGAATAATAAATTTTGATGCGGTCTAACAGAATGCAGACACTTATTGAGTCATTAAAAAATCTGAAATCATTTCAGCTTCTTTGGCCCATTTATAGGTTTGTTATACTAAAGAAGAGATACCCAACTATGGGATCCACCATTCACATGAAAGTTCACAAGAGGAAATCATACCTGCAACTTGTTTACTGAGATTGCTTTTTTGTTATTGTACCATTAGTAACCATGTTGTGGATTCTAAAAAGTGTATTCTTGCACTTATAAGTAAATGAACTGTATTCTCTTGATTTCTTCTTAACCACATGTGCCCCAGAGGTACATTTGTAATATATTTCTCAAAAACCTTAAAGAAAAATATTTAGCATTACTTCAGCCCCAAATATTTAACTGTTTCTGATTTCCTTTGTTAAATTATATTGAATATACCTATATGAAATAAAATACAAGTGCAATCAAAATTATTTTATTAAACACTAATAAACCAGCATTTGCACCTAGCTTTGTTTATTACTTAACCGCTTCTTTGTTAGTTAAATTTAGTGAACATCAGAAGTGCCCCTAAATGCTGATCTTTGGGTGCTTGGTTAGAATTAAAATATAAGAATCTACTTTTAGAGTTAACCTTAATTAGCTAGTTATTCAAATTTAGTATCATGCAAACAAAATTGCAATGATACTTTCCACTTCATAATGAATAAACTTACATATGCTATCATTATACGAATAAGCCGACACTTACTGTTTGGAGCAGCCTGGTAAAACTTTTCTCTTTCAAACCCTGAGTACCTGTTGCTAGTAGAATCTGTGTCTTAATTTCACTGCAGTCTACTTCTCGTGTATCAGGGTTCAAGTCCACTAAATGAATGAAACAGATTTAGTGTTAGCAACTGCAAAGAAAATCTGGGAAAAAAGAAAAAAACCTTTCACTTAAAAATGCTGAATACACTTCAATTCAGACACATTTATGGTTTTGCAAGGGAAACAAATAAAATATACAGAATTCTTCATTTGCCCAAAAATGCGGACAATACAATGGAGGTTTTAACGCTTACAATGTTTCAGCAAAGAATTTAAAACAGTGTTAAAAATGGATGAATTGCTTTTCTCATTATAGCACTGTTAAGTCCAATAAACACATGAGTAATAAGGATTAAAACGGTGCACCCAAAACAGACATGAAGGTTGTTTAATTCTGCATGGGTGATATGTGAATGGTGTGAGGACTCCAAATAGCTTGGTTTGGGGGTTTAGGGTTTGGATAGGTAGCAGGAGATGAAGAGGTTAGATTTATAAATACAGGCCTGTCAAATGATATTTGAACATTTAGCTTCTTCAAACTTTTTTCACAACTAAACTGGTTAAAATAATTCTCCTGAATATGTAAACTGAAGGTAACTGAGGTTACAAGGATAAGACCCATGAGCCAATTGACATAAAAACCTTGCACTTCACAAGAAACTTGAGACATGTTTAGGAAGGCACCATGAAGTCAGGAATAAATAAGAAAGGTTCAGAAAGATAAATACAGAACCAAAAAAGTCAGATAAGGAAACACAAGTGAGAATTAAAAGTAAAATGACCAAATCTTTACAACACATTAAGTAAAATCTGAGACAGACAATCTACTTATGGAAAATGTACTGACACCTTTGTTTAAATATGCAAGGAGGAACCAAAATGGGATTGTTATAGTGATAGATGAGGTTCAGTAAAGTACTCCCCCAGACAAGCTGAAAATTGCAAAAAATATAAAAGAATTAGGTTTTATCATTAACAAAAATCTCTAAATAATTATCACAAAACGTTTGTTGTTGTTTTTTTTAAATACAGGGCCCTGAATAATGTTTGGGACAAAGACACATTTTTCCTTGACTTACTCCTCTGCTCCTCAGTTTAAAACTGCAAATCAAACAATTCAGATGTGATTAAAGTGCACATTGCAGACTTTCACTTCAGTCACACCATGTGGAAATGACAACACTTTTTCCACGTGGTCCCCCCATTTTAGGGCACCATAATGTTTGTAACATAGCAATGGCAGGTCTATTAAAGCTGTCATATTTAGTACTTTGTTGCACATCCCTTGCATGTAATGACAGCTTGAAGTCTGTGAATCACAGACATCACCAGGTGCTGAGTATCTTCTCTGGTGATGCTCTGCCAAGACCCCAGTGCAGCTGTCTTCAGCTCCTGCTTCTTTTGAGGGCTTGCCCATTTAAGTTTTTTCTTCAGCATAAAGATTATAATATGTAAGCTCCGGGCCTGAGTTGCCTCGAAAGCTTGCATATTGTAATCTTTTTAGTTAGCCAATAAAAGGTGTCATTTTGCTTGGCTTTTCTCTACATTCATAATGGCTAACACGATACAACACCCTAGTTCTTCAGCATATGAATTCTTAATTGGTTACAGTGTCTAACTAGTGGTCTGCCACCGTATCTCTACTCATGAGGTCTTCTGCAGATAGCAGACTTACAGAGCAGAACACAATACCAGACTCTGCCCTCATAACTAGCACAGCTCCCAAGCACTGCTTTGTTCTATACGCACAGCAATATTATAAAAAATAAATGAAAATGGTAAAACATTAACATAACATCGGTTAATATAGATAACTTACATACAAACAAATATCTTCTGTATCTTAAATGGCAGCCTTGGCCAAGGAGACACTGCTGGTAAAAAAGTAATTTTTTGGCACTTAGTGACCTGACCAAACTATTTACAAGTTTGCTATTGTGGTTGTCTGTTCTATTGTTTACTAGCAGCCAATCTGTACTGAAATATAAAGAAATAGCTACAGGTTAACTGAAGAAAGATGTAGGCAAAACCTTCTGCTGACACCACCACACCAGACAAAATGGCTTGGAAGAGTCAGGGTCCACCTAATGTCAGTTCCCTAAAATGTCTTACTTGCATTTAGATTGCTGAAAAAGCCAGTAACCTAAAATTAAAGGCCTTTGACTGGCTGATGGTGACATCAACATACAAAGGCTTCCTCAAGCATAAGTGCCATGTGCCATTGTTGTAGAGGGGCTGCTGAGTGCTATATACAGTAGACGTATAAAATTTGCAATCCTTCACTTTCTGCACACTTTATTGTGTAGCAGATATTATATTAAATGAATATATTTGCCATTTTTGCCCATCAATGCTAGTGAACTGATTCAAATCCTGTGTTATTTCCATACCACTGGTAGTGGCAAGAACACTATTATATGATTGTTTACAATGTATCCAAAACAAAAGCTCATGTTCTTGCTTTATTTTTTTAGAGGTTGTCACTGTTTTAATTAAATTGGTATAAAAGGCTTTGAATATTTTAAAAACGGCCATAACACATAAATACAATATTTTGCTGTAAATCTTCAAGTCCTACGGCTGTGTCGGCATTGCCACACTTGGTCTGATACAGTTAACTGTCATACAAAGAATTAAACTTTTGTGAAAAAGTAATTTAGGATCAGAATCACTTTTATTCGTTAGTTCTTTATTTACAGGAATTTAACTTGGCAACTTTGTAGCTGCTTACAACATAACACAGCATCACATACAAAAATAAAAAACCATACATAAATCACAAACAGTTGGAGAATAGTGCAGTTGTAAAGGAGGTGTGCAAATGATGTTGTGCAAGTGAGTGCTTGATTGTATGTGTTTGCCCATGAACATATATGCATGTACATATTCTGTACATATGCACACCTTCATACAGTATATGAGAGAACACATTAGTAGTGGGAAGAAACTGTTTAGTTGTCTATTATTGTTAATTTTAACTGACCTAAAGCATTTACCAAAGGGAAGTTTATGCAACACGTGATGAGCTTGGCGAGATGAGTTCATACTGATCCTATTGACATGGTTTGTGATACAATGCAAACAGGTCTGCAACAGGTGGAAAAGCACACCTGATTATTTTATCAGCAAACCTCTTAACACACTGCAATTTAACATCTTTGGGCTGCAGGAAGGGAGGAGGAGAATGAAACGGAAGGTGGTTATTGTTTAGAAGGAGCCTCCTTATGCAAATCTTTTCTTTGTAAAATT
>JANRMT010062852.1:42248971-42353820 GCA_026402145.1 Polypterus bichir lapradei | reverse complement strand
AACTGTTGCTTTTTGTCTGTGCACTGCGTCAGTTCACGTGAGTCGCTCGGTGTACATGCATCGAAGCTTCTTAGCTGTGCTGGTGCCATCTCGTGCGATGTCCACGGCTGTATTATGTTAGCTAAGACCCGGCACTTAAAAGTTTCTCTCGCAGTTTCGCCGAGTTTGTGCCAAACACCACCCTGACCATCTCATCTTCCTCTGCATAAGCACAGTCCTTCACCCATGAATATTTAGCGGCAGTGTTTCTATTGGATTGCCGCTGACGGACGGCCTTATATGGGCAGGCACTAAATTACGTGGGAGGCGTAACTCCGCCTCCCACGGGCATCGAGCAGAAGTCTATTATAATCTATGGACGAAAAAAATGTTACAGTTATGACCATTACGCATAGAATTTCAAAATGAAACCTGCCCAACTTTTGTAAGTAAGCTGTAAGGAATGAGCCTGCCAAATTTCAGCCTTCTACCTACACGGGAAGTTGGAGAATTAGTGATGAGTCAGTCAGTGAGTGAGTGAGTCAGTCAGTGAGGGCTTTGCCTTTTATTAGTATAGATCACTGCACTGACTGAAATTACGTCCAGAAACACATACTGTATCTGGGCTCTGACTGACGCTTACGAACGCTCTTGGCTGTTTGTTTACAATTGCACAAGCGGATACACGTGACCGCATTCGGGTCGTAAATCAAAACAAAAATTTTGGTCGTAAATCAAGTTGTTCGCATGTCAGGCCAGTCGTATGTCAAGGGTCGACTGTATATCCTAACTACAGGGTCACGGGGGTCTGCTGGAGCCAAGCCCAGCCAACACAGGGCACAAGGCAAGAAACAAACCCCGGGCAGGGCGCCAGCCCACGGCAGGGTGCACACACACACACACTCACTAGGGACAATTTAGAATTGCCAATGCAGTTAACCTGCATGTCTTTGCATTGTGGGAGGAAACCAGAGCACCCATAGGAAACCCACGCAGACACGGGGACAACATGCAAACTCCACACAGGGAAGTATTTTTAAAAAATTCTAATCAGCCCAATCCAAGCAATCTTGTAATGTTTCAACTGACTCAGCAGTCCATGAACGTATAGTTTTTCTTGCTGGTTTAGCTGATTTTAGCCTTTGTTTATAAGTAGGTAGCAACTGTAGGATAACATGGTCAGAATTACCCTGAGGAGTGTGAGGTATAGCTTGGTATGCATCACATATAGCACAGGAGCAGTGATCCAAAGTCTTCCCTTACCTTTTTGGGCATTTAACAAGCTGTTTACATCTAGGAAGCACAATGATTAGCGTTGCATGACTGAAGTCAACCATCACTATAACCTGGGGAGTATGTATGACTGTTCTCCAAACTAGTGACAACTGCCTCTGCACTTCATTCATGTTTGCCTCAGGCAGGATGTAAACTGTGATGTGAATTGTTGAAGAAATATCTCTAGGTGAACAGAATGATTTACAGTTAATAGCGAATAATTCCGGATTGTGATTGCAGTGCCTGGACAACATGGAAACGTTGTTGCACGAATTTTTTTCAATTTAGAAAGAGACACCCTTTCCTTTTCCCTTGTTACGAAGATCCGCATCTCTGTCTGTTCAGTAAAGCAGGAACCCCAGCAACCTGGGAGCAATGCATTAAGCAATATTTCAACAAAGCTGTTTTCTAGAAAATGAAGTTTGTTGATTTTGTTCCTCCATGATCGGACTTTAAATAAAACCAGACCTGGAACAGCAGCTCAAAATCTGTGGCTCCTGAAGTGCACAAGAAAACTTGCAAACCTCCCTCTTCTCCGTTTCTGAGAGTTACCTGGCTGGGAGCCCAAGTTTGATGTCAGAGGGCTTAAATGTAGTATATCTGTATGCAAGCGCCCTTGATCAGCTAATGCTGAATAAACTCCGATTCCATTAGAAAGAAGTTGATTTTGTGGATAAATAATTCTTATTTTGTTACAAAAAATGTCAAAAACATGCACTTTTGTTTTATGTCTATAAGTCTATGAAATGGACGTTTTCCCTCACTTCATTAGAACATTAAAACACTCTAGACGAGAACAGGCCATTCAGCCCAACAAAGCTCACCAGTCCTATCCACTTATTTCTTCCAAGAAAACATCAAGTCGAGTTTTGAAAGTCCCTAACGTCTTACTGTCTACCACACTACTTGGTAGCTTATTCCAAGTGTCTATCGTTCTTTGTGCAAAGAAAAACTTCCTAATGTGTGTGTGAAATTCACCCTTAACAAGTTTCCAACTGTGTTCTTGATGAACTCATTTTAAAATAACAGTCTCAATCCACTGTACTAATTCCCTTCATAATTTTAAACACTTCAATCACGTCACCTCTTAATCTTCTTTTGCTTAAACTGTTGTGGTATATGGCCGGCTTGTCATCCCGGCCAATACCCCCAGGCCGCCAGATGGAACCCTCCCTGCAGTATGGAGGTGCCCCGAAGACCAGCAGGGAATCATGGACTATGTAGATTTTATACACGACCCTGCTGGACACCACAGGGGCTGCAAGAGGGAGCTGCGGGGAGGACCAAAGAATCATTTGTGCCCTATAACCCGGAAGTGCGTCATAGGAAGAGCGACAACAGAAGTGATGTGCTTCCGGGGTGAAGAAAAGGACTTGTACCTGACCCGGAAGTGATAAAGAATCACATGGACTGAGGATTGGGAACACTTCCAGGTCAGGGAATATAAAAGGCGAGCTGAGCTGGGTGGAAGGGTGGCAACACGTCTGGGAGTGGTGGAGAGTATTATTGTTATTGTATTGATTTGTTATAGGAGTATAGTGGAGGAGAGGGTGCTTTGTGCACTGTTGCATAAAAATAAAGTCAACCTTTGGACTTTTTCCTGGTGTCTGGAGTCTTGGACAGGGGTTCAAGGGAGTGATAGCACCCCTTATCTGTCACACTGTATAGGCTCAACTCTTTTAATTTTTCCTCATAATTCAACCCCTGTATCCCTGAAATCAGCCTAGTCGCTCTTCTCTGGACCTTTTCTAGCGCTGCTATGTCCTTTTTGTAGCCTGGAGACGAAAAATGCACACAGTACTCCAGATGAGGCCTCACCAGTGCATTATATAGGTTGAGCAGAATCTCTTTGGACTTGTACTCCACACATCGTACTATATAACCTAACATTCTGTTAGCCTTCTTAATGGCTTCTGAACACTGTCGGGAAGTCGATAGCTTAGAGTCCACTATGACTCCTAAATCCTTCTCATAAGGTGTACTCTCGATTTTCTGACTGCCCATGTATTCAAACCTAACATTTTTACTTCCTATGTGTAATACTTTACATTTATTGACATTAAATTTCATCTGCCACAAATCTGCCCAAGCCTGTAGGATTCCAAATTATGTGCCAATCCATCTATCTTGGTATCATCTGCAAATTTAACCAGCTTGTTACTTATATTCCTATCTAAATCATTTATATATATATTAAAAATAGAAGTGGCCCTAACACTGAGCACTGTGAAACACCACTCTTAACATCGGCCAGTTCTGATGAGGTTCCTCGCACCATCACCCTCTGCTTCCTGTGTCTGAGCCAATTCTGCACCCATCTAAAAACATCACCCTGAACTCCCACGTCTTTTAATTTGATGTCCAACCTCTCATGTGGCACTTTATCAAATGCTTTCTGAAAGTCCAGATAAATAATATCATATGCTCCACTTTGATCGTATCATTTTGTTGCCTCCTCATAGAATTCCAGCATGTTAGTAAAGCATGACCTCCCTCTTCTGAACCAATGCTGACTGTTCCTAATAACTCCTGTCCTTGCCAGGTGTTGCTCAATCTTAACCTTAATTCCTTCCATTAATTTTCCTGTGATGCATGTTAAGCTTACTGGCCTATATAGTTGCTTGGATCTGCCCTGTCACCCTTTATATATAATGGGATGATATTTGTCATTTTCCAGCCCTATGGAATCTCTCCAGTGCGCAGTGACTTCCTAAAAATATGTGTCAAGGGTTTATATATGTACTCACTAGTCTCTTTAAGAACACAAGGATAAATATTATCTAGTCCTGGTGATTTGTTTGATTTCATTTTACTTAATCTGAGCAGTACTTCTCCCTCTACAATTTCCAAATCCCTCAGTACCTCCTTAGTAGTCGCGTTTACCTCTGGGAGGTTATCCACTTGCTCACTTGTAAACACCTCAGAAAAATGTAAGTTTAAGGCATCTGCTATTTCACTGTCTGTATCTTTTAATTCCCCTTTACTATTCCTGATGCACTTGACCTCTTCCTTGACTGTTCTTTTACTACTAAAATACTGAAAGAATTTCTTAGGGTTTTCTTTCGCCTTATCTGCTATATTCCTCTCCAACTGTCTTTTAGCCTCCCTGATATCCTTCTTAATAGTTGCCCTCATGTTCTCATATGCTCTACAATTCACTTTGCAGTCATTAGTCTTATAGGCCTTATAAAGCAGTTCTTTCCTTTGCAACTTCTTTTTTAAATCTTTATTAATCCACCATGGAGTTTTTTTAGTTTCCTACTAATTCCAAATTTAGGTATGTATCTGTCCTGCATTACATGTAAAACATTTTTAAACTTGTTCCACTGCTCCTCGACTGTCTCCACACTTAGAAGCTTATCCTAGTGTATCCTACTTAGACATTGTCGCATCTGTTCAAAATTAGCTCCACCAAAGTTCAACTTAACAATTTTAGTCTTTGCATCTGCACTCTTACAAAATACTGAGAATTGTATTACATTATGGTCACTTGACCCTAGTGGTTCAATCACCTCTACACCCTCAATTCTATCCTGATTATTACAAAATACTAAATCCAGACAGGTTTCACCCCGTGTTGGTGTTTTAACATGCTGTGTTAAAAAACAGTCACTGACTACTTCTAAAAACTCCTGCTATTGTGCTCCTCCATCTGCAAGGTTATCCCAGTTAATATTTGGATAATTAAAGTCCCCCATGACTATAATATCTCCCTGTAAACTTGGCTTTTTGATATCTGAGTCCCCAACTATCACTGCCTCTCTCTATTTGGGAACTGGTTTTGAGGTGGCTCGTTGGGGCTCCTCATCCCTGCCTATCTGGCAATCAAAACCCAAGTTTTTATGAGCAAAATGTATTTTTTTTTATTTAAATCTCACACCACAGAACAGACCAAATACTCTCAACAGCCTTTAACATTTGCAAAGCACATGTCAGATAGGGAGTATCAAATGGAGGTGTGGTGGGTTGAGGGTGAGAAGAAAGCTAATGTTTATTTCCAGTACTAAAAATTATAAAATGCTGGTACTGTACTGTTTTAAAATTTGGGTTTTTCAAGACTTTTCCAGCATATCGCACAACCCTATTGTGCTGCCTGTTAAGTCTAAGCACTACTATTGTGCTGCCTGTTAAGTCTAAGCACTACTGTACACTTACCTTTCAAACTAAAGGGAGACAGCTGTATCTTTTGCAAAAGAAAATGTGCAAGAGAAAGACTGAATTGTTGTTTGCAAAGAGTTATAAAGGAAGGTGTTGGACCCTTTCAGTTTGATTCTAGTTCTTATACTGAGCTTGCATATATTAACTCCATAGGATGATAATGTGTGCAAAAATTCTTTAAATCCAAGTTTGGAAAAGCAAGGTTTCAGCTAAAAAATATTTCGTTGTAATGAAAATTTCATAGTAATGAGATTCTGTATTTGTCACTATAATGCTTTCTTTAACTTGCGTCCAGGTGTTTGCAATCGTTTCAATAGCTTCTTTCACGTTAATTTTAATCTCCTCCTGTCAGTTATGCTGATGAGAATTTTTCTCAGCATTTCCCTGCGATAATACACTTTCAGGGTGCGAATGATGCCCAAATCCAATGGCTGAAGCAGTGCTGTGCAATTGGGTGGGAGGAATTCAACGTAATCATTATCTAAATGCGGAAGAATGTCGTGGGCAGCACAGTTATCAATCAGAAGCCAAATCATCCTTTTCTTCTTCTTCATATTGTGAGGTTTCTGAACTCTTTTGGGATCCCCTACCATACTCCACCCAACGGTAATGACAAGCTGAAGTGCGTCCCGAAGTGTGATTGCCGCGTCTGTGGAAGATTGTTTGTTCATTGCCGAAGCAGGGCAACAGCAGGCTCACAGTGCTGCAGCGAAGCACCGCAGAGGCAAATCGTAAAAGATTGTGGTCGTGCTATAAGTCCCTGTCTTGCACCCCCAAAACAGGAGGCTAAGTCTCAGTACTTTAGCAAAACCAGCTTAATTCAGCTTGGAGGTCCCAAGAGAGATTAGAAACCTCACATTTTCTTGAATGAGTGCCGCATTAATAGGAATGTGTCTTGAATGAGCATCACTTAACCACATAAAAACTGCTTTTTCGACGTCTTCAAATGAAGCAGTTTGCATTCAAGAAAGTTCACAGTGTCGATGGCAAAGTCTTTTTTCTTTTTGCCACAATCGAGTACTACAAAAATGTAAAGTTTTTTTTTTCTAATATGAACTGTTATTGTTTTATCATGTCTGCCGTTTCTATAGGAGGGTGACAATGAGTTAAATTCCAATGGATGCTTTTCAAATGTTGATGAGCAATAAGCAAAAGGTATCACTGAAAACCACAGAAAACAAAAACAGTTAAAAAAAAAAACAAAAAAAAAAAAAACAGTACGAGGAAAGTTTGAAGAAGGAGAAAAAATACAATGTTTCTGTTTAGG
Organism: Polypterus bichir lapradei; assembly: GCA_026402145.1. NCBI lineage: Eukaryota > Metazoa > Chordata > Cladistia > Polypteriformes > Polypteridae > Polypterus > Polypterus bichir. Next base: position 42,347,141 of record JANRMT010062852.1, on the reverse strand, counting down.
GGATTGTTGTGCACAACTGAGCTGTGACCACAGAACTAACTGCTCTGTGGATGATTCATTCAGGCATTTCAAGGTCTTTTGGGCACTTTGTTGTAATGAAAGTATCTGCTGAATGCACTTCGTAGTAACAAGATTTCTATAGAATCATGTCACATGGGGAAACTGTCGTTGTAATAAAAATTTTGTTGTAAAGATATTCATTGTAACGGAATTTTACCTGTATTCATTTTGGTAAATAGTTTAATTACTAATTCCTGAGATTCAGGAAATCAGTACAGACAGAATATTCTGCAAGACATTTTAAAACTGAAAGCGGTGAAGGGTATTGTCATGATACAAGCACCAATACACTGAACAGTGGTGGAGTGCTCATTTTAAAAATAAAATAAAAAAGCAGCGCTGGACACTATCTGTTTAAAAGAATGCTAATTTAGATAATCTTGAAGTATGTAAATGATATGGACTTACTAGATACACTTTGACCCTTCAAACACTATCTGGAAACTACACATTATTGCAGATTTTGTCTTAATAATTCAGGGACAAGTAACATATATAAAAGTATTCCTGTTTTATATATTTGGATGACATATGTATCTTGCAAGTCACATTTTAAGGTGGGTTACAAGCTTAGGATACAGTATAAGTGTTTACACACACTTTATATATATTTTTTATAGGTGGAGAACAAACAGGATAATGAATTTCTCAGAGTGAAAAGACAGAGGTGGGAAGTAACCCAGAAATCTTAGGTTTCAAAGTTCAAAGCCTAAGCCTCTAAATTATACTTCCTGCCAAATATTTTGTAATCTTGGCTCTTTATTTTAACTTTATCTCATGTTTGAGAGTAGATTTCTTCCTCCACATTTTTTTTTTAATCAGCAAGTACAATGACTGGCCCCTTTATTTTGTTTTAAAACACACTTAGCAACATTTCCACTTCAACTGTACTCAATAGGATTTCAAGAGAACATAAAATAATGTTACTGTATAAAGTAGCTGACCACTATGGCATTCTATTTATACCCATTAAAAATTTCACATTTCCAAGAAGTCCTTTGTTTTCCAAAAAAAAAAAAAAATATTGTGCAAATTCTTGTGCCATGGCTTACCACAAACATTTATTCAATGAAACTCTAACACTAAAGTCACTATTTTCCCAATTATTTATAGCAGTGACGTTATTATAAATCCTTCATTAAAAATCGTGATTTTACATTCCCATAAAATATAGGACAGATCTATACACAAAAATGGAGACAGGGCTGCTAATTTGAAGGTAGACATTAACATAAACTGCAAGAATAAAACTTGGGCCTCAGGCAAGAAAACTGCCCTTCTTCCTGTTGTACCAGAGATTCTTGTTTGTTGACGCTGATGTTATTTGAGGTGTGTACGGGTGGATGACTTCTGGGCCAACATTAGGCTTGAGTTAAAATAACCAATTTCAAAGGGACCATTTGCCCCTTGCAAGATATACTATTTCTTCTTCAACTGGACCTAGCACCATAGTTTTGTCTTTTTCAACCAAGTCTACAATCTTCCAAAACACATAACAATACATAAATATCTAATCATTATCTTTTCCCAATATTTTAGTCTAGTCACTATTGCATTGCTATATCACAATACCACAACACATTACTGTCACTATTTGATTAAGAGTCTCTTAATGTTTTCACCTAATCACTCTTCTATGTATTTATTTTCAAATTTATTTATTTTCCACTAGAGAGCTTTGCCCCCTACTCACTTCGCTCGCCAAACCTCAGGCCAGCGCTACGCGCTAGCCACTTTGAAGTTCTGCTGATCACGTATGAGGATGCGGATGTACAATTTAACCAGATTGTTATTTTCATGGGAATTGTTACATATGCATAATAGAACTAATTATTTTACATTACAGCGAGTAATTTACCATATTAAAAAATAGTAAAACGTAATAATTTGAAAGTAAATTATGTTTCATGTTGTGTTAGAGGTATTCGTTGCACTATATGATTTCATTCTGTTTGGATTTCAAATTAACATGCAAATACTTTCTGAACTTACACTTTTACTGTTAAACTTCAGTAAAAACAAATTTTGTGAATTAAATTTTCATGAATGTCGCACTGAATTTTGATACTGTGTTTGCACTTACATCGTGACAACGCAACGTATAAGTGCCCCTGAGTGAATTTAGTTTCTTTCTCTCTAATAAATAAACCATCCATCCATCCTCTTCCACTTATCCGACAGCGGGTCGCGGGTGCAACAGCTTGAGCAGAGATGCCCAGATTTCCCTCTCCCCGGCCACTTCTTCTAGCCCTTCCGGGGGAATCCCAAGGCGTTCCCAGGCTAGCTGGGAGACACAGTCCCTTCAGCGTGTCCCCGAGGATCGGACCGCCAAGGTCCCCGCCTTTGGCCACCACCCAACTCGCACTGCACCCGACCTCCTTGGCCCCTCCCATAGGTGTGATTTGTGAATTTGTCTTTGCAAAAGCTATTCTAATGGGAAACTGCTAAAGTTTTACTACAAATGGCATATCAAGATCTCCTTTAGTGTCTAATGTTATCCGCGGGAGATGTACTACATTAATTTTCTTGGATACATCCTTCTTTCTACAGTAATTTGGGTGGTGGAAAACCGTACAGTGCAAGCTATTCTAACGGTAAATTTAACGTTTTAATATGAATGGCATATCCAGATCTCCTTTGGTGTCTAATGTTATCCGCGGGAGATGTACTACATTACCTTTCTTGAATACATCCTTCTTTCTACAGTAATTCAGACGGTGGAAGACCGTACGGTGTTAACGGTTGTAGATATTCTTCAGGATATTGTAAGTTGATGTTTTCATCTTCTGCATGATCACCGCCAACTGTTTTAGCATAGTCTATTGATACGCATTTAACCAATTTGTTGTGTAACCAATCATCATTTTTGGCATTAATTCGTTTGACTTCATTGTTTCTCTGTGCTAGGATTGCCCGTGTACAGATTTTTTGTGTTGATAACCCTTCATGATGAAGTTCTTCAATAAGATTTGGACATAATACGTCTTCTTTAACTGGGAACTTAAAGTGAGGAAAACGTTAAAATTTATAAGAGCTGAGAGTGCAGGAACTGTGTCTGTCAAAAGCATTCACACAAATGAGAGGTGACAGTACCGTGTGCGTGCTTGAATATGGCTGAGAGGAGGGCGTGACTTGAAAAAATCTCATCGCCAAAGTCTTGTCTCGTGTTACTTGAAAAAATCTCTTGAAAAAAGTCTTGTCTCATCCCAGGATTTTTTATATAATAGAGAGATTTAGTTTCAAATGATTATTTCTAGTTATTCCTGCCCTTCATCTGTCAGAAATGACAAGTACAAGACTATTACTAAGTGATATAAGAAATGCTGTATCTATATTATTGAAAACACAAAATATATAAATACTTGTAAACTTTCATGCATTTCATCCTTATTAAAATGACAGATTAAAAAACACTGCACAAAAATAATGCTAAATCAAAGTCCAATTTTAATTAAGTTTAGTAATATACCCATAAAAACAGTAAAATTCCAATCCTTAATTTTTATAGCAATGTGAATTTCTTAGCACGTATGTCTTTTGCACAGTTACCTGGTGGGTTGTAACGGTCACCCAGTCTACCATCCCAGGCACTATCACTGTCATCCTCAGAGTCAGAATATGACTGAACAAGCTGGAGTCCTGTTTCTCCACCTCCATGTACCAGCCTGACTTGGCCCCTCCAATAAAAAGAAAGAGAAACATTAAATGTATATGCATGTATTCATAATACAATCCGCCTAGACTAGGACTGTTGGGTTAAGGTCAAATTATATTTAAATAGAATCTTCTTTCTGTGAAGTATTTTACAGATCACTTTTTGGACATTTCCTCCATTCCCTATTCTGTTTATAACTATTCTTATCTTTGAATCATTTTTGTATATTATCATTAGTAAACCAGGTATTTTTTTGCTTCTTAGAAACATCTTGTCATAAGGCATTTTTGCACACATTCACTAGCACATTCATTGCTCTTGGAACAAAAGTGCGAAGAACAAAAATAGTTCACTGGTGCCCTAAAAGTATTGTTCACGTCTATTTCCATTTCCATTCCACTTCACTCTTAAATCTGAGATTCCTAACTTGGTGCTGCTTTATGCTACAGCTATTAAGCTTCCATCAAAGTAAGCAAAAGTTGGAGTTTTTTCTCATTAAAGACAGTGTAAAATAACTACCATATTTTTATTGCCCTTTCGTTATTATAGAAGCTTTAAAATTAAAAATATAAGAAACAGAGTCAGTGTCAGATATGCTCAGTTTAGTTCTCAGCAAAAGCATAGTTTTACACATAGTCATCTGTTTGTTGGTTGCTGACACACAATGCCTATAATAATAATGCATAATGAAAAATATTTCATTTTTGCTGTAATTATAAAAGGGGATTTTTTTAAGTAATACCCATTTTATGCTTTGCACATACACTGCAAAAATGTATGATATTATGTGGAACAGCACCAACTATTTAAACAAAATAAAACACCCTGACATAAGCAATGGGAAACCCCCCAAGTATTCTTCATTAGTCAAGTCACTGAAATGGCTACTTATATACCCAGGAAACAGACATTCAGACAGACAGATTTATAGAACTTCATTTGTTCCCAGGGGGAAATTTGGCTTTTTACAAATGATCTTTAAATATGGAGCTTCTGTAAAAAGGCTGCTGATTGCACAACACCCGGAAGTGTAGTAGGATCCCCCGTTGTTAATATGAAAAACTCCTACATTAAAATGCTTGGTAAATGTAAGCTATAAGCTTATTACAATATGAAAAGCTGAAAAAGGAAATGGATAGTAAAAGTCTGAACATCCTCTGAAATAATGAAGTTAGAAAGAAAGGAAATGAAAAGATAATTACAAAATTATCTACTTATATTGACAAGAATTACAGGGAGGAGTGGCTTTGATACTAGACAATAGTACTGGAGAGTGTGTCATGAAGATGTAATATAGTATGTCTATGTTAATCATTTCACTATATGCAAACCCCATAGACATTATGGTAACATCAGTCTATATACTGTTAGGAGACACAAGGACTTAGGCTGTTTATGAAAAGTTAAGATGTGATGAAGAAAAAAACAATATATGACTGCAATGGGTGACTTCAACATACTACAGTACAGTAATCCCTCCTCCATCGCGGGGGTTGCGTTCCAGACCCCCCCGCGATAGGTGAAAATCCGCGAAGTAGAAACCATATGTTTGTATGGTTATTTTTATATATTTTAAGCCCTTATAAACTCTCCCGCACTGTTTATAAATATTCCCCGCAGCGTTATACAGCATAATCCCTTTGTATTCTCTTAGATATTAGGTAAGATTCATTGAAATTATGTATATAAACACACACTGTTTATATACAGTAAAACCTAAATATTATTTTAAAGATATTGAGTGTCTCCGATATCACATATGTTACAGCCATTACGATAGACAGGTCACCAGCAATAAATACGTACATTGCAAGAAAAATAGTATACAGTAAATGTATTAATTATTTATGGTTACTCACCAACAATGACACGATGACTTGTCCGATAACAATGAGTTTAATTTTACTGCACAACAAAGGAGAGCGTTACAGCCCTTGTAAAGGAGCCACTTCATGCGATTGTGTAGCACTGCCGTTGTTCTTCTTCTGGCAGTCTTCAATCCAAATCCCTAAAGCAGATTCCATCCAGACTACTGCCTTATTACATCCACTTACAACTCGTTTTGCACCCTGGTTAAAAGGACGCTGCAGCCGTAGATCTTATATTCCTTTCCTACTTTTTAAATAAAAAGAATCGTAGCCTTCAACAAATCCAAAACGTTTACCTTTTCGGCAATCGTTAACATCTTCTTCTTGCGCTTGGGCACGGCACCTGAAGCAGTAGCAGATTGTTTTGGAGCCATAATGAAGGGCTTGACTATGCACAAAGATAAACACTAAAGAGCACAACTCTTTACACAGCGAAGCACGTTGATGCTGAATGAGCGAGATGAGACTTCCTGGTTAACACTGCATAGCTCCTGCGTGCTCTGATTGGTTAGCTTCTCAGTCAGGAGAACTTAACTGCGTGCTCTGATTGGTTAGCTTCTCAGCCATCCGCCAATAGCGTCCCTTGTATGAAATCAACTGGGCAAACCAACTGAGGAAGCATATACAGGAAGTAAAAAGACACATTGTCCGCAGAGCCCGCGAAGCAGCGAAAAATCCGCGTTATATATTTAGTTATGCTTTCATATAAAATCCGCGATAGAGTGAAGCCGCGAAAGTCGAAGCGCGATATAGCGAGGGATTACTGTACTTGGAAAATGGAAGAGGCTCTGGTAAAGATGAGAAGTATGGCCTATAGGAAAGAAAGGGCAGAACAAAGATATTGACAGATTTTTCAATGAGAAAATTCTTCCTGAACCATGTTTTTTTTACAAGAAAACAGGAGGCTGTACACGTGGAGGGCTGTGTGTGATGTCAAAAGATTTCAAATAATTAGGTCATTGTGTGATAAAGGTAGTGAAACACTGGGAAGTTTAGATGTCAAAACAAACCATGACGAAAATACAAAGAAGAAACCAATTACTAACATGAAATTCTCTAAGCTGAAAGGTAAAGAGTACAGCATGTGTACAGAAGGAATATGAGAAAAGCTATTAGCAAAACTGTAGGAGTATAGATCATTTAAACAAGATGTGGTTGAAGGACATATGAAGGACAAAAAGAGTGAAAGGGAAGGTCCAAAGGACAATAGTGAGACCAGCTATGTTATATGGGTTAGAGACGGTGGCACTGATCAGAAAGCAGGAGACAGAGCTGGAGATGGCACAGTTAAAGATGCTAAGATTTGCACTGGGTGTGACAAGGATGGATAGGATTAGAAATGAGTACATTAGAGGGTTGGCTCCAGTTTGGGGACAAAGTCAGAGAGGCAAGATTGCCTTGGTTTGGACATGTGCAGAGGAGAGATGCTGAGTATATTGGGAGTAGGATGTTAAGGATAGAGCTGCCAGGCAAGAGGAAAAGAGGAAGGCCTAAGAGGATGTTCATGGATGTGGTGAGAGAGGACATGCAGGTGGTGGGTGTAACAGAGCAAGATGCAGAAGACAGGAAGATATGGAAAAAGATAACCTGCCGTGGCAACACCTAACGGGAGCAGCCGAAAGAAGAACAAGAAGGAAAAAAACAGTACAGGAGACAGAACAACAAATTCAGATAACGATAGATGAGGTGAGAGAAAGTTGCTGGGAAGACAGATACATGGAATTGCAAGAATTAGACAGAGCTAGACAAACTTACTGTTTAATAATAATTATAATAAAATTATTTATACAGCACCTTTCTCATGTTTGTACCAACAAATTCACAGATGGCAAAAGACAAAGGGAACACAGAAAATCGCAAAGGGGTATTAATATGGTGACAGAATATATTAAAATGCAATAGAGGAAATAAATTGAAGAACCGTAAGGAAAGAATTAAAGATGCTCCACTCGATCAGCTGCCGATCTAAATCAGCTGATTTTTACTAAAAAAGACTCAAAGAGTGATCAGTACATTGGCCGATCACAAAAAACAATCTATTCAGCCCTTGCTTTTCTAGGCTTTACTGTAATTTAGTTGCACTGCTCCTTTATGAGAGGTATTACAGTAATTGAGCCAGTGGTGTCTTTTTTTTTTGGCAGTCAACTTCCTGTTGTGTAAACAAAGCAAGTCAAGGCTAGTTTTACAAGGGAGCAGCGACATGATTGGAGTATTAGCCTTAACGCTAAAGAAAGTGGAGTAAAAGACTAAGAAAAAGGAGTCAGCGAAGTCTTCCTGTGCAATTTAACAAACAGAAACAAAAGCTAATTTAATGAATTCAGATATTTTTACTTTGTCACGTAAATGAAAATGGACATTGCCTGAGTTTAGACAGTGAGCTTGTTTTAAGTGCAGCAACTTTTTAATTGGAAAAAAAATACAAATTTGAAAATGCTGCTTAGTAAAAATAGGCTTGTTAGCTTAATAGAAAAATGTGTCTTTTACTTATAAAATTGTTAAACATGTTAATTTTGTGTCTTCTTGATAAATATAAAGAAGCCTGGAAAGACATAACCAATGAAAAAACAAGAAATATGGTGGAGTGTAAGGGTCATAGTCTTGATGCAGTTATTGCGCACAAGGGATATGCAACCAAATATTAAGTATTGTTGACTTTAGTTAATTGAAAACATTCTGTTCCAATACTTTTGTTCACTTGAAAAACTGAGGGCTTGACATTACATGTGCTATATTCTATCTTCTTCTTCTTCTTCTTTCAGCAGCTCCCATTAGGGGTTACCACAACAGATCATCTTTTTCCATCCAACCCATCAGGTAATTGAAAAGAACTACACTGGGTATCTCTCTCTTAGAACGATTTGTTTTGCCGAAGTGCTCGCATCGCTTGTGCATTAGTAGCGGGAGGTAAAAGTAAAAGGGATACAGTTTTACTGATGTTAGCGGCTAAGCGACTTTGTCTTTCTTTGGAGGATAAGTTTTGCCGATGTGCTTGCCTTGCTTGTGTATTAACGACGGGAGGAAAAGTAAAAGGGAAACCATTTTGCCGATGTTAGCGGCTAAGCAACTTTGTCTTTCTTCTGAGGTTTCATTTTGCTGGCTGGCCCTGCTTGTGTTATTAGCAGCTAAGTGTATTTTCTGTTTCCTCAGAGGTGGAGCCCTTACCCTGACTCCACCTCTTACTTTTGAGCCAGACAGATACACACACTTCCACGATGTAGACATTATACATAAGATATATATATACACACACACACACACACACACACACACACACAGTATTATGTAATTATGAGAAGTGTTTTATTTTCTTTTAAGTCATATGTATTATGGATAAATATTTACGTATTTTATTAGTATTTTAAGGAATTTGTACTTATTTTAGTATTTTTGATTACTGTACAAGAATCCCATAGGATTTAATTTTGTTAATACAAAAGGATAAGTTAAATTCTGTGGTTCATAATTTAATTATAAAAACATACTTTAATATAGGACATGAGGCTTCTATACATCTGGTTACGCAGGAGCTTAGTGTAAAAGTTTTTTAAAGGGATAAAAGGAAAAAAATGTAATTGGCTGATCAAGTAAAATTGAAATCAGTGATCAGTATCACTCTTAAAAAAACCTGATCAGAGCATCCCCAGAAAGAATGAAAAATTCAAGAAAAGTTTGAAAAATTAAATAAAGCTTGACAGAGACCAACTAGAACCAGAGTTGTTGCAAGAAGGCTGTATTATTTCACCATGACTATTCAATGTTATGATGAAGCAACTAGGAGAGGCACTATACAATATGAATATAAGAATAAAGGTTGAGGAAAAACAATGATAAAAACTACTTCATTTGCAGTAAATACAAGAAATGGGCTAGAAATTGTGGGATAACTTGTATGTAAATAAAATTACCAGGGCTGACAACAAATACTAAAAGACAAAACCATTTACCGTGGTTCTACATTAAATGTTAACTCTGAAGAGAGAAAGCACTGGCTAAGGTTAATTTACGAAAGTAGATTTCAAGACTATCAGTTTGCTAGACACAGAGTATAGACAGAAGGAAAATGTTTTGAATTAGATGAGGTTATCAATGGAATCTCTCAAGGTTTTGTGTTTGGACCTTTACTTTGATAACAATGACTCAGAAAAAGTTAACAAGCACATGAAATGTGTGGATAACCGCAAAATGGGAGGAACAACAGAAAGTGAGAGGGTTGGGAGCATGTGCTGATGGTAGCAAAAATTTAGAAAAGGGTCCATGAATGAGATGTCTAATGTAGAATTACAAATGTAAAACCTGGCTCTATGACTATACTTTACATAGCGAAGTACACTGTGTATCATACATAGTATACTGTATATTTGTCCATCCCCCTTGCTAAAACTCTAGATCCTTTGGTCAAATACCAGATGAAATGTAATTACGGGTAAATATTGCTAATTAACAGTGGTCAGCTGCCTATCAGATATCTGACATTTTACAGATATACATTATAGGAGGAAGTCCACTGCAATTATTTTTCTGATGACTCCTGCAAAATATCTTTCAAATTTAAGGCTGGGCCAATGTCAGATGGAATACCTTTAATCTGCCACAGTGAATGCTCAAGCAGGTAACTTCACTGAAACTGACACAGCATTCACATAGATGAAGGAGACGCATTGGCTGGTCAATGACCTCTCCCCAGAAGGTCAATATTTGCTCTTACTTCCCTATTTCAATTCACATGCACACAGCCCACTGAAATATGCTTAATTAAACTAATGTGGGGGCTTTTTATGGATTTTGACCATGGTTACATTTCAACAAGAATGCAATCTCTTTCTCTCTCTCTCTCCCCTGTATTTACCAAGGTTGTTGGTAAAATGTTTATCAGTTCTGAAGGAAAAATATATCTGTTCATGTAGTGCTAAAGAAAAACAACTATGAACATTTAAGGGGCAAGGAAATACAGTACAGGGGACTCAAAAACTCCAGAAATCAGTCAACAGCAGAGGAGCTGGGTGTAGTAATCAAATATCCTGCAATCAGAGTGATAATCAGAGTTAATCAGAGTGCCGACTGGCATCAGGTTCAGTTCTTCAAGCGTGTATTTCTGGCTTTTATTCAACTGTGCTGGTGACTTTTGCGTCTTTTTCCTCTAATCCACCAGGGCAGATTTTTAAGAGACAAAACGATCTTGCTTTTCTACACTGATGTGACTTGTTGATGAAGATTTTGTTTCCTGTGGACAGACTTTTAGTCAACAACATTGCACTGAACTCCCTAGGTAATAAAGGGTCCAGAGAAATGGCACTCATAAAACTGCATTTTGCAAGATTACATCACACCTGCACACACAGTGTTATCAGTCAAAGTATTTTTGATCAAAAGCAATGTTTGCTGTTTGACTCACCCCATATTTGCCCACTCCCTGTAAATTATTTCTGTTCCCAAAAGTAAAACTGAGACTTAAAGAAAAAGAATTTGCTACAGTGGAAGAAATGCAGAATAAAATGCCGGATGCACTAGCAGTAACAAAAATTGAGTACAGAAAATATTAACAGCATTGGGAGAAGTGCAGGGAAAAATGGACTGCATATCAAATAAATTACTTTGAAGGTAACTAACAGAGAATTGCCGATTTATAATATTTTTAACAGTTACAGGAATTTTTGGGTTATTTCTCATACTTTGGTTACACTAAACACATACCACTCTTAATTTTGGGGTCATGGCATGCTCTTCTTCTGGCTCCTAGTTTCATCAACTGGGCTGGATGCACAGTGTTGTGTTCATTTTTCAACACACTCATATTTCTCTTTCAATTGATAATGGTAAATGATTTGCTATCTCTTGGTCTTCTTTGGGATGTGTTGCACAAAATTATTTAACAGTAGGAGAAGAAGAGGTCCAAAAGATTGCAGTGGGATTTTCTTTCACACTGGACAAATAATTATATGTGTTAATGTTTAACCCTCAAGATTACCCAAAACCATTCTTTCCCTTACACAAACCTGTCAAAAAACTGAGACCTTGCAATACCATCCTTCTCTTTATTTTAGAGTTTTGCAACTCTTGGATGGCATGCAGGATGTTACGATTTGTGGCTTCATGTTCTCTCCAACTTTCTTGCAAGGTGTTTTTAAGGATGCTCCATCAATGTTCGCATGCAACTGCAGCTAAAAACACACCTATCATTTAGCTATACTTGTGACAGTATCTGCATAACCTACTGATCCCAATACTACAGTGTAGCTACTCAAACTGCCATTCAATTCCCATGTTGCATTAGCTCAATGTTACTAAACAGACAACTGCATAAATGGGTACTGAGCTATGTATGTTTTACGACTAATCATAACAGACAGCTTGTCGTTCATTTTTCTCTGGATGCAAAATCGTATCATGGAAATGTATATGCTAAAATAGCTACCTCCGGAGAAGGTAGGCTAACACTTGAGCCAAATCCACGTCCTCTTCACTTCTGCCCTGGCTGTTGCTCCCAGAGCTTCCAGATGTACTTGAAGAGGCAGATCGACTGGCCGTGGTCCGACTTCTGCTTGAATCCTCTCCAGCGGGGGTAGGGCGAGCGCTGCGGGCGGTCCGCCCATTTGGCTGGTCTGCATCGCCGTGGCTCTGCTCGTCCTCCTGTTCGTTGTGACGCTGCCTTGACATGTCAGCACTGGAGCTGCTGCGAGAGCCCATTAACCGCACAAGCACCGCCTGCCCAGAAAAAGAACCAACAAGGCAGGTTGATCACAGCAGTAACGGAGAGCAGGAAACAAAAAAAATGGAGCAGAAAAGTGTCACCGTGCTGACACCTCGGACTTCACGGCGACTGGCATGAAAACTTGTAAAGGAATATTTATGACTATCATATATCCGATTATGTAGTATTATTCTGAAAATAAATTTATACAATAGCATTGCAAAGACACTATTCCACTGCTCCAATAACTGAAATGAATATGATGCAAGGAGCGAACACCAACCGTTATGGGCTTCAAAACAACGAATCCAACAAATAATTTGTTTTTTTCTACTCTTTTCAACCTGAGCATTCAAATTACAATCAGGCATACCTGGTGTCACAACGCTGAAAATGAATCGAATACTGTCTTCTGCTGCCGTTTTTGTTTTCGGTCCACGAAATTACGTAAATATAAAGTAATTTCTTCGTTCTGCCTCGCCTCTACAAGCTCTCTAGGGCGCCATGTTGTTTACATTGCCGCTGCGTTTCCCCAGAGTCACATGACCTCTAGTATCCAATAACCATTAGAAAGGAGAGATCACCATTGCGGCTCCGATCTGTGATAACTGCTCCGTAATGGCGCCGAACGTCAGATTTCCGCGCAGCTCTGAACACGTGGCTTGGTAATACAAGCAACACTGTTGACGTCACAAAACGCTACCCTTGTACGAACGCGCATGTTCGCATGTGGCTGTTGCACACGTGTACCTATTATAACGCTTTCCCGTTTCATGCACATGCTTATTTTCGTAACCTGTCAAACATTTTTTGACGCACGCGCCTTTCTTTGTTCATGAAAAAGTCACACTTTATAAAAACGGTTAGTATGACTTTAATTTTAAATGATGTTATTTACAGGACATGCCACTGTTAATGCATTTAAGGTTTTCCTGGGCTAGAGGCTCAGCTGTAAGAATTTTTTTACCATTACACAAATACAAATTTGTCTGGTGAGATTGAGTGCATCACCCTTCTGTGGCTGCAGCACATGCTTGCTATTACTCCTGTTTTTAAAAATGGACAAAACCCAAGTTTACCAACAATGAAGAACTGTACCTGTCCATTTTGCCTGTTGTTAGGTGTCATAGAGTACTTTCCGACCCATAGCGACCCTGTGTACAGCAGAGCAAAACACTGTCTGATCGTGGACAATCCACGTTTGAACCCTTTGTTCCAGCCACTGTGCCTATCCACCTTGTGCAGGGCCTTCCTGTCTTCCACTTTCCTTCTGCTTTGCAGAACATGATGTCCATTTCCAGAGATTGCTCCCTTCTGACAACGTATCCAAAGAATGTGAGCTGTAGTTTTGCCATCCTTGCCTCTAACGAGCATTCTGGTTGAACTTCCTTCAACACAGATCTGTTTGTTCTTTCTGCGGACCATGGTATGTTCAATATTCTTTGCAGGCACCATAACTCTAAAATGTCAGTTCTTCATTAATCTTCCTTATTCATCATCCAGCTTTCACACCCATATGAGACAACTGAAAATACCATTGCTTGGATCAGACACACTTTAGTTCTTAAAGACACATCTTTGCTTTTTAACACTTTGGAGAGGTCATTCACAGCAAATTTTCCCAGTGCAATATGTCGTCTGATTACCTGACTGCTGCTTCCATGGACATTGATTGTGGATCCAAGTAGAATGAAATTGTTCACAACTTCAATCTGTTCTCCTTCTGTCATGATGTTGCATGCTAATTCAGTTGTGAGGATTTTTGTCTTCTTTATGTTCAGATGTAATCCATATTGCAGACTGTGATCTTTGATCTTCATCAGTAGAGCTTCAAGTCCTCTTCGTTTTTAACAAGCAAGGTTGTATCATCTGCATATCTCAGATTGTTGATCAGTCTTCCTCCAATCCTGACACTATGTTCTTCTTTGTATAGTCCAACTTCTCAGATGATTTGCTCAGCATACAAATTGAATAGGTATGGCAAAATTTTGCTTAGGCGTTCCTAAAAGTGCTTCTTTTACCTCCTGGTGGCATCCCCAGTTGAGCTCAGTGGCACTGCCATGTCGGCTCACCACCCTCAAAGTGGAGGCTGATGGCCAGGTGCAGCGCCAGCCAGGCAGGAATGGGACAGTGCCAGGCATTCTTGGCCGTGACAGTTCTGGGGGCTGTGGCTGTACATTGTTTGAACATTGTCAAAGACTGAGCAACAGCAATTTAAATCAATGCTGATTCTGATATGCCTAGTTTTTGACTTGGAATTTGGAATTCAGACCTTAACTTTTGTTTTGCCTTATTTTTTGTATTGAGTAATCTATTCACGGTTGATCATTAGTCTCTGAGACTATTTTTATTCTGAAATAGAACCCTTTGTCTCTGCCACTTGAAAATAACAAAAGATACATTTGGAGATAATAATCAATAGTTGATCCATGGAACATCACACCAGAGCAGGAGAGTATGGATGCAGATATTACAGTTACACAACAACAACAACAACATTTATTTATATAGCACATTTTCATACAAAAAATGTAGCTCAAAGTGCTTTACAAAATGAAGAACAGAAAAATAGAAGACACAATAAAAAATAAACATAAGTCAACATTAATTAACATAGAATAGGTAAGGTCCGATGGTCAGGATGGACAGAAAAAAAAAAAAAAAACTCCAGAGGCTGGACAAAAAAAAAAAAATCTGTAGTGATTTCAGACTATGAGACTGCCCAGTCCCCTCTGGGCAATCTACCTAACATAAATCAAAAAGTCCTCTTTGTATTTAGGGTTTTCATGGAAGGACTTGATGATGATGGTCACGTAGACTTCTGGCTTTCAGTCCATCAATGTTGGATCATCATGATGCTTTGAGTAGGTGGTGGTGGCGCAGGCCTCCACCACAAAGAAACCGGAAAAAGAAATACACAATACACAATAGCTAATCTCAGACAGTGGCTGAGGCGCCACGCATGCAATGAAAGCAGTCTTTTGAGAGAACACTGTTCCCAGTTGTACAATACTTTATAATCAATAGAAAGGCAATATTGTTTGGCTGAGAGCTCCTTTAAAGCTGGTAATACCACCTGGAAATCTGCAGTTCAGCAGAAAGGCAAGATCATGTATGTGGGCTGCAAAGTTGGCAGATTTAGGGCTAAAACAGTAACAATAGTCCAAGTTCTGTCCTGGGACTGTTACTTTTTTATTTACATTAATGACATAGGTTCCGGTATAGTTAGTAAACTTGTGAAATTAGAAGATGCTGCTCAAACTGGAGAAATGGCAGATGATGAGGAGGCAGCAAAAATAATTCAAAAAGACCTGGACATGCATCAGAACTGGGCGAACAACTTGGAAAATGTAGTTCAACATAGAAAGTGCAAAGTGCTATACGTGGGCAATAGGATGTCAATTACAAATACAAGATGGGAGACATTGCCCTATAGAAGCAACCTCTGAAAAGGATTTAGGGGTTTATGTGACACAACATTTTATTTATTTATTTGTCTAAGCAATGTTAAGAAGTGGCTTAAAAGGCAAATAAAATGTTTGGAAATTTTGTAAAAATTGTTGAATATAAATCCAGAGACATTATGCTCAGACTAGTGTATAAAATGCATGGGTGAGACCACATCTGAAGTAATGTGTGCAGTTCTGATCGACACCCTACAAAAACAACATAGCAGTACTTGAATCTGTGCAGAGGAGAGCATCCAGGTGCATCCCATGACTTAAGGACATGTCATACTCCAACAGACTCAAGAGAATTAAGCCTGCAGAGTATCAAGTAGAGCAGACTGCGTGGAGATCTAATCCAGGTATTTAAAATCCTCAAAGGCATTGGTAAAGTAGACCCAGCAGAATTCTTTCAGTTTAAGGTTGAATCACATACTCGAGGACATCAGTGGAAATTAAGGAGAAGTGTTTTAAAACTGAAGTCTGGAAGCACTTCTTTATGCAAAGAGTTGTGGGACTCTGAAACAAACTACAGAGACATAGAATTGAAGCAGAAACCCTGAAAACCTTTAAGAAGAATCTGGATGAGATATTGGGACAGCTTAGCTTTTAGCTAAACAAAGGGGCTTGGTGGACTGAATCGCCTCGTCTTGTTTGTCAGATGTCTTATGTTCTTATGTAAGCTGTGCAGAGGTGAACAACAAGGTGCATCCCAGGACTTCAGGACATCTCCTACTCTGACAGACTCAAGAATTAAACCTGTTTAGTCTTGAGCAGAGCAGACTGCGTGGGGAACTAATCCTGATATTTAAAATCCTCAAAGGAATTGATAAAGTAGATCCAGCAGTGAAAATTAAGGAGGAGCGGATTTAAGACTGAAGCCAAGAAGCAATTCTTTACACAAGGAGTTGTGGGAATCTGGAATAAACTATAGAGACATGGAATTGAAGCAGAAACCTTAACAACCTTTAGAATTATACTGGGACAGCTTAGCTATTAGGCTAAACAAATAAGCTTGATGGACTGAATCATCCCCTCTCGTTCGTCAAATGTTTTATGTTCTTATGGCAATAAGGTGATGAGCCCAACTACCCTTTGTCTTGATGCCAATCACCAGGCTTATGACATGGTTTCATAGTAATTATCTTGTCCTCCTTAGTGAGCACACTTTCTTGACTGAGCTTGCCTTCCTTTTAATCTGAATCCACTTTTTACAGTTCCTCAAATACATTATCAAAGGCATTCCTATTGTGACCATTAGTGGATGTTTAAAAAACCAAGACATGACTACATCAAGATATTCTTGATACCAGGCACATTGGGTATTTTAGTGTTGACTGCTATGACGAATGGCCAGGACCATTACCCACCCTGGCTGGGTAGAAGAACCAAGGGAGAGAAGGTCATTATGGCCGTATTTTCCCCGAGACACTAGAGGGCAGCCCCCCTGGGTTGCTACTACACCACAGGTCCCCACAGGGAATGCCGGGTGTTGTTTGGAGCAGCCCTGTTTGGCTTCATGTGTGCTGCCAGGCGGTGCTGCAGCTATGGCTGAACCCTTTGGGGCACCATTTTTCGACATTCAGCAGTGCATCCGGAAGAAGGTCAATAAAAATCAGGGGCACTTCCGGGTGCCCTATAAAAGGAGCCGCTTTACCATCAGTCAATGAGCCACAGTCGGGAGGTGGAGGACAAAGCTTGCGAGGAGGAGTGGAGGTGACAGGGGAAGAGCGAGAGAAAGAAGAAAGGACTGTGTTATCAGGTGCTTTGTGTGAAAAACACTTTGCCACTTAAATAAAAGTGTGCTTTCTGGAAATCCTTTTGTCTCAGCCTGTCTGTGTCCTGGTTTGGGGAGCGGAATGCCCCCTGGTGGTCCACACCACTTCTTGTTCCACAGTTCAAATATACTTAACCTCAGTTAGCAGATTGAGGTCACTTATTGAGCCTTTCTAATAACACAAATATACCTGTACAACATCCATCATGTATTATCAGAGTAGGAATGTCTTGAAATTAGCCTCTGAAGTTGAGTTCCTTTTTGGTGGAAATTACAGGCAAACTATCCTTCCATCACTCCAAATTCAATTTGTATTCTTTGAGGCCACAAAACATGAACTGGTAATTCTAATTTGGAACTTAGTACATTAGGCCGGCATCCTGGTATATTCAGGGTCTCTCCTAATCAAGTCCTTTCTCAGACACCTGATGTTCTTTCCTGAACATAAAAACATAATAGGATATGAGATATCTGAATTTCTCAATCTCACTTCCAGTAGTTTCCCCTGTACCCCAAGTTAGTACTGCACAAGCAGACAGGGAAACGCTGTATCACTTCATACCAGGATGTCACCCAAGAACACAAGACAACGTGTCTGGAATTCTTGGAAGGCACACACCCTGCTGAATGTACAACAGTGTCTTTCGGAGGAGTCAGTAGTACCTGCAACTCCCTGAGCATCTAAATTCCTATCCAATGATGGCCAGTAGGGGTCTAGTAAGGGGGGTTTACTGAACGTGTTTCTTCTCACAATGTTTTGTAGGAGTATAAGAATCTGCCAAACACTTGCTGAAGAATGCCAAAGCAATGAGGTAGGAAACAAGCAGGAATTAAATAAATGTGATACTTAGCAGGTGAAAAAAAAGAAAAATGTATATACATCCAGATGTGCAAATGGCACCCAAATCCTTGTGATTTTTACAGAGGTGAGTCTCTTTGCTTTGTTTTTGTTTCTGAGGAATGTTTTTCTTGGCAACTCTTCCATGATGACCACTTCTAACAAGACTTTTCCAGACTGTAGAGGGGTGTACTGGTGTTCCAGTGGTTTCTGTGATTTCAGGGCTGATTGCAAAGATAGATGTTTTCCAGTATCTAATTCATGTCTGTTTTACATATCTCCTGCCTGCTGTACTCAGTTTACATGGCCATCCACTGTGTTTCTGGTCATCAGTGATGTTTGTTTGCTTGTGTCTCTTTAGAATAGTTTGGACTACAGTACAAAGCTTGAAACTTGTGTCTGCCATGAATTTTCTGCTTGGGAGGGACATTGCTGCTGCAGGTTGACTGACATTTGTCTTACTGCTATGCTCACTCTTGCCATTATGTGAGAAATGATCATTTGAAGGTTAAATTGTCTCATCTGCTACACCTTTGCCTTTTAGTTTGTTTGTCCTTTGCCCAGTTTGATTCCTTCTACACCCATTTCAGTTCATCACTTTGTTCAATCAAATCATATCACTGATCATTAGGACCCGTGTTATATTTGTTGAATCATGAACTGGGCTAAAATTTGTTCTTTTCTACTGCCAGACTAATACAACGTCCAAGACATTTTCACAGTGGTGTATATATATTGTGAAGGATGGTAAACAGGGGCTGGCAAACCGGTCAGGATGATTCAATGTTCCTTACCTGGCCCGGGAAGCCAGACTAATACTGGGACAGGAATGAAGTCAGGACGTTTCTTGCTTCAACCGAGAGATGGACAGAAGGTGCCAACGAAATAAGATGCTTACATCCCAGAAGGGCTCATTCAAGGACTCTTGCCTGCCTGGGAGGCCATTATGCCAGAAGGACAGTGAAAGATAAAATATATGAACTGTTTACTCCCCTGAGACATGAGACAGCAGCATCCTTGGTTTATGGCATCATATGGACACCCACAGTGCACGCTGGTATTTGTAGTCCGGCAGGGCAGCCCTGTTGGGTTTTATGGGTGCTGCCAGGGATCTGTGAATCTTACTTTATGTGACTTCTGCATGACCCAGAAGTGCTTCCAGTGAACCGTGACTTAATACAAGAAATACTCCTGAGTCCTAGATAAAAGAAATCACTTCTTAGACGGTTCACGTGTGTAAAAGTGAAGCTCTTGAGCCATTGGTTATCTTTGTGCATGCACACTTCATGAACATGCACTGATATGGTCTGTCAAAATAAAATTGGAAAGTGATGGGCTAGGGGTGTTTACCTTGGCCCTGACAAACTTTAAAAAGCCATCAGCTTAAAGTGATAGAATCTGTTGAAGAGAAAAACCAATAAAGAGGAGACACAGAAAGAACCAAGAAGTCACAGTGGTGTAACCTTAACAAAGGCACAAAGCCACAGTGTCTGCTAGCATCTTCTGTGACAGCTCCTGACCTAGCCCTGTTTGCTTTATTTTTTAAAGACTATAAAAGACAGAATAAAAGTTTATTACCTGCTTCCCAAGTTTGAATTTAGGATTTGCTCTAACCTGCTCTCCTGGGGTATAAAAAGAGAGAAGAAATCCTCTAATAGGAGAAGTGAAGCACAGTAGCCTTCAGTTCTGGGTGAAGAGAGGAGCCATTTAGTCCCAGGTGCATCTGTATCTCCTTCCAGTTCAAGGGTTAGATTTATAAAACTTGCAAATGTGGGAAAACAAGCTTAAAATGCAGTTTTTAATTCAAATTTTCTCTTTTAAGATGGTCATTTCTGCACATTTGCCCTTAAAATCTTTTTAGTTTTTTTGTCAGTTTTTATAACCTATTTCTTGTCACTGCTCAGGGAAATAGTTGACTGATCAACAATATGTCAGCCAGGCTTCACTTCATCATGCCCACTGTACAGGACAGGCGAGACATTACATCCTGTTTTCGTGTGGAGTAGGTTGTGACCACAAGAGGGCACCAGAGATGCAGAAAAACACCAGTCGATTTTAGAATAAAATAAGATTAATACTTAGAATAAAATAAAGGCGTTGTTTTCCTCCAAAGCACTTTCAGATGTTCACCTCTCCAATAGTGTGACATAATAACAATATGCAGTCACAGTAAGCCGCCAAATATTCCTCCTTCTGTCCTCCAGCTTTTTCAGGAGGCTCACTGCCTCCCAACTCTGACTCATCCATGTGTGTCAGCAGGCTCCTTTTTAAGCCGGACCCAAGAATGCTTCCGGTGCCTTGCCACGTCTTCCAGGTTATGAAGAAAGTAGAGAGGTCCTCCCGCAACAGCACTCTCTGTCGGCACATAGGGCTGCATTTCTGGACTCCATCTCCAAAGCACCCCTGCAATTGTCCCGACTGGATTGCTGTATGAAGACCACTGCTGCCTGACGTATGGGGGATGAAACACCTCCCTATTCTCGGCTTCTGCCTGTCCATTTATTAAATCATACCTGCAGGGTACAAAAGTATTTTCCTGTCCCGCCGCCCACTTAGCATCCCAGCTGTGTAATAAAACATCCTCTGAATCGTCCAGAATGTACATTCATCTCACAAGGTGCACATACATAAAACATAACATATTTTTGCTAACATAAAAAGGCAATTTGCAGCTATATCAGGTTCTCCTAACGTAATGAATACAGTTTATAGCACTCATATTGCAATAAGGACATTTAGTGAGTACAGTAATTCAGACACCCAGGTTATAGGTACAAACTAATAACGGCTCTTTGATTGCTGATTAGTTAGGGAAAGGCTTCTCATTTTGCTCCTTTTGACTTCGACTTTTGCTGAAAGTTTTTGGCTTCTAATAATCATGGTTTGTTTTGGTCTCCCAGTACTCTGACCTAAGCCTGTTTCTTGACAGCACATCTGCCTGCTTCTTCAGTGCTTTCTTTTTCTGGTTTTAATATTTCAACTTTGCCTTTGGCTACAATGAGACCATTACAGCTGACAACAGAAAAGAGCAACAGAAAAGTCTTAATGGAGAAAGAAACCTCTCTTGGTTGCATTGGTCAATTATAACAGACAAGTCAGAGCCCAACAACGTCACAGTCCTGATGAGTGCCCTCCCTCTCTTGGGCCTTTTATAGAAGTATATGCTTGACAATGCAATTAGAAGAAGATCAATCCCTTAAATTGCTGAATTATAAAGCTGCCAATATCTCTGGTGTCAATTCCCATGGGCACAATACAAAGAAGACAAACAGAATGGAGGAGGGTCAGTAATGGTTTAGTATAATTTCCAATATTTTACTTTTAGAAAAATGACTATCAGTAACAACTGTGAACCCGGCCCGGACACAGACAGGCGGACATGTTGTTAAAACACCACCACACGTTTATTTACAATATTTACAAGAATGATATGGTCACAAAGACCCCAGTCCATTGGTCACTCAGACCCCAGTCACGTGCACAAATACCCCAATCACAGTCCTGGCCACAATGCCTTTCTTCGGACCGCCTCCACAGCTCTCCTGAGCTTCATCCTTCCACCTCCCGACTCCAGCCTCGAATGAAGGGAGACGGCCCCTTTTATACAATCCCCGGATGAGCCCCAGATGTTCCCGGCATTCCTCCCTGCAGCTCTCCGGGCGCCGTCCTAATTCTTCCCCCCAGCACTTCCTGGTGTGGCGGAAGTGCTGGGGTAACAGGTCCCCAAGGCATTGGCGGTGCCTCCTGGCGGTTACCACGGGCCCCTACAGGGTGGAGCTTCCATGCCCTGTACCCGTGGCCCCCAAAGCAACCAGGAAGGCGACCCCCACGTGATCCAGGGTGGGCACAGACCCACATCCGGTCCCTCATGGCGTCCCGGCCGGGTCATGGCCCCTGGCATCCCTGACACAACATACTCTGTTAGTGTAGTCTGTGGGATGTATGCATTGATATGTTCTCTTAGGTAAATGGGTTAAAGCCATTGAAAGCTTGAATGTTAGAAGTAGTCCCAAACTACTCCTCATCAGTAGCATGATAGCTGAATGGAATCCTTAGAAACATGAAAAAGTTTACAAATTAAAGGAAACATTCTCTTTGCCATTTTGATGAGGCTACAGCTGAATTGTCACAGATCATTGGACTGAAATCCAGAGCTAGTAGGAGGAAATTCACAAAACAATGGAAGAGCATGTGTTCTGTCTTCAGCTGAGTCAGTCCCTGAGTATTGAGATACAGCACCTCTCTGTCATGTGCAACCCCAACGTGGACAAAGTTGTGACAGTATGGAAAATGCAAATAAAAACAAAAAGCAGTGGTTAGTAAATGATAGTCAATGATCTTTTATCAGAAAAAAATTGTCACGTGTGTGCTTGGGGAACAGCTTACAGGCTTAGCTGATGACAATATTACCCCTGGGACACCTGTGGGTGGTGTGCAATAATGGAATCTCGTCTTCTTTCCCCTCTGTAGAAAGAAAGATTGATGGGCCACCATCCATGATGTCACTTCCGGGTACCGACCAACTGTACCTGGAAATGACATCATGGATGGTGGCCCATCAATCTTCCTCCCAGAAACCATCATAGCTGGAGATACCACCATCTTGGGACAGACTCGATTTCCACATGGAACTAGTAAACAAATAAGTGCTTTACCATGCATTTTCTTTTGTGCCTTTTGCACACCTTCGGGTGCCCCAGACCCTTTATGAGAATCTTTTGTGTTTTTCTCTTACACAATATAACAGCCCATTATTTGATATTACAACTAATGAATTTTATTATTTATTCAAAAATAAATAACTTATCTTGATTTTAATAACATATTCTAAACAATATCTGGACACTGAAGAATTTACCACTTTGTAATGTTGCCTTTTCTTTTCACAACACTTAATAAATGTTTAGGTGCTGAAGACTCATTTTCAGCTGTGATTTTCTCACGTTCATCTTGTAAACAAGTCTTAAAGTGTGCAACAGTATGGGGTCTTCATTGATGCAATTTGTGTTTCACAATGTGCCAGACATTTTTAATTGTGGATGGGTCAGGCCTATATGCAGGCCAGGCCCTCTTCCTTTATAGCCATGCCTTTGTAATGATAGATAGATTAAGATAGATAGATAGATACTTTATTAATCCCAAGGGGAAATTCACATAATCCAGCAGCAGTATACTGATACAAAGAAACAATATTAAATTAAATAGTAATAAAAATGAAAAAAGTTAGCATTTACTCCCCCGGGTGGAATTGAAGAGTCGCATATTGTGGGGGAGGAACGATCTCCTCAGTCTGTCAGTGGAGCAGGACAGTGACAAAAGTCTGTGTGTTGTGCTGAATGCGGTTTTACATTGCTGAAATATGCATAGGCATCCATCAAAGAGATATCATCATGAAGCCACCATATGTTGCTCCAAAGTCTATACTGTATGTACTTTTTGCCATTAATGGTACCTTCACAGAAGTGCAAGTTACCTTTGCCCAGGGCACTGATACAACCCCATGCCATCACAGACACTGGCTTCTGGACTTGCTGTTGGTAACATTCTGGATGGTCCTTTCCCTCTTTATTATACACATTTATTTCTTCCAAAATAGACCTGAAATATTCCACTGTGTGTTGGTTCATTCCAGATGCCTCCCAGCTTGGAGACATCACTGTTAACATATGGCTTCTTTTTTGCACAGTAAGTTGTAACTGGCATTTGTGAACATAGCTACATGTAGTGCTACTTGATAAAGGTTTGCAGAAGTATACCTGAGCCCGTGTGGTTATATCACTTACTGATGAATGACTTTTCTTGATGCAGTGCTGTGTGAGGGAATCAGAGATCACATGCAGTTAGCTTAGGCTTGTGTCCTTGCCCTTCATGGGCCACAATTTCTCCAGATCTCTTGAATCTTTTAATTATATTATGCACAGTTGAGGGTGAAGTGCCCAATCCCTTCTGATTTGACTTTGAGAAACATTGTTTTTAAACCTTTGAATGATTATCTCACACATTTGTAGGAAATTGTCAATCCCCTCCCTATGTTTGCTCCTAAAGAACTAGACCTTATCTGGATGCAGGTAAGAAGGAGAACAACCCAAGAGAATCTGGCTGCTCTGCTCCACTGATCAAAACGTACATATCTTTGGTGTAAATAATTGACGTCATAAAAGAAAAATATGCTGTCAAAAGAAAACTTTTTGCCCTTCCATGATATAACAACTAGCTGTCAAAATAAAAGATCTTCTTTCTATATGGTGTGACCCTTGAACCCGGACGCAGACAGACATGGACTCCAAATGTTCCAAAACACACACGTTTTATTTTCAGCACAACCTACAGTGCACAAACTAGACACAATTATCCTCTTTTTCTCTCTCTTCTGCCGCCTCTACTTCTCTCCTCACAAGCTCTGTTTTCCTCCTCCCAACTCCGGCTCCTGGAATGGAGTGAGGCGGCCGCTTTTATAGCACACCTGGAAGTACTCCAGGTGTTCCCCAATTAACAACTGGCAGTACTTCCGTGTGTTGCGGAAGTGCTGCATAAGCGTCAAGCTCCTCTTCTGGCAGCACCTCCGGTTGTGGCGGAAGTGCTGCGGACCACAGTTCTGGAGCTGTCTGGGCGCCCCGGTGGTGGCCATGTCCTCCCATAAGGTTGAGCTTCCAAGCTCTGTGGCCCCCATACAATCCAGGGAGGTTGCCTTCTTGCATTCCGGGGAAGATATAGCCCCTCTCCCGGTCCTTCCCGTCTCCAGGCGTCCCAGTGGGGCAAGGTCCCCAGACCTCTATCACAATGGTTATTAGGTTAATATCCATAAAAATATGTTCCACTATGCCATTATTTTTGAAAATTATTTTATTAATATTATGATCAAAAACTCAAAGTAAAACATAGAAAGCAATGAAAATTAAATATAACAAAGTAAATAACAACTGGTTATACGTTTCATAGTTTTAATAGATTTATAGCTTGACCTGTTTAATAAATAGCTCTAATGTCATTAAATTTACATTTGGGACTGTGGTATATTGCAAGTAAAATGAGCAGATTTATTTAAGCATCACATCTTTAAAGAACAGATAAAAACATTAAAGATAAAACCCTTAATTAAACTGGTTGCATAAAGCACTTTGAGCATGGGAAATGTGCTATATAAATGAAAAGCATTACTTTTATTATTATTAAAGGTACATTCATAAAATAAATGTAGAGAAGACTGTGGCTAAAATGCACAAAAAACAAACTCAATTTCAATGTTTTCCTTCGTTTTACAAAATAACTTTTTGAAAGGATAATATATATGAATTTTACAGGTAAGGCTTTCTAATGTAATGAATGTTGTTCTTTCATTTAAAATTTGACAGCATTTTGACATTTTTCATATGGCAAGTCCTGAAATGCACTTTACTTTGGTAAGCAGAATTTGGATTCCTAATGTCAAATCAGTTGAGAACCATAAGGTCATCCATCTTTTTTTGGTATTTGGTTCACTATATTAAGCCCTAAGGGGAATATCTTGAGTATTTTCTGTAATAGAATGAAAATTCAAAGTACATCAAGTGTTACTGCCATGTGTTACTGTGCCAGTTCTCAAGTAATTCTGCAGTTTTTTTAAATCTAATATGACTGGCAGATAATCTGTCCCTTCGTAGACACAGTTTGATTCCTGTGCCTTGTTGTTATCTGTGTTTAGTTTGCATGTTCTCCCTGTGCTGATGTACTTTGTACTTTGGTTTTCTCTCACATTCCCTGAAGATGTGCAGGTTAAGTAAGTCAGCTGTTCCACAATAGCCCCTGTGTGAGTGTTGGTGTGTGCCGGGGTGGTCCCTCTGACAGACTAACCTCCTGTCCTGGGTTGTTTCCTGTCTTATGCCCAGTGCTGAAAGGACAGGCTCGGGCTTTTGACACCCTGAATTGGACTGAGCACATTTGACTATACGTGTACGTATATTCATAGGAGAATTATATTATCACAAATTAGATAACTCAGTGTTTATAATTAATTTATGTTCTCGTGGATACTCTGGAGTAATGTTCTATGATGTTTAATGTTTAATGTTAACTTGCTAGCCATTTCGGAAAAAAATATGGTGTCATTGGCTGGTGACTGATGAATGTGCTTTTATCAGCAATCTTCTTCCTCTTCTTCTCATCCCACTTCAATGTGGGGTCTATGTACCTGACACTCTCTTCACTGTTCTCTGTCCAGCACCTCCTTCCCAGTCTGATTCGTTTCCTTTAAAACCACCAAGTGGGAAACCAGCCCTGCTGGTACTGGTCCCAGGCATCATTACATAGAGGGGGTTAGCATCAAGAAGGGCATCCAGCTGTAAAACCTGAGCCTAAACCTTTAATGTCGGAATCAACAATACAGGTCTGTAATTTGTATTAGTGACAAATGCAGTGAGAAGCACAGCAGCAACTTGAAATAGAAATGAGGACACTGGACAGCTCTGTCTAAGGACATAGTTTGGATGAAATCTTGAAGATGTGCGCTTTTTAAGTACTACTCCACTATAAAGCTTAAAGTGTTATATGTCAGGAAATGTGGCACACAGTTTTTTTTTTATTGTAATTATTGTCATCTACTACAATCTGTCCGTGTTGCATGAACACTTATTTTTCAAGCTCACTTTTACAAATATTTGGTTATAACAAGTGTGATATCTACAAATATGCAATAGCTATTTTTAAGTAAAAATATTCAAGTCTGAAATTAATTGAAATAAATCACTCTAAAAGGTTCTATTGAAACATTAAGAAAACTAGTGTGTGACAAAAGAAGCAGATCGTAACTGCTTTATCGGTAAAACAACAAAATTCTTTAGGGCAGCGTTTACAGCTACATAAACAGACTCCTATGTTATATATTTTTAGTGTAAAGTTCATAATCAGACAGTGGCTTACAGTAAACTATTTCACAAACATATATTTGTACATTATAAACCAATCAAGAAACAACATTCTGAACAAAACAATGTAATATTTTACAAGAGGAGAACATTTAACAACACTGCCTCACTATCTGCAAGTAAAACGAGGTGTCCTGAAATATCAGAAAATAAGCAACTCAAATCGTATTTGCATATTTACAACAAAAAGAGGTAAAAAAACAGAAAACAGGCAGAGTGAGTGGGCCGCAGACACTGAACCACCGCAGTGCAGGTACCTCAACGTTACTTGGACTCCTTTTCAGAATATTTATTGTCACCACTGATCAGGACTTGGACATGAAGACACGCTTACTTTTCATCATGCAGTTCAGACAGAAACTTGTTCATTTCAAAATAAAATATAAAACAAGTATCTTGTGTCTTCACCATTCTCCCACACTTCAATGACTTCCTCTGAATTCATACTCACAAACAATGGCTCCTGCACGGTGCCACTCAGTTAATCAGTGTTATCTATTAACCACCGACTGGCTTTCTGTATTCATGCAATACTAGGGTGTTGTACCGTGTTAGCCATTATGAATGTAGAGAAAAGCCAAGCAAAATGACACCTTTTATTGGCTAACTAAAAAGTGATTACATCTTGCCTGAAGAAGGGCCCTGAGTTGCCTCGAAAGCTTGCATATTGTAATCTTTTTAGTTAGCCAATAAAATCTGTCATTTTGCTTGGCTTTTCTCTATATTCGTACAAGAAAGATAATAAAACATGTCATAAATCTGTAGCAATGCAACTTGATGCCCACCACATACAGGCCTTGCAGAGACAAGATGGGTGCTTTATACTTTTTTTATTAATCACTTGTCCATCTTTCTGTCCTCAATAAACACTTCTGTTTACAGGCTGCTCAATGCAAGGATTACTCAGTGAAATTATGAACGTCTCATATATTTTATTTTAATTTCATAGATTTTTTAGTAATACAACTTCCAGTAAGACCTACTCACAAACCAGTTGCTTGATAATTGACACAGTGGTGTTACACTGACCTAAATCTTATCACATTTGTCATGGTTGTCAGTCAGTCAGTCAGTCATTGTCAAACCCACTATATCCCAACTACAGGGTCATGGGGGTCTGCTGGGTGCCAGCCCACCGCAGGGCACACACACACACACCCACACACACACTAGGGACAATTTAGAATCGCCAATGCACCTAACCTGCGTGTCTTTGGACTGTGGGAGGAAACCAGAGTACCCAGAAGAAACCCACGCAGACACGGGGAGAACATGCAAACTCCACACAGGGAGGACCCGGGAAGCGAACCAGGTCTCCTTACTGCGAGGCTGTCATGGTTGTGACAATGTTAAAACATAACATTGATGTTCTTGTCTTTGTTCACAATTAGCAATGATAGTGTGATTGTTGTCTGCAATCTAAATTGCATAAACATGTTTGAAAACCTGGAAAAAGAAAATAACAGTCAGTAGCACTATACACAGAGGTTGACATATTTTCTAAATCAGAGGTGGGCAAAGTCAGTCCTGGAGGGCCGCAGTGGCTGCAGGTTTGTCTTCTTGCTCAATTAGAAAACAATTCTTGCCAATAATTAAATTTCATGGCTTGTTAGTGCTTTAACTCTGCCATGTCTGGTCATTAGATTTTCTTCCCCTTTCTAAGAATATCATCCAAATGATTTGAAGGCTAAAATAGATAAGTAATTCTCAGTCCTTCACTTTTTTCTCTTCGCTTTTCTTCCAAGTATTTAATTAAACCAAATAGTGCATGATAAATATACATGGGTGTCAATGGTAACAAGCTAAATGAGAACTGCTGCTTTCTTTAGTTATTTGCTAATTGTATTGCTAATAAGGAGCAATTAAAAACCAAGAATACAGCTGTTTAAGATTAAAATAAGTAATAAGGGTTCGAAATCTTAACGAGTGAGTCAACTAAAATGAAGCAGAAGTGTTACTTGGGCAGTAAGTGCTTCTTATTAGGCCATTGGGTTGGAACAAAAACCTGCAGGCACTGCGGCCCTGCAAGAACGACTTTGCCCACCCCTCTTCTAAATTAAGGTAAAATCACTCTTACTTATTTATGTTTAATCCTGCTTTTTTAAAGTTTAGTTCTACCTGTGAAACATTTCCTGGAGTATTCGTGCCCACAGGACACAATGGACAGTACTAAAGACTGCAGCATTCTGTGCACTGGAGGGGTCCCAGTTAATGTTTGCCCAAGTCTGATGACAGAATGGTGCATCTGCCAATAAACTGCACAAGTATAACTGAACATCATTTTGACCTTTGACTTTGACTAATAATACTGCTTCTACTCATAACTGGTTGATGCCCAGTTTGCAATGCACCAATCTGGGTACTACTAGAGACGGGGCAGTAGGACAGGCAAGGCAGGCAATTTCCAAACTGGAAGGAGTCCCCTGTGGGTGTCCATTTGCATAGGTACATATTATGATGACAAATCTGTGGGAATACCCCCTCGAAGCATAGCATCAACACACTAAAGCAAAACAGTCAGAAACCCCCCAAGCGGGGCCTCAATCCCTGCTGCCAAGAGTGTCTGTGATAAACGTTAAAGTAACATTAAGTGTAACCAGCACCATTTTCATAAATCATGAAGAGGATTTACATGTCTGGAAGCAAAAAAAGCAAGAACAGGAGGAAAGGACAGTGGTAAGTAGTAGATAATCTGTAATGTTAAATCACTTATGTATGTTCATGTT
Organism: Polypterus bichir lapradei; assembly: GCA_026402145.1. Taxonomy (NCBI): domain Eukaryota; kingdom Metazoa; phylum Chordata; class Cladistia; order Polypteriformes; family Polypteridae; genus Polypterus; species Polypterus bichir. Next base: position 42,317,183 of record JANRMT010062852.1, on the reverse strand, counting down.
AACCTGGGTGTATTTAGTTAGAGGGGGTTAGAACTGAACTGTGGAATCAGAAGGCGAGTCTTACATACTTTGAACAAACAGAGCGTTTTACACCAGGGGCCTCATGCATAACGCAGTGTGTAGAATTCACACTATAACATGACGTAAACACAAAAAAATCCAGATGCATAAATACGTGCGTTCGTCAACTTCCACGTTCTTCCGCTACATAAATCCCGGTCAGCATGAAAAGTAACACACGTGCATGCGTCTGTTGTCCTGCCCTGTCTCCTCCTAGAATTATGCCTCTTTGGATATGCAAATCAATATAAATAGCCCTTAAGCTCAGCGTTCTGTGAAAAGGCAATGGCAAAAGCACAAGGGGAAATAGAAGTTCAGCAAATACCAAGTGGAAGCAAGGAAAAATGTACTATTTGTTGGTTTAAACAGTAGTATAAACAAGAAAAGGAACTTGATCGAGTGACATAGAGTGTCAGAGAAACTCGAAAACTCAAATTCACAAAGTCGCACAGTGGCCTAAATAAAAAAGAAGTTGCCAGATATCAAAGTTGCAGTGAAAAGGCGAGTTGTAGCCCACCGTCTGAGTGTCATATGAAAGCTTATTAGGGTACAGAGACAACAAAATAGGCACACAGTGGGAAAAGCACGAAATGTCACCTTTAATCTCGAAATTTCCACTTTAATCACGTAGTTTATTTTGTCATTAAAGTAGAACATCATAAACTTTATCTTAAAATTGTTTAATTTACTAGTTTCTTAAATCCCATCGTAACTAAAGTAAAACGTTAAATGCTTTGTTTTGTATTTGATCTTCTATATGCTCTATGTGTGTGAATCACTATTTGCTTCTTAAACCGGCTCTCTTCCTCCAACTGGACACAGAATCCATTACATTCATGATATTACAGCTCTCTGAATAACTAAAATACTGAGATGTAAACGTGATATTTTTATGATGATAGGAGTTAAAGCACGTTATTAAACATGGGAACACGGTGGCACAGTGATTGTTTCTGCCTCACGCAAGATGCTTGCTTTGCCGTGCGCGACCTTCAAAGAAATAATTTATTGCAGCAGTCTCTTTCAAACATACTAACCTCCAATTACTGTCCTTACTTTTCTTTCTCCAAATACCCAATCGCCACACAATCAGCTCTGTAATAGACGATAAGCCATCTGTAAGATTAGAATGCCGATTCTTCAAAACTTTTAAGGAACATTGAAATATCTTCATAGTACATGTTTAATTATTCTCTCCTTCCAGTGTTGTGCCAGCACCAGCAAGAATACAGCGCGAGGCAGGAACAATCCATATACGGAGCGCCAGCTGCTCTCTAATGCTGCCACACTGTGTCCTCACATAGTTATTTATTAACAATATACTGTAGATTATGTAAATTAAGTTTTATCTATATAAAAGAATAAATATATTTTCCTGCATTTCATCTTAAAAATTATATTGTTATCATATGTAAATACGTGCTTTATAAAGTGGCTCAGGTTGTGTAATATTATAACTGTATTGCAAGTTTACAGTGAGGTGATTTTACTTATAAGTACAAACAGTTCTACAAGGAGCACTTGATGGACTGATGGAATGCGTTTAGAGTTCTTGGGATGAAACTGTTTCTGAACAGCGAGGTCCGTACAGGAAAGGCTCAGAAGCATTTGCTGTATGAGAGCAGTTCAATAGACAGTATGGCTGAGGCAGCATGTGCTTGATGCTGTATACCGATGATTATCTTTCCAATCAGCTGCTGAGCTGTGATTCCCCACTCAGATACAGTGATATAAATACTCAGAGTGGTGCAGTGAGAGTATCTGCTGTGGCAACCCCTAACAGAAGCAGCTGAAAGAAGAAAAAGAAGGTGCAGTGAGAGTAACAATGCTAAAGCAGCTATGGTATTTAGAATACCAATATATTGTTACAGGTTAATTACAATCAGATGCCTTAAACGAATGAACAATATGCAGTTAGTTTCAGTGTATGTGATAAAGCCGTGTCAGGGATGTGGATCTAAAAAAGAAAGGGTAACCACACTGGAACAGTAGCACTGCTTTGATGTTGGGGGCTGCCAGTTTGCAAAACCGAGTGGAGAACTTGCATATGCCAGGGTATGAGCTACCATGGAAATGTGCGTGGCTTTACGCCAAGTTTAGGTTTTATACATTTGAGCTTGGAAACGTTCGCACGTAACATTTTTGTGTGTACACACCGTTTATACATGAGGCCCCTGGAGAGGAGAATAGCTTATATCTTATCAGGAGTGAAAAAGGAATCAAATCTTTCAGCAACATAAAAATTACAGTTGGAATAAAAGCAACATCTGACTAGCAAAAGGAACCAACAGCCTGAAGTCGATTGTCCGGCTAGTGGTGAGTTCTTGAACAAGAGTGTATTACAGAACAAGGGTACAAAATTGATTTCCACCAAAAAAGCTCCTAACAAACTATAAGCTAGGTATGATGCATAGATTTTGAAAACCTAACAGCTATCAGTTATACAAAAATTCACTGTGACTTCTGCAATTTAAGCACCAGAATTTTAGGCATGTTGGCCTGTGTACCATGTGTTTTATGTGTGGCTTCCATAAGAGGCGGGCCACATGCCCATTACCACAAGGGACTGCCCTTAGCTGTATAAAGGTGAGAGAGGCCCACAGTTCTTTGCAGTTCATTCAGATGTGCTGGTGGGTTGGTGAGTTTTCTATTGTGATTTTCTATGATCTTTTATTATTTGTAAATTATTGAAAATGTTGACATTTTGCTGTTTTTTCAACTTCGTCTGTTGGATTTTGGATTAGCACATTGCTTTTGAGATTGCCTACTTTGGAAACATTGCTTTCTGTGCCTTTTGCTATATGTCCTTCTGCGATTATTTTTGCACTACACAGCATTTTCTATAGATAAGTATGTTTATTTATAAAGATCCTGTGTTCTTGCCCTGGTTATTAGCTGTGTTTTGATGGCTTCCCCCTCTAGTGGGCATTTTGAGTATTTTCAGGTTTTTGTGTGCTTGAGAACACTGGAACGCATAACAATTTTATATTACTAAATCCTTTATTATAGAGATTTTTTGTTTGCCCTTTTTTAATAAGAGCCAAAGATTTATGGTCATTTATCCTCTTGTGGGGTTTTTGATATATGGTTGGGACAGTCAGTCAGTCATTGTCCGACCTTCTGTATCCTAACACAAGGACATGGGGTTCTGCTGGAGCAGGAACAAATCCCGGGCAGGGCGCCAGCTCACCGCAGGGCACGCACACACACACACACACAGCCACACACCAAGCACACACTAGGGACAATTTAGGATCACCAATGCACCAGACCTGTATGTCTTTAGACTGTGAGAGGAAACCGGAGCACCCAGAGGAAACTCATCCAGACATGGGGAGAACATGCAAACTCCACGCAGGGAGGACCCGGGAAGTGAACCCAGGTCTCATTACTGCGTGATGGTTGGGACATTTAAAGTTTATTTTGAGGTTTAATTCCCTTTATGGGCAATTGAAGCCTGGGGAAAGCCGGTAGATTTCTGATTAAGCCCACTGGAGTGAGGCCTGGGCTGACCAGTGAAGTTTTTTGGAGGCCTCACTCCCCTTTCTCCATGTGGAAGACTCCACTTCATGACACTCTCACCATGCGGCTGTACTCTCCTTGACAAATTTGTGGCCTTCACACTATCAGAGTCAGTAAAATGTTTTTTCTTGTTGTTTTTCAAATGGTGAGAGTTGTGAAAAGGTTCTGTCTCCTACATAGACTAATCAAGGCATGTACAAGTAAACACTTAAAGCAACGCCAACATCAAAAAAACAAAAAACAAACACAGTCTGGTAAAATTCCTACCTGATATCCTAGACCTTCAGACAATTTGGTTCCCCAGTCTCATCATCAAACAAAACTTACACCTTTTACACATTACTAGCTAATTTTTACAAGTGGATAGCACATCGGCACAATGGTTGGCAGTGCACATGCAGCATTCTGAGTTTGAACCCCAGACTTGCCAGGTTGTTGGCACTTTCTCTATATGTCTGTGTGACTTTCCGCCAGGTATTCTCACTTACACTCCATACCCCCAGACAGGTAATTCCAGACTGGCACTGTGTGGATGTATCCTTCCTGCTTTGTGCCAAATGTCGCTGAGCTCCCGATGCGCCTCAATTTGATTAAGCAGGGTGGTTTTTATTTCACATCTTACCCTCTTCGCTTGACCCCCCACGCCCAACTGTGCATGTTCAGTAAACAGTGAACTGTACATGGAAAGCAATAAAGACCAATATAAGCCCTGAGACTCTTTTAATATTTAAACATATTCATTGTGTTCTGCATTTGAATATCCATCTAGCCTCAGTTTGATGTTCTTAAATTTTTCATTTCCCCAAGACGCCATGAGAATTGTTGTATAGTGTTACGTCTACAAACTCCAAATTTCCTTTGAAGCAGGCTGAGCCAAGCTGCAGAAGGTCATCAAGACTGTACCCTAGCACAGAGCTGGAAGTGAAGAGTAAGACAATTATTTTGCCTAATATATATGTTCTAAGTTGTATTTTTACAAACTGTAGATTTTTTTTATATCTGGTTGGGTTTAACATGCATCAGTAGTGACTGGCGTGTTCTGACATTTTTCCAGTAAGGAAGACAGCAGTTTGATTTAAGGTACAGTACATGCCAAAAGTTTGGACACACCTCCTCATTCAATGTGTTTTCTTTATTTTCATGACTGAAGGCATCAAAACTATGAATGAACACATGTGGAGTTATGTACTTAACAAAAAAAGGTGAAATACTGTAACTGAAAACATGTTTTATATTCTAGTTTCTTCAAAATAGCCACCCTTTGCTCTGATTACTGCTTTGCACACTCTTGGCATTCTCTCGATGAGCTTCAACAGGTAGTCACCTGAAATGGTTTTCACTTCACAGGTGTGCCTTATCAGGGTTATTTAGTGGAATTTCTTGCTTTATCAATGGGGTTGGGACCAGCAGTTGTGTTGTGCAGAAGTCAGGTTAGTTGGACGATCATTTATTTTTCAACAGGACAATGACCCCAAACACACCTCCAGGCTGTGTAAGGGCTATTTGACCAAGAAGGAGAGTGATGGAGTGCTGTAAATGGTCATGAAAATAAAGAAAACACATTGAATGAGGAGGTGTGTCCAAACTTTTGGCCTGTACTGTAGTTCTGCTCACTAATCGTGGCACTGGAAAGTGGTGACGTGTTGTGTGTTGAATAGGACTCGCATGTAAGAATTTCAGTAAACTCTGTACACGTGACAGTGATGACCCTAATAAAGCCTATAATTAAATATTATTTTGTTATTTGAGTTATAAGGAACTCAAAAGAGATTCGTTTTTTTGTAAGTGCACAAATTTTGGCCCACTCTGTGCAAGAGTACGCATGGCTGATGGAGAATGTCAGCATGTGTTAACTCCTCTGTCCCCTCCAAGGATCACGTAGGGACTTGTTTAAGTACCACCATGTGGTTTTAATAACTAAACTAAGAGCAGTTAACACTCAAGAGCTAACTGACAGGAAAATCAACAAAACAAAACTACTGAGGGAGTTAATATTTAGAGAAGAAAAGAAAGATGATTAAAAGAAACAGAGAGTTGGTCAACTCACCTAACCTTTGTCGGGCCAGTTCAATGGTGGTCAATGGTGGTTAACAATTAGGGTCTTAGGAGCAAAGATCAGCAGACTTAATACATTAATTAATGTTCCTTTTCCCAGCATAGTCATAAGAGTTGAGGTGTGAAGTGTCTGAATGTGGCCTGCGCTGTGCGTCTGTAGTCACTCTCTCTTTTCCATTTCAACGCTTCCTCACATAGAAGTGTCACTTCCCATGAAAAGAAAGAATGTGGGATGCAGATGTGTAGGCAAATAGCCAATGGTGGTCTCTCCACTCCTGTGGTTGCGTATGGAGGACATCTTAGATTGGTTGCCTTATAAATCATACATTTACTGTTACAGGAGGTTAAAGGCAAATAAAAATGCATCTGGGAAGTTTCTTGTTAACAAGCAAAAACTATGATGTGTTTTTGTATGACATGATTTTACAACAAGCTTGCATGCTCATGTTTCATCAATTGTTGTTTTTTACATCCCTAACACATTCGGTACATACGAGGATAAGTCAATAATTATCTGCACTTTTGGGGTAATTGTAAGTGGGATGGCCATACAGCTTTCCCCATGCACGTTTGGAAACATGGTGTGTCTCTGGTCACAGTGGTAAACTTTTGACTATGATCGTCAGTTTGTGTTGTTTCAGCAGCCATACTAAATGCACTTCACAACAGTTACTCCATCTGAAGCTAAATACAGTATGTTCAGGCCCGGCCAGTACTTGGATGGGAGACTATCTAGGAGAAATTTGGGTTGCTGCTGGAAGAGGTGTTGATGAGGCCAGGAGGGGTGATACCCTGTGGTCTGTGTGTTAATCCCAATGCCCCAGTGCAGTGATTGGGTCATAGTGCTGAAAAAATGGTGCTGTCCTTCAGGTAAGGTGTAAATCTGAGGTCCTGACTGGTCACAAAGATCCCTGGGTGTCTTTCAAAAAGGGTAGGGTGTTTCCTGATGTCCTTGCCATATTGCCCATTATAGCCTGGCCCCTGATGTCCACTGACTCCCTGGTCTCTCTCACCCCTTCACCACCTAATAGCTAATGTGTGGTGTACTGGTGCAAGAATGGCTTCAGTCACTTCATCCAGGTGGATTCCACACATTGGTGGTGGTTAAAGTGGCTCTCCATTGTGTATTCAAAGTGCATAGAGCAGCTAGAGAAGCACTTTATAAATGTAATTATTAACTGTATTAACTATTGTCATTTTCTAGGAACATGGTTATTCCTGTCTTTTTACACGAAAGAACAACAAGCAGTCATCTGCTTTTTATGTGCTGAAGGTGCACCAGGGAATGAAACCCTCATCGGTTCATCAAACATCATGGTACAGACTTGCTCAGTGTTCTTCATTGGTAATGGATGTGGACATGAACAGGCTCCTTCTTTATGCTTAACACTTGCCTGACCATTTCTGAACTTCTCAATCCTTTTGAAAACACTCCACCATGGTAAAATGCTGTCTCCATATTGTGCAGAAAGCATTCTGTGGATTTCATTCCCTGGAAGCCCATAGATAGCAGACCACTGCTTGCTGTCCTTCTTTGGTGCAAACAGAGAGCAGATAGATCAAGTTTACTCCTAGAAAACAACAAGAGAAACTGATTGATCAAGGTTGAAAGTGTACCACTGTGACCACACACATGTGCGCGGAGAAAGGTGTTCAAACAGCCCAAACAGCATTATCACTAAAGTGCAGGTAGTTAGACTTACCCTCATATAGATCTGTTCATTCATACATACATTTGCAAACCAGACCACTCATACATTTGGAAAGTTTACAGTCACCAATTAGCCTAAAGTACATGCCCTTGGAATGTAAGAAGAAGGTAAAGAACTCCAAAAAGACTAATATGGACATGGAAAAAATGTAAGAACCCCACACAGGCAGTAGCAGATCAAGATACAGTGCTGATGGTCTGGCAACGTGAGGCAGAAGTGCAGCAAGGGTTTGTGCGTGAATTCAGTATCTCATTTATTAGCTCAAAAGTCCAACCTTTCCCACTGCTGACTTTGAATTTATTATAATTGTCCTTCTCCATCAACTAAGGAAGGAGTGCTGGGGGATAAGGAGGGGATGACACTGCAAAGATGTAACCAAGTTAATAAGTAACAGTCCTCTGCCAATAATGAAAGCTGTTGTTCAGAAAGAGACTCCATAGCCTTGGCTGTGCAAAGCCCTCATCTTTTATTGAGGACTGACCCCTCGACTTATACTTTAGTCATTCATTGGTGGAGAACATGCTGATTAACAGTATGCATTTATAAATAACCTTATTTTGCAGTTTAGGCCCAGCTGCCATCTATATGGAGTTTGCTCCTTCTCCATGTGTTGTTGTACATGTTTGTCTGGTTTTCCTTCTTCATCCAAAAAATGCACTCTGTCATCAATTGAGGGAAGGACAGGACTTGACATAAATCCTGAGGTGCCATCTGGGCCTCCCCATTTACCAGCAAAGCAAAAAAGAACTGAGTTGGAGCTGCATGTAGCGGAGAATAGTTATAATATTAGGGGTGAAAAGCCTGTCTAGATTTTGTAGTTTAGGATATAATTGAGGGTGTAGTGGGGATTGAACTACTAGGGTCATGTGACCATAATATTATACAATTCTCAATATTGTGAAAGAGTGCGGATGCAAAGATAAAAACTTTCATTTTATCTTTGGTAGGGCATATTTTGAGCAGATACACCAATGTCTAAGGAGTATAAATTGGGATAAGCATTTAAGTGCAGAAACAGAACTGAGGAGCAGTGGAGCAGGATTGAAAACATTTTACGCATAGTACAGTATAGTTACAAAAATTGGAATTAGTAGGAAATTAAAAAAAACAACTCTACAGTGAGTTAATAAAAAGATAAAACAAAAGTTGCAAAGACAAAAACATATGAATAAGGTGTATAAGACTAATAACTCCAAAGTAAATCATAGGTCATATGAGAACATGAGGACAACCATTAAGAAGGATATTAGGGAGGCTAAAAGACAATTAGAGAGGAATATAACAGATAAAGTGAAAGATGACCCAAAGAGATTCTTTCAGCATTTTAGTAGTAAAAGAATAGTCAAGGAGGAGATGAAGTGCATCAGAAATAGTAAAGGGGAATTAAAAAATACTAACAGGGAAATAGCGGATGCTCTAAACTCACATTTCTCTGAGGTCTTCACATGTTAGGAAGTAGATAACCTCCCAGCGGTAAAAGGGACTACAAAGGAGGTTCTGAGTGATTTAGAAATTGTAGAGGGAGAAGTGCTGCTCAGATTAAATAGGCTGAAATCAAACAAATCAATAGGATCAGATAATATTTATTCTCGAGAATGAATAAGAAAGTTAGTGAGTACATATATGAAGCCTTGATGCATATGTTTAGGAAGTCAATACGTACTGAGGAAAATGTGACAGATTTTACAAAGTTGAAGAAGGTTCAAGAAGGCAGGTGGAGACTCCAGGGGCAGTAGATAATTAAGAGCCTCTTTGAAGATAAGGGGCTTCATGGATCAGGAGCACTGGGAGAGCGAATATGACATCCAAAACAGCACACCAATAGCCATGGCTTGTTTTCATAACTATTACTTTACAAGGCCTTTAGGGGTTTTACAGTTTTCCTCCCCCTAGTGAGATTATTATATTTCTTGGATTTCTTTGAAGACATAGGCAATGAAGCCTCCTTGAACAATTTAACCTTTTTTTGAAGTCTGAAGATTAGTATTGTACCATTGCAATTGTATTATGTTATGAATTATGTTTTTCTTTCATTTTTTTTTTTTGGTCTTAATAAATTTTTTCTTTAGCCTTGTTTACACATGTCCTGGGGCCTCATGTATAAACGGTGCGTATGCACAGAAATGTTGCGTAAGAACGTTTCCACGTTCAAATCGCGGTGTATAAAACCTACACTTGGCGTAAAGCCACGCACTTTTCCACGGTACCTCATACCTTGTCGTACGCAAGTTCTCCGCTTGGTTTTACAGACTGGCGGCACCCAGCGTCAAAACAGTGCTACTGTTCCTGTGTGGTTACTCTCTATTTCTTAGAACCACATTCCAGATGCGGCTTTATAAATACACTGAAACTAACCGCATATTGTTTATTAGTGTAATGCATCTGATTGTAATTAACCTGTAACAATATAATGGTCCAGGGAATAGCCATAGTATTCCAAATACCATAACTGCTTTAGCGTTGTAACTCTTACTGCACCTTTTTTTTCCTTCTTTCAGCCGCTCTCGTTAAGCGTTGACACAACGGATCATCTTTTTCCATATTACTCTCACTGCATCACTCAGAGTATTTATATCACTGTATCTGAGTGGGGAATCACAGCAGCAGCTGATCGGAAAGAGAATTATTGGTATACAGCATCAAGCCCACTCTGCTTCAGCCACGGTAAAAAGTTTCAAAGCCTTTCCTGTACGGACCTCGCGGTTCAGACACAGTTTCATCCCAAGAACTATAAACGCACTCAATCCTTGTAGAACTGTTTGTACTTATAAGTACAATTACCCCACTGTAAACTTGCACTACAGTTATATTGCACAACCTGCACCACTTTATAAAGCACGTATTTACATATGATGGCGATATCATTTTTAAGATGAAATGCAGCAAAACATGTTGATTATATTATACAGATACAACTTTAACTTCATTTAAATAATCTGTATTGTTAATAATTAAACATGTGAGGACACGGTGCCATAGCACTAGCTAGTTCACGGATTGTTCCTGCTTTGTGCTGTATATTTGCTGAGGATGGCGCGACACTGGAAGGATAGACGGATAGAATAATTAAACACGTACTATGAAGATATTTCAATGTTCCTTAAAAGTTTTGAAGAATTGTCGTTGTAAGCTTACAGATGGCTTAACGTCTATTACAGAGCTGATTGTGTGGCGATTGGGTATTTGGAGAAAGAAAAGTAAGGACAGGAATTGGAGGACAGTATGTTTGAAAGAGACAGTACTGCTACAATAATTTCATCGAAGGTCGCACACAATCACGCACCGTGTTCCCCTATTTAATAACATGCTTTAACTCCTATCATCATGAAAAAGATATCACGTATACATCTCAGTATTTTAATTATTCAGAACTATAATATCACGAATGTAATGGATTCTGTGTCCTGTCGGAGAAAGAGAAAGAACGGAAACACGTAGTGATTCACACACATACAGCACATTGAAGATCAAATACAAAACAAAGCATTTAACGTGCTACTTTAGTTACGATGGGATTTGAGAAACTAGTGAATTAAACGATTTTAAGATGAAGTTTATGTTCTACTTTAATGACAAAGTAAACTACGTGATTAAAGTGGATATTTTGAGATTGAAGTTAACATTTCATGCTTTTTTCCTACTCTGTGCCTTTTTTTCTCACTGTACCCTAATAAGCTTCCGTATGACACTGACACTCAGACGGTGGGCTACGTCTTGCCTTTTCACAGCGACTTTGATATGTGACAACTTCTTTTTTATGTCGGGCACTGTGTGACTTGGTGAACTTTAGCTTGTTTCTCCAACACGCTATGTCACTCGATCAAACTTCCTTTTGTTGATTATACCACTGTATAAACCAACAAATGGTACGTTTTTCTTTGCCTCCCCTTGGTATTCGCTGAAATTCTTATATTTTCCCTCTTGCTTTTGCCATTGCCTTTTCACAGAACGCTGAGCTCAAGGTCTATTTATATTGATTTGCATATTCAAAGAGGCGTAATTCTGGGAGGAGACGGGGCGGGACAGAAGGCACGTGCACGTGCACGTATGTTAGTTTTCACGCTGATTGGGATTTATGGAGCGGAAGAACGCGGAAGTTAGAGTAGGCACAGATTCCTGCATCTGGAATTTTCTGTGCGTAAGCACATTTCGGCTTTTGTACTTACATCATGTTATAGTGTGAATTCTACGGACGGCGTTATGTATGAGGCCCCTGGACTTTTGGAATATGTAGATCCTAAATATTTTTAAATTCCACAGTTTAAAATGTTTTATTTTTTATGTCTGATTTTTTGTTTACTCCAGTGCCATTCTGAACACCACTATTTTGAATTCTTACTGGAAGATTTGATTGCATTTAGTGACGTCATTATACCTTCTGGCTTAACATGTTCAGTGATCGTTGTTGGTGGATATTCTGACAAATTTCTTAGGGATTGTCACAAATAAGGAGAAAGCTGCAGGATTTCTTTTCATTTTTTTCCCTTCACCTACATACTTATTTTGCCCCTTACTTTGACGCTTTGGTTTTGATTTCTGGTTTTGACCCTGGCATGTTCCAACAATGATACTTTACACCTTTTAAAGTCATTGTCTAATGATATTTTCTCCTTGTGCTCACAGTAATCTCAGGGCTTCAGTATTTTAATCATAAGATATTTTATTTTAACAGGGAAACCACAAATCACATAAAATCACATAACTTCTTTTTGCCTGATGCCAACTAATCAGCCTGCCGCTACCAGCCATCACTGTCTGGGTCATTTCCACCCTTTGCCCCCAGTCTCTTTGATATCGCTTCTATAACTTTAGTACCCATGAACTTCCTCTTCAGTCACTGGTACAGACGTTGCACGTTCCCTGAACAGTTGCCTCCTTCTCCCACACCAGAATTTACAGTATTTACTTTTTCAGCAATTTCATCACCTCAGAGTTTACAATTTTTTTTCTTTTTTGGTGCCAGATTTACTTTTATTTTCACTAGGGGGCTTTGCTACGCACCAGCAACTTCATGTCTCTGCCACTCATTTATGTGGATTTCACTTTCACCAAACAACAAAACTTTTAATTCTTGCGGATAGGCCTCTTCATTGGGAAGAAAACTACTTTTCCCTGATGACAACACGAATTAGACGATCTACAAGTCTCTGATTAAAAGTGTAAAGCCAAACAATATCTACATACTTCTCTCATATCACCTATGTCCATATATTCAATCTCTTTTTGCTTTTACCTTTTCGTCAATATTACATGGAATTTTGATTCCATGTTTGGAATTACAGCAATGCAACGTATAACTGCCCAGAGTGAATATCATTTCTTTCTCTCTACATGAACTGTGTCTGACAATAGCATTCACACAAATGAGAAATGATTGAATCGTGTGCGTGGTTGTAAATGTTTTAGATGTGGGCAGGACTTTTCCAAATTTCTTTGCATAAAGTCTTGTCTCACAAGATTTTACTTTCACCAAACAACAAATCTTTTAATTCTCTTGGATATGCCTCTTCATTGGGAAGAAACACTATTTTTCCCTGATGGCAACACAAATTAGACGATCTACAAGTCTCCAACTTAAAGTTTAAATCTGAACAATATATTTGATCTCTTTTTACTGTTCCGTTATTTCATCGAGTAATAATTTCCGTTTGTTTGAGCTGATGAGATCTTTACTATCATTTTTTTGCGACTTTCAAATTTTCATACTTCCATTATCTCTAAACTGCTCTGCATGTGTAACGCGCCAACGTTTTTGAATTCTTTACGATGTTCTACTTTGTCATCTACTCTTTGTCTTTTATTTCCTGCCCCGGGCGTGGTTAAATCTCGTGGCACAAAATCTCGTCTTGCGGGACGTGAAAGCATCTCTCTGAGAAAGTCATGTCTCATCTCTCTTCCCAAGATTTTTTTATTATAATAGAGAGATATGTACTTAATTTATTACAGTATTTCCTATATTGATATTCCAAATACCCTCATTATTTAATTTCATTTGTATTGCTTGACATCAGGACCCTGTTTTTAACTACTACCATCATTGAAGATGTAGGTGACCACATACATAAGGGTGAAAACTAGTACTTTTTGCAGTTGATAGACTGGTAAACTTTAATTTGTGTGATTTGTTAAACATGTTTGTTTGGGTTTGGGTCTTCTTATGTTATGGAGAAGGATTTGGATGTAGCAAAGCCACTATCTCGATTTCCGTTTTCCCTAGAATGGAGGAACACAATCTAGAGGAATCATGATGTCACTTCCACCCGAGGTGATGAATGCTCCATCTCTTCCACTTCCGTCTCTTTATATGAAGTTACCTGACTACCAGACCTCTGTCAAACTTGAGCACAGGCTTATGAAGAAAAGAATCTCTCTACTTTACTGAGACCAAACTTAAGTCATTCTGATGTTATTTCAAGAATCTTGCTTTGTGATGTATTTTTTTCTTTGCAAACAACCCTAGACATTAAATCAGGAACTTCCTCTGTTTATCTTGTCTTATTGAGGGTGCACCCCACCTGGCCATCTATGTTGGCCCAACTGCCCCTTGATAGCTTGCTTCGCTCGCTGTTGATCCATGGGTATATTTCAACATGGTCAAAACTCTGGCTCTGAGATATATTTCTTGTTATAGTAAATGCTAAAACTATTTAAAATTGTTGTCTATGCAAGATGAATGTTAAGCAACTTGTTAAAGTATCACCAGTATCTTAACTTAATACACAGAAGGAACACAACTTCTCCTGCATGATCACCAGTCATGATTTTGCCAGCAATTGAAGGTTTATGCAGTTTTACAGTTTGTAAGCGTGTGTCATTGCATACGCTTTATTTTTTGTCTGCTGACACACAACTGAACTACTATTGTTCTTAGCAGAGTGGATGTATACAAGGTATTTTGTTTGACATATGCTTGTTAAATTGGTTGTATTGACATGAGAGTATCACTGTTGTATTCTTCTAATGAAGATGAAAAAAACAAAATATAGATGTAACTCTATAACGTGCAGTTTTGAAGAAAAATATGCATTGCATTAAAATGTCACACAAAAGCGTTACAGGGTTTTGCTAATTGTTTTATAAATATAGAATAGATTTAAATAAGATGTAGCTTTCAAGTGAATTCAAATGAAGATCTCATAAGAAAAAGCTAAAGAGTGTGACATGGCTGGGATGAGTAAGTGTTTTCAAGGAAAAGAGCAGTTTGAGGGTCTGATTGAAGGCAGGCAAATACCAAAAGCATCCTCAAGCATCCATCTATAAAGTACCATGGTTATCAGATTGTTCAAGCTTTAAGCTTAAGATAAAATAGTGTGTATAGACTTGTAAAAGATGTAAGATAAGGAAGTGAGTCCTTTTCAGTTAGTATATCATTTTATCATCAATGTTGTAATGGTTGATATGAATAAACATTGATGTCCATTGGCAAGTTATTAGTGGCTCAGTTTTAGTATGATGCAACTATTGCTTTAATTCTGTTAATCTTTCGAGACCAACCACCAAGGCACTGTATAAAATAGATGGTGGGGAAGCATTTCAGGTTCTTTAGGTTCTCTCTCTTGGCTCTTTTTGGTTTTCATGACTCAAAGTTTGCCCTGTGATCATTCCAAGGACTCTTTAGGTTCTCTCTCCTTTTGAAACTTGCCACCTGCAAAGGCTCATCTACCGTTCTGGAGTTTACTACCTGCAACACTCACTAAGCTTGTCATGTGCGTCTGGGAGACAGCCTCAGGGCACATTTAATAATTGTTACACTCCGAGCCAGAGGGTGGTGCTGTTGTCTAATGCCTTTTCTCATCCCTCCTCTACAGAAAGGATTATTGACAGCTCTTCCATCTCTAACATCACTTCTGCCTTGCAGAAGTCATAACTGGCTCTGTCACCATCTTGGGCAGTCTAAAGAAGGCTCTTGTCTGAACAAGACAACTTTTGGATGTTACAAATCTTTTCTTTTGGCTGTTGCAACATATGGAGATGAGTACAGTGCCCCAACTCTGATATCACTGGTGTCTTATTACACCATTCAAGGTGAACCAGCTGTCACGAAGCCTGCAGTGTAACTTTGATTGAAACATTCAGCTTATATATTTTTATCTAGTTAACTCCTAGTGTTTGATATGTCTGGTTTCTCTGCAAATAAATATAGGTTTAGATAAAGTTTTTTATTATCTCACTGAAACTACCTAATTTTTACTGACACTAGCAATCATCAAGGAACTTGGGGACGTCACCATCTAACCCAAGTACTGTAGGATAACAGGGAGACATCCTTGTTAGTCCTCTCAGTGGTGGATAACTGGGAGCAGACTGTGGTCCCAGCGGTATGCAGCCTGCCATAGCTAAAGCTTCCAGGGATGAGTATTGAGCGATGTTGAGTAAAAGAAGGTTAATAAGTTACGTCACGGTACAAGGCTGTGCTAAAGTGTAAATATGAAATGGGAAAAAGGTGAAGGTGACTGATAGTTTATGAAGGAACTTTACATATGTTACACCGGTTTATCTTGGCTTTTAAGATTTTCATCATCATTATGATTTATATTCCACTTTTCCAGGTGTATTTAAGCTGGCATTTTCTAAAGATCACACTAGCAGACAGTGAAGTGGTAGCAGCCTTTCTGTCTACTCTGCTTGTCATTAGTTGTTATTATTGTGATACAATGAAGAAAGAATCGTCCACTTAAAAAAGGTGAGTTGATAGGAAAACAACAAAACAGGGTTAAGAAATTCTAATTGTAAACATATCAATATTTCCAAGCTTCTTAAAAATGCAAATCTCTCACTACTACTCCTTTCTAAATGCAGAATAAAAGAAGAAAAATAGATCAACTAATTAAACAATGAGGTGAGTAAAGAGGTAAAGTGACTTACTGATTGTAAAACTGGTAGGGTCTGGACTGAACATGAAATCCCTGATTTAGATATTTTGGTCATCCACAATTCATGTTCTGATTTTTCCTATTGCTCCTTTCCATAGAACCATTAAACTGTGTGACAGTTTGTGAAATGTGTAGCATGGTGAAGTTGAGTGGAAAATGCTCAACAAGTGAGATCAAGTGGAATCAATTGTTTAAAAGTGAGCTCTTGGAAAGGTTGTACGCTATTGTTATCTGTTGAGTAACAAAGAAACATTTTGGATCTTTTGACTGATATCATTAATGTCTTCACTACATCCCCATCTGCTCCTTTGTCTTCCTTTTTAGTACTTTTTGCTTCTGACATTTTCTTGCCCTTCTTTTTCATATCTACTCCTTGTTACATTAACAGATCTGACTTAGCAGTTGTGCACTGGGGTGTTGCCACAAGGCCTTTGCACCCACCGAGCCCCTATAAACTATAAAGTATGAGTTCAAGAGTGAAAGTGCAGAATAGTGACCTGAATGAACTTGGATCAAGTTAAACTCCTTTTTCCACCCTTATATACAGCATATTTGCCATACTTATGTAAGCTGGCCTAAAAGATAAGGATAATGCATACGTTTTATAGCTTGGCGCATTGGATAAAAGAGCCTCTCCAGGTCACAAAGGATGTAAACTACATTAGCCAGCACACTACTCTTACTGGATTTCATCAGATATTGACCTCTCTTGGTTCACATTTTATAACACAAGACAAAACTTTACTCTTCAGGCAAGGTTCAGAGCACACAGATAAGTGAGAGTGCAAACAGAAAAATGTACCTATTGACAGAATGAAAAAGAAAAAGAAAAAGAGGCTGATCTCACTGTAAAGTGTAAAACTTAATTTTATTCGCTGACAGAAAAAGTGGCGACCTCACAATACTTTATAAGTACGCAACTGTGATGTTAACTAATTTGGCATATCCTGTGATTTTTAGGTGTGTAATCTAATTATCCGATGAGATCAGTGACCACTGTTGTCATATTTGACATCTCCCTCGACTACAAGTCGTGTGATGTAACATTTACCAAAGGGCCACCAACTGCTGCTGTATTTGAATCTCAGTGCTACTCTGTTACTCCGTCGCCCCCTCATCTCTTGTTGTTACAGTACTTTAGGTTCTTAGATTTATAATAACACATCACAGCACAATTTTCCCTGTGACTACCCAATGTCCCCCGCTAAATGTGTTCTGGTGCCCACCTTGACTCTACACTCTTAAAAATAAAGGTGCCAGAGTCTTTCTTACCTTAGAGCAATGCATTTGGTGGTTCCCAAAAGAACCATCCGCATGAAGGTTTCAGAAAGAACCTTTATTTATTTTAAACGGAGTGAATAATTCTCGTTCGAAGGCTTATGGTAAATGAGAGCAATAAAAGTTTGGGTTCAGACAGAAACTGAGCAAGACAGCGCAGGGACAAAAAATGAGGGCGGGACAAGACCAAGGAAAAGCTCTGCGTGTTTCGCCTACACTTCAGCTGCTCCAGCGTGCAGTCTGATGCGATCGTACAGCACAATTTTACACTGGACGCGTCTTTAATACAGAAATAAATTTTAAAAAATACATCGCAGGTCCTCTTGTATAAAGTACTGTATTACTTTATACAGTACTTTTGGACTAATCCAAAAATAGTCATTTTGGATATGACTAATTAAAGACCCAGCATGAAGAATTCTGAAGTCCCACAAACTTATTTGAAAGAACACGCCCACATCTGAGTAACTGACATGCTGTTCCACCAATCAGAGGGCTTGTGGTGCCTGACTGCCGTTCTCATCTTTTCCGTTTTACAGTCTCAGGCCGCTGATAACCGTGCGCACTGCAAAGCCACGACATCTGCCGGGCGCTCAGACTCTGTGCACACCTAACGCTTTCGGTATGTAAATCTATCTACTTTATACCACCACCTCTTTTTATACTCAAAAACTTATCGCTGACTTTAAATAAAAATGCGATATTAATTTTTGGAAATGTGGAGTCTTGGCGTCTGATATGCACATTTTGAATCTTAATATAACCGGTTTGAAATGTGATAATGTTTCATGTCCTCAGGAAAGACCCTTAGGCTTCGAAATGATCACAGCGTTTTCAGTTTTGATAACGAGTTGAATTCGGAGCTATAACGGACTGAAGGATTATACCTTTGTTAGTTTTCAGAATCAGGATGGTTTTAAGGTGAAAGTCAAGTTCAAGCTGACTTGTAGCTTATGTTAATTGAAATTCGAATTCCTTAAGTCTCACTCCTAAGGACCGTCAGTGACTGCATGTTTTTTTGTTCCTATTAATTCCCCAATCAGTGAGTCTTTTTTACCTCGGACTGATCTCTATTGATTCGCTGGTATTTTTATATTCTGTTTTCTACGTTTACAAAATCCCAGCAGTGTTATATTTATATTTATAAGACATTCAGAAATATTTGTATTTTTATTTCAGCTTTGCAAGCACACCTCCCTTTTGTTGTTTAAGTTGCCCTTTTTCAGTGTAGTTTGCTCCCCAAATAATGTGCTAATAATGACAAGAAGAAGCAGAACAGCGCTTGTAAGTTAGACACTTTACTTGAATAAATCTTGCGTGCCAGGCTCAGTCTGTTCCACGAACGCCAAGTGTTCGCCAAACTCGTGGACTCAAGGCGGGCTTCAGCACTCCACGGTAACGCGCGCATTCGTGAGAATTAAGCAGAACCGAGAAGCGATCATCGATACATCAGCCATCGTTTAAAAAGCACAATGGAAAGTGCAGATTGACTACCCATGACTTTAAGTGTGAAACTTTATGCGATTTATACGGCGCATTATGGGAAAGCTTCGAAAAATTCAGAGTTGTATTTAATTAATTGTCAGGAACTAGAAGATATTTAACAGAGACAGTGGCTGTTTCTTCAGCAGCTGATCGAGAAATAATACGTGATCAATAATAACACAAAAAAGGAAACGCGTCTGCTGTTCAGAAAGGCTGCGCGGCAATCTATAGCAGAGCGATGCCTAACTAAGTAGAATAAAATTTTGAATGTGGGTATTTTGTAATTAAATTAATGCCATTCATTTAAAAATGTAAACAAACGTATTATTTTTTTACGTCATACTTGGAAACACTTAACATTACGTTTATTTTACAGTAACTGAAAATAGTATATTAGAACATACAGTACTTTATAGAATATACAGTACATTTATATCCAAACTAGGGGGGCAAGCCCACCTGGCGACTTCGGTGCATCGACCTTCAGCTAACTAAATCACCTAAATACAAACATTGGTGTTATGAATAGATATTGTTTTAAAATAGTTTGTTCCTGTGAAAGAAAGTTTACTCGATCAAAAATAAAAACATTCTTGATATTTTAGTTTAGAATTTAAAAACGGAATAAGAATTTGAAAATTTAACAACCTCACATTAAAGTTAGATAAATTCTGAAAGAATGCCGAACATATATATGTAGGTTTTAAAATAAGCGTGACAAAAAACGTGTGACATAAAAACGTCACATAAAATCGTTGCACTTAGGCTTAGGATTTTATATGTAGAGAGTAGACACTGCGCATTTAGCGACCAAAAGGAAAACTGCAGGCTTCTGTCACTTCTTAATAAGTTTTGGCCTCGTCGAAATGTCTGATTGCACAATACGTCTGGCCCGAGACGGCAATGTCCCTTGACATGACTGACCTGCACACTGATGCTCTGACTTGTAGTTTGCACACTCAGCCTGGGACTTCAGTCAGTTGTGTCTCTGAGGTTTAGGAAGCTTCAATACCTTTATCTACTGTAGTGTGTCGGATACAACTTTGGTTAAGTGCATTCTACGTAGATTCACTTACCAAAACAAAAAAAAGACAAATGGTGCAGACGGTTTGCTTGATGGACTTCACATTGTAGCCTGTGACTTAAACTAATTGCATATAAAGATGGTTTTTTTTTTTTCAATTCTTAGTCGTCGGCAAATGCCAGGGTGTCAGTGCTGGTCTTTAACAACGTTTGTTATGAACAAAAGAAGCTCCTTCATTCATGGAGTTTTCAAAAGAGTACACACACGCCTTCAGGATTGCCGATGGCAATACTGTAGTACATTCTGTACATTGAACGTCTGAGGAGGATTTAATGATTTGGGGACTTAATC
This sequence comes from Polypterus bichir lapradei, assembly GCA_026402145.1. Classification (NCBI taxonomy): domain Eukaryota; kingdom Metazoa; phylum Chordata; class Cladistia; order Polypteriformes; family Polypteridae; genus Polypterus; species Polypterus bichir. The sequence goes on along the minus strand of JANRMT010062852.1, from coordinate 42,296,823 downwards.
CCATTGATTTTCTGTACTTGTTAGTGTAAAGCAGGGGTGGGAAGACTTTTTTGGAAACGTGAGAAATTGTTAATAATGACTCATGCAGTGGGCTTATAAAATCTAGGTGTGCCTGTGAACCTTGGCAAAGTGTTAAACTCGAACATTAACTTTAAAAGTAGTTGTTCTAAACAAAAAGGTTTGAATTATAACACTTACTAAAAGCTGTTAAAAGCAATGCTCAAACAGTAATCCATCCATTATCCAACCCGCTATATCATAACTACAGGGTCACGGGGGTCTACTGGAGCCAATCCCAGCCAACACAGGGCACAAAGCAGGAAACAAACCCCAGTGCAAGGCGCCAGCCCACCGCAGTCAAACAGTAATCAGTAACAGTAATTTTATGCTATTTTTCTGGTCATGAAGCCGCTTGCTTTTGCACAAATGGTGACTATCAAATGAAATGGTTGATGCTGGAACAATTTATTGAAAAAATGGGTAATTGTTAGTACACTTCTATGCATGGTTTTAAGTAATGTCATTTGTTAAAGGACCTGCACACAATTGAAAATGATGCCATGCCAGTATGTTTGCAAAGCTTTAGGAAAAACAAAAATATCTAGCAATGTGCACAGTGTTTCGAAATCCTGAAAAGAAATTTTAGTAAGCTTATTTTGAATGTGCCCTGCTGCTGGGGAGTTCAGTTACTTTAAGCTGAAAAACGTTTTGTCCACATTAACAGCAAAAAGAGATGCAAAAAATTAAAATAATTGTCTCACAGCTCTCAAAGTCCTGGATGAAATCAAAATTCAGACTCTCGATGAAGGGTGGCAATCTGAGCTGCATGTCTGGCAAGTACAGGAATAATCCATTTCTATAGATCTGCTTTTTACCTGCCCACATTTCATATTATAAAACAGCGCTGTTTATGCTTTATCCCTCATACTACAGTATGTGCAAAACTAAGGGGGACAGGGCTTTTGCAACTGCATCTGTGGAATTCTTTATCTTCCTACATTAAGGAGTCAATTTCAATTAAACTGTTTCAAAGTAGACGACTGAAGACACAATTCTGTTCTCTAACTTTCTGGGACCTTCAGTGATTCCCTCCATTTGGTCATTTGTTTGTTTCAGTTTACTGCTGTTTATATATTATTTTGTTGTATTTTATTCTATTTATTTTATTTATGTTTATTGTATGTTTTAATGTAAAGCACTTTGGCTACAGCATTACTCGTGTTCTTTTAAGTGTACTCTATAAATAAATTAACATTGAGATTATTTTATGCACAGAGGTACAGTGACACCTGAGATTTCCCTTTCAGGGTGCTGCTACCAAAAAAATCCGTCACTGATAAAAATCACCCAGTGCAAACTAATATCCTTTAAAAATGAGCATACAAGACAACAAAAAGCAAGCAGCTAAAAACATGAACCTTTATCCCTCAGTAGACTTTCCCAGTCCCTACGGTAAAAGCTTGGTTTCTTTGGATGACACTGCTTGGCAAATTACTACACCTACCTCAGCGATGTGCTGTATCATTTTGTTAAGGACACCTCGTGAGGTATGGCATATTAAAATACACGGCCTGTTTGCACCTGCACCACAGATCATATGATAGAAATAATACAGAAGTCAAATGCATTTAATTATTGAAGTGTGTAATTGAATCTTAATATATGTTACTCTTATTTTACAATGCACATACACATACTACTATCATGACTTATATCAAAAATGACATTGGGCTTTCTTTTTAATCATTAATTGTTCTGGTGGTTTAAAAGCTTTAGAACACGAGGACAGGAGCACAACTTGGTTTTCTTGTGCCTTACATTGCTATGAACATCTTTGTGTTACTTTTGATTATGTTGCGTTACATAGCTTTATGGCGAATTTCAGTCGTGGCCTTACTGGAGGAATGGGCTGTGTGTTCAGAAGAGCTAACAATCAATGGCTGCTCATCTTCTAGTTCACTGCATAGAATTTAGCAAGGAATAAGGAACACACATGTTTTGAACCTCACCAACAGAGAGGCTTGTCTTTCAGATGTATCTTGATTTACATACTAAAACAGAATGGAAAAATAAAAATAAGGGTCGAGACTGATCCTTAGTACCATGCGATGAGCTGGTGCACCATCCAGGGAATGTTATTGCTCTATGCATCCTAGGACTGGCGCGACCCTGGATGGATGGGTAGAATAATTAAACATGTATAACAAAGATTTTTCAGTATTCCTTAAAAGTTTTGAAGAACTAACGTTCTAAGCTTACAGCTGGTTCTACATTTATTACAGAGTCTTATTGTGTGGTGATTGATTATGTGGAGAAAGAAAATGGAAGGACAGGAATTGGGGGTTGGCATGTTTGACAGAGACAGTACTGCTGCATTAAATTATTCCATTAGCCCTCATTGCTCATCTCTACCCCCTACATGTTTAATACATGCTTTAATGCATTTTATCATGAATTAAAAATGAAAACAAGTGTACATCTTAGTATTCTAAAATGTTCCGAGAGCTGTAACATCATGAATGTCATGCATTCTGTGTGGCGATCACTACCTGTGCCCTCCTGTCAGGGTAAGAGAAAGCCCGCTTAAGAATCACATAGCGATTAATGGCTGGGCTGGGGAACACTTCAAATACGAAGCATTTAACATGCTACCTTAGTTACAATGGGGGTTGAGAAACTCTAGTAAGCATTGATTGGAAGTTTACGACGTTCTACCTTAATGATAAAATAAACTATGAGATTAAAGTGGAAATTTCAAGATTAAAGTCAACATTTCGACTTTAATCTCAACCCTTTTTTCCTTACTGTGCCCCTATTTTTTTCTTCTTTGTGGCGCTAATACGCTTCCAATACTCAGACATTCACCTTTTCACATCGACTTTGACATCTGGCCACGTCTTTTTTTATTTTGGGTTCTTTTGGGCACTGTGCTACTTTCTGAACTTGAACTTTTGAGTGCCACCCCATTAATTTGCTTTTGTACTCATATCACTGCCTGAGCCAATAAATATTATGTTTTTCCTTGCCTGCACTTCACTGAGTAGGACCTTCATTTTGCATTCGTCAAAATTCTTCTTTTTCACACATGCTTTTGCCATTGCCTTTTAACAAAACACTGAACCAAAGGGGCTATTTATATTGATTTGCATATTCAAATATGCAAAATTCTGGGAGGAATCGGAGTGGGGCTGTAGGTGAGTGCAAGTGTTTTAAAATTCACGTTGATTGGGATTTATGAAGGGGAAGTGAATGGGACTTTGCTTACGCACAGTTTTATGCATCCTTTTTTTATTGTGAATTCTATACACAGTGTTATATTTGAGGCCCCTGGTGATATATTTACAGTCGTAGGTGCACAGAGTGAAGAGAAAAGGAGACAGGACTGTTCCTTGTGGTGCTCCAGTTGCTCACACAGTCCTTGAGTCATACAAACTGTGGTCTGTCTGGCAGAGAGTCCATTACCCAGGACACCATGGGCTCATCCACCTGCATATCTCTGAGTTTACCCCTTAACACTGGTAAGTGGTACTGAAGGCACTGGAGAAACCAAAAAACATAATCCTCACAGTGCTGCCAGCATTGTCCAAGTGTGAATAAGCCTTGTGGAGCAGACAGATAACTGTATCCTCCACTCCAATACTTGTCCAATAGGAAAACCGAAGTGTGTCCAGGTGGTCTACTACAAGAGGACTCATATAGTCCAGGACTAGTCTCACAAAGGTCTTCATGATGTGAGAGGTAAGTACCACTGGTCTGTAGTCATTAGGTGAAGAGGCGCCTGCCTTCTTTGGAACAGGAACAATGCAGGATGTTTTCCACAGCAGTTGCATTTTCTGAAGCCTTTAGGACAAAATAAACAGGTGATAGGTTACACCACAAAGTTTGTCAGCACTGTACAGTTATGTGCTGTAGCACAGTATTTGATTCCTGTTAAGATATGGCAAGGTGAATAACATCATGCTCGATCACCAGAGGTGCTGATTTCTTGAAAAATATTTTACTGTAAATAGAGAGTTGTTGGGGGAGGTGGGACTTGGGACTAAATAAAAGTAAGGGAATCGGTATGTAGGAAGGATGACCAAAAAAATCTTTAACACAGTTACCCCAAGGCAAGTATAACAGCGTCGAGTTTGGCTTAATGGCCTTGATATTGGACATTTTTTAACTGGCAATTCAAAATGTGCTTGACTGGACCCTATTAAGGGTAGGCCCTGCCTTACAGCCAAAAGCTTTGACATCCCCCCATAGTCTGTAACTGGGGTGAATGGTTAGAGAATAAGTGGATGGCAGTCAATATGTATGTAAGGAGCTGTAATGCACCATGATAATATAAGTCTCCACAAATTTAGTAGACATCATTTTTCCAAAGTTAGCACCTGAGTCAATGCAGTTTCACTTTCTTGTTGGTGATGGCAAAAAGCAGTGTGTCCAGGTATTTCCTTACTTCTTCTGGTTAGTGGAAACAGAGTGCCAGGAACTAGCCAAGCTGCCTCAGAATTGGCTCCAGATGGGATGCTGATCCATCCTGGAAAAATGAATGCTGATGTGATCCCTTACAGTGATGAATGTTTCCTGCTTCAAGATTTAAACAGTGAGGTAGAATTTCAACTGGATATGTGTACACAAACTGGACAGCAGTGTGGTTAGCTTCAAAGCTCCAAAACACTGGTTTTCAAATCACCTCTCCTTTATTGTCCATGCGGAGCTGGCATATTTTCACTTTGTTTTTGTGGTATTTCCTCCTACATATCAAAGACGTCAAGTAGGTTGACTGGTGAGGTTAAATTGAGCCAGTATGAGTTAATGTGCCCAGTGACGGATTGGCACTGTACAGTGATTACTGCTGTGACAGGCTCCAGGTCCCATAGCTCACAAAAGCTGGATTAAAGGGAAGTAATAAATGTATAAATAGGCAGGCACAGACAGACTGCCTTTATGTTATTAGAAGCATGGCATTTGTTTACTCGTGCTAATGTGGAAAATTTTAGGAATGTTATAAGTCTACTTTGAAAAGCACCATCAAGTGGTTTCTTTATCTTCCATCACTCTCTTTCAATGCTCTATTACTGGCTGCTGCACTTGGGTCACAATATCAGCTGCTAAGTCTTGTGACCATTTATTATGAACCAATACTAAAGTAGTCAATTATTTCCCTATTCTACATCTCATATTACATTCTTAGTAGGTGGACGTTGGGGGAAGGTGGCACTGGTGCTTAGCTGGTTTCGCCCTTGTATTAATTTAACTCTTATATTGCTTTGTCATCAGTGAGGTAAAATTAACCTGTCCTACGATGGTCCAATCACTTGGCTATCAGTGCATGAACAATCCAGCACTTGCCGAGTTTTGCAAAAATGGCAAGAGCTGATCAAAAAATGACAATGCTAAATGCTTGGGCAGTTATCCTTGAAGAACTTTTCTGGCACCTCCTGTTTTTAAAAAAAGTAGATAGATGAGAACTGAACGCCAGGGTGTGGGTTGAGGCGACGATTGTCTCAGGCCATAGTTTAGTAATGGCAGCATTTTTATGTAACTTTCTTAAACATTGCAAAATAATTTGTTGTACTATATATAAGTTAAGAGTGAACCTTAATCATTACATACACTTCCAGTGCCTTATTTAAAAACTACATTTAAAAAATGGTTAAAATATTTTCATTTTTATAGCTTCAAATTTTACATGGGATAGTTCACAATGGATTTCAAAGCCACGTATCGGTACATGGTATTGGTGTTCATTTTCCTGATTTTTACATATCGCCATAGGCACCATCTGTTCAATCCAGGACCAATGCTAGAGAAAAGATGGTAAAAAATAATTTGAAAAACCCAGTCCTGTGTTTGATTCGACATGTTGCAATAGCCTACTGAGGCTAAACTCAGAGTGCAGTTAAATGTGTCAATTTGTGTTGATTTTCAAATGAGTGATTTGCCCTTTGAGTATGGAGAAATATTTCGGACAAAATTACTGAATTACGTAGGCATGAGCAATCTACAGAGGACAACTCCCCAGTCAAAACACAGTATGCACAAGAGCCCACCCTCTCAACTTTGACTAGTGTAAGTGACAGTTTTATATCAAGCTCTATTTCATGATGCGTTTGGAAGAATATTCCGGACAAAATTCAATAAATAAATAAGCAACAAAAAATATATTTCATGACTATTTATTTATGCTTTGTAACAAAGGCGCCATATTCACCCCCAACCCGACACAGACTGACACGGAGGCATGTGTAAAATCCACAAATAAACTTTTGTTTTTCTTCAGCTGAGGTCCACGTCTTCCCCTTGTCCCTCAGCCCTAACACACTCCCAAAACACACAAAATAAACTAAAATAAAGCACAAACTATAACACACTCTTCTCCACCACTCCTCCCGGCAAGCGTTGTCCTCCTCCTCCCGACTCAGGCACCCGGATTGGTGGCTGCTGGCTCCTTTTCTAGTTCACCCGGAAGTGCTCCAGGTGGTTGATTGTCGAGTTCCGGCTGCATTTTCGGGTGTGGCGAAATCACTGCCCATAAGGGCTCAGGAGTCCCAGCTGCAGCACCCCCTGGCGGTGCCGGTGGGACCCAACAGGGCTGTACCAAACTCCAATTCCCATAGAGCCCTGCGGGAAACCGAGGCACGGCTCCAACCCAGGGGGGTTGCCATCTAGCGCCCAGGGGGAGGTATTGAAAAGTCTGTGGTTGCTCTCCCTGAACATATACCTGGCCGGGCATAGACCCTGGCTGTCCGCCACAGCTTATATTTCATGACACATTTATTTATTTATACTCACATTTCACGGCACTTTTATTTATTTGCTTATTTTTTTATGTAATTTTGTCAGAAATATTCCTCCATATTTGAGCTCCTTTTAAATTAGCACCGTAGAGCTAATTAGCTAAATATTCAGTTTGCATATTGGTAGAGTACTGACTTGTAAAGTGCATTGAGATCTAGCATGCTATTAATGGTACTATTAAATAAAAATTGAGTGTTATAAAGTTCTTGTAGTGGATATTTTGAAAGAAATCAGAGTAAATTATCTCCCTATGAATAAAATGGTCAAAAATCATGCTTTACTTTCCCAAAAAGTAAATCTCTTATCAAATGTTTCAACGATGAAAAATTGAAAGCAGAACTGCAGAATCAACACAAAAATGTTCTCTTGAACAGCAGACACAAGTAGGAACTGCTTTACGATTTATAATACGACCATAACAGAGTCAATCCAAGCACCACTGGGTGGAAGTCAGGATGTAGCCCTGGACAAGTCACCAATCAATTCCTGGGCCCACTCGCACACACCCAGTCTCATACATAACTGGGCTGGATGAGCCAATCTTCCTAACCTGCATGTCTTTGTGGATTTGGGGGAAAATTCTGGGTACATGGAAGATGGGCCACAGGGACAAGCATCAAATTACTACAAACTAGCTGTGGTATGTGGCTTCACCATGTAAATTTCCTTTAACAATGGGACCTCTGTTACAACGCTGAGGGTTAACTGGATGTATCAGAAGTGATATGTAAGTAACTGAGTTCTTTTCTGTATATGATATATATATATATACATTCCTGCTGTAGACCAATTCTTGCTTTTCCCACTGAACGACTTTGGCTTTTGTTGATGGTCATTGGTAGAACACAGTTCTCAGTATTCTTTTGAATTCAAAAGGGTAATTATTAGGAATAACATGAATTGTGTGTACAAATATCATTTGTCCTGTAGCACATCCTGTGAAAATGGTAGTTTTGTTCTGTAACCTTGTATTATTATAAGGTTTCAGAGAGTTTAGATCAGAAACAGTAAACACTGAATCATGGTTTCCTTTAATTTATTACATACATACAGCATTAATGTTTACATGTTGCACATTTAATGAACTTAAACTTTTACACATTGTTCAGTACTTTCGGGTATTACTTAAGAGGAGCTGCATCCCACTGCTTGAGGAGCCAGAGTTGGGAAGACTGACCAAGAGAGAGACAGAGAGAGAAGACAAAGTCTTGATTTGTTCTTGCTAATTGCTGGCTGTATTGTGCTTGGGGCTGTGGAAAACATTTATTGGAAGATTTTCCCATGAATAAACCTTTTTTGTGCTTTTAAACTTGTGCCTGATACATTGTGCACAGGGATCTGGAGCACACGCTGGTGGCCACAACACACACATATATATATATATATATATGTATATGTATATATAAAAATACCAGTAACTGTGTACTGCACGATAATGTGCAGTGAATACACTTGACTTGAGCATTCCTAGTTTTCATCCTCTTTCTCTGTCTCTGTCTCTTCGTTTGCTCAGAGGTTGATGCGCTTGTTACTTCCTGAGCAGCTTTTCTTTTCTCCACCCTAGCGGCCCGCTGCTTCTCTTTTTTCGTCAACATCTTTTCACGTTAAAACTGATTAAGTCAGTTTTTATGTTGCAATTACTTAGTATGTTTTCTTTCATTTTTCACTTAAGCTGGCACTTAAGTGTTCAATGATTTAAGACACGGGTGGGCAAAGTCAGTCCTGGAGGGCTGCAGTGGTTGCAGTTCCAACCCATTTGCTTAATTAAAAAACAGTCCTTGTCAATTATTTAATCTCATGGCTTGCTAGTGCTTTAACTCTGCCATGTCAAGTCATTCTCATATCCTACATTTTTTTTCCTTTCTAAGGATATCATCCAAATGATTTGAAGTCTAAAACAGACAAGGTATTCTCAGTGCTTCACTTTTTTCTCTATACTGTAATTTCCTTTCAAGTATTTAATTAAACCAAAACGTGCATGATAAATACACACAGGTGTAAATGGAAACAAGCTAAATGGAAGAATGCTGGTTTCTTTTGTCATTTGCATCTTATTTCTAATAAGGAGCAATTAAAAAACAAGAATACAGCTGTCTAAGACTAAAATAAGCAATAAGGGTTCAAAATCTTAAGCGAGACAACTAAAGTGAAGCAGAAGTGTTACTTGAACAATAAGTGCTTCTTATTAAGCAATTGGGTTGGAACAAAAACCTGCAGCCACTGCGGCCCTCCAGGACTGAATCTGCCCACCCCTGATTTAAGATATGAAGAGGTAGGGAAAGTGACGGTGAAGGTGGTAGGGATGAGAATGGTGCCCGTACACATCCGCCACACGGACGCCCTGCTGCCCGCTGCTAAGAGTTTATTCTACAATAAAATAAAATAAATAGTTCCAAAACTCTTTGCTTTTAATATAAAGCTGTAGTGTACCACAACTCAGGTCAATTGGTCAAATGGTTTGCGAGCTACAGGTGATTTAAAATCCTGGACAGACAAACGGACAGCCATGGTACCGTATTATATAAGAAGATATATAGTCAGTCAGTCAGTCATTTTCCAACCCACTATATCCTAACACAGGGTCACAGGGGTCTGCTGGAGCCAACCCCAGCCAGCACAGGGCGCAAGGCTGGAACAAATTCTGGGCAGGGCGCCAGCCAACCGCAGGACACACACACACACCCACACACCAAGGCAATATATATATGTGTATATATATTGTGGTTGAATAAACGTCACAAAGCACAAAAATAAAGATTTGGGGACCGTCCCCGTATGTTGTCATCAGACAATAAGAAAATGAAATGATTCAAAGCCTTGAAAAAGTACAATGAACAATTTACTGTTTTCAAAATGGCGGTTATAAAGGGAGCAAAACACATGTGACAGGAAACGGTTGGCAATGTGGTGATGTGGCAACAGGATGTGGAAACAATGTTTTTCTGCTGAGCTGGAAGTGAGGTGTTTTGTGGGGGCCGGAAGTGACGTCATCAGTGGTGGCCGGAAGCGACGTCATCGTGGCCATTTTGGAACCCGGAAGTTGCAGTATTATTTTTCTTCTTCTTTTCTGTTGATGAGAGAAAAGAGTTCAGGTAAGTACCATGTGACAACCCCTTGTCTTGCGATGTTTTACTCACTTTAGGCTCTTTGACTGCCTCCTAATCCTATATATATATATTGTGGAGGCTGGCCCAGACACAGACAGGTAGACATGTTCATGTCACCCACAAACACGTTTATTTACAATATATACAAAAGTCAAGTGTACCACAAAACCCCCAAAGTCCTGGCCACACACTGCCTTACTCTCTTCAGGCCGCCTCCTTGCCTTCTCCAGCAAGCTCAGTCCACTCCACTCCCAACTCTCGCCTCGAATGAAGGGAGGCGGACCCTTTTATCCAAACCCGGATGTGCACCAAGTGCTTCCCGGCAATCTCCTGCCGACACGCCCCAGTGTGGCGGAAGTGCCGGCTGTATCCCCGGAAGCACTCCGGGTGTCCCTGCTCCTCTTCCCTCACCCCCAGCACTTCCTGGTGTGGCAGAAGTGCTGAATTCCAGGGCTCCAAAGGCATGGGGGCACCCCCTGGCGGTGACTACAGGCCCCTACAGGGTGGAGCTTCAAAGCTCTGTACCTGTGGCCCCCAAAGGAACTAGGGTGGTTGCCCCCAGATGGCGCAAGCCCTCCTCCGGTCCTCCTGGGCGTTCCAGCCGTGTCGCCACCCCAGCCATCTCTGACAATATATACCAGAGGCAATCAAAAAGTTGTGATATAATGGGAGCATGAGAGATCAGATTATGCACGCATTGTTGCTTCAGATAAGATAGTGGCACTGCAGTGCTGAAGCTGATTTCCCCAATTTGCATATGAACTTGATGATAGCACGTTGTTCGGACTGCAACGGACTGCGCTGAATCACTATGCACATTTCTAACTTAAACGGTAATTAAAACAATACTACATGCTGAAACCAATCCAGACCTGTTGTAACTGGTCTACAGACGTGCTGCACTTCCCTCCACAACAATGTGTCCATAATCTGATCTCTCGCTCTCCCGCTATATCACAATTCCAGGAACTTTTTGTCCCTCGTATATATACACACACATACACTGATCAGCCACAACATTAAAACCACCTGCCTAGTATTATGTAGGTACCCCTTGTGCCACCAAAACATGTCTGACCTGTTGAGGCATTGACTCCACAAGACTCCTGAAGATGTACTCTCCAATCTACCAGCAAGACAACAGGAGCAGATCCTTTAACTCCTGTATGGTGGGACATCTGTGGATTGGATCTGTTTTTCCAGCACATCCCACAGATGCTTGATCAGATTGAGATATGAGGAGTTTGGTGGCAAAATCAACACCTTGAACTATTTTATGTTCCTCAAACCATTCCTGAGATAGCTGAGATACATTGTGTATTCTGACACCTTTCTCTCATGGCCAGAATTGTTTTTCAGCAATTTATGCCACAGTAGCTCCTCTATAGGATTAGACTAGCCTTCTCTCCCCCTATGCATCAAAGGGCATTGGCTGCCCATGACTCTGCTGCTGGTTCACTGGTTGTCCTTCCTTGGACCATTTTTAGTAGGTACTAAACACTGCATACTTGAAATACTCCACAAGATCTGCCATTTTGGAGAAGCTCTAACCTAATTGTCTAGCCATTACAATTTATCCCTTGTCAAAGTTGCTCAGTTCCTTACTATTGCCCATTTTTCCTGATTTCAACAACTTTCACGAACTGATTGTTCACTTGTTGCCTAATATATCCCACCCCTTGACAGGTGCCACAGTGACGAGATAATCAGTATTATTCACTTCACCTGTCAGTGGTTTTAATGTTGTGGCTGATTGATGTATGTAAATATACATGAAAATGAAATGGTGTGCAACTTGGAAATGCATGGCCTCAACTCAGAGTTTCACTTAAAACCCCAAGGACACTCTTTCAGACTCCAGCTGCTAGTTGTGCTAACAATTGCAAACAGTTGTAATGTTGCCTTACATCGTGTTTATGTCATAGGGGCAATATTATCAAAATGTACAGTGTGAAATCTGTACATTCATTTGCTCATCGACATGAAACACACTGCCACTCTCCAGCACCATTATTGGTGAGTATTAATAGCTCACTTCAAATTTTTTCTCTTCCTTATCTAAAATAACTGTGTCCCTTAAAGTTATGTGATAACGATATGGGTGTGCAGGCCACTCTACCTGACACAGACAGACACAAAAGGCATACTGATAAAAACACACTTTTGTTTTTATTTTTCCTCACCTTGTGGGAAACACCTTCCTCTTTTCCCACAGGCACAACACAGTCCAAAGCACAAAACACTTCACAGTACTATCCTTCTCTTTTCCTTCCTCCTCCGCTCCTCCTTGCAAGCTTCGTCTACCTTCCACCTGACTCTGGCTCACTGAGTAATGTCTGCCAGCTCCTTTTATATGTTACCCGGAAGCCCTGCGGGGGTCCATGGCACCGCTGCAACCCATGGGGGCTGCCATCTAGTATCCTGGGGGAGGTGCTGTTCTGACCATGCTTGCTTCCCCGGTCCTTTCGATGAAGAGGCGTCCCGGCTGGGTAAGGATCCCAGCCGTCTATGACACTGCTTCTCCTTCAGCAGTGTGGGGTGAAGCAGCTTGTCTCGCAAGGACTGATTCTCTTCAGGATGGGGAAGTGCCGTCTTCTGGTCCACGGTTCTGCCCTGCAAAGACACAACCAGACCAAGCCGTGGCCACGGTGACTGCAATCATAGCAATGCTACTCCCCACCAACTCGTACCCTGCAGAACCGGAAACAGGATGGAAATTCCTGCCCCGAAGTATTCCCAGCTGAGGTGGGCTTATCTGTCCGCCCCTTTTTAGCGAAGCCCTCCACTGCTTCCAAGGAGATGGGCTCAGTTTGCACACTGTTAGGAGACCTGGCCTTCTTTTTCCGGGTACTTCTCTTGCTCTGGGGTGCAATGATGGTCTGGGTCCCCTTATGGGGAAGAAAAGAAACCCCACACCATCTGCGCCCCTGTGGAAGTCTGCGAAAGCACCACCAGCCCTTGGGGTGGGGCACTTTGGCAGCAGACAGTTACCAGCTGGCTCCTCTGCTGTTCCCGCCCCCATCACCTGATCGGTAAACACAGCTGCACCCCGTGTAGGGGTTGCGGCTACTTGGCAACTGGAACTGACAAATACCGGCTCCGTTTCGCTGTACCACTACATCTCTCTAAAAATCCAGTGCTGCGCCACCTCCGCCACTCCTGCACTGCCTTCTCCTGCCTTCTGGACCTTTTTCTCCAGCCCTTCAGTGGTCTGCTGCAGCAGACCCAGGACCTGTAAGAGAGACTGCAAGGGCTGGAGTACACTCTCCAGCTCCCGCACAGCTGAAAACAGGTTCATTTCTTTGATTTACAGTGGTCTTGGGCTTACCTTGTCCAACCCTGCCGACCGAGTGCCTTTGACGCCCTGCGCCTTCCGTGCAGTCCCCTTCAGGTGTTCTCTTGGATCAGGCTCGAGGTTTGCCGTCCCCGCCTGTACTCTTTTATCGGCAAGATGCCGGCATACATCCTCCACCCCCTTACCTGACACTTGGAGGTTTTCCTGCTCTCCATCACCCCCTTCTCCAGGTGGTGCCTCATTTCCCACAGGCACAACACAGTCCAAACCACAACACATCTCACAATACTTGCCTTCCCTTGTCTTTACTTTCCTCCTCCACTCCCCCTTGGCAAGCTTCGTCCACCTTCCACCTGACTCTGGCTCACCGAGTACTGCCTGCTGGCTCCTTTAATATGTTACCTGGAAGTGCTCCAGGTGCTTGATAACCTACTTACAACAGCTCTTCCAGTTGTGGTGAAACGATCACCCACACAGGCTCAGGAGCAGCTGCAAAACCCCCTGGTGGCACCCTCGATCCCAACAGGGCCGTGGACCACTCCATCTACTATGAAGCCCTGTGGGAGTCCGAGGCACCGCTGCACCCCAGGGGGGCTGCCATCTAGTGTCCCGGGGAAGGTACTGTTCTAACTACGCTTGCTCCCCTGGTCCTTTCAGCAAAGAGGCGTCCTAACCAGGCAAAGGTCCTGGCCGTCTATGACATTAGGAATTAAAATAGAAAATGAAAATATTCAGGCCTGCTAGATTTTTCTGCATTTTGTTATGTAAGAAATGTATGTATCCTTCAAAACTTGAGAACATAATGGACAACCTGAAACTACCATTGTAGTCTCATCTATCAATCCATTTTCTATACACACCTTGTTCAGTTCAGGGCTGGGCTGGGGCCTTTCCTGCTAACGTTACCTGAACAGCACGTTAGTCCAACCCAGAGAACACTCACTCAGGCAGGGCAAGTTTAAATTCTTCAGTCAGTCTGCAAACAAAAAATAAGGCATCCTACTGGTAGAATCTGAGCCAACCCTAAGTCCTCCTCATATGTCAGAGGCAATACTCCTGTCAGATAAAATATAAAAACATAAGATTAACAAGCAGAAAGAGACCATTCAGCCCATCCACACTCACCGAGTGGAAGATCTTGTGGTTTGCTTTGACGTCTGCCATAATTTTTGTTTGCTGTTTTCAGATTTGAACATGCCAGTTGAAGATGAATGTGATGCCTCTGATTTCCAGATCCGGGTGTTTGAACCTAAAGACTATCCATCTGTCAAAAGGCTGTTCATTGATGGCATCATGGAAAATGTCACTCCAGCTTTCAAGGAAGCTCTCCCTCTTCCGGTCAACCTTGCTGTCCTGGCAGGCATCACTGCAATTACATATGCCCTGCCAGGCCATCTCAGATGGCTAGGATTTGTGGTGGCCACCGCCTGGATCGCAACTGTCTACTGGTGCTGCCACATGTTTTATGCCATTTATGTTAACGACAAACTTGCATCGGAGATGAAAGACATTGAGAAGCACTTTTTGTCATCACCTGGTAATTGTTATTGGGTGGCAGAACATAAGAAATTAAAAGTCATAGGTGGAATGGTGGCAGTGAAGAGTTGTGCAGGTGCATCAAAGAAAGAAGTAATCACACCTGACCGAAAAAATACACTAAGCAAGAGCACACCTTCAAACATTATACCTGCTCAGGAGGAGACGGGTCATGAATGTCCACGGCAAAATAATGTTCAATTTGATACCAGTCATCACAAAGCAGAATGTCAAGACACTGCTGAGAGCTGTGAGATGTTCCGGATGATAGTAGACAGGCAGTACCGTCGCCATGGACTTGGTGTTCGACTGACTCAGACGGTGCTGGACTTTGCTCAGAAACGTGGATATAAGAAGTGTGTTTTGGGGACGTCGAAAGCCCAGAAGGCTGCACAGAAGCTGTATCTCAAAGTTGGATTTCAGCTTATTAAAACATTTGCCCCCGACATTAACAGATTTATCAGTGTCCTAGCTGGGGCAAAGGAATTTTACTTTGAAAAGCAGCTTTAGTGACAGCCCCCCAGCTCATTCCACCTTCCTAGAGCTTCTGCTTTATGATCGGTCTATAAAATTGATGAGCCCAGTGTTGCTCTTACACCCAAAGAGCTCCTCTAGCACTACACCATTTTCTCCAAGCACTGATTCAGGAGGATCACTGGGACCACAATTTTATTTTATTCCACCCAGTTTGACAGTCCACTTGTGAATTCAACTGATCACCTGGCTTAATTAGCAGATGTTCTGCTCCAATTCTCTAATCTGAAATGTATACTAATCAGTATGTGCGATTTACCATTAAAAGAATTTTCAAAAATGTGAATTTTCTGGTTGGTGTTTGTTAGCAAAAATAAAATGCACTTTTCTTTCTTAACATTTTTCGCACACAATTGCCTCATCATGCTTGTTGTATAGTTTTTTTTGGAGGATTTGCTCCTTTGCTTTTCATTCTAATTTGCAGTGTCAGAATAATGTTGAAGAGAAGCAACTCCATCAGTGACATTTTGACAACTGTCTGCTCCCTCGTAAGCAACGTTTTACTAAAGAGTTACTCTTTTACATTCCAAACTCAGATTGTGGATGGCTATACTGGCTGCAGGTTTTCGTTTTGTACCCTTTTTAAGTTACCAACCATTACTGCTGCCAGTGGAAATATATATTTTCCTTTCATTTTAATTCACTTCCTTTTTGCGGCTTTTTTTTTTTTTTTTTTTTGAATGACAAAATGAAGGTCTGAGACGTTTAGAAAATCAGTAGGATTAGAAATGCCAGTCATAGCAGAACGAGAGCTCTAATAAAACACTTCATTAGCAGCAGGAACTGGCTTCTAATTAAGATATTACTGTAAAAACTGTGGCCCTCCAGGACTGAGTTTGAGACCCTTGATATAGCTGGTTATCTGTTGCCATGCTTTGGTGGTTAAGGAAAAAATAATTAAGGTGGTCTGAGAAAATTGAAATGAAGACAAAAGACATTTGCTTTCATTGCTGTAGTAACTGGGTAAAGATGAACAAAGTGGTTAGAACAAAAACCCCAGGGCTACTGCTGCCCTTCATGATCAAAGTTTGACACCCTGTTGTACTGCCACCGAGCAAGCAGGGCAGAGTGGCAACTTCTCTATTGCAAGCAACACACTAGGGGAATTTCTAAAGTTACTACTTACGATATCTCACTTTCCCACTTTGCTCTGTAAATTGTATTTGTAATGTGATATTAGCTTGAGGACCACCAACTGCTGAGGTTATCTGAATGCTAGTCCTTTATTCCATCACCGCCAATTGTCTTGGGGGCATTACTAGCGGTGTAACAGTACAATAAGGTCACGGTTTGGTTCACACTGCAGTTTTGGTATGATTTCAGTACAATGAGATTTAAACAGCAAAAATTCAAAAACAGAAAGCTAGGTTTCTGTTAATTTATTTTAAACAGACCGCAATGAAAGTTACCATCCGCCAACCCCTGACATAGTCTAGTTGATAACATACAGCCTGTGGTGTCTTAAGCAGTAAATGCTTAACACACACTCTTGCGTATAGAGTGTGATTCAAAAAGATTTAATCGATTTCAAAATGATTTATTTCACTTGTAAATCATTACAGAACAATGCAGTAAATTGTAAATGGTTTAGGTGAGCATAAAGTTTATTATGTAATTTTACAAGTGCTCAATATGACCTTCTCCAGCTGTACGGACAACATCAACACACTAGTCAAATTCATCCCATCCCATACGCGATTGGGCACGTTGGGTGTCACTGTACGCATGGCTCTCTCAATGTGATTTCAGAGATCATCCAGTGTTGTTGGGAGTGGTAACAGTCAGAAACTCTATGACCCCCTCTTTCAATTGGTATGTGATTGGCTACTAGGCACCTCACGGTTGTAAAAATTTCGCACTTTGAAATCGGATGAATCTTTTTCAATCACCCTTTATTTTTATATATACCTGATGAAAAAACAAACTACAAGTTACAAACTGAAACATGTCTTGTGTTATTAAAGGGGAACACCTTTACTAGTACAGAGTGTCTGAGATAGCAGGCTAGTTGGCATCATTTTGCCAACTAGCAACTTTAGTTATTTCTCTATAAAAATAAGGAACAGACTCACACTAAACATACGCTGAAAAACATTTGTTATGCTATGAAAATATTACAAAATAAATAGCAATACAGAGCTGAAAAACAAATTAAATCTGTACATTTAAGAGCAGTGGACCACATCTGTGATTGATTACTGTGTCAATTCAAATACAATCCATTTATACACTTTGTGTACGCCCCCACTGATTGGGTTATGTGCACACGGGATGGAATGCTGTAATCAGGGTTGCCAGATTTCCAAAATCACAGATCGGGACAGCTTACCATTTCCAGCGACCAAAAAAAAAAAAGGGTGGTAAGGAACTAAGGAAGACAAAAATATATATAAAAATACTTTTAAAAACCATGCTTATATTAAGTTAAAAAGTGTACTAACAAGTAAAAAATAAGTCTCTCTTACATCACTTGTAAAGTAAAAGCGTGGGGGCTTCTGCTAAGATTTTATTGATTAATGAAAAGTGCCCACGCTTTTATTTTATGAGTGATATAAGAGAGACTTATTTTTTACGTTTTAGTACACTTTTTAACTTAATATAAGCATGGTTTTTAAAAAGTATTTTTTATATATATATATCACAGGTAAAATTCCGTTACAACGAACTTCCAGGGACCTAAAAAATATTTCGTTGTAATGAAAATTTCATAGTAATGAGATTCTGTATTTGTCACTATAATGCTTTCTTTAACTTGCGTCCAAGCGTTTGCAATCATTTCAATAGCTTCTTTTGCGTTCATTTTAATCTTCTCCTGTCTACAAGTTATACTGAGGAGAATTTTTCTCAGCATTTCCTTGCAATAATACACTTTCAGGGTGCGAATGATGCCCAAACCCAATGGCTGAAGCACTGCTGTGCAATTGGGTGGGAGGAATTCAGCGCGAACATTATCTAAATGCGGAAGCATGTTGTGGGCAGAATAGTTATCAATCAGAAGCCGAATCATCCTTTTCTTCTTCTTCATATTGTGAGGTTTCTGAAATCTTTTGGGATCAAAACGGGAACGTCATGCTGAAGTGCATCCTGAAGCGTGATCGCCGTGTCTGTGTAAGATTGTTTGTCCGTTACCAGGGCAGGGCAACAGCAGGCTCACAGCGGTGCAGTGAGGCACCACAGAAGCGAATCCTAAAAGATTGTGGGCACGCTATAAGTCCGTGTCTTACACCCCAAAACACGAGGCTGAGTCTCAGTACTTTAGCAAAACCAGCTTTATTCAGCTTGTAACAGGAACAAGCAGGGTTATTTATTGTAGTGGGATCTGCCACTCTCCTATACATACTGACACAGCAGTCAGGCAGGGTCGTGGCCAGGTTAGTGGCCAAGTAATACTGTGTCCTGCATTTACAATGTTCCTTGCATCACCCATCGAGTTTGCTTTGGCGGAGAGATGCAGCAGAGCTGTGAGCCTGGTGTTGCCCCAGCAACAGATAAACAGTCTTCCACAGACGTGGTGATCGCACTTCGGGACACTCTTTGGCATGTTGTCCAGTTGGGGGAGGTCCCAACAGAGTTTAGAAACCTCACATTTTCTTGAATGAGTACCACATTAATAGGAATGTGTCTTGAACAAGCATCACTGAACCACATAAAAACTGCTTTTTCCACGTCTTCAAATGCAGCAGTTTGCATACGCTTGCAACCCGAGATTTTTCTTCTTTTTTTGCTCGGTCTTTCAAGAAAGTTGACAGTGTTGATGGTGAAATTCCAGATTCACTGGCAACATCTTTTTTTCTTTTTTGCTGCAAAAATTTAAAGTTTCTTTTCTAATATGAACTGTTATTGTTTTTCCGTGTCTGGCGTTTCTATAGGAGGGTGACAATGAGTTAAATTCCAATGGATGTTTTTCAAATGTTGACAAGCAATAAGCAAAAGGTATCACTGAAAACCACAGAAAACAAAAACAGCAAAAAAATAAAAACAAAGTACGAGCAAAGTTCAAAGAAAGATTTTTTTTTTTACAATGTTTCTCTTTAGGGGATTGTTGTGCACAACTGAGCTGTGACCACAGAACTAACTGCTCTGTGGAAGATTCATTCAGGCATTTCAAGGTCTTTTGGGCACTTCGTTGTAATGAAAATATCTGCTGAATGTACTTCATAGTAACAAGATTTCTATAGACTCGTGTCATATGGGGAAACTGTCGGGACCATAAAAATACTTTGTTGTAATGAAAATTTTGTTGTAAAGATATTTGTTGTAACAGAATTTTACCTGTATTTTCAACTTTTTAGTCTTGGGTTTGTTTTAGTATAATTTTGTAATCAATATTTTAACACTTCCTTTAATATTTCTATCTGTTACAAGCGCCATCTATTGGTGAAATCTTTAACTATACTTAATATGAAAATTTCATTTATTAATTAACATGGATTGATCAATTAGTGAAGTGTATTCTTGATTCATGTATTGTCATCAGAAGTGTGTAAGTGTGCAAAATTTCAAGTCATTTGGACAATAGGAAGTGGGTTAAATATCGATTACAAGATTTGTAACAGACAACAATCAGGTGAAGTTAAAAGAAGCGTGGTAATACAAAAAGATAATTTTAATTAAATAATAATTAAAGATATATAAACATATAAAGTATATGTAAATAAGTACATATATGGAGGAGAATGTATGAAATAATCACAGAATAATCATCACTTCATTTTCAAAAGTAATCACACACAAGCAGCAATGACGAGAGCGAGAAAAGGGCGATGACATGAACACACGATTCAAACACTTGGACTCAGCTGACAGTTAGAAGTTTTATTCATTAAAGGTGGCAGGCCAGGTTTTCTACAAAAATGTAGCGAGCCTCTTTAACTAGATATTCACTATAAAAATTGAATTAAGATTTTATTTTTCTACATACAAATTTTGTTCAGAGGTAACGCGGGACTTAGGATTTATCAGTTTAACTCGGGACAGTCCCACTCCAATCAGGACAACTGGCTACCCTGGTTGTAATGAGGCTTCAGCACTTTAAAAAAAAATACTTGAAGATGAGATCTTCTATTACTGAATCTGGCCGCACGGCTGATGAAATGTAAATGCTAATTGCTTCTGTAATTTTTTTTAGCTCTGTCTGCAGTTGCACCTAGAGGCTGCTTAAAAACATCAGTAGCTGGACTCATAGACATAGAATTACTAGACACCGCATGACCAGCAGCATCGTACGTCAACGTCGCTGCCATATTGCGAGTGGCACTGCTGTGGAGTGAAGTAATGGATAAAGATGCCTCACGCATGTGCTGCTTGGGATTGTACAAACCGCTGTACGCTCTAAACCAGATCCCAGGGAATTACATTTCATAGGTAAAGCTGAACAATTGTTTTGGTTATATTTGGCCATTAGAAAATCCCGTTCACTCAAGGTCACCTTACAATAAAATTAAACAACATTAGTAAAATTAAAACAAGACAATGATAAATCAAAAAGCAATAATTAGCAAGCAAACAAACAAAGATAACTGGCAGTAACAGTGCAAAATTCACCTTTGGTATGCCAGTTTGAAAAGAAAAAACTTGGAGCAGTTTTCAAATGTGTTATTGAATCAAGCTGACGTATATGAGAGGGAAAGGAATTTCCGAGTTGAGGAGCACTAGGAGAGACGCTCGAGCTCCCATAGCACAGAGTCTGATGTGTGGTGCAGAAAGTACAGCTGCAGATGAGGATCTGAGTGAGCGACACGAGTGTCAGTCTGTAGGAGATCAGTGAGGTTGTGGAGAGCTTTAAATGTTCAGAGCAGTGTTTAGTATTGTATTCTGTAGTTAACAGGGAGCCAGTGAAGTTGAGAGAGAACAGGTGTAGTATGTTCAGTGGATTTAGAACTGCAGGTTATTATCCTGGCAGCAGAATCTTGAAGTTGTAAGCGATGGATACGTTTTTATGGGATGCCAGATAAAATAGCATTACAGTAATCTATGTGTGAGGTGACTCGGGTATTAACCAATACTTCCGTACTGTGTTGCAGGACGAAGTCTAGAAATGTTTCGGAGATGGAGGATGGTAGTCCGAGAAATATTACTTATATGGGAGGAATTATTTAATAATAATAATTATTATTTAATAATTGCCATTATTAGCGTATAAATGGATGTAAATAATTGCATGTAAACGATTCGCCAAAATCTGTTGCATGTAAACGATACTGTTTTAAACGTTATTGTTTTTTCATCAGAAAACCCGGTTTCCTATGTTCCCTTTATGGCACTTTTGCCACTCGCAATGTGGCGGATGCGCTGACATATCGTGTCGACTGTGCAACACAGTGAATGCAGCGTCTATCTATATATGTCCATGTGCAAGTGGATGCTACTCAAATCATGTTCCAACACAGCTGATTTAAAAGTAGCAAGCGGAGCATCCTGCTCATCGTCACAGTGTGATTGATTTCGCGAGACGCCAATGCTAAAGGCTTACAGTTTAAGGTTTCCGTGTGCAACTCAAGCTTCTAACTTTGGTTCCGCATGACGTTAATCTTCGCACATTCATCGCAAATTCCCCGTACGACTGCCTGTACCGAACAGTAACACCCATACCGTGACGGTTCGGTACGAATACACATACGTTTACAGCCCTAGTCATTACAATACTGTGGGTTTTATTGGATCGGTAATCACACATTACACCCACTTTCTCTGGTTTTAAAAAGCCTCCCTGATAAATGTGTTCTGGTGGCCACAGTACAAAAAAATGAGTGTTATACTTAATAAAAGATTTTGCATATGGCATCATCTAAATGTAGAAGAAATGAAAAGTACAAATAAGAGAAACTGCTTTCAAATAACTCTGCTACAGCAGGGGAGTTACTCTCAAAGCTATTTAAAACTATTTAAATGAATCAGGTCTATGCACCCAGATATTTGGTTACCCATAGTAGATGGATAGATTAAGCAGAAGATTGATTGACTAAAGTGAGACATTTAGTTGCCATCTGTTGTTCCTGAGGTGTGAATCTGATTTCTTTGGATTGCTGTGGTTATTGGACATTATGAAGTACAGAAGAACAGAAACTTAATAAATTACACACGTGCACAATGGTGGAGAGTATTATACCTGATATGAACCGCCCAACAGCATGGTGTTGAGACTGCACACCAAGTCCTTCAGATGACATCACCAGAAGTTTAAGTTGACGTTTGACTGAGTAGTCCTTGAGCCTGTAGCGAATGAGGGCAAAAACCGTTTGGATTCAGACAGAAACAGTGCAGGAACAAGAAATGAGAGTCGAGCAAGGTAGGGGAAAGAATCCGGGGGCCTCATGTATAAAACTAGCTTACCCTTGGAAACATGCATGAGCCATTTCTTAAATGTGGGGAGTTAACTTAACGTTATGAAAGGTTTGGACCATTCACAAATGTTACTCTGACTCTTTTGGTGTTGGCATTTTAGCGATTCCAGACAACAGGACAGAAAAGTGAACATAAAATGTTGCTTTTATTACGCATTTCAATGATATGTCAGTCACATTCTGATGTCCGTCCATCCATTCATTTTGTGAAACCAACTTTATCCTGAGCAGGATCATTTTGGAAAATGAATGGATGGATGGATCATTTTACAGTTAACTAGCATGTTCTACTAATAAAGTTGTCTTCAATGTTTAAAATGACCCCTAATTCGTACACTTAATGTTAAATGCCTTAGTGTGTATAACATGTGTATAAATAAGGTGTGGCAATGGCAATGACAATGGCAGCATTACCACCACACACAACATGAACCTAAAGTCTGCTTCTCTGACTGCTGTTTGATTGATTAAATGAATTGTGGGTTCAGCTGGACCACCTCTCAACAATGTTCGTCTGACACATTTCAGCATCACATATTAGTTGTATATTAACTGAATGAAAGTGCTTTTTGTTTACATTCTTTATTGTGTGCAGTCAATAACGCGGATTATTTTACGAAAATCAGCAATTACTGCAAACTGCTTTTAGATCTTGGCCTGCTCACCCAAACCATTAGGAAATTATATGAAAGTGGACAGCATCTAAATTATACGATCCTATAGAGATGACACGACACAGCTCAGGGAGGACTACGAGGTTCATTACCAGTCAGCCAGTTCACTCTGAAAGTGTCTGTTACCAGATCCCCTACTTTTGTTAAAACCTGTAACAGTACTGGGATCATGTGATTTCTGCACGGTGGTTTCTATAATGCAGACTCCAATTCAATGCACAACTTCAAAAACGCAGCTTTAGGACGGCTGAATCAGTTTGTAAGCCAGTCATCATCAAGAAAAAGTACACGAACGTTGTTAAGAATATTTAAATGCCAGAAAATGTGTTTTTTAAATTTGTTTGTCTGTTTTAATTGTGGAAAATGATCATTTTCTTATTTTAACAAGTTAGAAAATGTAGTAATAGCTTTACATTTGAGTGCAACTTAGTTAACTGATTTTAATGTTGGAGCATTTTCTGTTATTTATTTGCTCAAAGAGAAGCATCACAATTTTGTTTTTTAAATATTTTGCAGCAGGGGTATGCATGACGTCTGATAATGGCCACCATAGGAAATCTTAAACATGTGTTTTCTTTATTGAATAGAGTAATGGTGTTAAAGTCTAGAAAGCAGCCGTGAATAAGTAAGTGTACAGCATGTTACAGCTTGAACTACTGACCATGTCTAACAAAGAGTATATGAACCTAATGAGCTGTATGGTGTTTAAATCAATTTTAAAACCACTTCATCTTTGCAAGGAATCACACGTGTCCCAGATGCTCCACTTTAAATAGCTTGTAACAGACTTGTAACATACCTGATGCTGTCTACATACAGTATAGTAAGTTATTTGCATTCATCATAAATACTGGGCGACAGGGCATTTGGAAAGAGCAAGGAGGAGGACAAAAGAATATCGAATAAGGCTGACAAAAGCAGAGCGCATTTTATGTTTGATTGATCTTAACCATTGTAATTCTATTACTTTTTATGTAAAAGAAACACAATTAAAACCCGAGCCGAATCATCCTTGGGGAATCGTGCCATATGGTTGTAGTGCCGTAACTGACGCTCTCTCACAATGCAGGTAATGTGCCTCAATCGAGACTCTGTGAGCAACTGCTCATTCAACATAAAGTCAAACCAGTGTTACCCAAGGATTCTCTGAAGAGACACAGTACCAAAGGAGTCCAGTCTTCGTTTCTGTTCAGCGTATAGTGTCCATGTCTTACATAGCAAAACAGGAACCAGCAGGACTCTAAAGACTTGGACCTTCCCCCTTTTGCATAGATATCAGGAGTGCCACACACCCCTTTTCAGCGACCTCATGACCCCCCATGCTCTCCCAATCCATCTACTGACTTCATAGGAAGAGTCACCAGAGACATGAATGTCGCTGCTGAGGTAAGTAAACCTCTCAATGCGGTTGACACTCTCTCCGCAAACAGACACACTGCTGATGGCTGTGCCCAAGAGGTCACTAAAGGCCTGGACCTTGGTTTTTATCAGGACTATCGCAAGCCCAGACACTCAGACTCTTCGCTCAGTCTCTCGGGAGCCCTGATCAGAGCCTCCATTGACTCTATGAAGATCACAGCATCGTCAGCAAAGTCAAGATCAGTGAATCTTTTTTCATCATCAGATGCCCCATAGCCACTGGACTCCACAACCCTACCCTACCCTACCCAACACCCACTCCATGCAAGCATTGAACAGCGTAGGAGCAACAACACACCCCTGACGAACCCCAGAATAAACTGGAAAAAACACAGAGGTTTTGCCTCCATTCTCCACTGCACTCACAGTACTGTACAGTGTTCAAGCCGGCCATGATATCCAGCAACTTTTAGGGGATCCTGCAAAGTCTCAGGATATCCCACAGCTCGATCAGTGCTTTATAAAAATCGACAAAGGCTCCAAAGAAACCTTGCAGATATTCACGTTTGCTCTCAAAGACAACCCTCAGTGCCAGGATGCGTTAGTAAACTTCTTGGGCGTTAAACCAGACTGCTAGGGTCGCTTGTAGGTGAGCAAGTGATTATGGATCCTATTAAGGATGAACCTAGCAAAGACCTTACCCAGCACCAAGAGCAGTGTTATCCCCTTGTAGCTGTCACAATCCAGGTGATCACCCTTCCCTTTCTAGATAGAGATGACAAGTCCCATTTTCCAGTCAGTTGAGATGATGCCCATCTCCCAATGGAAGCAAAAGATTTCTTTGAATGCCAGGAGGATAGCCTTATCACCAGACTGGAGAAGTTCACCATGGATCCACAGATCCCTGCAGCCTTCCCTACTCTCAGCTGGTTCACCACCTGTGCAGTCTCAGTGAGACTGGGTGGCTCACAGCTAATTGGAGGATTAGCCTGAAGAAATGTAGACCCCAAGATGTCCAAAGTCCTAGCCAGAGGATCGGCTTTAAACATCTGCTCAAAGTAGCCAGCCCAGCGGGTCACAACTGCAGCGTCATCTGTAAGGACCGTTCCATCAGCTGCCCTGATTGCGACTCTCCAAATAACAGATTTGGATGTGCAAAATCCTTTGATTCCGCTGCAAGCAGGACGTGGGTCATTAGATCACAGATCATGTGTCACTTGCTCACAGATTCCTCTAACAAACGCCTCCTTGTCTGCCCGCAGAGCCCTTGCAGCCGTCATTTTCAGTTCCAGGTACAGACCAGAGCTGCCATCAAGTCGTTCACTGTGACTTCTCTCGATGATATCTAGGGTGCTCAAATGCATTTTTTAAGTGATTCAAATCCAATATGAATGTGCAGCAATATCAATACAAAATTAATAACAGTTTTTATTACTTCAGGTTCAGGATGTTAGTGGATTGGTCAGCTCATGATAGCAAGTGTTCTAAGATGCTTTCTGTAGAATCATCACTAACAAATTTGCCTGCAAGAGTCTCTCAGAAAAATATGCGGTTGAGGTGTCACATTGCAGAAAACAAGTAGCAACTGATATGTTTTGGCAAGCTTTTGTGTATAATGGTCAAATTTGTCTCACATAAATGAAAAAAGTGCATTATTTTTGAATAACATTATATACAAACTAGGGGGTTCCGCCCTGCTTGATTTGCTCGCCAACCCCCCAGCCTGCGCTACGTGCTAGACACTTCGCGTCTCTGCTTCTCGCGTTGTGAAGAGGGGGGCTGAATGCACCCCAAGGAGATGTGGTCGCTCCTCCGAAACCCCCTCTTAAACGGGTGATACAATGGGAAACAAATATAATAAATATAATACCAAACATATATATATATATATATTGTGGAGCCGACCCGGACACAGACAGGCGGACATGTTGTTTTTCACCACCACACGTTTATTATTTACAATATTTACAAATATAAAGTCCAGTGCACAAACCCCAACACACAGTCCTGGCCTCACAATGCCTTTCTTCGGGCCGCCTCCAATCTTGCTCCTTCTGCCTTGTCCTGCTTCCACCCGACTCCAGCCTTGAATGAAGGGAGACGGCCCCTTTTATACATGTCCCGGATGAGCTCCAGGTGTTTCTGACACTCCCCCGTTGGCAGAAGTGCCGGCTGTTCTCCCGGCAGCTCTCCGGGTGTCCTTCTAAATCTTCCCCCTAGCACTTCCGGGTGTGGCGGAAGTGCTGAGGTAACTGGTCCCCAAGGCATTGGGGTGCCTCCTGGCGGTGACCACGGGCCTCTGCAGGGTGGGGCTTCCATGTCCTCAACCCGTGGCCCCCAAAACAACCAGGGCGGCGGCCCCCACGTGATCCAGGGTGAGCACAGACCCACATCCGGTCCCTCACGGCGTCCCGGCCGGGTCGTTGCCCCTGGCATCCCTGATAATATATAATATATATAATATATATATATTATAGGTTTTAAAATAACCACAATTTAAAGTGTGACAAAAAACGTGACATAAAAATGTGACATAAAATCAGTGCACTTTTAGGCTTAGGATTGTATATACAGAGTAGATTTTATTGAGGGTATCTCTGTATTTTAAGCTGCCAACCTACCAGCTAACTTACCTTGATGGTAATAGCAAGTTTATAATTTTATTATGCCATGTAGATCACCTGTGCCACAATATAATTCTGCGTAATTCATTAAGACTGCTACTGGTAGTGACAACTTCACAGAACTGGGTGGAGGCCTTACAGAGCCACTCGGCTCATACAGGACAGGTGCCACTTTCTGTGTGATGTACCAACAAAAGCAAATGGATTCCATATCATTAACTGTAAAGCTTAACTTTTTAAATAAAAACTAGTCAGCTGTGTTAGTGACAGAATAACTGACTTCTGCACAGTACCCATGCTTAATATCTTTGCCTCACTGCTGCGTTCCATTCCAAGTCACCTTTTATCACGTGCAATAGTGTTAAACATCGGCAGGTACAATCACACATTATTTGATTTGTCTGTTTTGATCAGAACTAATGTGGTTGGTGATTAAAGAAAACTTGTGCATGTACACCATATGTAAAATTCTGCGAGGTGTAACATCTTCAAAACTTACCAGGGCTAGGCTGCAGCTCCAGCTGTGACCCTCAGTCATATTAAGAAAGTTTGATAATGTGATGTTAAGATATGATATTAACGTCTAATAAAATCAAAGATGTTAGAAAAATAACTCAGAGTAGCTAAATTGGAGACGATATATGGGGCTGCCCAAGAACATACAGCTCTGGTCACCCTAAATATAGGGCGGGGTCCACTTAAAAGATACCATTCAAAATACATTTTTCTTACTAGTCTGCCTTCTGCTTCCTGCTGTACTCACGATGTTCATTGCCGCTGTCTGTATCACATGCTAGTTTATAATGCTGCCAAAGATACCTGGCCTTAGTTTACCTTCTGGCTAAAGTGCCTGCCATCTTCAGTTTACACAACTTTCCTGAGTTTAATTTGAAGACTGCACTTCAGTGCCATACTTGAAAACCGTTTTAGGTTGACAGTGCGTCAGAATTGAGCACTCTGACCAAATGTTGACGTCCCTTGCATTCTGTTTTGGAATGATGAACAAGTGGTCTGCAATCAAAATGCAATACACTCACAGAAGCTGCTAAGTGAAATGCAATATGTTTGCTTTGCTTTTAGTTACAACATGCAATGTATGGACATGCATCAAAATGCAGTATGCTTTTGCATTGTGTGCCATAGCGAAAAGCAGTTGATCATTTGGTTGATAAGTTTTTAATTCCGACACAATAACATCATGCCAAAAAGAATTCCACCACATGAACATGCATTGAATTTCAATGTAATCTAACGTGTTAACTACATTTAATTTTGGCACAAATAGTTTTTCATAGATTACAGCAATTCTGGCAGTACAAATCAAAGAGCATGAGACACTGATTGGTTGTCAGTGGCCATGAAACACTGTTTGATGCTTATCTTATGAAGAAGAAAGGCAACAAGTTTTACTTTGAATTAACAAATGGAGCAGTTTATTTCATCGCTGGTACAGACATGGCAGATAGCCACTTTGTTTGCAACTTAGCCTTGATTTACTGTTGTTAATACTGGACCTATGCAGTTTCCTCCCACATCCCACAGTCCTATATGTGTGGTCCCGGATGTGTGTGAGGTTTTCCCCTACAACCCTAAACTGTATGTGCCAGTTAGAAGATGAATGGATGCCCAGACTGATATCTGTAGATGTGGAATCAGAGAATGAATGCAAAACCTCAGCTTCTTCATTGGGACAGTGCAGGTCAGAGTATTAAGAAGCAAGTTATCTCACCATCTACAAGTAAAGCAATTATGACTTGCATCTGATCGGTCACTTCAGTGTGCTCTATAAGTGCACAAAAATCTATTTCTGAACTAAGTCCATAATGAAATAAAAGTGGAAATATCAAAAGCCAGTGTGTTTTACCTTTTTTTTAATTAAATGATAGGCATGATTCTGACAGTCACATGCTGACATTCTTCTGCCTCAAAGACAAATCATTTCCAGACTTGACTTCTGCTGCTTTCCTTTGTGTTAATGTGGTGCTTTAGCACAGTGAGCCATTTCCATGTGTAGTTCTTATTTTTGCTTTTCTCACGTTTTATTGCGCATTGTGAAGTAAGGCCTATTTGAAGTCGCTCATCAGTGTGGGACTGACATTTAATCAGTACTACCAATACTGTAAAACAGTTAGTACCATTATGTTTTTGGCATTTGGGTATCAACTTGGTGCCAAAGTATCAGTTCTTGTGACATTCCTACTAGATTAAAAAAAGATGGACGTTAATGAAGTTGTGGTAAGCCAGTCAGCATAACCTGCACATCTTTGGGTATTTAGTGGGTAAACTGGAGTACATGGTGGAAGTCCCACAAAGACAACTCAAATTATTACAAATGAAAATGAAGAGGCGCAGTTGTCTTCCAGGACTCAGCTTGGAACTGCATGGCCTAGTGAATAAGGAGTTTAACTTCAAACCACAAGGGCACACTTTTAGGCTCCATTTTGAACAACATGAGTATCATTAACTGTCTATTATAAAAAAAAATCTTGGAAGGTTGGAAGGAGACGAGACGTGATGTTGGCATGGTACACATGCAGAGCAGCTTAGAGATAATGGAAGTACGAAAATTCGAAAATCTCAAAAAAAGGACAGTAAAGATCGCATTAGCGCAAACACATGGAAATTATTACATATACAACAGCCTGACCCGGGTCCCCATATCGTGCTAGGCTGCATTTTACATTCCCTGCTCCGTCTCACACGCTCCTGAAGCGGGTCTCCACTCCTGTCTCTCTCACTCATCCTTGTTCTCCTATTCTGAGTCCACCACCCACAAAGTCTGAGACTGCAACCCCATCTCGCTGCCCACCACTTTCAGCCAATCCATGCCAGGATGGAGACTGCCTGAGAATGACCCGCCACGACTGGTGGATTTTTGCAAAAGAGTGCGTTGTAACAGGTGAGTGGATCTCGATTCAAATGTAACTGTATAGTTTTTTGTAAACTCAACATTGTAAAGTCAATTATCACCCTATTGTTTTTACATCAAAAATTCTGTATTAAAAAATGATTTTGCATATGCATGGAAAATCAAAAACATAGACCCACAAAAAATATCAGTAATCCCTCGTTAACACTCTTGGGGATGGGGTTTGGTTAAAGAAATGTCCCTTTTAATGGTGCCTAGCAAGAGTTCAGGTAAAATTTAAGGTTAAAAAGTACTTTGTAAAAAATGTTTAATTGCCAGAGGTGGTACACCAAGAAAAACAGCCAAGTACTCTGGCCTAGAGACGTGATACTGTATTTGGTCACATATTTGTTAGTAGTCTGCTACAGTTAAGCATTTGCTTTTAACAGAAACCAAGACCCAGGAACATGGCCTGGCTTTGCAGGATTGGGTTTATATTAGTGGGGTGCCCTGGCCAAGTGGTTCAACATTTATTGGGGGGTCTTGGCTTAAAAAACTTTTGAGAACCCCAGCTATAGAGTTTCTCTTTTATGATCTGTCTATAAAATTGACCTAACCTGTGTTGTTCTTAACATCCTGCACACCTACAGCTCTTCTTGCTCTACAATACCAGTTTCTCCAAACAGGAATCCAGTTGAACCCCCTGGGGCCACATTATTTTTTTATTCCAGCCAGGTTCGTAACAAGAATTCAACTTATGTCTTGGATTGTTTAGCAGACTAGCTGTGCTACTCTAAGATGGGTTGAGTTAAGTTTTAGTAACAAATATAGTCCTCGGCGTTAACAATATGTCTCTTTTATATGCCAATGGTATTGGATTCAAAAAAAGTAGTGTTAATGTTTGAGATGTGCCATATGTTGAAATGACAAATGCATTGCATTTTATTTTAACAATTGTTTGTGATCTACCATCTGTTGGAATGATAGAGGCACAGCAACTGGACAAACACAGACACTTGTCCTAGGATATGTACAGTATCTCAAACATTAACACTGTTGTTACAAATCCCATACCAAATGGCATATAAAATAGGCACTGCAAACATTAATGCTGAGGTATATGTTGATAACTTAGCTTTCAACCTGTCTTAGATAGCACAGCTAGCCCTTTTATTAAGATGGATGTTCTGCTCTAATTCCCCAATCATAAATATACCATTACATGTGATTTACTATTAAAAGTTGTTTTTTTTATTTTAATTTTCTGGTGTGTGTTTACCAGATGAAATCAAGTACTTTCTTTTTCTTAACTTTTAGCACTCTATATGCCTGTACTTCATAGCTTTTCTTCTGAGCCATTTGCTCCTTTGTTTTTATTCTAACACCATAAATGAGAATGAACTCTGAAGAGGAGCAGCTTGGCGGTGACATGTTTTTAATTGTGTGCTGACTAGTATGCAACTTTTGCCCACAAAGTCAGTCCCTTCTATTCCTTCAGCTTTCCCTTACATTAATCCATGACAGATTCTGGAGGGCCACACTGGCTGTTGGTTTTTGTTCGTTTTTAAATTAGTAACAAGTAGAATTGCTTCATTAACAGCAAGCACTTGCTTCTAATTAGAGTGAGAATAGTGGACCTCCAGGAGTCGAGTCTGAGACCCTTGATTTAGGTGCCAATCTGATGGCAAGCTTTGTTGTTTAAGGAAAGAAGCCACAATTAAGGGGTCTGAGTCATAAAATGCAAGACAATTAAAATTTAAAGCAAAAGACAACTGTTGAATTTGCAGCAGTAATTGGCTAGAAATTAACAAAGTGGTTTAAATGCAAACCTCCAGCCATTGCTGCCCTCCACGATCAGTGCTTGCCACCCCTGCTCTACCACCAGTGAAGGAGGTCAGCAGACCGGCGACTTGAAATCATTACGGGAATGTCAAGAGTTATCTTTTGCACATCCTCTCTCTGACACACTAACACTGAGCTCTTCCAGCTAATGAATTATTCAGCAGCAGTGTGTCAAGGAACGCTACGAAGGGAGCTCCTTTACAGTATATCAGCAGCAACACATCTGCATAATGCCTCACTGGGACAGGGACTGACAAGTCAGAACTTTTCTTTCTTTGGAATTTTCTTGCTTTATAGTCATTCTGGTGTGTGTTCGGACCATAGTGTACGAGTATACAGTTGTGTAAAGTTTGTGAACCCTTTAGAATTTTCTATATTTCTGCATAAATATGACCTAAAACATCATCAGATTTTCACTCAAGTCCTAAAAGTAGATAAAGAGAAACCAGTTAAACAAATGAGACAAAAATATTATACTTAGTCATTTATTTATTAAGGAAAATGATCGAATATTACATATTTGTGACTGGCAAAAGTATGTGAACCTTTGCTTTCAGTATCTGGTGTGACCCCCCTTTGCAGCAATAACTGCAACTAAACATTTCCAAAACTTTTGATCACTCCTGCACACAGGCTTGGAGGAATTTTAGCCCATTCCTCTGTACAGAAAAGCTTCAGCTCTGGGATGTTGGTGGGTTTCCTCACATTAACTGCTCGCTTCAGGTCTTTTCACAACATTTCGATTGGATTAAGGTCAGGACTTTGACTTGGCCATTCCAAAACATTAACTTTATTCTTCTTTAACCATTCTTTGGTAGAACGACTTGTGTGCTTAGGGTCGTTGTCTTGCTGCATGACCCACCTTCTCTTGAGAATTCAGTTCATAGACAGATGTCCTGATATTTTCCTTTAGAATTCTCTGATATAATTCAGAATTCATTGTTTCATCATGATACTACCACCACCATGTTTCACAGATGGGATAAGGTTCTTATGCTGGAATGCAGTGTTTTCCTTTCTCCAAACATAACGCTTTTCATTTAAACCAAAAAGTTCTATTTTGGTCTCATCCGTCGACAAAACATTCTTCCAATAGCCTTCTGGTTTGTCCACGTGATCTTTAACAAACTGCAAACGAGCAGCAATGTTTTTTTCTGGAGAGCAGTGGCTTTCTCCTTGCCATGCACACCGTTGTTGTTCAGTGTTCTCCTGATGGTGGACTCATGAACATGAACATTAGCCAATGTGAGAGAGGCCTTCAGTTGCTTAGAAGTTACCCTGGGGTCCTTTGTGACCTCGCCGGCTATTACACACCTTGTTCTTGGAGTGATCTTTGTTGGTTGACCACTCCTGGGAAGGGTAACAATGGTCTTGAATTTCCTCCATTTGTACACAATCTGTCTGACTGTGGATTGGTGGAGTCCAAACTCTTTAGAGATGGTTTTGTAACCTTTTCCAGCCTGATGAGCATCAACAACTCTTTTTCTGAGGTCCTCAGAAATCTCCTTTCTTCATGCCATGATACACTTCCACAAATATGTGTTGTGAAGAGCAGACTTTGATAGATCCCTGTTCTTTAAATAACACAGGGTGCCCACTCACGCCAGATTGTCATCCCATTGATTGAAAACACCCGACTCTAATTTCACCTTCAAACTAACTGCTAATCCTAGAGGTTCACATACTTTTGCCACTCACAAATATGTAATACTAGCAAAATACCTGCGCTTCGCAGCGGAGAAGAAGTGTGTTAAAGAAGTTATGAAAAAGAAAAGGAAACATTTTAAAAATAACGTAACATTTGCTTTCTATTCGTTTGTATAAGCACAGTCCTTCACCAGCAATTATTTAATGTTAGCTCAGACCCGGCACTTAAAAGTTTCTGTCGCACTTTTGCTGAGTTTGTGCCAAACACTATTCTATCCCTGACCATCTCATTTTCGTTTGCATAAGCACAGTCCTTTACCAGCAATTTTAACTTAGTTACAAAGTGATCAAAAGTGTCATTTATACCCTGCGTCCTCTCATTAAACTTGTATCTCGCGAATATCATATTCGTCTTAGGCATGGCAAACGCCAGCAGTAGCGTGTCTATGAACTTAATTTAAAGTTAAACTTTACACCTTGTAGCTGCACTTATGAATATGCTTGTATGCATCACTCGCTTCACATTCTTTTGCTACCTTCTCAATTGTGTAACGCGTTTTTTGTTCAGCGCTCTTTGGAGCTCTTCCTTGTTCTCTACGTACTGCATTCACAGTCAGTTCACGTGAGCCGCTCTCTTGTGTGATCTTGCGATGTCCACAGCTTTATTTAATGTTAGCTAAGAACCAGCACTGAAAAGTTTCTCGCTACAGCAATTTTAACTCCGTTACAAAGTGATCACAGCGATGGCGAGCGCCTGGTGGCCGGGCCTGCACCCATGGGGCTTGGCCGGGCACAGCCCAAAGAGGTAACGTGGGTCCTCCTCCCCACGGGCTCACCACCTATGGGAGGGGCCAAGGAGGTTGGGTGCAGTGTGAGTTGGGTGGTGGCCGAAGGCGGGGACCTTGGCGGTCTGATCCTCAGCTACAGAAACTGGCTCTTGGGACGTGGAATGTCACCTCTCTGAAGGGGAAGGAGCCTGAGCTAGTGCACGATAGTCGGACTCACCTCGACGCACAGCTTGGACTCTGGAACCAATCTCCTTGAGAGGGGCTGGACTCTCTACCACTCTGGAGTTGCCCCGGTGAGAGGCGCCGAGCAGGTGTGGGCATACTTATTGCCCCCCGACTTGGAGCCTGTGCGTTGGGGTTTACCCCGGTGGACGAGAGGGTGGCCTCCCTCCACCTTCGGGTGGGGGGAAGGGTCCTGACTGTTGTTTGTGCGTATGCGCCGAACAGCAGTTTGGAGTATCCACCCTTTTTGGAGTCTCTGGAGGGGGTGCTAGAGGGCGTACCTTCTGGGGACTCCCTCGTTCTGCTGGGAGACTTCAATGCTCACGAGGGCAATGACAGTGAGACCTGGAAGGGCGTGATTGGGAGGAATGGCCCCCCCGATCTGAACCCGAGCGGTGTTTTGTTATTGGACTTCTGTGCTCGTCACGGATTGTCCATAACGAACACCATGTTCAAGCATAGGGGTGTTCATATGCGCACTTGGCACCAGGACACCCTAGGCCTCAGTTCGATGATCGACTTTGTGGTTGTGTCATCGGACTTGCGGCCACATGTCTTGGACACTCGGGTGAAGAGAGCGGCGGAGCTGTCAACTGATCACCACTTGGTGGTGAGTTGGCTTCGATGGTGGGGGAAGATGCCGGTCAGGCCCAAACGTGTTGTGAGGGTCTGCTGGGAACGGCTGGCAGAGTCCCCTGTCAGAAGTAGCTTCAACTCCCACCTCCGGCAGAACTTCAACCACGTCCCGAGGGAGGTGGGGGACATTGAGTCCGAATGGGCCATGTTCCGTGCCTCTATTGTTGAGGCGGCTGACCGGAGCTGTGGCCGCAAGGTGGTCGGTGCCTGTCGTGGCGGCAATCCCCGAACCCGTTGGTGGACACCGGTGGTGAGGGATGCCATCAAGCTGAAGAAGGAGTCCTATAGGTCCTTTTTGTCCTGTAGGTCTCTGGAGGCAGCTGATAGGTACCGGCAGGCCAAGTGGAATGCGGCTTCGGTGGTTGCTGAGGAAAAAACTCAGGCATGGGAGGAGTTTGGGGAGGCCATGGAGAATGGCTTTCGGACTGCTTCGAGGAGATTCTGGTCTACCGTCCGGCATCTCAGGAGGGGGAAGCAGTGCAGCGTCAACACCGTATATAGTGGGGATGGTGCGCTGTTGACCTCGACTCGGGACGTTGTGGGTCGGTGGGGGGAGTACTTCGAAGACCTCCTCAATTCCACTAACATGCCTTCCAATGAGGAAGCAGAGCCTGGGGACTCTGAGGTGGGCTCTCCCATCTCTGGGACTGAGGTCACCGAGGTGGTCAAAAAACTCCTTCGTGGCTGGGCCCCGGGGGTGGATGAGATACGCCCGGAGTTCCTCAAGGCTCTGGATGTTGTAGGACTGTCTTGGTTGACACGTCTCTGCAACACTGCATGGACATCGGGGACAGTGCCTCTGGATTGGCAGACCGGGGTGGTGGTCCCCCTCTTTAAAAAGGGGGACCGGAGGATGTGTTCCAACTACAGAGGGATCACCCTCCTTAGCCTCCCTGGAAAAGTCTATTCGGTGGTTCTGGAGAGGAGGTTCCGTCGGATAGTCGAACCTCGGATTCAGGAGGAACAGTGTGGTTTTCGTCCTGGTCGCGGAACAGTGGACCAGCTCTACACCCTTAGCAGAAT
This sequence comes from Polypterus bichir lapradei, assembly GCA_026402145.1. Classification (NCBI taxonomy): domain Eukaryota; kingdom Metazoa; phylum Chordata; class Cladistia; order Polypteriformes; family Polypteridae; genus Polypterus; species Polypterus bichir. Next base: position 42,260,556 of record JANRMT010062852.1, on the reverse strand, counting down.
CCTAGAGGGTGCATGGGAGTTTGCCCAACCAGTCTACATGTGTTTTGTGGACTTGGAAAAGGCATTCGACCGTGTCCCTCGGGGAACCCTGTGGGGGGTGCTCCGGGAGTATTGGGTAACGGACCCCCTGATAAGAGCTGTTCGGTCCCTGTACAACCGGTGTCAGAGCTTGGTCCGCATTGCTGGCAGTAAGTCGAGCCCGTTTCCAGTGACAGTTGGACTCCGGCAGGGCTGCCCTTTGTCACCGATTCTATTCATAACTTTTATGGACAGAATTTCTAGTCGCAGCCAGGGTGTTGAAGGGGTCCGGTTTGGTGGACTCAGGATTGGGTCACTGCTTTTTGCAGATGATGTTGTCCTGTTTGCTTCATCAGGCCATGATCTTCAGCTCTCTCTGGATCGGTTCGCAGCTGAGTGTGAAGCGGCTGGGATGAGAATCAGCACCTCCAAATCCGAGACCATGGTCCTCAGCCGGAAAAGGGTGGAGTGCCCTCTCGGGGTTGGGGGAGAGATCCTGCCCCAAGTGGAGGAGTTCAAGTATCTCGGGGTCTTGTTCACGAGTGAGGGAAGAATGGCTCTGCATCGGTCTGTCGTGGTGAAAAAAGAGCTGAGCCGTAAGGCAAAGCTCTCAATTTGCCAGTCGATCTACTTTCCTACCCTCACCTATGGTCATGAGCTATGGGTAGTGACCGAAAGAACAAGATCGCGAATACAAGCGGCTGAAATGAGTTTCCTCCGCAGGGTGTCTGGGCTTTCCCTTAAAGATAGGGTGAGAAGCTCAGTCATCCGGGAGGGGCTCAGAGCAGAGCCGCTACTCCTCTGCATTGAGAGGAGTCAGATGAGGTGGCTCGGGCATCTGATCAGGATGCCTCCTGGATGCCTCCTTGGTGAGGTGTTCCGGGCACGTCCAACCGGGAGGAGGCCCCGGGGAAGACCCAGGACACGCTGGAGGGACTATGCCTCTCAGCTGGCCTGGGAACACCTTGGGATTCTCCCGGAAGAGCTGGAAGAAGTGGCCGGGGAGAGGGAAGTCTGGGCCTCTCTGCTTAAGCTGCTGCCCCCGCGACCCGGCCCCGAATAAGCGGAAGAGGATGGATGGATGATGGATGGATACAAAGTGATCCAAAGTCTCGTTTATACCTCGTGTCTTCTCATTAAACTTCTATCTCGCGAATATCGTATTCATCGTAGGCATGAGAAACGCCAGCGGCAGCGTGTCTATAAACTTAATTTAAACTTACGGTTTACACCGTGCTTTGTTTCTGCAGTAGCTGCACTTATGAATATGCTTGTATGCGTCACTCGCTTCATATTCTTTTACTGCCTTCTCAATTGCGTAATGCGTTTTTTGTTCAGCGCTCTTTGGAGCTCTTCCTTGTTCTCTATGTACTGCGTTCACAGTCAGTTCACGTGAGCCGCTCTCTTGTGTGATCTTGCGATGTCCACGGCTTTATTTAATGTTAGCTAAGACCCGGCACTTAAAATTTTCTCTCGCACTTTTGCTGAGTTTGTGCCAAACACTAGTCTATCCCTGACCATCTCATCTTCGTTTGCATAAGCACAGTCCTTCACCCGCGAATATTTACCTTATATGGGCAGGCACTCCCATTACGTGGGAGGCGTGATGATGCGGGACGCAACTCCGCCTCACATGGCAACCGAGCTGCAGGCTATGGCCGTATATATATGGACGAAAGTAGGTTCCAGTTATGACCGTTACGCATATAATTTCGAAATGAAACCTGCTTAACTTTTGTAAGTAAGCTGTAAGGAATGAGCCTGCCAAATTTCAGCCTTCTACCTACACGGGAAGTTTGGAGAATTAGTGATGAGTCAGTGAGTGAGTGAGTGAGGGCTTTGCCTTTTATTAGTATAGATTCAATCATTTTCCTCAATAAATAAATGACCAAGTATAATATTTTTGTCTCATTTGTTTAACTGGTTTCTCTTTATCTACTTTTACAACTTGAGTGAAAATCTGATGATGTTTTAGGTTATATTTATGTAGAAATATAGAAAATTCTAAAGGGTTCACAAACTTTCAAGCACAACTGTATATACTGATTTATCTATGTATTTATGTGTGCATTTATTTAAAGAGCTTCTGTAAAAAGCCAAATTTCACCCCAGGGACAAATAAAGTTCCATCTAAAGGGCAAAAATCTGGAGCAAGAATTAAAGTAAGGTGGAAAGGATTCAGACCTGGCCTGACTCCACATAACAAGAAACGCTCCATTATTTTATATAAATTGTATTAACTGTTACATCTCATGACGAGGCACAACAAATACAAACACTGTGACATTTTGGGTACCATGGAGAACTGGCTTAATCCCCTTCTTTCAGATGCTGTTTTAATGTTCAATGGGTTTCATCACACTGAGTGGAAAAAGCAGGATATACAGTGCATCCGGAAAGTATTCACAGTGCATCGCTTTTTCCACATTTTGTTATGTTACAGCCTTATTCCAAAATGGATTAAATTCATTTTTTTCCTCAGAATTCTACACAAAGCACCCCATAATGACAAAGTGAAAAAAGTTTACTTGAAGTTTTTGCAAATTTATTAAAAATAAAAAAACTGAGAAATCACATGTGCATAAGTATTCACAGCCTTTGCCCAATACTTTGTCGATGCACCTTTGGCAGCAATTACAGCCTCAAGTCTTTTTGAATAAGATGCCTCAAGCTTGGCACACCTATCCTTGGCCAGTTTCGCCCATTCCTCTTTGCAGCACCTCTCAAGCTCCATCAGGTTGGATGGGAAGCATCGGTGCACAGCCATTTTAAGATCTCTCCAGAGATGTTCAATCGGAATCAAGTCTGGGCTCTGGTTGGGCCACTCAAGGACATTCACAAGGTCAAGAGTGCTCTGGAGCAGGTTTTCATCCAGGATGTCTCTGTACATTGCTGCAGTCATCTTTCCCTTTATCCTGACTAGTCTCCCAATTTCTGCCACTGAAAAACATCCCCACAGCATGATGCTGCCACCACCATGCTTCACTGTGGATGGTATTGGCCGGGTGATGAGCGGTGCCTGGTTTCCTCCAAACGTGACGCCTGGCATTCACACCAAAGAGATCAATCTTTGTCTCAACAGACCAGAGAATTTTGTTTCTCATGGTCCGAGAGTCCTTCAGGTGCCTTTTGGCAAACTCCAGGCGGGCTGCCATGTGCCTTTTACTAAGGAGTGGCTTCCGTCTGGCCACTCTACCATACAGGCCTGATTGGTGGACTGCTGCATTGATGGTTGTCCTTCTGGAAGGTTCTCCTCTCTCCACAGATGACCTCTGGAGCTCTGACAGAGAGACCATCAGGTTCTTGGTCACCTCCCTGACTAAGGCCCTTCTCCCCCGATCATTCAATTTAGATGGCCGGCCAGCTCTAGGAAGAGTCCTGGTGGTTTCGAACTTCTTCCACTTACGGATGATGGAGGCCACTGTGCTCATTGGGACCTTCAAAGCAGCAGAAATTTTTCTGTAACCTTCCCCAGATTTGTGCCTCGAGACAATCCTGTCTCGGAGGTCTACAGACAATTCCTTTGACTTCATGCTTGGTTTGTGCTCTGACATGAATTATGGACCTTATATAGAGACCTTATATAGACAGGTGTGTGCCTTTCCAAATCATGTTCAATCAACTGAATTTACCACAGGTGGACTCCAATTAAGCTGCAGAAACATCTCAAGGGTGATCAGGGGAAACAGGATACACCTGAGCTCAATTTGGAGCTTCATGGCAAAGGCTGTGAATACTTATGTAAATGTGCTTTCTCAATTTTTTTATTTTTAATAAATTTGCAAAAACATCAAGTAAACCTTTTTCACGTTGTCATTACGGGGTGTTGTGTGTAGAATTCTGAGGAAAAAAATGAATTTAATCCATTTTGGAATAAGGCTGTAACATAACAAAATGTGGAAAAAGTGATGCGCTGTGAATACTTTCCGGATGCACTGTATGTGAATGTACAATGATGAAAAAAGGGAAGCACAATACAATTACAACTAAATGTGTGATCCAGACATAGAAATGACGACTGAGTTTGTCGATGTTACTGCCCAGGGAGAGAAGTTTCATCATCCAGGAAGACTCGGCCACAGAAATGATTCATTATGTCTAGGTAGCAATATCTTAATGGTGAATCGCTCTCAGTGTTTTTGACTTCAAACAAGAGATCAGACTTCTTTCAGCATTTTCCACTCATGGACTTTACAAGATGGACCTTCTCTATTCAATGTTATTGATTTTAAATACAAACCTGAGGTACAATCTGAACAGGTCTGACCTTATCTTACTGCCTTCTGCAACCCAGCAGCTCTCTATTATCTATATTACAGGTTCTTATGTGTTTTTTGGTGGGGGTTATTTTATACATGTATTGAGCTTCTGCAAAATCCTAAATTCTCCTTGGGGACAAATAAAATCTAATCTAATCTTTTTAAGTAGTGTTACTGCTGGAGAGTGAGATCAGCTAGTTATATATTGTGGCGAGCGCCCGGAAGGACCGGAAGAGGGATTATGCCTCCTACGAACCACAAGGTGGCAACTGCCCTGGTGGCTATGGGGACCATGGGAAATTAGCATGGAAGCTCAACCTTATAGGGGCCTGTGGTCACCGCCAGGGGGCGCCCAAATGCCTGGAGAGCCCTGGTCCCAGCACTTCCGGAGACGAAGATCAGGGACACCTGGAGTGCTTCAAGGGTGCAGAGCCGGCACTCATGCCACAACAGGGAGTACCAGCAGAAGTTCATTGGGAGGCACCTGGAGCACATTTGGGTGGATATAAAAGGGGCCGCCTCCCTCCATTCAAGGGCTGGAGTTGGGTGGAAAAGGACAGAGCTTGGAGGAGAGGCATTGTGAAGGGCCTGGACTGTGGGTGATTAGTACAGGACTACTGGATTGTGTGTGTGCACTGTAAATAGAAATGTACAATAAATGTGTGCTTGGGTGCAAACCAGCGATGTCCTCCTGTCTGTGTCCGGGCTGCTTGCCACAATGTGTATGTTTAAAGAGAGGGCCCCCCAGATGGCTCCCTCAAGAGGTAATCAGCACAGACCACTGAGAGGAGATCCAGGACATACTTGAGGGATTACATGACCTGCACCACGTGGGGGATTCACCAGCAACTGGAGACGGTTGACCCATTAATGTATCATATGAAATATGAAATTACCATTAGGTAATGTCACCTGAACATGCCTTCAAGTGGTTGCTCTCAGTGGGACATTTTTCTTACCCTAATTCAATAATGTTGACCTCATTTCATTATATCTCTAGTAAATTAAAAAAATCCTTCAACACAATGAGACTTTTTGGAAGAGAGAGTTTTTCAAGTCCTGTGAGACGAGACTTTTGCCTTCACGCCCTCCTCTCAAACATTTCCAAACAAGACCACGGTCCTCTCAACTCTCATTCGTGTGAATGCTTTTGTCAGACACACTTCCTGCGCGCTCAGCTCTTATACAATTTAACGTTTTCCTTACTTTAAGTTCCCAATTAAACAAGACGTATTATATCAAATTTTATTGAAGAATTTTGTCACGAAGAGTTATCAACATAAAAAATGAGTACACGTGCAATCCTAGCACCAAGATAGGAGAAAGTCAAATGAATTAACGCCAAAAATGTCGATTGATTACATGGCAAATTGGTTAAATGCGTATCAATAGACTATGCTGAAACAGTTGGTGGTGATCATGTGGAAGATGAAAACATCAACTTATAATATCCCGAAGAATATGTACAACCGTTAACACCATACGGTCTTCCACCACCTGAATTACTGTAGAAAGAAGGATGCAGCCAAGAAAGGTAATGTAGTACATCTATGTGGATAACATTAGACAACAAAGGAGAACTTGACATGCCATTTGGATTAAAACGTTAACAGTTTCCTGTTATAATAGCTTTTGCAAAGTCAATTAAAAAATCTCAGAGACAAACATTAAAAAAAGTAATTTTATTTTATAGAGAGAAAGAATGAAATTCACAGAAGTTTTGTATTTTGTTCTGAGCTTTTCACTTGTGATGATGAATTTTTATAATCTTGTCCTGAACCCTTGTTCCCAAACGGTCCAAGATTAATGATTGCTGGATTATGCTGACCTTTTTGTAAATCACTATGGACAAAAGAGTCTTTTCTTTACTGAACCCATTTGGTCCAGTTCAGGATCACAGACACTACAGCCCATCCTGACAGCATTGGACACAACATTGGAACCAACCCTGCAATGAGCTGCCAGTGATTCCTGTAGCTGCCTCACAGCTCCTGCATTCAAAAGCCTGCCTAGGCATCGTAACGTTATATTGGCTCCATCCCTGTCCTGTCCAGAAATAAGTTTCTTTCTTGCACATGATGTTGATGGGTAGGCTGCAGTCCCAAGTGGATGTGATAATGAATGAATGGATGGATAGATAGATAGATAGATGGAGAATGCGAGTCTGCCTTGGAACCTTGTTTTGAGATTAGCAGCATCTGTAGAATCATTTGGGCTGGACGATTCGTATCCAATCATTACATTTATTGCTCCCTCATTCCATACAGGCTTTCATTCACTTTCCATAAGTTCTGTTTTCTTCTTTTTCATCTCACTCCCACACACGCACTAAATCAGAAAGAATGAAATTCAATCACGGGTAGTTATACGTTGCATCGATGCATATGTAACAATTCCCATGAAAAGAAAAATCTATTTAAATTGTACATCCGCATCCCCATACGCGAGTGGCAGAACTGCAAAGAGGCTAGTGTGTAGTGCAGGTCAGGGGGCTGGCGAGCGAAGCCCCCTAATACAATTAAAAAAGAATTCCAAATCCAAAAAGTGACATAGCATAGTTGTAGTTATGCTTTTTTTGTTGTGATATCATACACACGTATTTCATTTAGTCAGCTTTTTATTTTCATGAGTATTTTTTTTTTTGCTTTTTAAGTGGTTTCAGCAGCAAATCGACAGTGGCCTTACTCTGCTCCCAAAACACCAAGAGGAAATTTAAATGGAGAGAGCAAAATGGGAAAGTGACAGATTGCAGCTTCTCCGCTAGGGCATAACAGAGCTCTTTAGGTGGTGGTCGTGATCGCAGTGCTACCAGGTTAAAATAAGAATATTTAGTATAGCCCTCAGAGTCTCTTACATACTCAAATGTTACACACGTAGACAGCTATCAGATCACTTTTGCTCACCCTGTGACATTTCTGAACTTTGCAGCTTCTCTGAAAGACAGTTGAGATGAGTCGATGCTAAGCCAGCATTGACAGCAGCATCTCTGAAATTTAATTTAAAAATGTATTAAAAAATGTATAGTAGCAAGCCAGAGGCCAAAATGTAACATTAATTATTAATAACATTAAAACATTAATAATTGAAAAAAAGAGAGTTTCCGTAAACGGTGCTATATGACGTGGTGCCCAGAAGACCACCAAGATAGCAAACCTCCTCATGTCATTAGGGAGTGATGCAACACCATACATACATGGTAATGACACATACAGTGTCATTACCACAGTCACTGCCCAAGGCGTATGACCATTCGTGAGGGACTGCATTCCTAAATGTTTTTTTTTTAAATGGCACTACATGGTTCTTTACTAGGTTGTGTGATTCCTCTTAGTGCAGGGGTCCCCAACTCCGGTCCTGGAAGGCTGTGGCTGCTGCAGGTTTTCATTCTAACCCTTTTCTTAATTAGTGACCTGTTTCTGCTGCTAATTAACTTTTTTTTAATTCATTTTAATTGACTTGCTCTTGAAGACTCGGGTCCCTTAATTGTTTTTTTTTTCCTTAATTAGCAGCCAAACAATAATGAAATACAAAATGAGCCAAAACATGAGCAGCAAACTGTGTCCGTCATACAATATCTGAAACTAAACAAAGATGAAGGTCTTAGGAATGTTCATCTGCTCTGGTCCCCGATACTTTTTAACACTGCTCTTAGAAAAGAGAAAATCAACAATGAGAGGAGCAACAAGCCATAGAATTAAAGAATGGGTTTAATTAACACCAAGACTTAGTGCCTAATTAAGCAACTGGTTGGAGTTTGAGGCCCTGGTCTTCTGTTGGCATACTCACTTCAGATTTCATTTCTGTTTGGGTGCCATTTAAGGAAAGAAATAAAGTAATTCAGAGGAACGATAAAGAAATCCAGGGGAACAAATCTTAAAAAACAAAGTCAATCAAAATGAAAGGAAAAGGAGTTAATTAGCAGCAAAAACTGGTCACCAATTAAGTAAAGGGTTTGAATGAAAACCTGCAGTCACCGTGGCCCTCCAGGACCAGAGCTGGAGACCACTGTCTTACAGACAATGATTGACAAAGAATCATTTCATTCTGGTAAGAGTTCTTTGCATATGAAGTTGGGTCTTTGTGCTTTGAAAATCTTCCTAATATGTAGAAAAAAAAAAATTAAAATGTTTTTATGGTAGGCTACCTAGCAGGACACTAACATGTTAAGGAAACCTATACTACTGTAGGCAGGTATTTCACAAATCTGTCATCATCTATTCATGGTTATTTATGAAGCCTGTGACAGATGTACATACATAAAGGTTCATTCTGGAACCTTCACGTGGATGAGTCTTTTCAGAACCAAAAATGGATTGCCTATGGCAAGGGAAGACAAGCTACTGCCCCTGGGCCACATGCAGCCTGCGACGTCAAATTGTGCAGCTCCCACACAAGTTTAATACTTTTCTGATTTTATTAACAAAAATGACAAATTAACTACATAGTCAGTGCATGTTTTGGAGCATGTGACCGAATGAGCAAGCTCGTTTATAATGTTGCATGTGTCTAACCATAAGCTGGTGTTTATGGTATAAGTGGAGTTTGTCCTGCATGTAACCGTACGAGCACGCTGACGTTTCGATCATATGTAGTCAGAAGTCCGGGTGCGATGTGAGCACACACACTCTAATGCATGGGTTTGAATCATTCCGATAAATTCAACCATCGTCATCCAAGCACGCTGTATTATATTTCAAATGAGTGCCACTGTGAAAAAAACGTAAAATTGAAGAATGCCCTGTTTTTAACAAGGAATGGACATACAGGTTATTTTTTTTACAAATGTTGAAAGTAAACCAGTATGCCTAATATGCCATGACAGTGTTGCTGTGTTTAAGGAGTTCAATTTGAAGAGACATTTTCAAACTAAGCACAGCACGTATCAGAAAGTGAATTAACAGCAAAAAGCTAATTTTGTTTTTTTCTTTGTGTACCAAAGTTATAGTTATTTGGTTAATAAATGTATTTCTGTGTGAAAATAACAGTCATTATTTAGTAAATTTAGATTTTTGTCACATGTGGCCTGCTAGAGATCTTACCGATGTCCATGTGGACCTCAGGGAGGAAAGTTTGCCCACCTCTGCCCTATGGCATTGCTCTGAAGAGCCACCCTGGCGCCTTCATTTGTAAGAGTGTAGTGCTCAATTGTAAGTCACCTCTCATCTCTGAGGATTTTAATTTAACTAAACATCTGAACAAAATGTGCCAAGTCTCCTCCAGCTATGGTACCTGCAGAGAACCAGGGGCCTCATGTATAACGCCGTGCGTAGAATTCGCACTATAACACGGCGTAAGCACAAAAGCCGAAATGTGCTTACGCACAGAAAAATCCAGATGCAGGAATCTGTGCGTACTCCAACTTCCACGTTCTTCTGCTCCATAAATCCCGGTCAGCGTGAAAAGTAACGCTCGTGCACGCGCTTTATGTAACGCCCCAACTCCTCCCAGAATTACGCCTCTTTGAATATGCAAATCAATATAAATCGCCCTTAAGCTCAGCCTTCTGTGAAAAGACAATGGGAAAAGCACGGGGGAAAATATAAGAATTTCAGTGAATACCAAGTGGAGGCAAAGGAAAAACATACTATTTGTTCAAATAAACCGTGGTATAATCAACAAAAGGAAGTTGATCGAGTGACATAGCGTGTTGGAGAAACTTGAAAGCTCACGTTCACAAAGTTGCACAGTGCCGGAAATAAAAAAGAAGTCACATATCAAAGTTGCCGTGAAAAGGCGAGTTGTAGCCCACTGTCTGAGTGTCATATGAAAGCTTATTAGGGTACAGAGAAAAAAAAGGCACACAGTGGGGAAAAAGCACGAAATGTCAACTCCAATCTCGACATTTCCACTTTAATCACGTAGTTTATTTTGTCATTAAAATAGAACATCATAAACTTCATCTTAAAATGGTTTAATTAACCAGTTTCTCAAATCACATCGTAATTAAAGTAGCACGTTAAATGCTTTGTTTTGTATTTGATCTTCTATCTGCTCTATGTGTGTGAATCACTACTTGCTTCTTAAACCGGCTCTCTTCCTCCGACAGGACACAGAATCCATTACATTCGTGATATTACAGCTCTCTGAATAACTAAAATACTGAGATGTATACGTGATATCATTTTCATGATGATAGTTAAAGCACGTTATTAAACATGGGCCTTCACGGCGCAGTGATTGTGTGCGACCTTCGCTGAAATTATTTATTGCAGCAGTACTCATGGGCGGCTCTATGTCCAATAGAGAAAGTCCAATGTCAATATGGTATCTTATGCACGGTGGATGGCCACGTCCGTTACAGACACTGCATAGCCGCCTCGTGCTCATGACACAAGCGTTTAACTTTTGTCGAAATTTGCCGCTGTGTTTTTAGCTGTGTCGTTATTTTCTCTTTCTGTTTTATATTTAATATATATTGGCGTGGCCGCCCCTGCAGTCCTTGCTTTTCTTTCTCCAAGTAACCGATCGCCACACAATCAGCTCTGTAATAGACGTTATCTGTAAGCTTAGAGCACCCATTCTTCAAAACATTTAAGGAACATTGAAATATCTCCGTAGTACATGTTTAATTATTCTATCCTTCACTCCAGTCCCAGTGAAGAATATAGATTATTTAAATGAAGTTAAAGTTTTATCTGTATAATATAATAAACATATTTTGCTGCATTTAATCTTAAAAATGATATCGTCATCATATGTAAATACGCGCTTTATAAAGTGGCTCAGGTTGTGCAACATTATAACTGTATTGCAAGTTTACAGTGGGGTGATTGTACTTATAAGTACAAGCAGTTCTACAAGGAGCAATTGATTAAGTGCGTTTAAAGTTCTTGGGATGAAACTGTTTCTGAACCGTGAGGTCCGTACAGGAAAGGCTTTGAAACGTTTTGCCGTGGCTGAGGTAGCGTGTGCTTGAAGCTGTATACCGATAATTCTCTTTCCGATCAGCTGCTGCTGTGATTCACACTCAGATACAGTGATATAAATACTCAGAGTGGTGCAGTGAGAGTAATATGATAAAAGATGATACGATGTGGCAACTCCTAACGGGAGCAGCGGAAAGAAGAAGAAGGTGCAGTGAGAGTAACAACGCTACAGCAGTTATGGTATTTGGAATACTATGGCTATTCCTTGGACCATTATATTATTACAGGTTAATTACAATCAGATGCATTACACTAATAAACAATATGCGGTTAGTTTCAGTGTATTTATAAAGCCGCCTCAGGAAAATAAAGAGTAACCACACAGGAACAGTAGCACTGCTTTGACGCTGGGTGCCGCCAGTCTGCAAAACCGAGCGGAGAA